>OW119922.1:29105858-30305858 GCA_933210815.1 Meta bourneti
ATTCTTGTTTCTCGTTCATAAACATATCTATTTCCTCCCCAAATTAAAAAATCTTTTTAAATATTTTCCACGACTTAGCCATCTAACATTGGTAAAATATACGATATCACCATATTCAGATAATTCGCTAAGGAATTCTTTGAATTGCCGATGCTAAAGAGCATGTGAACGAATGTAATTTACTATTTTTTAGAACTACTTTCATAACGTGATTCATGGATAATAATCCAGCACATAAATTTTGTTGATGTATAAAACAGTGACTAATGAAAATATCATTGGTTTTAATGCCTCTGCAATCTAGCTTATCCATAAGTAATTTTACAGCTCCCTTACTTTTACCTACCAAAGCAGGTGCTTCATCTGTTGTTAATCCTGAAAGAGCCTCAAAATTTAAGCTATTTTCGGCTAAACATTTTTCAATCGCCTGGAAAACATCTCCTCTAGTTGTGTCTTTTAAATGTAAAAGATTTAACATTTCTTCTGTCACTTGGAATGAATGATCCACACCGCGAATTTATAAATATCACAAGTTGAGAAGTGTCTGATATATCTGTACTTTCATCAAATGCCAAAGAATATGTTTGAATTGGTTAATTTTATCTCGCAAAGTTACTACGATTTCAGCTGAAATGTCATCAATGCGACAACATATAGTTTGGTGTGAAAGACTGATACTTAAAAATAATTTGCTTTTATCAGGCAAAACATCTTTAAAATTGCTTCCAAACAGTCCTTTACCAGTTCACCATCCGAAAATGGTTTCATTTTCTTTGCAATCAACATGGCAACAGAATAACTTGCTTTGACAATGGTGGATGGTTGTTGTAATAATGAATCAAACATCGTTTGCTGAGCTTTCAGATGCGATTTAAGCGCAGTTAACTTAAAACTTTTTACTTCTTTACTGAAATTTACATATTCAATATGTTTTGTCTCATGATGCCTTTTAATGTTTCCTTAAATACAGCGACTCTACAAATTAAACACATTAATTTTGAATTCTGCATTGTGAAAAAATAATCTTTTCCCCAACGATCATTAAATTTCCTGTTTTCATCAACAACTTTTGTTTTCTTTGAATTCATCCTTGTTATGGACCAAAAAAAAAATTCAAATAAATGTTAGTTGGAGAATATTGGTATTATACAGAGGAAAAAAATTTACTTTTTAAGTAAATTTAGAATTCTTGTTTTCTAATTATGTAAAAATCAGGGCTTCGAACCGTATTTTTTTCGAATCGATGTCTAGGGGTCATTAAAGTCTTTTAAAGAGATCTTTTTAAAATTTTCATAAAAATTGAATTTGTGAAATAAATTATCATGAATTAAATTTATAAAAATCCTCTGTACCTTAGATTTGCCTACCAAGCACTCAACCTATAGCGGAAAATATTTGCACTTAACCTGATAATCACTTTATGTAAATTATAAAGTACGTAATACTTTTATTATAAATTATTATTGATTATAAAGTTCATAATCCTTTTTGAATTCTCGCAGGGAACGTGTCGAAAGAAAGAACTGTTGATGTTTTATGCCAGTTAATGGATTCTGTGGAATTTTGCTTGCAATACAATAAAAGTCCTTGAAAGCGCACGCAGTCAGCTACTCTTTGCTATATTTGAGCGGCAGATAAAAAAGAGTTTGAAAATCTTTTAGTTAAAAATTTGTGTCTGAACCGAAATAAGTATAAATTAACTGAAAACCGGTACAAAAAATAACGTTTTTAAATAAATTATCATGAATTAAATTTATAAAAATCCTCTGTACCTTAGATTTGCCTACCAAGCACTCAACCTATAGCGGAAAATATTTGCACTTAACCTGATAATCACTTTATGTAAATTATAAAGTACGTAATACTTTTATTATAAATTATTATTGATTATAAAGTTCATAATCCTTTTTGAATTCTCGCAGGGAACGTGTCGAAAGAAAGAACTGTTGATGTTTTATGCCAGTTAATGGATTCTGTGGAATTTTGCTTGCAATACAATAAAAGTCCTTGAAAGCGCACGCAGTCAGCTACTCTTTGCTATATTTGAGCGGCAGATAAAAAAGAGTTTGAAAATCTTTTAGTTAAAAATTTGTGTCTGAACCGAAATAAGTATAAATTAACTGAAAACCGGTACAAAAAATAACGTTTTTAAATAAATTATCATGAATTAAATTTATAAAAATCCTCTGTACCTTAGATTTGCCTACCAAGCACTCAACCTATAGCGGAAAATATTTGCACTTAACCTGATAATCACTTTATGTAAATTATAAAGTACGTAATACTTTTATTATAAATTATTATTGATTATAAAGTTCATAATCCTTTTTGAATTCTCGCAGGGAACGTGTCGAAAGAAAGAACTGTTGATGTTTTATGCCAGTTAATGGATTCTGTGGAATTTTGCTTGCAATACAATAAAAGTCCTTGAAAGCGCACGCAGTCAGCTACTCTTTGCTATATTTGAGCGGCAGATAAAAAAGAGTTTGAAAATCTTTTAGTTAAAAATTTGTGTCTGAACCGAAATAAGTATAAATTAACTGAAAACCGGTACAAAAAATAACGTTTTCGATTTCGATTCGGGTTCAGAGGTGGACTATTTTTGGGGTTCGGTTTACGGTTAAAGAACCACAATTTTTCAATTTTTTCGGTTCAGTTCCGGTTCGAAGCCCTGGTAAAAATACCAATATTTAATAACTTTTTTAAACTTAATGCAAATAGCGTTCACTTGAAACTTGAAAATTTATAACTTTTATCAATTTAACATTTTATTAAATTCTTATTAATTTTAAAATTTACCTGCATTAGTAAAAATATATTCACTTGAATAAATTTCAAACTTTCTTTGGATGTCTTCAGATATCACTTTTATTCAACTATCAGTACCACACACAAAAAACTTAGTAAACACGCCAGTAAGTCAAAAACAAACCTAACACATAAACAGAGATTCACTTGAAATAATAACTTCGTGCAGTGGATAACGAAACGATGACGGACCCAAACGTGTCTAGACTAGTGTCTCGAGTCAGCCTTGACTGCCGGCTTCCATACACAACCAAGATTACCCCTTGGCGAAATTAACACTTACTGGCGCAATTTATATTATAAATTTATATTTATATTATAGCTATAAGGTCAAAACTGGTTATAAGTCATGCAGGGGTGTTGAAGATTTTTCAGAACGGGTGGACCCCTCAGGGTTAAAATAACATGAAAAATTATGTCACTCACCTGATACATAACAATACCGTATGCAACATTCGGTATGCATATTCCTGAAACCGGAACCGAAATCCATATTTCAATAAAACAGGTAATGCCTTTGTATAGAAAGGTTTAAGAGTAGTGCCTGCAAATCTAGTGACTAGATGTGTTAAATGGAATTCCGAAGCATCATATCCATCTCCCACTCCTTCCCAGAGGGTGTAGTAGGTACATTTCATTCTTCTTGCATGGAACAATGCGAACTCCAGGTGGTCAGCATCTATCATGTGCTCCAAGAGACCACTCGTCAAGTGGGGACTACCGCATAACTCCTGGATGCTGGAGATCACGATCTCCGAGTCCTGATCAAAATTCTTTTTAAGACTTTTCAACAATGGCTCGAAGAAGATATACTGCTTCGATTCAGTTGGAAGGAATACGCAACTGTTGATGCATCTCAAGATCCTGAATAAGAACTTTATTCTTTTGCCTCGCTCCATGTATTCCAAGTTTCCAAACATCTGCATTATGAATCGATAGAACAAGGCCACTCTGCTACTATTCGACATTTTGAATGCTTTTGTATTACAAAACTGGGCTCTTTTTCAATGAGAGAAGACCCACCACAGGATGACGAGTAAATCTTAATGACGAAGAATCACGATTTGTGACACGTATCTTGAGAAATCAGTGTTTCAGCACGATTCCTGTTGGATAGCTGGAACGATAAACGGTTGTTTTAAGTCCAGTTTAGAGCTATAACACATGCGTTGAGCACACGTGAGGAAAAGAAATGAAATGAGTCTCTGTCCACACTCGTCACGTGTAAATGCTCAGTGCAAACGGATTTTGTAACGACTCGCGCAGTATGGGGAGTTCTTGGAAGAGGGGTTGAAACTCCCTCCCTGCGCTGGTATGACCTTTTGTATGAATGTGCCCCTAGAAAGTCTTAATTTTTCTCATTTAAATATCTATAAATTGCAGTTAAATCTCAATGAGACGAATTCGCTACGAATTACTGATAGCACGAACTGAATTCCAATCCCCATCAAAATGTATATTCAAATAATATTAACTCATTCGTTTAAGAATTCGGGTTACACTTATCACCGGTTAAGACGGTCAAATTCTCGAAACTTAAGGTCAAACGGATTATTTTCAATCGTATTATCACAAACATTCACGCCGAAATACACTGCTGGCCACCCAAATTGCAACACCGAGAAAGACAAGAGATATCACAACAAAATTTATTTTGTAGATAACATGTTGACCAAGTATCAAATGATTAAATTTATAGACTTCTGTGAAGTGCGGTTCCTGCCAAAATCAGTAGCCAGAGTAGCCGCCATTGTTGGAGATCACCGCTGCCACACGCCTCGGCATTGATTCAAAGAGACTTTGGATGTGTTCTTGGGGTACAGCAGACCAAGCAGCTTCCACACGTTGCCAAAGTTGATCTGGTGTGGCAGCTGGGGATGTATTCTGGGTCAATCGTTGAGCAACCATGGACCACATGTTTTCTATCGGCGAAAGATCCGGAGAGCGAGCTGGCCAGGGAAGCAATTCAATCTGGCGATTGACGAAGAACCCTTGGACAATACGTGCCACGTGTGGTCGCGCATTATCTTGTTGAAATATGGCTGTGGGCAAGCCCTGAAGGTAAGGAAGGACAACTGGCTCCAACACCTCGGAGATGTAGCGCTGGCTGTTTAAAGTACCGGCAATGCGTACTAGAGGAGTGCGAGAGTGATATCCAATACCGCCCCATACCATAATACCCGGTGCAGGACCAGTGTGGCGGTGCATAACGCAGCTGTTCAGCATCCTCTCTCTACGGTGTCTCCAGACTCGAATCCCACCATCGTGGTATTGCAGACAGAAGCGTGACTCGTCAGTAAAGACAATTTCATTCCATTCTGCCCTCCACATCTTTCTTTCATCGCACCATTGGCGGCGGAAACGTCTGTGGTTCTGCGTCAAGGGTAGACGAAGCAATGGACGTCTTGCGGACAGACCACTCTGCTGTAAACGGCGTCGAATGGTACGCGCAGACTCTGGATGATGCGGTACAGACTGAATGTGCTGTGCATCGTTCGTGATGTGGCTGAGCGATCCGTCACTGCCATACGCACAATATGCCTGTCATCACGTGAAGTGGTGCACTGAGGTGGATGCGATCGAACACGTCGGTCCGTCGTACCCTCCTGCATCCAACGATCACATATCCGCATTACAGTTGTTTGGTTTCGTCCAACACGACTACCGATTTCCCTGAAAGATAATCCACAATCTCGGTAGGCCACTATCCTTCCTCTGTCGAACTCGGATACTTGATCAAAAGATGATCGCTGTTTTCTACGAGGCATAATTGATCGTTTTTTTGAAAAAACCACAAGAAAAACACAATTGCCGTACTTGAAATCGTCGAAATCTCCAAGCCTTAAATAGCGCTTTGAAGTGGCGCCACAGGCGCGCGTGATGTGCGTCTGCGCTGAAATTCTAATCATTTGCATATCTCACCTCCGCTAATGCATGTTGTAAATTTCATATTATTTGCATGCTTCCTTCAGGGTGTTGCATTTACGGTGGCCAGCAGTGTATATTTATTTGTAGAAGAGTTAAGAAAGAAGAATAAATGAAGACGAAATAAGCGTGCCTTCAGAAGAAGCTACTGTTGGCTAAGAAATTGTTCACCGCTTTTCGTTAGGCAGTGAAAATTCATCTGCTCAATTAAGCAGTGTTGACCGCATAAAAGATTTTCTTAAAGAATGTCCCGGAAAACCCCACAAAAATCGACAACAGAACTATTTCAAGACAAACATTGGGTAATCGGGATATATCTATTGAAGAATTATTTGTATAATCTTTGTGATGAATACTATTTATCTGAACCAATACTTGTACAGTAAGTAATGTAAATACATTAATATTTTATTTTATTGTTGAAATGTCTTTTTCTGAATTCGAATAACATGAACTACGGATAATACAATTTTTTACGGTCCTCTGAAATTCGTCTTGACGAGATTTGACTGTATATTGTATTAAATGCATAGATTGCTTTTGTAATATTCTATGCATTTTGTAATCTATTGTACACACGCATTTATTCTCTGTAAAATAACAATTTGTCATGTTTTCATAAATAGAAAATTCTTTGCAAAAGGAACTTAGTCTTTAATTTAACATAAGGGGTACTCGAGATGACAGCCAAGTGCGAGTTGAAGACAAGTGAATTTATAAGACGCCGACCGTTTAATAACACTGTTCTGATTGACACAGTAAAGGAATACAATTTCGACGGTCCCGGAATAACTTTCAACAGTCCCGCAATGGAACTTCATAACACAATTACAGTAGAATCTTCTGGCCAATTATGGATCTGGCGCCATGAAACTCAAACAGCCAGAGAGCCGCGGTAGTCTGGTTGGAAGAGTAACTGAGTAGCAACCGGAGTGTTGCGAGTTTGACTAACCAAAGACCATCGTGTTCAAAGGGGGCTGGTGCACGTTAAATCTGTCGTAGCCTCAAATGTCCTCACGTTGGCGTGGAACTTTGGAGATTGGGGTGCCAGCTCAGGTGTGACCACATCATCTGACCGTTACGTGGTGTTGTCCTTGATCTTTCTCTTCGGGTTTGACCCCGGACCATCACCAATAGCCCGTTATAGTGCTCCTGTGCGAAGTAAATTCAACTACCTACCTTCTTCACGCCGTGTAATGAAAAATGATTAAGCATTCATAATGAAATTCAAAAGTAATGATTATGGAATTTGCTTTTTCCTGCGTGAAACAATCATCTTTTCCTTCACCAGCCCCTACGTACACGTTGGTTTTTGGTTGAATCTAGTTTCGAACTCGCAACCTTCCGGTTGTTTATCCGTGACTTTGCCAACTGGGCTACCTGGGTCTCAGTAGCGAATACAATGAAAATTTCAAGAAACAAGCTTGCCTTGGTCATTTACTGTATTTCAATATTTCATTTGAATTGAATACCGTGCGTGTGTGGTATTTTAATATTTACGAAACAATCCTTGTAAATTCATTTATGTATTCAAGTAAACCAGGGTGTGTAATTTTATATGCTTAAAGTAATCCCTTATTTTAAAATTCATGATCTATTCTATTCTCTTTTGAAAATGCGATAAATTCCGCCATGTCTTAAATTCTAGTCATTCCTTCTTTCAGAGAAGGTTTCTTAGCCTTCATAATTTGTTTTTAATAGGAATCTGTTTATTATGCAATTTGTCTTTCATACGAACGATTTGTCATTTTAACTGCTTCATTTAATCTGTCTTAAGTCAACATTTATATCAAGTTATTTGAATCTACATTATTAAATTTTTTTCTTACGTCGCTGACATATTTTAATACATTTGCTGTCTTCGTACTCTTTAGATTTAAGTATTATTATTTTATAACCTACGTGTTGTGAATCTACCCTTTAATGTTTGATTGCTTGTCTAATATGTTTTTATAGAATTGTATTTGGGTCCACTAGCGTAGCTGAGAGTAACAGGGAAGGTAGCCCCGAGGGCAAGTGTCGGAAGGGGTGGCATTTCAGAAAGATTTGTCAAAAAGTTGTCCGTTTCTTTCCATAAAGTTTAAACAATTGTCCTTGTCGAGGAAGTATTTTTCAATACTAGGCTAATGAAGTGAATGCGCTTTCATGCACTCCATCTTCAAAACACAAAGCTTGAAAGCCAATTATTTTCATGTACACTCCTGCAATCGTATTACTATTCAGAAAAGAAAAGATTAAACATTTAAATTGTCTTCTCACAAACGTCCTGTTGGCGTGGTGTGGAGGTGTTTATCTCGTCATCTGCGGTTAAAAATGACGAGGTGTTCTCGTATCTTGCCCTTCGGGATTGATCCCGGACTGTCGCCAATAGCCCGTTGTGTTGCTTCAGTGTGACGTCAATTAACTACCTACCTATCTTGATTAAATTGCTCTTTAAGACATTCAAGAATGTGAGTTAATGAAACATTTTCTTTCTTAAAATAAATTAAAAGTAATTTCTATATGTATTTTGTACAAATGTTGGTAAAGATTAGTAATTTTAGGGCGGGGGGACGTATCACCTTCAAATGGTAAAAGCTTGGTCTATTGATGTTCTAGGCATATTAAGACTATATATTCTACAATTTGATAGTGTAATATCTAGGAGGTGCTCTAGAAGAGACATACAAGTGCGCATCACCCCTTAAAAAACTAAATTTTGTTTTTTGCAAATTACCATTCATACGAGGAGAAAGGTTTTTATCCAGTATCTTTTTTTGCAAAATTTATTTAGCATGATTTCAAAGGGTTGATTATCCAATAATTAATATTTGAGAGAAAGGACGAAGTTAGAGCTTTTGAAATTTTCAAATTATTTATCGCATCGGTGGCCCCCAGGTCGCCCATTTCACCAAACCTATTCGAACTCTTCCAATTATCGTACTTCGTTAAGCGTTCATTACGTACTGATATATTAAATTAAACAATTGTGCATAGTTTAAAAAGTCTATCATGTAGTTTTGACTGCAGTAAAAATCATAACCTTTAATTTTTTAATTTCCAACCTTTTTCTCTGAATTCGTGGCACTTCGTGTTGTTAATTGCTTTAAGTTTTCATTTTTGTTTTGTAAACTTTTAATAGTACTTCAGATGAAACAATTTGAAATGTTTTGAAACTCAAGATTGTGATTCCAAATTTTCAATTCGACATCATTTTCCCGAAGAACCCGAAGGTAGACGCTTCCAAAGTGTAGTTTAACCCTCTGGATGTCGACCCGCCCGAGACAGCATCTCATTCAGACAACCGCTAGCCGCCCGTCCGGCCTATAAAGTAATCAGCGTTTCTGCCCCTCTACCAGTGAGGAGGGTAATCGGTCATCCCCACTCTACAAAGGATTTTCGAACATCTCCTTGTCACCTGAAGGTGTGCTAAATGATCATCAGGTGTTAGGGGGTCGATTTCTAACTACGTTCTTCAATCTGTCTGCGGATCGGATAACCACCTGTGAGATTTTTTGCCTTTAAAATGCCTCGGTACAGAAGAATTTTGACTCGAGAAGAGATCGAAACAATACTTTTTAATGATACAGATGAATCAGATTTGGATAGGAGTGAAGATGACGAATTGGAAATGCCAACTAAGGAATTGAGAAACAATTCGATCAGTGTCGATAGTGAATCCGAAGATGAAGAAAATATAGATATTCTTCATACTGAAAAAAATGACTGTACCGTTGAATGGGATTCAGAAGTGGTTGAGAACGAACGCATAAACATCCCCCAATTCACTAATTTTTCTGGTCCCCTTCATATGTTACCACCTGGCTCTTCAGCGTTGGACTATCTAAAATTATTAATGAGTGAAGAGATATGCGAACTCATCAGGGTTAATACAAATAAGTATGCTGAATTTTGTGCCAAAATGCGAGGATTTGCAGACGAGAGATGGGAACCTATTGCGAGCATCAAAGAACTGTGGAATTTTTTTACAGTCCTGCTTGTAATGAGTATTGTACGCATGCCTAGAATCACTGATTACTGGTCCAAAAATGAGACACTTGGAAATTCAAGAGTGAAAATGATGATGAGTAAAAATAGATTTTTACGCATTAAACACTATTTCCATATATCCGACAGGGAATACGAACTTAAGAAGGACAGTGAAAATTTTTATTTTCACCAAAAAGTAGAGCCACTAGAAACATACTTGCGAAAAGAATTTTCCGAACATTTTAAGCCGTACGCTCACTTATCAGTTGACGAAGCACTGGTCCAATTTAATGGAGAATTCTATAATTCTTGCTATAATTTAGAATACAGTTACCGTTGTTCGGTAGCTGTGCTTTAGAATACAGTTAGATAGTTCTTCGGTAACACCTCGATCTATCACACATTGTTACTTTCACTTGGATTAATGTTAGGTTTGGAGGCAGTAGAGAAAATATGTCTGTTTCTTTAGAACTGAGGGCTCAAAGCTTCCAACAATTTCTTTCACCTTACCCATGGGATCCCCACAATGTTAAATTTCACGTGGGTATTTACCACCCAAGTGTTAACTGGACTCTAAAGAAAGGTAGAAAAATAGTAAATGGCCTCTCTATATTCAAGGCGGCTCTTAGGTTTAGCTCTCACTGCTTGAGGATGACCACGTGTTTTTGCTGCAATGAGAAACGTAAACAACTGTAGCTGAGGGTGTTTTTCGCGTTGAAGAGAATAGAGCGGAGTTGGGACCGAAGGATTCAAGTGATCTTTTTTGTCCATTGTCCCTTTCAATACTATGCTTCATATAAAAGAACCAGTGTTGCTGTTTGAATACAGGTTACGGGAAATCGAAGCCTGAGGGACAGAGGGAGATTCTTGAGTGAACAATTGACTTCGCGCCGATAAGCCAGTTTCTCTTGTATACAAAACCACTTGTATCGACCGGTAACATGAAATAATCCGAGAAATGTTTTAAACATTAGTCCCGAAGTGGTCGTTGAGGGTATGTCGTAACCCAATAATCAAACGAACAAAATTCTAAGAATGCATACTTTAAGAATGAGATGACTTTATTAGTGGCTGAGTTTTATGTTTTCTCTCATCTGACCATTTTAGCCCCTTGGTTTTTTAGAATGGAAGTTATCACAAATTTATAACAATAGAAGAAACTATAATGCACTTCTCATTTTGAGTGACGCTCACTTGACCGTCGCTTTCAACGCGGAATTTGACTCGAGTACATGTTCACTTGTATTATTATGTAAAATTTAATTCCAAGACATGTTTTGTACCTACGCATATACAATAGTAACTGAAAAGAAAAATTGTGTAAAGAATGACTTTTAAATTGAATTACGAGCTATAAATGCTAATTTTGCGATTTATTAGTGAGGGTTGGGTAATAGTAGTAAAGTGTGAATTTTATTTCTAATAAATAAAGGTTATCACACTTAAAGGTTTGCCTATCTCTGTTTTAAGGAAAAAGCGCATATTTTTAAGTCCCGCAAACGAATAAAACGTCCATTTCAGGGACATAACTGTGACGTAATTCTTGCATATTTTATTGCAAGATGCTTTTGGTCTACAATTTTAAAAGAAACCATTATCAAAAAAATCACGCTGCTTTTAAGATCATATTTATAAGGAAGAAGTATTGAAAAATAATCACTTTTATCACTTTGTATTATATTTCCGAAAACCTTTTTTAAACATCAATTTCAAAGCAAAAGATATATTATTAATTTGAAAATTATCACGAATTTTTGATACATTGTTTTAAAAATAAGATAAGAAATTACAAATTAATTGCCGATAACACAAGAGAAAAAGCATACCTTGTATATTCCTGTTGCAAGAGATTTGAAGTAAAAGAGATCAGAGGGAAATAAATTAAGAAATTAAATTGCCTTTTTAAAACATTTAATGAAAAATATGTACTTAAAATTAAACGTAACCTAATGTGTTTGTTCTAAAATTAAAAAATATTTTCCTTGTTTTATAAGTAAGCGCAATTGCTTTACTTTTGCGGTATATTTCATTAAAAGATAATTGTTCTTTCTAACAATTTGACAATTCTCTATCCGTGTTTTCTTTTTGAGAGTTTAAAAATGCTATTATGGCAGATTATGGCGTTTTAATTATTTCAGCTTACTGTAATTTTGATTTGCATATTTATATCTAAGGGTGAACTGGCTAAATAATTTACTGCAAAAAGTTTTAAACGTCTAGTATCTTAAAATTTACATAAATTTGTAATTTAAAATGTCTTGTATTTTTCTATTTGTCTAATAAATCATTTTAATTCATTAATCAACATTTCCTCCTATCTATTCATAAATTTATATTAATAAACATCTTGGTTATGTAAACTACACTATTGGCCATTGAGAATGCAACACCATAAAGGAAGCATCCAATAACCTTGAAATTTAAACGATGCATAGATTATGAAAGGATATGCACTTATCAAATAATTAGCACTAGTATGTGTGGAAATTATGTATGGTAGGTGTTTTTATTAACATCGCACTAGAGCAACACAACGGGCTATTGGCGACGGTTCGGGATCAAACCCCAAGGGAGAGATCCGAGGACAACATCACGTTATTGTTAACCACGGTCAGATGACGAGGTAACACCTGAGCTGGCATCCCGCTCTCCAAATTTCCACATCACGCCAACCTGAGGACATTTGAGGCCACGACAGATTGAACGTGTACCAGCTCCCCTTGTACATGACGGTCGTTGGGTGGATTGGAACTTGCAACCCTCTGGTTGCTAATCCGTTACACTTCCAACCGGGCTACCGCGGCCTGGAAATCATGTATATCATGTGTGCCAGCAATGTCCACTTAAGCAGTATAAGCCTGTTTTAAGTATAGGATTTATGTTTTTTCGTACTTTCTGTGTGTTTATGAAGCTTTATTATGAAAAATATGCGACATACGAGCACGTTTCTGAGTTTGACAGAGACAGAATTGTGGCTTATTGAGACTTCGGATTTTATCCTTCCGAGAAATCGGTGCACATTATCATTCCAAGAAAGCCTTGTCGCACTCAGGAACGAGAGGACAGACATCTTGTGCACTTGGCTATTACGTATTATATTCCAACCTCAAGAATTCAGATGTTTCACGACAGCCTGTGTCAGCACGTACAATTCCACACCGTTTGCACCAGCGGGGTATTTTTTAAAGGCGTCTATTGCTGAGACTACCTTTAAACATAGAAATGATACTTAGTGTTCACTATATGTGTTGAAATGTCATAAATATCTGCTTAAATTAAATATATTTGAGATGAATAGTGCCACCAATCTCTTTAAACTTTTTGTAATGTATCCAAATAACTAGTTTATAACATTAAATAATGGATGTTTTCAATTTCTAAATTTCTTTTCTAATAACTATCTTAATTTTATATGAAAAACATTCATAATTGGTACATGTGGTTGGTGATAAAGAATATATTGAATATTACTTAATTGATAACCACGGATAAATTCATACGCGACTTCGATACGGGCCAATTGTTCGGCAATGAAAATTTTTATAAAAGGTACAATGTATTACATTACATTAATTTTTTCCTTGGTTTGTCTCTGCGGTAATTAAACGCTATACAAGGCTCATTAGACTGGACCTGGGGCTTCAAATGTATTTGCGAACCCCAACGGACATGCACTCCTTTACCTAGTTTGAACTCAGAGCCTGGAACAAAGGGTCAGAGTACCAACCACTCGGCTGCTAGACCGGCGATTTTAATTGGTTAAAGCTTATAGCAGTGCGATAGTTATTATTTTGATTGACTATATTATTTTGTTTCAACACACTGGTATCCCACCATAATGCAGGACACGCTTTCAGTTCGATGGAGTATTTGAACAAGAAAACCTGTTTTCCTTGGTCAATCAAAGGTCAATCAAAAGGTCAATCCTTTTGTCATTTGGTAACACCCCCCCCCCACTTGCAGTACAGTATTTACAACCGAGGTTTCTAGAAGAGGACTTGAAACGTATCTCGAGTACTGTCTCAGTGTAGTTCAACAGCTACTTTGTACTGTAACATAAGCGAAACACGGAGGGTTGTCATTGGAGTCGTTTCCTCTTACAAATTTTCTATCTCTATTCGCGTTCTTACCTATATAGACTTGATTCTCTTTGAATACATTATGTATCATGTAATTGTATATCTATAATGTCTATAATACTGTAACTATAATGTCTATAATACTACATCGTCTATAATACTGTAACTATAATGTCTATAATACTACATCGTCTATAATACTGTAACTATAATGTCTATAATACTACATCTATAATGTCTATAATACTACATCTATAATGTCTATAATACTTTGGTTTAGTTTAAGTTACAAATGTTGTAATCAGTACAATATCTTTTAGATCGAATTCACCTTCACAAGTGTAATGCCTTTTCAATGTTACTAATAAGTAGCATTCTTGCACCTGAGGGCGAATATTTCTTCATCCATTAACAACAGTAGGAATCTTTGGATAATTGATTTAAAAAATGACCATATCTCCCCATCTCAGATTGAAATAATTAAGAACCTGTACTGACTTGTCCGTTCCGATCCCTACTCGGCCGTAAAAGGACCCCCTGGCAAATTAAATAAAAGAAACATAATGCAGATTTCACCCCTGTGGACATTTTTTTCCAAATTTTCCTAAGAAGAACAATAGACTTGATCCTCTTGTCCAAAGAGGAACAATAGACGTGATCTTCTTGTCCAAAGAGGAACAATAGACTTGATCCTCTTTGGATTCATTGTGTACAGTCTTTAACACGCTATATAAATTTACAGCTATAATGAAAACGGTCTATTGATCCCGACATCGGTAACTAACACTAATAAAACTGTTCTGAAGTCAGAAGAGAAGATAAGAAACATTTTAGTTTGGAAAACAAGACTAAAATTTCTGAAATGCAGCCCCTTAAGGCTTTGGAGCCAAGGCCCGTTGCCACCTCGCACCTCCTTATCTATTTCACTGGGTTTTTCACCATTTTCCTGTTCAGTTCTACCTCATACTAAGGAGCCGGCGTCAGTGCTTGTGTAAATTGCAGAAAGGAAGATCGGAAAGACGAAACCTGAGGACTAAGACCACGAGATTCTTGAATGAACAATTAACCCTCCAGGTGGTTGTCTCTGCGAGGTATCACATCATTAGCAAAACTGATTAGATCATGATAACCGATATATGCCGTGGAAACCACTTGGAGGATTAATTAGGAATAGAGGTCAACCCATCTACCCTTCATCAGCCTTTGGGGGGGGGGTATTTCAATTGACGTCACACTGGAGCAACACAACGGGCTAATGGTGACGGTCCGGGATCAATACCAAAGGGAAAGATCCGAGGACAACACCACGTTATTTTGAACCACGGTCAGATGATGAGGCAACACCTGAGCTGGCACCCCACTCTCCAAACTTCCACACCACGCCAACGTGACCAAAAGCCTTTGGAGAACAGTAGATTTGCAGGAGTGAATATTGCATATTATGAACTTTAATAAATGTAAAAGATAGTGTTAATATAAGAGAACTAATTTACTTAATAAATATAAAAAGTTTTCGGGTCTTAAGGTAGGTAGGTAGTTGAATTAACGTCGAACTGTAGCAACACATCGGGCTATTGCAACGGTCCGGGATACAAGGAAAAGTTACAAGGATTTTATTAATCGTAATTTAGAACCAATTCAGTTTTTTAAATATTTCTTAAAATGTATTTAAGTAGCAGTAAAGTTCCTCAAAATATTAAGATGCTTAAGTTGCCTTCAGACTCAATCCAATTTCACCTTGATAAAAAGTAACTCGTTAACTTAAGAATTATTACATGTGCCATTCAAAACCAGATATATCTCCTAAAATTATTGTACTACCATTTAATAATTTTTAAATGATAATTTAAAAAAATTACCATCAAGGAAACCAAACGAATCACTGCAAAACATTTAACATAATTTTATTCGTGACTTTTTAAATACCCCAAACAACGATTCGTTATAACAACTTGCCTCTTCGTGGATAACTGAAAGAGTAGAATTAATTCAAACCTCAAATCTTCAAAACCTTTTCTGATAAAAAAAAAATGTTTGAAATAGAAACAGATGCGCCTATGCAAATTTTTTCTTTTCAACAGATATCATAAGAGCCCAATATTGCCCAACCATAGCAACTCTATGGATGATCCAAACGCTATCTAAAAGCTTCAGGCAATTTTTACAAAGGCTGGAGGGTGAGAGAGACCATGCGCGATGACCAACTACAAATATTATCTCGACTGGATGCATGCAACATACTGAAGTAACTATTTTGTTTTATGTTGAATAATTACACTTTTTGCGTTTTTTAGGAACCAAAACACGGAATCTTATTTTTGTAGCTTTTATAAAACTATTTTTTAAATAATTTTATGCAATATAGCACTAAATTGTTTTATGCAATCACTTCAAAAGTAAATGTGTTTTGAGAGCACAAAAAATTTCAAACTGTTATCTTCTGTACATTTTGAGAAAAGCTTCTTAGAAAGTTAAGTAAATTAACATTGTCGATATTGGACCTTCTAACTTCCATTAGTAAAAATATTTAATTTTAAACATGTCCTACCTTTTCGCGTAGCACAGTTTGAGAAACACTGCTTTAGAATATTCAAAAACTAAAAGACTATTTTTTGTTTGGAAAATTAAATGTTTTGTGAACTAGGGGAGATTTATTGAGATTTGCAAATGGGGGCAATTGATGCCTCAGGAACTGTCCTATTCAAACTCAGAATCTAATCAGTATAATCCACCTGGTTTTAATACCATGACAATTCTATTTTCAGGTGGAATGTCACGTTTATCTCCCCCAGTACGAAATGGTGGAATTGTGTGAGAAATTGAACATCTCCTTCACAGCACCCCTTGGAACACCAGGTCTACCAGTGTTTGCTAAGAAGAGATATGGAGTGTAAGTGAGCCTAGATTTTTATACTAGTTTTATAGTTTCATCTTCATTTACGAATAGGGCCGCGAAGAGCTACAGGGGGTCAAACTCTGGCCTTTTTTCTGAATATCTGGAGAAAAAAATTACATGATTTATATAATAGTATCCTCCACAGTAATATTTTTAAATACTTTTGATTTTTATGTATTCAAAAATAGGGCGTAATTAAATCTGTCGTGGCTTGTAATGTCCTTACGTTGGCTTGCCAGCGCAGGTGTTGTCCTCATTATCTGACCATGGTTCAAAGTGACGAAGCTTGTCCTTGGATCTTTCCCTTGGGGATTAATCCCTGACCGTCGCCAATAGCCCGTTGTGTTGCTCCAGTGCGACGTTAATTAATTACCTACCTTGTAAGTCGATGATATTTTCAAATGTCGTTATGCCTTAAAATTTCAGAAGATAATTCTACAGATAAAAAAAATAAGCTTATTCGAAACACAAATATTTATTTCCAGAGAAATTCCATACATATCAATTAAAAATTAATATAAGATAATTGTTTCTTGAATACTTGTCCATAATAACATGATTAAGAAACTCAAAGGGCACAAACATGAAAAAGTATTAACTACAGGCCAATTGTTATTTCAAAAAGTATTATTGTTACACATATCAACACTATTGCAAGGATTCTCAACCTCCACATTATGCATGTCCGAAAATGGTGACTTTGAAGTGTTAAAGCAATGTTAGGAATAATCAGATCACAAAACTGTCCGTCTTCGTTCGTCTCGGCGATTTCCCTAGCTGTAACCAAGGTCACAGAAAAAGCTAGCCACTTCCCCTCTTCAAATCTTATTTTAGTCTCTTTGGGGTCGAATTTCTCCTTCAACTACCCAGTTAAGGGGACCAGTGCACAAAAATCTTTCAAAATTTCGATTATTTTTTTATGAATTTAAATAAATGTTTATACAATTCTGCTTAAAATGATACATTATTTATGGAAATACGTTGAGTAGAAGTATTTTAAATAATTTTTTGAAAAATACTTGTACGTCAGTTTTTGTCATTTAAAGGGCTTCCATCTTTGTTTATTATATGTCTTGAACAAACGCCCAAAACGAGTAGCCCATTAGAAAACCTTATTTACCAAGCCACACTATTTAATTTTTCTATTTTATTTTGTATCTATTTTGCTATCTATCTGATCCTCAACTTTTGGAACACTATCTTCATAGCAAGACACAAAATTGTAATGGGAGTTTTACACTGTTTGGTCAAGAGTGCCAAAAAATAGTTTTGTTGGAATTACATGCCCTAAAATTTGGTGTATATGATGCTGTGTGTACGTTTAATGAAGGGAACATCAGTCGGTGTAACGTTTTAGAAAAACTGGGTATTGAACCTGGAGTGAACATGCGTCGTGCAATGAAGCAAGGTGACAATGAACGACTTATGTATGCCGAAAGAAGCTTTCGTACCTTAAGTACAATTGCAAAGAGATGCAAAAGTGCTCATAAGAGTTCTATAAATAATATATGTCATGATCCAGATTATGGAGCTGTAAAATTTTGAGGTAGGGTCAATTTTATGCTTTAAACTTCAATATCTCAAAATGTGTATTTTTTCCATAAAAGGAACATTTTTTCAAAGTCTATTCAAGCAAATGTAAAAAAAAAAATGGTTTACAAGTGTATCATACCCTATAACATATTTTAACACAGGCATTTTTTCCTATCTGCTCAGAAAAGTTCATTTTGAGTGTTAAAAGGATGAAAATTGGTCATTTTTCAAAAAAAAAATTTGAGTCAAAGAAAAAAAATTCTCAAAATTTCAAGTTTTTTAAAAATCCCTGTGTTAAAGTGTGTCATAACCTGTATAAAAAAATTCAAGTGAATACACATAAAAGATTCTGAGAAAATGTTCCTTAAA
Organism: Meta bourneti; assembly: GCA_933210815.1. Lineage (NCBI taxonomy): Eukaryota > Metazoa > Arthropoda > Arachnida > Araneae > Tetragnathidae > Meta > Meta bourneti. The sequence continues at coordinate 29,124,438 of OW119922.1, forward strand.
ATATGACCATTTTAACGGAGATAGGACTGCACTGGTTCCCTTAACTTTCCACTCCTTTTCGACCACGTGTTCTTTGGATATTAGCATCGCTGGACGCTTATGTCCGTTGTTGCTGTTAAATGAATTTATTAAACAAGACCAGAACTTAAGTTTTTGGAAACTGCTTGTATTGTGTCTGATTCTACAGGACCCATTCTGATCTCGACGGTGCCTCCAAAATGTGATTTGACCGTCTGAACCTCAATTCCTCCAGAAAGCTGGAAGTGACATAAAAGTACATAAAGTATTTCAATAGATTTAGTAATCCTCAATCCCATTCTCACTATCAGGATCCTATAGCTTCTTTCAAAGAACTAAGTTCATTCTTCGAGGTATTTCAATAGTTCTGAAAATCACATATCTTCAATCCCATCAAGAAGCTAGTAGCAAAATAAAGGCACATAAAGTGTTTCAATAGTTTTGGTAATCCTCAATCCCATTCTCACCATCAGGATCCTATAACTTCTTTCAAAGCACTAAGTTCATTCTTTAAGGTACAAATACGGTTTCATTTTCTCTGGCAATCCTAGATCCTCAATCCCATCAGGAAGCTGGCGGTTGTTGGCCAAACGTTCCCTGATGGCACATCGAGCAAGATGGGAGAGTCTCCTAGGCCTATATATCGAGTAGGAATCGTCATATACTTTAAAATCCTCGTACTGAAGGCAGGCATTCCACAGGTGTGAATGGCGGTCAGGAATCAGCACTTTTCTCAGAGTATCGTACATAATCCAAGGCGTGATGAACGGATCAGGCTCTGCTCTCGATATGCAAAGCAATAGCCGCTTCCTGCGTTTGGGTTTGCATATTGCACAAATGAGAAAGATGTACAACGCCATCAGTTCTCGGCGCTTGAATCCTAGTAAGACAAATATGGAGTATTCTTCGATATATCTCCCGCCGAAACTGAAATGAGAAGAAAATTTTTACATAAGTTACAATTTAACCCTCATAAATTTAGTGACACATAAAGCGACAGCGTTTCTCTAAAGCTAGGCTGACCATATTTACTTGACAAAAACTGCAGATTTGGGATGACGAAAATGGAGTCATGTTCATTCTGTATTCATGAAAAAGTAGGGAAATGATGAAAAAGGTTTATTACATAAAAAAATTCGAGCTTACAATTATTTTTCTGTGACAAACACTATACAAAAATTTAGGTGAAAATTTCAGAGCTACCACATCAACTCTAGTGAAATAATAGCATAACATTTAAAAAAATAGAAGCAAAAAGTCTCCTCTTAAACCCTATTTTAGTAGCAATTTTAGTTGCTCAGATACAACATGAATCGGCTCAAGCTCAAAATGCGCTGATCAATCCATTTGTTGGATTGTAAGCGATAAGCCTGAAACAGACGTCAATAAATTGAAATTTTAATCCGAACAACATTTTTCTATATACGTTTAAGAAAAGGGAATTAAATTTTCGTTGGCCTTTTTTGAATTTTCAAAAAATTCGGCAAAATTTTCGAAAAGGTTTCTAAAATTTTGAATTTAATTACGCCCTTTGAGGCGAATTTGCTCAAAACCCCACCCCTCGTCGCCAAGGTTGAAAAATAGTAATAAATGTCGCCTGTGGCAGCCCTGACATTACAATGTTGGCATAACGTTAACAAATCCATTTGACAATTGACGCCTTTAGCAGGGTTCTGGTTCTTAATTTATCGTTCTTTGCCGAAAGCGATAGCATTGATAAGGAGTTGGCAGGGGGAAAACATCGCCATTCCTGTTTTTGCATGGCAGCCTTCCCCTAGCGCGCTTTCACACCTATCCGAAATTCAACTTACCCAAGGTTGACTGCCTTCTCCCAGGAGCCTCACTAAACACAGCATGTCTAATTTTGAATTATTTCTGGTGATCGTCATTAAAATTACTTTGATGTTGCAATGGTAGACTGAAACGGATAGGTGTGAAAGCACGTTAGGGAAAGGCTGCCATGCAAAAGCATGAATGGCGATCGCCAAGAATGTTATTTAACCGTTATCAATGCTATAGCTTTTAAAAAATAACACTCAAAATGTGAAATTTAAGCCTCTGGCATCGAATAACAAGGTCAGGCTCGGTTAGGATACAAACAAAAACTAATGCTGTTGCAAAAGAGACGCTCAAGTATTTGTTAACGAGTATTTTGTTTATTTTCTCTTTTCTTTTATATAATTTCTCTCTCTTTTCCATTTTCTTTAAATAAATCACTGCAGATAGCGATACTCAGAATCTAATAATACAATTCCATGGTTGACCAAATTACTGGTATCCACGGATATTGATATACAGATGCGAAGCTAGTTTTTTCGGATGTAGGTAGTTTTAACTTCGCGCTGGAGCAACGCCTCGTAATTTTGATGACGAAGTCAACTCCTGAGTTGCATCGCACTCTCCAAACTAATACACCCCACCAACGTAAGGACACGATGGATTTAACATGCACCAGACCCAAGTACATGACGATCTGTGGATGGATCGAGTTTCGAACGCGCAACCTTACGGTTGCTAATCAGCTTTTCTTCCAACCGGGCTACCGCTGCCCTAGCCTTCTTGGAACGTGGGAAAATGAAGGCCCTTCTGGCGAAAATAAAATTCATGTATTTCAAATGAACATCAGGATAATGCTCATTCGAACCATACTAATTTTGTTTATCTTCTATCAGAGTTGGTGTCTGTTCTCTATATAAATCTACACCGTTTGACCAATCCATACCAAATTTGGTACACTTATTCTTTGGAACCTTGCGGGTAACGTAGGCTACATATTTACCACCGTAATATCTGTCCTGTGTGTGCAGTACATAAAATTACATTATTCTGTTTTCAGCAGGTATTTTTTAAACTGGAACCAATTTCATTCTTTTCTTTGCTGACTTGATAGATTTTCAGTTTTATGACAAACATTCTAATTTCTTCAGATTTTGTCATAAATGTTAAGATACGACACAAATTTTTAAACTGGGATCAAATTTTAAGTCGTTTTGATCGGTTTTGCCTATCAGACCTTTGTATTGAACACGGTGTGTTTTGGATTATTGTCATGCTGAACCAAAATCTGTCTTAAATTCACAGCTAAATTTTTTCAAATTTCTTTTTAAGAGACCAACCTTAATACTAGCAATAGAGCCAAGAGTTCACATCCAACTCAAGCTGCCGATATTGAGAGATGGGCTGTGATTCCAACAGCAGTTTAAAAAACAGTGTAAACAGTAACAAAATAACAGTAAGTGTTATCGAAAACATCAACAGTTATCGATAAACGTTTTGGGGTATTGTAGTGAAACAAATCAGAATGCTGCAATCTCAGAATGCAGCCATTAAATTCTTTTGAAATTTTTTATACATGTACATGTTTTATACACGATTATACAGGCAAGATTGAACTATTAAGAAATATTCATTTAAAAAAATTGAGCAGGCTGTAAACCTGAATGTTTTGCATTTTGCTCTTTTTTCATGCTTTTTTAGGGATGACTGACTTTAAATTCCACAATTAATTTAAATATAACAATATAATAATAATTGTAGTTCAATACCGGAATCATTCTTTAGAAGATAATGCACTTTACAAACTGGAAAAATGTCCATTATTTTTTTAAAATATGACGTTTTGAGTAAATGGTATTTTTGACAATTTTTACTCCATTTTTATAAAAACTAAATTTTAAACAATACTTTCTGTCCTAAAATGCTTTTGCTAGTAAAAATCAATAACAAATGTAAATCAATTTAAATTCTTTGGTAATTTAAAAAAATTGTCTCTGCGAAGGTATACAGATACCTTAAAATTGACCGTTGATGAAGATTTCTAACTGTTATAATAACCAATAAATTCTATTGGCAACTGCTAGCATTAGTTGCTGTTTGATAATAAATAACTTACAGTAATAACCGTTAATACTATTAAATAAGTTAACATTATTAAATAACTTTTATCTTTCTCTACATTATTATGCAAGAGAGGCGCAGATTTAAATATTTGCAATATGCATATATTGAGATCATTTTAGAAGAAATGTGGACCTTTTTGGTACAGATTTTAGTCTACTGTAGAAGTATCTGAAGCTAAGTGTTTTGTATACAAAGTTCTATTAGATATATGAAAGATCAAAACGACTTGAAATCTGACCCCAGTTTACATACTTGTATGGTATCATTAGCTTTATGGAATAATCTAACGAAATAACATTTTTTGTCATACAATAGGGAAATCCATTGAAAAGCTGTCATTAAGCAGGGTTGAATGTAATCGGTTCCAGTCTCACCAAAAATCTGGTGCAAACAATATTCAAACATTAGACTATCTAAGGCAGGCCTGGCCAACCCAAATGGTTTCACGGGCCACTTTGATGACGAGTAACATTACAGCGGGCCGCACTTTAGGTAAACATGCTTTTTAAAAATATAATACAAATACAAAATGAATAAAATTTTATTGTTATACTATGATTCAAATATAATGAACTCTTCGAGTCTTAATTAATGAGATATTTGTTTATCCTTTCCTTCACTTAATTTTTGTAAATCTATATTTATGTTCGGTATTGTAGCTAGTTTTCTAAATTGGCATCAGTTAATGAGTTACGTGATGAACTCTGTAAATTTCATCTTCGAAAAAAATGTTTTACAAACATTAGTGGATCCAAAAGCACTTACAACTCGTTGTGCAAAATATCTTAAGTTGGAATACCTCTCGGATGAAATTATTATTTCTAAGTTGGCACTTAAATAACAATAATTTCTTATTAAAAGCTTTGATGAAATTACAAGTATCGATTATTAAATTATCTTGCCCTTGCAAGTCCTTATTTAGCTGATTAAGTATTTTTGTTATATTATCCTCCAAAAAAACAGGTCTAACAACCAATAATCACTTAATTCAGGAACAGATTCTTGTTTCTCGTTCATAAACATATCTATTTCCTCCCCAAATTAAAAAATCTTTTTAAATATTTTCCACGACTTAGCCATCTAACATTGGTAAAATATACGATATCACCATATTCAGATAATTCGCTAAGGAATTCTTTGAATTGCCGATGCTAAAGAGCATGTGAACGAATGTAATTTACTATTTTTTAGAACTACTTTCATAACGTGATTCATGGATAATAATCCAGCACATAAATTTTGTTGATGTATAAAACAGTGACTAATGAAAATATCATTGGTTTTAATGCCTCTGCAATCTAGCTTATCCATAAGTAATTTTACAGCTCCCTTACTTTTACCTACCAAAGCAGGTGCTTCATCTGTTGTTAATCCTGAAAGAGCCTCAAAATTTAAGCTATTTTCGGCTAAACATTTTTCAATCGCCTGGAAAACATCTCCTCTAGTTGTGTCTTTTAAATGTAAAAGATTTAACATTTCTTCTGTCACTTGGAATGAATGATCCACACCGCGAATTTATAAATATCACAAGTTGAGAAGTGTCTGATATATCTGTACTTTCATCAAATGCCAAAGAATATGTTTGAATTGGTTAATTTTATCTCGCAAAGTTAATACGATTTCAGCTGAAATGTCATCAATGCGACAACATATAGTTTGGTGTGAAAGACTGATACTTAAAAATAATTTGCTTTTATCAGGCAAAACATCTTTAAAATTGCTTCCAAACAGTCCTTTACCAGTTCACCATCCGAAAATGGTTTCATTTTCTTTGCAATCAACATGGCAACAGAATAACTTGCTTTGACAATGGTGGATGGTTGTTGTAATAATGAATCAAACATCGTTTGCTGAGCTTTCAGATGCGATTTAAGCGCAGTTAACTTAAAACTTTTTACTTCTTTACTGAAATTTACATATTCAATATGTTTTGTCTCATGATGCCTTTTAATGTTTCCTTAAATACAGCGACTCTACAAATTAAACACATTAATTTTGAATTCTGCATTGTGAAAAAATAATCTTTTCCCCAACGATCATTAAATTTCCTGTTTTCATCAACAACTTTTGTTTTCTTTGAATTCATCCTTGTTATGGACCAAAAAAAAAATTCAAATAAATGTTAGTTGGAGAATATTGGTATTATACAGAGGAAAAAAATTTACTTTTTAAGTAAATTTAGAATTCTTGTTTTCTAATTATGTAAAAATCAGGGCTTCGAACCGTATTTTTTTCGAATCGATGTCTAGGGGTCATTAAAGTCTTTTAAAGAGATCTTTTTAAAATTTTCATAAAAATTGAATTTGTGAAATAAATTATCATGAATTAAATTTATAAAAATCCTCTGTACCTTAGATTTGCCTACCAAGCACTCAACCTATAGCGGAAAATATTTGCACTTAACCTGATAATCACTTTATGTAAATTATAAAGTACGTAATACTTTTATTATAAATTATTATTGATTATAAAGTTCATAATCCTTTTTGAATTCTCGCAGGGAACGTGTCGAAAGAAAGAACTGTTGATGTTTTATGCCAGTTAATGGATTCTGTGGAATTTTGCTTGCAATACAATAAAAGTCCTTGAAAGCGCACGCAGTCAGCTACTCTTTGCTATATTTGAGCGGCAGATAAAAAAGAGTTTGAAAATCTTTTAGTTAAAAATTTGTGTCTGAACCGAAATAAGTATAAATTAACTGAAAACCGGTACAAAAAATAACGTTTTTAAATAAATTATCATGAATTAAATTTATAAAAATCCTCTGTACCTTAGATTTGCCTACCAAGCACTCAACCTATAGCGGAAAATATTTGCACTTAACCTGATAATCACTTTATGTAAATTATAAAGTACGTAATACTTTTATTATAAATTATTATTGATTATAAAGTTCATAATCCTTTTTGAATTCTCGCAGGGAACGTGTCGAAAGAAAGAACTGTTGATGTTTTATGCCAGTTAATGGATTCTGTGGAATTTTGCTTGCAATACAATAAAAGTCCTTGAAAGCGCACGCAGTCAGCTACTCTTTGCTATATTTGAGCGGCAGATAAAAAAGAGTTTGAAAATCTTTTAGTTAAAAATTTGTGTCTGAACCGAAATAAGTATAAATTAACTGAAAACCGGTACAAAAAATAACGTTTTCGATTTCGATTCGGGTTCAGAGGTGGACTATTTTTGGGGTTCGGTTTACGGTTAAAGAACCACAATTTTTCAATTTTTTCGGTTCAGTTCCGGTTCGAAGCCCTGGTAAAAATACCAATATTTAATAACTTTTTTAAACTTAATGCAAATAGCGTTCACTTGAAACTTGAAAATTTATAACTTTTATCAATTTAACATTTTATTAAATTCTTATTAATTTTAAAATTTACCTGCATTAGTAAAAATATATTCACTTGAATAAATTTCAAACTTTCTTTGGATGTCTTCAGATATCACTTTTATTCAACTATCAGTACCACACACAAAAAACTTAGTAAACACGCCAGTAAGTCAAAAACAAACCTAACACATAAACAGAGATTCACTTGAAATAATAACTTCGTGCAGTGGATAACGAAACGATGACGGACCCAAACGTGTCTAGACTAGTGTCTCGAGTCAGCCTTGACTGCCGGCTTCCATACACAACCAAGATTACCCCTTGGCGAAATTAACACTTACTGGCGCAATTTATATTATAAATTTATATTTATATTATAGCTATAAGGTCAAAACTGGTTATAAGTCATGCAGGGGTGTTGAAGATTTTTCAGAACGGGTGGACCCCTCAGGGTTAAAATAACATGAAAAATTATGTCACTCACCTGATACATAACAATACCGTATGCAACATTCGGTATGCATATTCCTGAAACCGGAACCGAAATCCATATTTCAATAAAACAGGTAATGCCTTTGTATAGAAAGGTTTAAGAGTAGTGCCTGCAAATCTAGTGACTAGATGTGTTAAATGGAATTCCGAAGCATCATATCCATCTCCCACTCCTTCCCAGAGGGTGTAGTAGGTACATTTCATTCTTCTTGCATGGAACAATGCGAACTCCAGGTGGTCAGCATCTATCATGTGCTCCAAGAGACCACTCGTCAAGTGGGGACTACCGCATAACTCCTGGATGCTGGAGATCACGATCTCCGAGTCCTGATCAAAATTCTTTTTAAGACTTTTCAACAATGGCTCGAAGAAGATATACTGCTTCGATTCAGTTGGAAGGAATACGCAACTGTTGATGCATCTCAAGATCCTGAATAAGAACTTTATTCTTTTGCCTCGCTCCATGTATTCCAAGTTTCCAAACATCTGCATTATGAATCGATAGAACAAGGCCACTCTGCTACTATTCGACATTTTGAATGCTTTTGTATTACAAAACTGGGCTCTTTTTCAATGAGAGAAGACCCACCACAGGATGACGAGTAAATCTTAATGACGAAGAATCACGATTTGTGACACGTATCTTGAGAAATCAGTGTTTCAGCACGATTCCTGTTGGATAGCTGGAACGATAAACGGTTGTTTTAAGTCCAGTTTAGAGCTATAACACATGCGTTGAGCACACGTGAGGAAAAGAAATGAAATGAGTCTCTGTCCACACTCGTCACGTGTAAATGCTCAGTGCAAACGGATTTTGTAACGACTCGCGCAGTATGGGGAGTTCTTGGAAGAGGGGTTGAAACTCCCTCCCTGCGCTGGTATGACCTTTTGTATGAATGTGCCCCTAGAAAGTCTTAATTTTGCTCATTTAAATATCTATAAATTGCAGTTAAATCTCAATGAGACGAATTCGCTACGAATTACTGATAGCACGAACTGAATTCCAATCCCCATCAAAATGTATATTCAAATAATATTAACTCATTCGTTTAAGAATTCGGGTTACACTTATCACCGGTTAAGACGGTCAAATTTTCGAAACTTAAGGTCAAACGGATTATTTTCAATCGTATTATCACAAACATTCACGCCGAAATATATTTATTTGTAGAAGAGTTAAGAAAGAAGAATAAATGAAGACGAAATAAGCGTGCCTTCAGAAGAAGCTACTGTTGGCTAAGAAATTGTTCACCGCTTTTCGTTAGGCAGTGAAAATTCATCTGCTCAATTAAGCAGTGTTGACCGCATAAAAGATTTTCTTAAAGAATGTCCCGGAAAACCCCACAAAAATCGACAACAGAACTATTTCAAGACAAACATTGGGTAATCGGGATATATCTATTGAAGAATTATTTGTATAATCTTTGTGATGAATACTATTTATCTGAACCAATACTTGTACAGTAAGTAATGTAAATACATTAATATTTTATTTTATTGTTGAAATGTCTTTTTCTGAATTCGAATAACATGAACTACGGATAATACAATTTTTTACGGTCCTCTGAAATTCGTCTTGACGAGATTTGACTGTATATTGTATTAAATGCATAGATTGCTTTTGTAATATTCTATGCATTTTGTAATCTATTGTACACACGCATTTATTCTCTGTAAAATAACAATTTGTCATGTTTTCATAAATAGAAAATTCTTTGCAAAAGGAACTTAGTCTTTAATTTAACATAAGGGGTACTCGAGATGACAGCCAAGTGCGAGTTGAAGACAAGTGAATTTATAAGACGCCGACCGTTTAATAACACTGTTCTGATTGACACAGTAAAGGAATACAATTTCGACGGTCCCGGAATAACTTTCAACAGTCCCGCAATGGAACTTCATAACACAATTACAGTAGAATCTTCTGGCCAATTATGGATCTGGCGCCATGAAACCCAAACAGCCAGAGAGCCGCGGTAGTCTGGTTGGAAGAGTAACTGAGTAGCAACCGGAGTGTTGCGAGTTTGACTCTAACCAAAGACCATCGTGTTCAAAGGGGGCTGGTGCACGTTAAATCTGTCGTAGCCTCAAATGTCCTCACGTTGGCGTGGAACTTTGGAGATTGGGGTGCCAGCTCAGGTGTGACCACATCATCTGACCGTTACGTGGTGTTGTCCTTGATCTTTCTCTTCGGGTTTGACCCCGGACCATCACCAATAGCCCGTTATAGTGCTCCTGTGCGAAGTAAATTCAACTACCTACCTTCTTCACGCCGTGTAATGAAAAATGATTAAGCATTCATAATGAAATTCAAAAGTAATGATTATGGAATTTGCTTTTTCCTGCGTGAAACAATCATCTTTTCTAATGCTCGCATACTTATCGCACCAGTCCTCAGTAGAGAATCGTATGTAGCTGAATTGACGTCGCACTGGAGCAAGACAACTGGCTATTGGCGATGGTCCGGAAGCCATCTGTAAGGGAAAGATCCGGGACATTACCTCTTAATTAACCACGGTCAGATGACGAGATCAAACCTGAGGTAGCAACCCCCCCTCCAAATTTTCACACCGCGTGAGGACATTAGGGCCAGGACAGATTTACCTTCACCAGCCCCTACGTACACGTTGGTTTTTGGTTGAATCTAGTTTCGAACTCGCAACCTTCCGGTTGTTTATCCGTGACTTTGCCAACTGGGCTACCTGGGTCTCAGTAGCGAATACAATGAAAATTTCAAGAAACAAGCTTGCCTTGGTCATTTACTGTATTTCAATATTTCATTTGAATTGAATACCGTGCGTGTGTGGTATTTTAATATTTACGAAACAATCCTTGTAAATTCATTTATGTATTCAAGTAAACCAGGGTGTGTAATTTTATATGCTTAAAGTAATCCCTTATTTTAAAATTCATGATCTATTCTATTCTCTTTTGAAAATGCGATAAATTCCGCCATGTCTTAAATTCTAGTCATTCCTTCTTTCAGAGAAGGTTTCTTAGCCTTCATAATTTGTTTTTAATAGGAATCTGTTTATTATGCAATTTGTCTTTCATACGAACGATTTGTCATTTTAACTGCTTCATTTAATCTGTCTTAAGTCAACATTTATATCAAGTTATTTGAATCTACATTATTAAATTTTTTTCTTACGTCGCTGACATATTTTAATACATTTGCTGTCTTCGTACTCTTTAGATTTAAGTATTATTATTTTATAACCTACGTGTTGTGAATCTACCCTTTAATGTTTGATTGCTTGTCTAATATGTTTTTATAGAATTGTATTTGGGTCCACTAGCGTAGCTGAGAGTAACAGGGAAGGTAGCCCCGAGGGCAAGTGTCGGAAGGGGTGGCATTTCAGAAAGATTTGTCAAAAAGTTGTCCGTTTCTTTCCATAAAGTTTAAACAATTGTCCTTGTCGAGGAAGTATTTTTCAATACTAGGCTAATGAAGTGAATGCGCTTTCATGCACTCCATCTTCAAAACACAAAGCTTGAAAGCCAATTATTTTCATGTACACTCCTGCAATCGTATTACTATTCAGAAAAGAAAAGATTAAACATTTAAATTGTCTTCTCACAAACGTCCTGTTGGCGTGGTGTGGAGGTGTTTATCTCGTCATCTGCGGTTAAAAATGACGAGGTGTTCTCGTATCTTGCCCTTCGGGATTGATCCCGGACTGTCGCCAATAGCCCGTTGTGTTGCTTCAGTGTGACGTCAATTAACTACCTACTTACCTCTAACGTCCTATGAGCATAAAACAACACAAGGAGCCCCTTTTATTATTTCCATCCTGAACGAAGCTCTTCCTTTTGCTAGTCTTTATGAATAGTAAATGATTAATTGTAAAAAGGATTAATATTGAGGATATTAATATACGAGATGACTATTTTATTCTAATTATCTGTATTTTAAATACGTGAATTGCGTTTCGGACAGGAAAGCCCTCATTTGCCCCAGGTCCCAAAATATCTAGCTTATCCTGTTTGGTCCAGTTTTTTTTTTTTAATATTGAACCATGTGCCTTAAGAACCAAATAAACTATCAACCAACCTTAAATTCGATAACTACTCTAGAGATCTTGAAAAATGTCACAAACCAACCTAATGCAGCCCTCCAAGGCTACTTAACCCTCCAAGTGGTTTCGACGAGATATTTCGTCCATCAAGATGCAACCAATTTTGCTATTGACGAGATATCTCGTCATCAAAATATTGATGATTTTTTTTATGATGACGAGATCGAGATCTGGTCAGTTTTCTTCTAATGACAATCCATCAAGATGTGGTCATTTTGGCAAATGACGACATACCTCGTCGAGACAACCACCAGGGGAGGTTAAGGGGACACATTCATAGTCTTTTCCGTAACATCAATAAAACAAATTCTCAAGCACTGCGGCTTGGAAAGAATCTTTACTTTTACGACCCATACATTTTTGAAATCCTCTTCGGTGGGAAATCGATGAAACACAACCAATTTTTCTTGTAATTTTTGCAAATTGCAACTGCATTTGCTCGCTATACTTACCTCAGGTGACTTGCTACACACCTATTTTTCGAATACATGTAGAAATATCAGTTTATCAACCCTCCAAGTGGTTTCGACGAGATATCTCGTCTATTAAGGTCTTGTCAGTTTTACCAATGATGAGATACCTCGTCGAGACAACCACCAGAAGGATTAAAACAAAGAAAAACAGTAGGGGAGTCAAAAAAATGAATGGTACGCTATAAAAGCAATGTTTTCCACTGAGGCGATTGGCTCGCTTAAGAACTCATTTCATCGATGCATTCCTCTAAGTGAGTCGAGTCTGCCTAACAGCCCAACGCTACGAGTGATCCGACGCTATCCATTAACGGGATATTGCAAATTAATTTGCGGGGAGATAGAATTATTGGAATTGAAGTCAAAGACATCAGGGTCCAAACGAAACACATCACAGCGACATTTGGGTCTCTGCGGGAAGGTCTGCAGTTTTGTTGCAGGAAAGCTCTGGGTCGTTTTTGTGAGCTTTTGACCTAAGGATCATAAGGTGGTAAGGCCCTTAGTGCTTCGTTTGGCACCTGAGGTAGTTTTTGGAAGAAGGTGTGCTGTAAGAATTCAGCAATGGGCTTAATTTTGGTATCCGAATGTATGACTTCATTCCGGACAAAATATGGAGCTCCAGTAATAATCCGCAATGTGCAGTTCTGAAAGATCTGCAGTTTTTCATGTTTTGGGTGCTAGTCGATGCCCAGATTTGGGAACCGTAGGTGAGAGTAGGCCGAATAATGGCTTTGTAGAGGAGAAGCTTACTGTGAAGGGAGAGCCTGCTCCTTCGAGCTATGAGCTGAGAAATTTTGGTCCTGGCAATAGCGTTTCGCGTCGCGCGAGTAATGTGCTCATTCCAGAGTAATTTAGGATCGAGGACTAGTTCTAAGTATCGATACCTGCGAACCCAGTACACAGGCGTGCCATAAAATGAAAGAGGGGATGTCCACATAGTCTGAGTTGTTTAGTCTAATATCGAAGAATTTTCGATATTTCAGGTGATTTGATTTCCTCGAGAATAGCATGCAAGCTTCGAAGCATTGATTTTGATACGCCAGTCAGAGAGCCAGACCTCAAGTTCCCAAATGTACAATCTCATTCGACTAAGAATATGGTATATGTTGTTCGATTGGACAAGAATAGTGGTGTCGTCGGCATATATAGCCAACTCCGTGTGCAGTGTCTTGGGCAGATCGTTTACAAAAAGGTTGAAGAGCTTTGGTCCCAAAAGGGATCCCTGGGGTACTCCGGCACATATTGGGCAGGTGGTGGAAAAATAAGTAAGATCGACTCGTACGGTGGATGAACGTTTACTGAGATATGAGTTGATCATAGAAATAAATTGGGTCGAAAATCCAAGTCGCATGAGCTTGTAGATCAGTCCGTCGTGCCAAACGCGGTCAAAGGCTTTGGCAACGTCTAAGAATAACACACCTGTATGTGCTTTTTGCGATAGCCTTCATGCATCAATTCAGTTTTACACAACAGCTATGTTTCTTTCGAAACCCAAAATGCTCAGGAATAAGAATATTGTTATCCTGAACAAATTGATCCAGGCGTTAAGCAAAATATATTCAAAGATTTTACTCAGCGAGCTAAGTAGAAAAAAATACTAAAAGGCGCTACTGGGCCATTTATAGAAGTCCCAAGGAATGTCTTCTCTGACCTCTTTCCGTCCTCTGCCCTCTTTCCGTCCTCTGACCACTTTCCTTCCTCTGACGGGTGCGACCTATGATCTCTTTCCCCCGTCACAAAAGCTTGTTTAGCTTTTGTGAAAGCTTGTTTAGCTTGTTAGCATTGTGACGGGTGAAAGATTCCCCGAATTCTGTGCAATACTGCAATTATCAAGGCTAAACTGGACGAGGGCCAGGAATACCTAGTTCCCTTAGAATGCCTTGGCTGAACAGTCCACATCGTTTCTAGGAAGGTTGGTTTAAGTTTAATGGCGCAGCTCACTTTCTATTTTGTTATGTTTGAATAAATTCCATGTTGGTTTATTTCCGAGCATTTTCTTTCATCAGCACTCGCCATACTGGACCACATTAGTGATATTGGAAAAACAAATTGACAGTGGTTTTAACCATTTTTTACCTCAGAACTGTTTGGGGCTGCTAATCGATTGATAGGCGATAGGCCTAAGATGGGAGTAAGTTAAATGTTTGGTTTGCCATCCAATCAATTTAAATATAGCATGATGTATGAGTAGTACTAACGAATAATTTAAAGTGGAACCAGTTTATAAGATGCACATATCATAATTTATTATTTTAAATAAAAAGTACAAAATGCATATAATGGTAAAAAAACATACTTCAACAAATTATATATTGCTTCGTTGTCTAGAATATTTGAACTATGCAGAAGTAGATATCCATGGTACAAGTGTATGGACATTGAATTACATACATTATAAAACTATTAAAATATGCTCAAATAAGTCTGCAATTTTTATCTGAATTGTTATAAAATGTTAACAAATTTTCAGTTTAGTCCGAAAGAACGAAAACACTATTCATTTAAATATTCGTAAAGCCAGATTACCTATCTAACAATACGAAGTATCGAAAACTTATATACGTGAATATTGATACAAAAGTTGTAAAGTCAGGATTTCAGATTAAAAAAAATTAAAACATGTACAAGAAAACTGCATAATTTTAAAATCTCCCGTTAAAGCTATTACCGATTTCGAATTCTGGTTAAAGCATCTGAATATATTTAAAATTCATGGTCATATTATACTTTAAATTATATATTTAAACTACTCGCCGACGTTTTCATCCTCCATTCTAGGTCTGGAGGGAACAATACAGGTTCTATTTTCAATTTTAAACTATTGGTTGTGATCGCTAGATCGGAAACGCGACGTTCTAGTATAGGAATCATCCAGCCAGAATCTTCAAAGGAACTCAGATGTAAGATTGTAGGGATATGAAAGAATACTCCAAACCACTTTCATGAGTGATTAGAGATGTATCACTTTGCGTAAGGCATTGTCATGATAGAGCAGAACCACCCTGTAATATGTCTGATCGAAAAACGTCGCCAATATAATTTGAACCAGGGTCAGATGTTTAGTTGCGGAGATAACAGAACTGAAAATAACTTGAATTTATTAGATTAATGTTTTCTGAATTTTTAGGCCCATTTTAAATTTTTCACGTATCGGTAGGTCACGATACTAAGATTGACATCCGCAACATTAACATTTCAGGTTGGTAGGTATTTTAATTAACGTCACACTGGATCAAACATCGGGCTATTGGTGACGGTCCGGGATCAATTCCAAAGGGAAAGATCCCATTACAGTACCACGTAATTTTGAACCAAGGTCAGACGACGTGGTCAAAACCTGAGCTTGAATTCTGAACGAAAAGGTGGAAAAGTTTTCATTTTCATATTAAAATATATGGTTATGTTTATATTCCTCATAAATATAAATTGTAATAAAATCAAGAATGAAAAGAAGCAATAAATAACTTCTTGGAATATTTGTGAACCCTTCACCATAAAACCACGGTAGCCCAGTTGGTAGATACTCGGATTAGCAACTGGAGGGTTGCGATTTCGAAATTGTGGTCTTCGTGGGGATGGTGCACGTAAAATCTGTCGAGCCTCAAATATTCTCATGTCGGCGTGATGTAGTTTCGAGAGCGGGGTCGTCTCTCAAGTGTTGACCTTGTTGTCTGACCGTGATCAAAATTTACTAGGTGTCAAGGTGTCATCGGTGGGTATTTAATTAACGTCGCACTGCAGCAACACAACGGGCTATTGGCCAAGGTTCGGGGTAGTTCCTGAAATGGGTTTCAAGGACGTCTCTTAGTTTTGAAACATGGTTAGATGACAACACCTGAGCTGGTTCCATTCTCCAAACTGCCACAACGGCAGCATGAGAACATTTGAGGTCACAACAGATTTAGCGTTCATGTACCACACGTACACTAGTCTGGCTGAACCAAGATTCGAACTCGTACCTCCTTCGGTTGCTAAACCTCTGATCTTCCAACCGGGCTACTGCCGCTCTTTCTCTTATGGTCTGCCCTAAGCAAATTTTCTTGCATTAAACATATTAAAGTTACCTAAATTACCGAGTTACTTAATGTATTTTATTGCCGCACATTTAGGCGTTTAATTAGCGGTAAGCAATCAACTCGCATATATATCAGTTCGCAACATATTTCTGGAATTTTTATTCGCGGAGGCTGGAAATTGTAATCAAAGAATAAGCGAACAGACGTCACGTTGAGAATACATTCAGGTAGATAGGTATTTTAGATAAATATTTAACTGGAGCAACACAAGGGAATATTGAGAGTACTTTCAGGAAACACGAATCTCCGCAAAAACATACCACCACATATATTTAGCTTAACACCACATGCTTCTCATAAGCCAATCCTTTTCGTTTCTTATCCGATAACCTTAAGATCCGCTGTAGCCCGGTTAGAGGATTGGCTAATTAGCAGAGGAGGGTTGAGAGTTCGGAACTCGATCTAACCAAACACCGTGTACGTGGATCTGGTGAAAGTTAATTCTGCCATGGCCTGAAATATACTCGCGTTGGCGTTGTGTAGAAATTTGAAGAGTGGGATGCCAGCTCAGGTCTGATATCATTTGTCTGATTCAAAATGCCCGTTTTCCGTGGATCTTTCGCATCGTGATGGATATCGCACAATCGCCAATAGCCTCTGGTGTTGACCCAGTACACGTTAGTTCAACTACCTACCTGCCTCTCATATCAACTCGGTTTCTTATATGGCAGATGCATTAACGTTGCCCAGAATCGTCGATGGTTGGTTTATTGGGGAGGGTATATTTGGTCATGCTTCGCCAGACAGAAGACAAGCACTATCAAGTAGTACCAGACAATGAAAATTGACTGACAGGGAAGAGAGAAATACACCCATAGAGGAATGCACCTGACAGGAATCGAACTTACGCAACCCTTCGAGCAGCGAGCCTACCCACTGAGCCACAACGGCCCCTGGCGACAGTCTGGAATCAACTCTAAAGGGAAAGAACCGAGGACAGCACGTTTGGTTGGATTCGATCTCACAACCCTCCGGTTGCTAAACCGTTACTCATCCAACCGGACTACCGCGGCACGTTTATTCAAGGAACATATGTGTGTGCAGTCAAAACTGAATTCGGTGGATGGGATACTGAATAACATATTCAAACTCCAATACAACCTTTACTAGCAGAACGTATTTTATTTGTCTCATTTTAAGCGTTTATTTGTCTTATATAAAGCGTGTCATTAAAACAGTAAAGATGTGTGGTAGCCAACCTATTCGCTGACGTTTTGTAAATTCAACAGTTAGACACGATTTAAAATTTTCCCTTAATATTCAATCCTCAGTAGAATTAAATAACTCTGAATAGCATTTTCACTGTTACTGTAATATGCTAAGTTTCATAAAAATAAGTTTGCACGTTTTGTCTGAAAAACATTTATACAGACACGAATATAGACTACGTCTGTTGGTAAATAGAAACACGTGTCGACCCCTCCCGTCTTCCGGCTTTCCCCGTAATGGGATAGTCGACCCAGTAAAGGAATCTTGTCAGGTGAGTAGCCTTGAGTAAAAAATCCCTCCTTCCCTTTCTCCCCCCCCCACCCTGCTCCGTTTCCAGATCACAACCCTTGGAGTCAACGTAAACAAACTCTAAGCTTCTGCCAACACTGCCCTGATTGGGGAGCGGGGTCTATTTCGGACTTGAGATTTTTAGCTATTTGTGAAATAGCAGTTCTCTTCGGGATGAAGATTAACTAGCCCATCGCAAAAAAACTTATGTATAAGATAAATGACCGTACGCGTAAGACAAATTAGTTGTGAGGAATGGATTGATCTCAGGCCCGGGAACCAGACACGACCCTAAAAATGTTTTTATATGGCCCGCAGTCTCGATACGGCCCTCAAAATAGATTTATCCACTTCGAAAACCAGGTACGGCCCTCGCGACACGTTTACCCGGTCTATAGAAGAGATATGACCCACTGGATATGTTTACATACTCCGAAGAAGAGAAATATGGCTCTACGGATAGTTTAACCGGCCCGCTGTTCATTTGCCTAAGGATAGGTTTGACCGGACGCAGATCCTATAAGGCTCTAAGGATAGGTTCGACCGAGCCGCAAAATCAGATACGGCCCTCCAAATAGGTTCTCCCTGCCCCAGATTAGAAACGGATACCAGATATTCTTTGAGAATACTCGTTTATAAGAAATAACTAAAAAAAGTAGCAATTTATAGCCTAGTGTAATTTCCCAAATAGCGTTTGAAATTGCGCAAGCAATATATATTCCTCTTTTGTTTTGTTTTTCCTATTTTAATAATTTTTTGTGAAACATCCTAATAGATTGCTGTCAGGTGTTTGCGTTTAATTTATTTTTATGAATTTATGTTCGATATACGGCTAGTTTGTGTCCAACTAGAGGATAACCCACTTTCGGACGTCACAATGTTCAACGAAGTTCTGAAATCTCAGAATTTTCTTTTTGTTCTAAAAAATATTTGATACTGATGAGCCGCTGGTAGATTTTCTTTATGTATATCTGGATGTACCCTCTCTGTAGTACGTTAGAACAATTTTCTCATCCGGAGATAAATAATAAATAGAAGAGAACACAATAGCTATTCGAAATACTTGTAAGCTACTTAGAATAAATAAATTTTCATCGTCCAATTGCTATCGCCGCCTCCCCCCAAAAAACAAATTAAACAAAATGCTACTCAATTCTATTTACTTCGCTCGCTAGAAGGTTGGATGTAACCCCTAATAACACTAACTTTGATAGTTTCTTTAAATACATTCTAAAAAGGGAACATAATATAAGTGTAGAAAAGCATTTCCTGCGATTATACAATTAGGACTACTTTGAAGACAAAATCGAATACTTCCGGGCTTGTGATGGATACGGTCATTTTTCCAGAAATAGCCTGATCCACATGGAGATATCTAGGTTTAAGAACCCACACAGAGTTAAAAACTAAAGCAGTCAGTGACCCCCTCATTGCATTTGTTTTGTTTAAAATCTAACGAAAAGGTTTGTTTTCTTTCCGTCTGCTGATATGCTTAGCTTACAGTCCCGTGATGCTAGATCAAGTCGCTCAGCGATAAATGTAAATTAGGTATTTTTTCGGAGCTACATATGAGACTTGTGTGTAAATAATCAAGTTTTCAATGTGTTTGATACAAGTTCTCACTTGCATCTTGATCTCACAAAACCAGTTTAATCAAAAACCATACCAATCTGCGGTTTCTTCTCTTTAGGTTCTGCTTAAAAAGTATTCTATCTGCACAAAACAACACTCACTCAAACAACTTTTATGCTGTATCCACAAGAAATAGTCCAGATTTCAGAAGGTATGTTTATTTTTTTATTGTGACTGGTCGTTTTCAACTTGTTGGAAAGTTTTTATCTTCCAATTGGAAAGAAGAAGCTGCTTTAGAAGGTAGGCAGTTAATTAACGTCGCACTGGAGCAACACAACGGGCAATTAGCGGCGATTCGAGATCAATTGTATTGGTATTTTTTAATTAACGCCGCACTGGAGCGGCACAACGGGCTATTGGTGACGGTCTGGGATCAAAGCAAAGATCCGAGGACAACACCACGTAATTTTTTGAGCCACGGTCAGATGACGAGGCAACACCTGAGCTGGCCCCCACTCTCCAAACTTCCACACCACGTCAACGTGAGGATATTTGAGGCCCCGACACATTTAACGTGCACCAGCCCCCTTTGTACACGACGGTGTTTGGCTGAATTCGAACACGCAACCCTCCTGTTGCTAATCCGTTACTCTTCCAACCGGGCCACCACGGTCCTAGTCTTATTGAATACACGATTAAAAGTTGAAGCATTAAAGGCACAAGAAATAAAAACACGGTGCAATTCAACTGATTTATTCTAAGGACTAGGATATTACTAAGGGTTTCATTTCTTCAAGATTATTTAAAATCATTTTAGCAGTGGCGTAGACAAAGACTAGGGGCTCGAAAGTGTTCGATTTTTAAAATATCTTCATGCAAATACAATAAGTTCATAAAATTTTTTAAATATTCCTTTACTAAAATAGTTGTATTAAGAATTCATTATGAAATACGGAAGAAATGATTGAATTTGGTTTTCCTTGACACAACCATCTATTACCCCATTTTATATATTACTGATAAATGCGAAAGAGAATTTCGAGAAACAATTATTCGAAAACTTGACCTTTTTTCGTGAACGTCTTGTGAAGTCGCATCAATTCATCGATCAATACTGATATTTGTGCCACTTTTACATTTTCCCTTACTTTAAAATTTAAGTCTGGTTGACCAAATATAATATACAAATAAAGTTAGTGAACCCAATGTATCTTTAAATATAAGGTATAAATCTACATTAAGCATGAAAAATTGTATTTTAAAATTTGGCCCTTCAAAAACTAAATCCTTTCTACGGTATTGATTTTGAGATTCTGATTTCCTTTTACTTCAGTCCAGAATCTGCAAGCATTGCTGGCGATCTTTTTAATCTCATTACCATTAGACATCAGCACTGCGAAAAAAAAAATTGAAATCACGCCAAGGCCACTTCTTTAACAAGGATTTTTGTTCTCGTTGATCTCCAGAAACAATCTAAATTCAAATGTAAGCAAGATTCAAAGGTTTGTATGTAAAATTAGTATATTTTGCAATCTTTATCTGCAATTTAAGTACATATCCGTTTCAGCATACACCCAAATGAGAAAATGCGTAGAGTAGAAGATAAAATCCCCGAATCGAATCTACGACCTAAAATTATTTGAGGTCACAAGTACATTATGTTTATAAGATGTTTGACAGACAGGCATTGAAGTACCCAGGTCTACATTGGTTTCGTGAGCTATATATCTTTTGGGGTTGTAATTTGAGATGATTAAAACGTTGATCTAATCGAACAGGTTCTTGATTTTTAAAGCGTAGATTAGTAGATTGTGTGAATCATAAATTCAGGGTTCTCGATTTTTAAAGTGCGTAACTGCTTAGAGTGCTTCGAAATGCGAAACAACTTAGAGAATGCTATTCGTTGAAGATATATTGAAGGTAAAAGGCGACCAACTCTTAATAAAAAATATTTTCAAACTGTTCATAGGTATGTAAGTATTTTAATTAACGTCACACTGGAGCAACACAACGGGCTATTGGTGACTGTCCGGGATCAAAGGGAAAGAACCGAGTAATTTTGAACCATGGTCAGATGACGAAGCAACACCTGAACTTCAAAATGTTCATTTTTATTCGTCCAAGCCCTGTAATTGGTATGTTTTTATGAAGACAAAAATGTAGAAATATTTATTTGTAAAGTAGAAAGTGTAAAAATGTCTACGCACAATTTCTAAAGAACAAATTAAACAGGGATATTTCAATTTTTTGAAATCTAGAAGGGTTAGCCCTATAACTCAATCCGTCTCTGTTGACACGATTAATTTGTTTAAGCTAAAAGGGGGTATTTCAATTAACGTCACACTGGAGCAACACAATGGGCTATTGGTGACGGTCCGGGATCAATCCCAAAGGGAAAGATCCGAGGACAACACCACGTAATTTTGAACCACGGTCAGATGACTATGCTAAAAGGAAAAATGAGAGTAGTTCAAAGGTGTAGCAGTTCAAAAGTTAAAATAGATAATTTGATGGCGCAAGGTCCACAAATTAACTTTTTACGAAGCTCAATAAAGTTCAATACTGAAACACTCAACAGTTGCTAATCGAGGAAATTGAAACAAAATTGAAAGTTAGTTATTAATTACTAATAATCCAGTTCGGCCGCAAAATAATTTTTTTATTTACGATTTATTGATGATTGAAATACTGGTTTGCAAAATTTTCAACGTAAAACTCATTGCAAAAGAAATGTGGAGTCATGTTCCAACAGGTATGCGATAACCATTAAGTTCTAAGAAGGGTGAAATGGCTGGTATCTGAATAGCGATAACTACCGCTTTCGTACCAGTCATATATCAATTTTCGACTTCTGAAAGAAACTGGAAGAATAGTCATTTTCCCTTCGGGTAGATTCGGGGGGGTACTCAGGGGAGTGTTGTCTGCATGTGCGATAGTGCACAAGTCTGATCTGAAAAGCAGCAGACAATCAATCCATTCTTTGACAGCTTGCTTTATACTTATACAGCAAAGAACTCTCCTTACGAGAGTTGAAAATTTTTTCAATTCTCTGGCCATCACTTCTTTCGGACTTCTTCAGGTATTGACCTCGTCATCTGAACGTGATTCAAAGTTACGAGGTGTTGTCCTCAGATCTTTCTTTTCGGGATTGATCCCAGACCGTCGCCAATAGCGTGTTGTATTGCTCCAGTGCGACGTAAATTTATTCACCTACCTACTCCTTACGGACTTCAAAAGCTCAAAAGGTGGCTTTTGTCGTGTTCTGAACATTTGTGTTTAGTTACTATATACGATTATGTTTTGTTTCTTTGTTACACTAATTCCGAGTTTGCATTTTATTCTATATAGCTGTTAGGATCCATGTTGTACAGGGGTAAAAACTACAGACTGGTTGGGAAAAATGCAGTCACAGAATAATTTTCTATCGGGTTTTATAATTCATTTTTATGTTTTTAATAAGCGAGATTAAATATCCAGATATAATATTTGAGAATAATATTTAAAATCCGTAAATATTTTAGCTTTAATATCCAAAGGGGAAGCTTGAATCCAAAGGAGCTCACCCTTTCTTAAGGCAGTTGTGGCTCAATTGGTTTGTCTACTGCTATAGCCAGTTTGGCCAAATATGGCCCTTACGCCATAAAACCCCAAAACCAATCAATCGCTGCTCTAGCAACTTGCGAGTTGTAGGTAGTGTATGTTGTAACGTCTTGATTCACGGGTAGCTAGACTAGTTACCATTGAAAATATCCGATTCTGGACTAAATTGGTTTATTTTACAATTTGTACAAAAAATCGGAAAATGAATGTAAAGTTCATTAATATTAGTTCCTTGGAAGGTCCAAAGTTCTATCGAGGCGCTTAGGGCTGCTGGCGAGCCTCACAATTTCGCTCGGGGAAGTCTAACGCACGGCTACGGGTGAGCCTATTCTCAACACAAAATTACTCGAATGAGTACAGAGTTCCAAGGCAGGAAATCTCAGTCTTTCTGGACAGGATCACTACTAGGATGAACAGTTACACGGATCTCTAGGAGGGTTCTCCTTTACGGCTACGGTCGAGCCTTTCTCACTAAAATACTCCGGCGAGTATAGGATCCCAAGGTGGGATAAATTGCACAACAATGAACAAACAACAAGTTCACTTCAAGCTCCAAAAACGGTCTCTGCTGACCGCCTCTCTCCAAGCTCTCTCTCTGATCCTCTGTCTCCGTCTCTCTCTCTCTCTCTCTCCTCTCGTGATCTCTCTCGTCTCTCGTCCTCTCGTGATCTCTCTCTGATGATATCTCCAAAAACTCTATATGTTGGGTGCTTATCGACTCCCCCTTTCCGTTTCTGGTCCGCCTTTTAGTCGGTGCTGGATTGGGTGTTGAAGATTTCTCACGTTCTTGATTGGCTGTCTCACGTTGGTCTTTCCCCTCAACTTTTACGACAGACTTCGGCGGACTTGAAAGGGTCCATCAAACCCTGTCGGAAACTCATCATCATTTATATCAATCTTCTTGGTCTCGAAATGTCGAAGAGAGCGACAGAAAGGCGCCTGCCCTTTGTTTTGAAACCACAGCGATTTCCGACCCCTGCTGGCTGGCTGTCGTTAAGAAATCATTAAGATGTTTTCGGGTGGTCGTTATGGAGTGTGGGCTTTCCTCTCGACACCTGAGTCAACAAGACTTTTCATTTTCCCACGCTGGCGTGGTGATCGTTTCTCTAGCCGCCGTTACAGAATTCCTCCCCCCATAGAGAGATTTTGCGATGTGTTAGAGAGCAAAATCTAAAAGGAAGGGGTTAGACATACAGGAGGTCTTGACAATACTTCAGAGGCAGCTATAACTAATGGTTTTAACCTTCCAACATTTTACAATCTTATTCAATTATATAATTTACAAGCACAAGCATCATTTGTATTTACATTTTACATAGATCACAATTTATACACTATTAAATATTTACAATCAAATTTTCATTTGAAGTGTCAGATGTTATTTATTCCACGCGACTTAAGCAATCAGCGTGCTTATTGTCTTTCCCTGCTCTGTGGACTATTGTACAGTTAAATTTTAGACTCCAGAACAAGATTGGCTGTTCATTTTTGTGTAGTCCTAATTGAGCTATGATAATCCCGATCTCTTTATCAGATGCATCTGTTTGCAAGATAAATTCCCTGCTATAGTCTGGGGGATAAAGTACGGGTTTTTCGGTGATTTCTACTTTTAGCCTATGGAATTCGTGCTTATACTCCGGTATCAGTTCTATCGCTTCCTTTCTAAAAGTTCTGCGTACGGCATCTTTATCGTACTAGGTTTTCCCTTCGTTTCGTATGTCTGAAACTCGTTCATAGTCCAATTCAGGACAACGCTTCAAACCATTTAATTCTAACATGCACTCAGTCACGACATTTTCTTCCTTCTCCGGTTCTACCCAATGTTCAAAAAGTAAGGTTTCGGGGGTTCGAAGATTATTTCTGCGTACGAGTTTAGTCGTGATTAATTTTGTGGACTCATGAGTCACCGTCCTTAATGCTAAGGGAGCTGCAGGTAGATTTTTCTCCCAATCTAATCCCGATTTCAAACATAAAACCTTCGATAATCTTTTCACAGGACTATGCCACCTCTCTACTGGGTTACTTTGTGGGTGTCTAACAGAGCTGTGCGTAACCTTAATGCCAAATTTTCCAAAAAACGTGGTGGTCAAATTGCTCGTGAAACAAGTGCCTAAGTCACACTGTATTTCTCTGGGAAATCCCAATCTACTAAATATAATCATGAGGGACTCCACTATCGATTCTGAACTGATGTCGCGAACGGGTATCGCTTCAGGATATTTTGAGGCCATGCAGATAGCAGTTACTAAATATCTATTATCCTTACTTGAATAAGGAAGGGGTCCTACGGTATCTACATTAATTTTCGAGAAGATCTCTTTAATCACCGGCACTAATTTTAATGGGGCTTTCTTCTTCTCCCTTGGTTTTCCCACTCTCTGGCACGGGTCACATGTTCTGACGTATTCTTCAGCATCCTTAATGCAGTTCGGCCAAAAATAATATCTCAATAGTTTATCTTTGGTTTTTGTCGAGCCTAAATGTGCGGCTACTTCTTCGTGGCATAACCTTAGAATTTCATCCCTCATTCTTGCGGGAATGACTAATTGTTTCCTTTCCTCACCTCGGTGATCTGCGGTTATCCTAAACAACAAATTTTTATCCACCCTGTATTCCTGAGTTCGCTTTTCTTCCATTTTTTCCCACAGCGTACTCAATTCAGAGCATTCCTTTTGTGCGTTGGAAAACTCCTCGGGGGTTACTTTCAAAATCGCAATTGTATGCTTTTCAGCAGGGGGTAGATGAATGGGAAGCTCGCGCTCCTGGCTATTCGATTGAAGAGGTGGTTTTTCGCTAACGCAGTTGGGGGTTTTGAGTTTCTCCAAACTCCCTGATCTTTTGTTTCCCCTGTTTTGACTACGCGTAACGACAGCATTAACTAAATGTGGGTTTTTCTTTGCCTCCTCGAGCAATTCTTGGGTCGAGTTTCCCAGGAGATAATGGTTCAATTCTACCGTTTTATCCACTACCGCTGCTTTAGTGATTATCTTGCCGAATTTTTCACTTTCTAAACTAATTGCTGCTATCGGTAAACATCGGAAATGATTTTCCAGAGCCTGTTTCAACCAAACTGTTTCTCCGGTGTAATCATCTGGTCTTACTAAGTGGTTGGGAGCTACGTCCAAACTGGTTCCATTATCTCTCAATATCACGGTATTTATCCCATTAACTTTAGCCTCACTCAGATAAGGGGCAAACGAAGGTGCGAAATTCTCCTCCATTTTTAAATGATTCACACGTTCGTGATTCGGGTTTCTCCTTAATTCAGGGCATTGCGGTCTCAGATGATCCGTCGAATGGCATATGTAACACGCCGGCGCTGTTCGCCGTTCAAATTCTCTCTTCCTCCACTTTTGCTCATTAGGATTTGGGTTCCTCCAATTCGAGCGTTCGCTCTTTTCTGGCTCAAATTTCCTCACTACTGCAGGTCTGTTGTCAGGTTTTGGCTTATCTGGGAACTTAGCTGTGAGAGGTCTTCTAACAGTGCGTCTAGCGGCTTCATATTGGTCTAATTTAAATACTAATTCTTCGGGGTCTACTATGGCTGCCCACTGATCTATGAAATGCTCCTTAATTTCAGGAGAAACTCTCCTTTTTATTTGATCCGTTAGCATTAGGTTTTTGAGGTCCTCAAAACTTTGCACTCCGACTCCATCTAGCCATCCCTCTAAGTAACTCCTTAATTCAAATATTAGATCTTTCCAGAGCGCTCCTGATCGTCTCTGATGCTGTGTAAATTTGGTTCGGAATGTTTCCGGATTTAATTTAAATCTATTTAGGAGGGTACTCTTAACATGATCGTAATCTTCTGATTTTTCAGGGGGCTCTCTCATGATAATTTCTGTAATATCCATCGGGAGTAGGTAAAGAAGGTGAGTCACCCAATCAACCTCATCTATTCCCATCTTTTTCGCCTGTCTTTCAAACAAGGTGAGAAATAGGGCCATGTCTCCTTTTTCTGGGTCAAATTTCTGCATTACGGATTTCAAGTTTTTCGTTGGTCTAGAATTATCCGTTTGTGACGAACCTAAGCTATTTGTTTCAGCAGCTTGCGTAATTCTGAGTTTTTCTAACTCGAACATTCGAATTCGCTCTTCCGCCTCCCTAGCATTTCTCTCGGCTATCTCCCGTTCCTCTCTTGCCTGTCTCATCTCCCGTTCCTCTCTAGCATTTCTCTCGGCTATCTCCCGTTCCTCTCTAGCCTGTCTCATCTCCCGTTCCTCTACTATAACCTGCAACTGAGCCTTCACCCATTCTTCGTCGTATTGTGGATGCTCTGATATCTTTGTGGTTATATCTAACACCCTATCATTAGGTCCTAGGTCGATACCTAACTCATAA
This sequence comes from Meta bourneti, assembly GCA_933210815.1. NCBI lineage: Eukaryota > Metazoa > Arthropoda > Arachnida > Araneae > Tetragnathidae > Meta > Meta bourneti. The sequence continues at coordinate 29,151,811 of OW119922.1, forward strand.
GCGAGTTTCTGCAAATCTGCCTTACGTTGCCTTGCTAAAAATGCCATTTTAAAATTCTCCTGTCCCTTACACACAATTATACACACAATAATATACTAATATATGTGACCAATACTTAAAACACAATGCAACACTATAAAACAATGTACCTTAAATTTCAAAACAATCTTAACTCAAATTTCACAAAATATACTAAGCGTAACTCTACACAGAATACTTCGATAACTTTTAGATTACAACAGTACTTAATTTCAATAAATGACTTTTACTCTAATTTCAAAGGAAAGTTCTTCCTGAATTGATAACACAATAGTTTTCTAAATTTTTCAAATCCAGCACTTTGCTAAATGTTGCAACCACTCAATTACACATACAATATAATTTCATTAAGACAATTTTAAATTCCTAGCACATTAATTTACTACAATTTTTGCCTCTAAAGTAAAATCAAGCCTTACCTGCTGTCGTGCTGCACAGGATCTCGTCACTTTCATCTACTTCAGATCAGGGTTATTGGTCGGTCACTTTCCACACAAAACTTGGTCTTCTATTTCTTTTTCGCGACGGCGTCTTCCGTAACTGTATTTCGGACCAGGCGTCCTTTTCTCTGGGACTGGATGTCGAACGAAGTCGCTACTTCTCCGGGACTGGATGTCGGTCGGTTCGATACTCCTTCAGAACTGGATGTCGAACGAAGTCGCTACTTCTCCGGGACTGGATGTCGGTCGGTTCGATGCTCCTTCAGAACTGGATGTCGAACGAAGTCAATCGGTTCCGCTACTTCAGGACTGGGCGTCGGTCGGTTCGATACTCCTTCAGAACTGGATGTCGAACGAAGTCGCTACTTCTCCGGGACTGGATGTCGGTCGGTTCGATGCTCCTTCAGAACTGGATGTCGAACGAAGTCAATCGGTTCCGCTACTTCAGGACTGGATGTCGGTCGGTTCGATACTCCTTCAGAACTGGATGTCGAACGAAGTCGCTACTTCTCCGGGACTGGATGTCGGTCGGTTCGATGCTCCTTCAGAACTGGATGTCGAACGAAGTCAATCGGTTCCGCTACTTCAGGACTGGATGTCGGTCGGTTCGATACTCCTTCAGAACTGGATGTCGAACGAAGTCAATCGATTCCGCTACTTCAGGACTGGGCGTCAATCGGTTCCGCTACTTCAGGACTGGGTGTCGATCGCTTCCGCTACTGCTTTACGACTGGGTGTCGATCGCTTCCGCTACTGCTTTACGACTGGGTGTCGATCGCTTCTGTTACTTCTTCACGACTGGGTGTCGATCTCTTCCGCTGCCACCAGAAAGTTAACTAGTCTGTAACGTCTTGATTCACGGGTAGCTAGACTAGTTACCATTGAAAATATCCGATTCTGGACTAAATTGGTTTATTTTACAATTTGTACAAAAAGTCGGAAAATGAATGTAAAGTTCATTAATATTAGTTCCTTGGAAGGTCCAAAGTTCTATCGAGGCGCTTAGGGCTGCTGGCGAGCCTCACAATTTCGCTCGGGGAAGTCTAATGCACGGCTACGGGTGAGCCTATTCTCAACACAAAATTACTCGAGTGAGTACAGAGTTCCAAGGCAGGAAATCTCAGTCTTTCTGGACAGGATCACTACTAGGATGAACAGTTACACGGATCTCTAGGAGGGTTCTCCTTTACGGCTACGGTCGAGCCTTTCTCACTAAAATACTCCGGCGAGTATAGGATCCCAAGGTGGGATAAATTGCACAACAATGAACAAACAACAAGTTCACTTCAAGCTCCAAAAACGGTCTCTGCTGACCGTCTCTCTCCAAGCTCTCTCTCTCTGATCCTCTGTCTCCGTCTCTCTCTCTCTCTCCTCTCGTCTCCTCTCGTGATCTCTCTCGTCTCTCGTCCTCTCGTGATCTCTCTCTGATGATATCTCCAAAAACTCTATATGTTGGGTGCTTATCGACTCCTCCTTTCCGTTTCTGGTCCGCCTTTTAGTCGGTGCTGGATTGGGTGTTGAAGATTTCTCACGTTCTTGATTGGCTGTCTCACGTTGGTCTTTCCCCTCAACTTTTACGACAGACTTCGGCGGACTTGAAAGGGTCCATCAAACCCTGTCGGAAACTCATCATCATTTATATCAATCTTCTTGGTCTCGAAATGTCGAAGAGAGCGACAGAAAGGCGCCTGCCCTTTGTTTTGAAACCACAGCGATTTCCGACCCCTGCTGGCTGGCTGTCGTTAAGAAATCATTAAGATGTTTTCGGGTGGTCGTTATGGAGTGTGGGCTTTTCCTCTCGACACCTGAGTCAACAAGACTTTTCATTTTCCCACGCTGGCGTGGTGATCGTTTCTCTAGCCGCCGTTACAATGTTCTATTTCCATAACTTACCCTTTGAGTATTTCTCTCTTCTGTGTCAGTGAAATTTTCTTTGTGTGTGAATGTCCATTACTCGACGTAGTTTTGTGTTTGGGCACGGCATGGCCAAATATGGCCCTTGCACCATAAAACCCAAAAATCATTACTTTTCAATTCTTCTAAAACAATAAGATATCAAACATTAATTTCGACTTTTTCTTGTCGGAGCCGCACAATAGCATTGAATTCTACTCGATTGAGAAGCATTTGTTATTTCAATACAGCAGGCGCTACAAACATCTTTAGCCTCAATACACAATAGATGGTTGGTTTTTTGAAAATCATGTTAAATAAAATATGTTTTGCAAAAAAAAGAAACTATGGGTAGACATTTCGCCTCGTATGAATGTAATTTGCACAAAACATAATTTAGTTTTTTAAGGGGTGGTGCTCTCTTGTATGTCACTTCTAGAACACCTCCTAGATATCACTCTATCAAACGAGAGAATATAGTCTTAATATGCCTAGAACATACCTATATCGAACTTTTACCATTTGAAGGTAATGAGACGTCCTACCGCCCTAAAATTGTTAATATTTGCCAGTCTTGGCAAATGTACTTCGTACTTGTTCGTACTTCCTTTCGTACTTGTCTTTAAAATTCTCTAACACCGCCATGCTACTAGCAGGTGCGACTAGATTTTTTTTTAATCTGAATTTCCCAAATCATCGTATTTGTATAGCTTTTCTTATTTTGCCTGCAGTATTCTATTTAATTATAAACATTTCAGATCAGAAATAAAATATATATAACGCACATAATGCAACAAGAGGATAGACATCTGTATACAAAGCTGAGTTGGCGTCTTTCTGTCCTCTATACAAATCTACACCGTTTGACCTATCCACACCAAATTTGGTACACGTATTCTTTAGAACCCTACGGGTAAAGTATGCTACATATTAACCCCCGTTCTATTTTTCTTGGGTGTGCAAAGGGGCCAAAACAAATTTGAAATCCCCTTAGGAATAACATTGAATATTTTACGATCACTGTCATACCAATTCACACCAAATTTGGTACATTCATTCCTTAGAATGCTGTGGAAAATATAGACTACATATTTAACCCGTTCTTTTGTCTTAGGTCTGGAGAAAGGCTAAAAACAATTCAAAATCCTCATAGGAATAACATTGAATATTTTGATGACGAATTCACACCAGATTTAGTACATTCAATTTTTGGAAGTCTGCGGAAAACATAGGTTATACAGGAAATTAATCCCGTTCTATTTGTCCTGGGTCGGGAGAAGGGGCTAAAATCAATTCGAAATCCAAATAGGTAGGTAGTTAATTAATGTCCGCCTGGAGCCAACACAACGGGCTATTGGGGGATGTTCCGGGATCAATCCTGAAGTGAAAGATCCCAGAACAACGCCTCATAATTTTGAACCACGGTCAAGAACAACACCTAAGCCGGCACCCCACTCCACACTTCCACACTTCACCAACGTGAGGCCACGACAGATTTAACGTGCACCAGCCTCCGTGTATCCGACGGTCTTTGGCTGGACCGAGTTTCGAACTGGCAACCCTCTGTTTTCTAATCCGTTGCTCTTCGAACTGGGCTACCGCTGCCCTCGAAATCCCCATAGAAATGACATTGATTATCCTTACTATCACAGTTGGATCAACTCACATCGAATTGCTACACTCATTCTTTAAAACCATGCGAGAAACATAGTCTAGATATTAACTCCATTTGATTTGTCCTGGGTCTGTAGAGAGATCTCAAAACAATTCGAAATCCCCATAGGACTACTATTGAATATTACGATGAGTTACAAACAATTCGATCGACGCCGGGTAATTCAGATAGTGTTTTATAAGAGGGTCCGGTTTCAATTAATTTACTCGTAAATACCTTTAAAATTCTTTTAAAGTGCATGCATTAAAAAACAATTATTAATTATGTCATGGTTATAAGGAAATGGAGGAGGAAATTAGCCATCAATCACTGGACTAATGAAATCTTGTAACGCGTTGTAAATTTTTCCGGCCAAAATTAAAATAATTTGCGCTGATCTTCATCTCATTCTGTTCACCAAATATTTATATTTGTTGGGCTATAAACACCTTCCATACGAGACTTCTGTACACCAAAGTTAAATGAAATCCCTTGTCTCTTATTCATATTAAAATTTTAATCTTTAGGGCTTATTACTTTAAAAAAAATCACGTCACTCGATTTTCGAAACGAAAACTTACACTGCTAGGAGAACTTGCGAAGAAACAGTATTTAGTATTATCAGATTTGAGACCCCGATAGATGATTCATTTCCCCTTTGATCTTCATTTTCAGTGGAGAAATTTTCTTTACAGTTACTTGGTCAGTGATGTTATCTATACAGATGTTATTAAGGCTTTCTGAGTCTGAACATTTTGGCACCATTCACGAATATTCTCAGAATATTATCACTATAAAATATTTCATCATAAAAAATCCTTAGATATCAAACAAATCCCAGGATAACCTTTACGACCCGATATAACTAATGCTAGGGCAAGGTAATTGGCTGAGACCGGCGGTTGAGAAACACTTCATTTTCAGTGGATAGGTATTTAATTAACGTCGCACTGGAGCAAGACAACGGCTATTAGCGACGGTCCAGGATCAAACCCGAAGGGAAAGATCCAAGGACAACACCACGTAATTTTGAAACACGGTCAGATGACGAGACATAGATCCTCGAAAAAGCTGGTTGAAATTTAGGTTTTTTTATGTAAAACTGTTTGAGGCTACGTCAAACCATTATCACTCAAATAATTTGTATGGATTTATAAAATTATTTTCAACCATTTATATGAAACAAATCGCAAATGTTTCGGGATTTACTTAATTCCTCCATTTTTGTATTCTGTATTTTGCGCCTATGAATCGTTAATTATCCGGATGCCATTTTAGTCTATTGGGGTTCTCAGGGATTGTCTGAAATAACTAGACAATTAAAATTTAATAAAAATAATAGTTCAAAATTGTGATCAAGAAGATTCCAAACGTCCAATACTTCATTTCTTTAAAAAGTTATTGGTGCAAAATAACTCAGTTTATCATATGTGTACGGTTTTAATTCTACTCATTTCTTCACGGATATGTGAACACCCAAAATCTGAAAACCTTTGGGGAAATATCCGTTGTGGTTACTCTTTAGGATATTTTACATTAACAAAGCAAGTATTGAATATTTTTTGTTTAGCTTTGCTTTAAGTCTCTCATGTCTAACTCAACTGCGATAAATAATTTCATCGCTTCATTTATACAAAAATTATGCTGTAAATCTGTGTAATGGAGGTAAACTTTTGTGGGGAAGAAAATCAATGCTAGAATTTAACTTATTTACAATTAGTAGAAAATTATTCATTAAAAGAAAAATATATAAATTTATAATTTCAAAGTTTCCCATTGTTACAGTGAATATTTGTTTCTTCAAACACGTATAAGAATATTTGTATGGATCAGTCGAATGTAACTTGGGCCCCTGAATTATTTCACTATTTGAAAATCATTCTACAAGCATTTGAGAAGCACACTTGAGAAGATTCTAGGTATACTTAGGGTATTCTGGAACCTGGGAAGTAGCCCGTGGCTTTGCTATCTATCACTGTCATCGCTCTCCTTTGATGATCCGGTCTAAATAGACTACTGATGAGACCAATTGACTGAAGAAGGTGAAAGCACTCCCTTTGTCCAAACCCTGACACTTTAAAGAGGGGAACTCGCTTTTTCGCTCGATCGTGAAAGACTGATATTCTTTCCCAAGTCACAGATGGTATGAGATTAGAATCCACTTGTTGACAAGAGGAATCTTGTCCCGGACTTCCCGAGCAATTGTCCATTTCTGACTTTTAACAGGCTGTCTGCCTATCCTTTCAGATGGCCTCTACCAACTCTTCCCTTCTGTTTCTCATGTGACGCTATACAAATTCTTTCAGCGCTGATCAATTGGACAGATGCACAGCACTTAATATTATAAGGCTTGTGCAAGACTCTTTTTTGTAATACGCCAGACCCCATAAGTGTCTGGCAGCCTAACATAGTCTAGAAACAGAAATGAAATATATAATTCAATCAACACTATTATTCATTCCGCCTTCAGTAAGATCCAGCCAACTATTGAAATGGGTTCCTCTCATGTCTGAAAGACCACACAGAGGGCAAGTTAAAGTGTCTGAGAAGACAATTTGGTAGATGATTTTTTAGGTAGTCGTTCAGTGAGAGCACGTAAACAAATGACTCATAGCTCTCAGGCCCTCATCTTTAGGTGTGTACTAGCATCACAAACCCAAGGTACCCGAGTGATTTGTCCTCCCTTCTGTTTTACCCTAGCCTACCCTTCTACATTTTGCTTTTATTTTTCTATCTCGTTGTTGCCTTGTGTTTGCGCAGCTTGAGCAAATATGAACCTTGCGCACTAAAACCCCAAATCAGCCAACATCTTTCAGTAGATTCTGTGGCAACTGAGATCTTAGCATGGAGTTCTAGTCTTTCGCTATATCTTTATATGTATTAAGTCGAGAATGTTTGATTTTTGTATTTATGCTTTTTACCGTATGGTATTCAATAGGATGACATGGTTAGAAAAGGATGCTGGAGAGCCAGTAAGTTAATTTCATCATAGGCAAACGCTCGACATTTGCCAAATTCCCCCTTAACCCTACTGATGGTTTATCTTGACGTCGAAAACCGCCCTGTAATGACCAGAATCTGATGCAGGAACCTGTTCTAAATTGTCACAAGGGAGACATTGGTTTTTCCACTTGGATCTTCCTTGGACATTCCTTGGAGTAAAGGGCATTTTTATCTCGACGAGATATCTCGTCAGTAACAAAACGTCAGATCCTGATGTGCGAGATATCTCGTTTAAACCACTTGATTGGCTAGTTTTGGGCTTTATGGCGCAAAGGCCATATTTGTCCAAACAAGCGAAAGTATCAAGTAATTGTGGAGGAAATCAATATGAAAAGGGAGGGAGAGGAAAAGAAAGATAGCTTGGGCATTTTGGAGTCGCGCCCCACGTTTACCAGAGGCACTAAACCCCATAGGAAAATAATATATATCACTAGTATACCTCGGATTTTAAATCACTTGGAGGGGTAAGGTATAGGACGTTTTGTAATGCGTTTGTGGAAACGTTTGTTAATTGAAAAATCTTCATTTTGAGTTGCCAGTTCTCTCAAGATGCGATATTCTGTTGCATTAAAAATATTTCTTATGTCCTTTTAAAATTCGTGTACTTCATATTTCAGGCAATGGAATCTCTTGTGGATGAAGGTTTGATAAAATCGATTGGACTTTCGAATTTCAACAGCGTGCAAATTGAACGGATTTACAACGAGGCCAAGATTAAACCAGCATGTCTACAGGTGAAACTTTAATGTTCTGAAAACAAGAAACGGTGCCGTGAAAGCAGTCAATTTTATATTTTATTCTAACATTTTACCTTTATCCTATATTTTTTTATTTTTCTTCATTTTCAAAGTGTAGTCGGTATTTTATTTCGGAGGGGCCCAGATCACTAAAAATTGAATTTTTTATGCAAAATTAAGATCTTGGAATTTTAATAAGGTCTTTTTGTGAAGAAAGGTTTGGGTCGCGTTAGTTAAGTTGATAGAGTTGCGGATTAGCAACTTGGGAGTTCGAAACTCCATCCAACCAAAGACGGTCGTGTACGTGGGGTTGATGCTGTCGTTGACGTTTGATCTGTATGTCCTCATTGGCCAATACTAGAGTCGAAAATGTTAAGTTGAAATCTTTTTTTAATAGTTTTATTTAGAATGATAAAGAATTGGGAAATTTTTTTGATGTAGCTACTATCCCATTTTATTGTATTCCAATGATTTAGTATTTAATAGTTTAAATGCATTCCACAACTTCACAACAAAAATTAATGGTTAGTGAACTTGCAAAATATCTTTCAATGCTCAATTGCAATTTTCTTCGAAAAGAAATCAGGCAATACATGTCTTACAATCTAATTGGGTCGAGGGTTTCATTTCCTTATACATAGTTTAACCACGTTGAAAACAGCAAATTATTAAAAATTTAACACTATTGGGTACAATAATTAACACTACAGTGAATATTTGCTTAGCCTCATCATTCCAACAGGCAGTAAGAGCAAGCCAGCGTTCCGTACGAGCTATAATGTTCTTGGATTGATAAGAGTTAATAATATCCTTGATATATTAAAAACAGCCACACGGGTTTTTTAAATTTCATAATCTATTTCTTAAAAACTATTTTTCATTTAAACATATATATCTGATTTACTAGATATTGAAAAAATGTTTGCTGTGTTTTTAATTTCCTTAGCATTGTCTGAAATGTTACATAAAATAATAAAAATTAAAAGTTTGTACTGTGTAATGTGCAGAACTTTTAGCTTCTGCAACGTGGCATTCTTAAATAATTGGTGCTGCCATCTGTAGGTCAGAAAATGCACAATAATGTGTATCAGCATTTCAATAAAATAAATTTGCTGAAGATTCTATACTTATTTGTAAAACCATCTGCTTTGATTCAAAAGTAATTGATCTTTTTGGTTTTCTTACAGCGTGAAGGTGAACTAGCTTTCTCAAAATAATTGACTCATTACCTTCTGATATGGCCCTCGGAAACACATCTTTAGATGTCCTTCACGAACCCCAGGTACCCTAGTGATCTATTGTTTTCTCATGGAGTTATCTGTCTCTGGTAAACATAGGGTTCGTGATCCCAGGAGACACGCGCGATCTTTCTCTACTTCTCTCCATTCTTTCTTTTCACAATTATTTGACATTGTCTTGTGTGCGGCGAAGCTTGGCCAAATATGGCGCTAGCGCCACAAAACCCCAAACCGATTAACCAACCTTCTGAAATGCTTTGAGGCTGCTATCTTTTGATTTGTGTCGCAGAAAATTCTTCAGACTATATCTAAGCAGTTAATTTGATCCTTGATAATGACTGGCGTAGTCTCAACTAAATGGGCAAATTCCTTCACAATCAAAGAGACATTTACTCTAATAAAATCTAGTGTAGAGAACCTAAATAGAATACTGGTTTATCAACTGGTCTAAATGAGTTCTTATGCCATGAAAAAATCCAATCTATCAATATTTAAAACCCAACGCCAAACTGTCGCCAAACTTCATATCAAAATACCTTAAAGTATTCATAATACCTTAAAGTATTCATTCATAAATCATACCTTCGAAGTCTTCACATCAAAATAACCTGATTAGCAACCCTAGTGAAACCGTTCATTTGTATAGCGTCCGCGTTGGCACAGCAAGGGTCGAAAAGCATCGCTGCCGTTTTCCGTCACCTCTCTTGTATAAGACTCTCTTGTTGAGTGCAGTGCCATCTATGATCGCTATTGAAGACTAATTGTTCATTTTAATTTTGAATAAATTCGGAACTCGAAATAAGAATTGGTTGCACACAGTAATGAAGTCAGACTCCCAGTACCAGTTTGGATGACAAATTTTTATACTGAATGCTACTTGAACCTGATTGCAGTAATTAAAAAGTAATAGGGTTTACTAAAATCTTTCTTATCACCAGAGAGGGATTAGTTACCAGAAGGAATTTTAAAAGGATTGACGTAAACTTGGTAATAACTTATCTAACAGAACTAACAGTACAGAATTGACTTTTCAAAGGATGTTCCTCAAACTATTATAAGATTAGTAACTGATAGTTTACTAGAACTGCTCCCGACATCAAGTCTGGGTGGTGGCGATCGTTATAAAAACAAGGCTTGTTCATTTTGAGTAGAAGTGAGTCTCAGTAAATGACTTAATTTTATTTCGTTTTTTGCGAATATTGGCGGCGAAGAGAAGAACTTTACAAGAATAGATCTGGTCGATAAGTAAAATTTTGAACAAATATATTTCTAATTTGTCAAATTTTTGCTTGAAGAAATATTTTCAACATGAAAATATTGTTTCATGATTAATGTTTGGAAGGTAGGTACAACAGATGGAGTGGAAGAACAGGATGTTTTTAAGGGCGCCATTTTGTTTTAGAATACCTCACTTATAAATAAAATATTTTATTAATGTTTTTCACATATTGTTTAATCATGGTAAGCGTGAAATGCTTAGCAACACGGTTCAGAATTATGTATTTTCAACTATTTGCTGCAATTCAGCTGTAGATCAATTTGAAGTCAGTTCCAAAACGCAAATTAAAACAGTAACTCATTAATTCAGTGATAGACATTATTTTCTACATACGTGCCTGGTTGTTACATAGACATTTTTAACGAGTCCACTGTTAACTGTTGACTAGCACTTGTTCCTTTACACTTGAAGTGAAAATAGGTAAAAGAGAGAGAGAGAGAGAGAGAGAGAGAGAGAGAGAGAGAGAGAGTATAGTACAACAGGAACAGAAATATTTACTTCAATAACTTTGCATCATGCCTAAATTTCAGTTGATTTCTGAATAACTGTGCTTGGTACTCATAATTTTCAGTATTCGTGCTTTACTGATGGCGCATCTTTTAATAAAGAGTACTTGTTTGATAGAGACACAGTAATTTTTGTGAAATGAAACGATTTAGTGGAGCTGTATCTAGCCTCATGACTGTATAGGCAAAAATTGTAGTTTATTAATGCATCGTATTGTTTATAACCTTTTGAAATAGCTATTATACAGAGTGTCCTAAAAGTTCACGTACTCCAACTTTAAAAAATCATTTGCGCGTGTATTTTATTAATTATTGAATTTTATCGGCTGCTTAAAATTTTATGGATTCTTTAATTTTTATTATTTGGTTTTCTTCTCGTTCAAGTTGTGCGATAATAAAGTTCCATGTCATTTTGTTCTTCATTGTAAAATGAGTTTATCACGCATTCAGAGAATTGCACTTGAGATTTATTTTGAATGCAAATCATATGAAAGATGTAAAGAATTTTGGCGACAAAAATATCCAGATGATGCAATACCGAGTAGAGATACGCTATATCAACTCGTTCGGCGATTTCGTGAGACAGGTTCGGTGGAAGACAAACACAGGAGTGGAAGAACGAAAGTCGTTGCACCGGACTGTGCAAGAAACTCAACGAAGGATATTGCAATCTCCTCATCAATCCGTGAGGCGTTTGTCGCAACAAATGGGCACATCACGTGGATCGACACATAAGGCTTTAAAAGCTTTGCATTTTCATGTTTATCGTGTAAAAATGTTACAGGAGCTAAAGCCACCGGACAATGAGGAGCGACTTTATTATTGCCGATGGTTCCGGAGATTTATTCGCAACATCAACATTTTGGACAAAACATTTTTCACCGATGAGGCATGGTTTCATTTAGGCGGTTATGCGAACGCGCAAAACTCCCGCATTTGGGCGACGACAAATCCCCATTCATTAATGCAAAAACCTTTACATTCTCATAAAATTGGCGTTTGGTGTGCCGTGTCACGCAAAAAGGTTGTTGGGCCTCTGTTTTTCCAGTCAACTGTTGATGGCACTGTATACAGAGAACTTATCCAACAATTTGTTGCATTATTAGAAATGAATGAACGAGATTCTTGGTTCCAAGAAGACGGTGCAACCTGCCATACAAGTTATGAAACCATGGGCATGCTTCAAGATTTTTTTGTCGATCGACTCATCTCAAGAAATCTTTGGCCACCTCGTTCCCCTGATCTGAGCATCCCTGACTTTTTTCTGTGGAGATATTTAAAGAATAAAGTTTATGAAGATAATCCCCAAACAATATAGATGATCTGAAAATTGCCATTAAATCACTTCCAGCATCTTGAAACGCGTTTCTAAAATATGCGCAAACGACTTCAACTTTGCCTCCAAGAAAGGAGCGGACATTCTGAACATTTATTGTAAATGGGAGTTCAAATTTTTTTCCTACGTTATGTTAAAAGTGCTTTTCACCATTAGCATAAAAATAATTGTTTTAAAGTTTGTTGTTTTTGTATAATAAATTCACGAATCGTCAGTACGGGAACTTTTAGGACACTGTAGTTTTCTTTATTTACGCACATTTGCTTTAGATTTAATAAATGTTAACTTAAAATTTAGGTTGAGCCATATCACTTACATCAGCTAATCCCCTAATGGTACGAGGTAGTTTGACAGCACAGTGATACGTCCAGTAGATCCAGAATCTATTCTTTTGTTTTTGGTTTTTATTTAACGTGTTTAAGGGCTATTTACCAGCACGATAACGCCCGACCACACATGGCTCACCACTCTCAAGAGTGCCTCCGTGGTATTGAAACTCCTTCATTCACCAGACAGATACCAGATCTGCTTTATTAACCCTCCTGGTGGTTAATTTTAGCTTCGAAAACCGCCTTGTGGTAGCCAGCCTCTGGTGCAAAAACCTGTTCTAAAATGTCATCAGTTCTGGGCAAGGGACAATTTGTTTTTTCGATTTGGATCTTCATTCTTAGAGCAATTGAGCAGTTTTGTCTTCACCAGATATCTCGTCCCTAACAAAACTGACCAGATCTGAGATATCTAGTCGAAAGACTTGGAGGGTTAAGCCCTCAATCGCACCATCCCCAGAATATTAGAGATCTGGTAAAACTGCCGCTAAATGCTTGACATAATTTGACTCAGGAAAATATAAGGGTTTTGTTTGACATCATGTCACTCCGTATTTGGCATGTATCACCACATGAGCGGACATGATACAGTGCTGGCTTCGGGGTGTTTGGAATTTTTATGACAGGGTTTAAATCAACTCCAAATTTGTTCATACATCTGAAAATATCTGGTACTCAATCAAAACTTTTCAAGTGGTTTTACAAATTGAAATTGAATTCTGAAATTCTACGTAAGTAATAGTGTGTATGGAAGCAAACGTACTAGGTGTCGGATTGATACTCTACCTGATTATTATCTTTGTTTTGATATATTTAGTAAGTTGCGAATGGCAACAGTCTAGTTTTAGTTTGTGTTTTATGTACGCAGAGAAATGGCTTCTGAGTTCCTTTGTCGTATTTTTAGAGAGAAATAATACGTATTATTTACGCCATAAATGCTTCTGAGTGTTATTTTGTGATCTAAAACAAAGAGTGTACATATTAGAGCTGTAAATAAACTGTTTTGTGTTATAAGGTGTTTTTATGGAACAATTGAGTACACCAACTATAATCTGAATACTTCTGATTCCGAAACTCAAAACGGAACATCTGGCGTCCGCGACAGGACTCGACTGCTGATTATTTGGGTGAGTTTTTGTTTTGTCTATCCTATTTCCTGAATTAATATGGAAGCAGCAAAGAAAAATAGAACTCAGCAGAGGAGACTGTTTAGTAAAGCATGTAATGAGTTTGATGCTGAAGAAGCAAACTTAGAAATTTCTGATAAAATACTTTTTCTGAAAGTTATTGAGGAAAAAGCTACGCTAATGGTGAATGCTGAAGAAAATGTTAAGCAGTTTCTTTTTTCTGAAAACATTGAAGATGATGTAATAGAGAAAGAGATCGATGAATCTGAAAGTTATATAGACCGTTGGCGGTTGTTACAGTTTAAGTTGAAACAACTTTCGCTTTCAGAAAGAGAAGACGTTATTTCGAATTGTAGTGTTTCTCAGCAAAATACATTATTACGTTACCCTAAAATACAGTTACCTACATTTAATGGAGATTTAAGAAACTGGGTTAGATTTTGGGGTCAATTTGAGAAAGTCGATAAAGACCATAATTTAGATCCGCATGATAAGTTCTCATACCTATCCCAATGTATGGAGAAGGGAAGTGTTGCCGAAGAACTAATTAAAAGTTTTCCACCAGGGGGAAACAGTTATGAGAAAGCTATAGAACAATTGAAATTACGTTTTGGCAGAGAAGAACTACTTATACAGGTGTATGTTAGGGATCTTCTATCATTAGTTCTCCAAAAGCAGAATATGCCGAGAAAATCTTTGAGAAATCTTTATGATTTATTAGAAACAAAGCTCCGTACGCTTGAGATATTAGGAGTAACTAGGGATAAATATGCGTCGATGCTTTTCCCACTTGTTGAGTCTGCTCTACCTGAGGAAACGCTTCAAGCGTGGGAACGATATAGATCTACAAGTCGTAGATCACACGATGAGGAAGATCAAAATACAACTAAAATTACTAAAAAGACTGATCTCGATTAAATTCTTGATTTTCTTCAAGATGAAGTACAGGCAGAGGAACGTATAATTCTAGCCTCACAAAACTTTGGAGTTGAAACCAAGAATAATTTTAAATTGTTCAAGGAGAAGAGAGCTGGAAATAATAAACATAAATATGGGGACCCTTGTCAAATAGCTAGTGCGGCTGATCTTTTAACCTCTTCGAAGGAACAGAGACAGTGCATATTTTGCCACAATTTACATGATTCCACTGACTGTTTGAAGGTACGAAAAATGGCGATGAAAGATAGAGAGAATCTCGTAGAGAAATCAGGGTGCTGTTTTCTGTGCTTAAAACCAGGTCATCAAGTTCGTAAATGTTACTCAAAGGTAACTTGTTTGGGTTGTGGAAAAAGACATCATATTTTACTCTGTCATAGCATAAAGCAGCAGGCATTCTCGCCTACCGGAAAAGAAACTGCAGAATTAGATAATGTTCCGAATGAGGATCAAGCACTTGCGAATGTGTCCCAAAGCCCTAGTGTTATGTTACTAACGTTAACGGTTTCAATCAGAGGTGATGGGAGAAAACGGAAAGCAAGAGCCATCATAGACTCTGCTTCACAGCACTCTTACATTTTAAAAAATACTGCTAAAGAAATGAAATATAAAAGGGAAAGCTGGGAATATCTTCAACATTCTCTGTTCGGTGGAGAAAATACAGGAGTGTGCAAGCATGATGTGTTTACTTTATATTTGACAAGTTGCGATGGGTCTTATAACTGTCATTTCAAAGTATTGAGTCAACCTGTTATCTGTGCAAGCGTTCCACCGACAATGCCTGCGATTCATTTAAAAGAGCTTACGGACTGTAGTATTCATGTGAGCGATGATTATAAAGGTCCTATTGAAATTTTAATAGGAGCCGATGTAGCTGGAAAAATCCTTACCGGTGGTTACAAATCCTTACCTTGTGGTTTAACAGCAATGGAAACACGTTTAGGGTGGACCATTATGGGACGTATACCACAGATTTCTTCAGAGGAAAATGAAATCTCAGTAGCTAGCTCTATGCTTTCTACTACTAGAACAATAACAGAATTGTGGACTCTTGACACTCTCGGCATTACCGATCCATCTGAGAAGAAAACTAAAGAAGACCTTCAGGAATCCGCCATAGAGCATTTTATTAACACACTTCAGGTCGACAAAGACAATCGTTTCGTGGTACATTTACCCTGGCTTGCCGATCACCCTCCACTGCCTGATAATTTTAACTTGGCTTTAAAGAGACTGGACGGTACTGCACGAAAGTTAAAAGAAGAAAATTTGTATGACGATTATAATCGAATATTTGAAGAATGGGCAAGAGAAGGAATAATTGAAGAAGTTCCTAAGCATGAGATTCAATTGCCATCTCATTATTTACCACACAGACATGTCGTGAAAGAGAATAGCACAACCAGAATCAGACCTGTGTTTGATGCTTCGGCGAAGATGAGAGGTTCCCCAAGCTTGAATGACTGCCTGGAGAAAGGAATAAACCTTGTTGAGTTAATTCCTACTATATTAACACGTTTTCGGATGAACAAGTTTGGAGTTACGGCAGACATCCGTAAAGCATTTTTACAAATTCGCCTACAAGAAAACGACAAAGATTATTTAAGATTTCTTTGGTATAATGAAAACAATGAACTGAAATACTTTAGACACTGTCGTGTCGTCTTTGGAATTTCCAGTAGTCCCTTCTTACTTAATTCTGTGATTCAATATCATCTAGAAACGATTTTGGAGGAAGCACAACTTGGGAACTCAAAATATCCTGTGGATATGGTTCAGAAATTTAAAAACAGTTTTTATGTGGACAATTGTTTAACTAGTGTAAAAACTGAGACAGAATTGCATGAGTTCATTCAAGTAGCTACAGATATTATGTCAGAAAGGAAATTTGACCTTAGAGGGTGGGAGCACAATTGTTCCCATTCCTCAACAGAAGAAGTTTCTTGTGTAAAAAATAAAATTGTCCCGGTATTAGGCCTGCAATGGTTTTTAAAGTCAGATACTCTTTCCATAAATGAAGAAGAAGTGTTGAAAGAAAAGAGGAAAGAAATAGTATCATCTATGGTGAACCTTCAAAATATAGACAATTCCTTCATCTATAAGTTTTCGAGCTATAGCAAAACTATAAGAATTATTGCCTGGCTACTTCGATTCATTAATAATTGTCGTATTTCGAGAAATACTAGAAAATATGGTAGCCTTGATTCCGAAGAAATTTCTGTAGCTGAATATGGAGTTATCAGAATAATACAGAAAGAAAGTTTCGTTAATGAACAAGATGAAAAGTTAAAAACTCTGGGAGCCTTCAAAGATAAAAACGATATCATCCGATTGAAAACAAAACTTTTATATCGACCAGATAGTGAAGATTTTAAGATGCCTACGATTTTACCATCCAAACATGAAGTTGTAAAGCGTATAGTGATACACTATCATGTAAAAAATGCTCATTCTGGGACTCAAATGCTGCTTAACATTTTAAGAGAGCGATTCTGGATTCTGCATGGTAGAAAGACAGTGAGATCTATCCTATCCAAATGTATTGTCTGTAAGAGACATTCTGCGAAGAAGCTTGATGCTCTCACTGCATCTCTTCCAGAGGACCGTATACGAGAGGCTGCTGTATTTGAGATCTGTGGTGTTGACCTGGCGGGACCACTGTTTCTCAGAGATAATAACAAATCTTGGGTTTGTCTATTCACATGCGCTGTCTATAGGGCAATACACATTGAATTAGTGGCTTCTTTATCTACGCAATCCTTCTTAATGGCTTTGCGCAGGTTCATAGCCCGTAGAGGAAGATGCAGCACTATCTATTGTGACAATGGCTCCAATTTTGTGGGTGCTTCAAATTTGCTAGGTGCACTGGATTGGAACCTTATTGTGAGTGACACTGCTTTTCATCCTATTAAGTGGAAATTCAACCCACCGACTGCCTCTTGGTGGGGTGGATGGTGGGAGAGACTGATCGGTATTCTTAAAAGGTTATTGAGAAGAGTACTGGGCCGATCTTCTTTAACTTATGAACAGATGACGACGGTGCTATGTGATTGCGAATCCATAATTAATTCACGACCGATAACGTATGTCGCGGATAATGACGCAGAACTGGTTCCATTGACTCCTTCAATGTTCCTGCAAGATATCAAAATGAGTGGTGTTCCTGACTGTGATAGAATTGATCACCAGAGTCTTAACCAACGTGTTAAGTATCGACAAAATTTACAAAAAGCCTTAAGAAATAGATTTCGATCGGAATACTTGGGAGCTCTGCTTCAGAGACCAGAACGTAAAAGGGCTGCCGAAGTAGTAATTGGTGACGTTGTCTTAATTGGAAGCGACAACACGAAACGTATCAGTTGGCCACTTGGGAAAATAATCGAGGTAATCCCAGGGAAAGATGGTGTTACAAGACTTGTGAGACTAAAAACTGCAAGAGGTGAGTTGCTTCGACCGATACAACGCCTCTATCCTTTAGAAGTGTCATCAGCAGAGTCAGTTCTAGTTAGAGAAAAATTACCAAGTACAAAATTAAGTGAGCAACCAACAGTCAGTCAATCAGTTGACTGCAATGTTGAATCTTCTGAGGATGTAAGAAAAACTAGAAGTGGCCGTAGCATTAAAATGCCTCATAAACTGGACTTGTGAACTGTTTATATAATTTTGTTATTGTAATTATAACTAGTTGTAAGTTAAATTTTAAGATAAAAGTTAACTTAGGTGGGAGAATGTCGGATTGATACTCTACCTGATTATTATCTTTGTTTTGATATATTTAGTAAGTTGCGAATGGCAACAGTCTAGTTTTAGTTTGTGTTTTATGTACGCAGAGAAATGGCTTCTGAGTTCCTTTGTCGTATTTTTAGAGAGAAATAATACGTATTATTTACGCCATAAATGCTTCTGAGTGTTATTTTGTGATCTAAAACAAAGAGTGTACATATTAGAGCTGTAAATAAACTGTTTTGTGTTATAAGGTGTTTTTATGGAACAATTGAGTACACCAACTATAATCTGAATACTTCTGATTCCGAAACTCAAAACGGAACACTAGGTAAAACATTAAAGAAAGTGAATTTGTTGTGCTCAAGATCTAAATATTTATATTTGTTTTAAAAATGAGCAAGTAACATTTCTTTTAATTAACAGTAGGTAGGTATTTTAATTAACGTCGCACTGGAGAAACACAACTGGCTATTGGTGACGGTCTGAGAACAATCCCCAAGGGAATGAACCGAAGACAACAAAAAGTAATTTGTAATCAGGGGCAGATGACGAGGTAACACCTGAGCTGGCACCCCATTCTCCAAATTTTCATACCTCTCCAACGTGGGGACATTTGATGCCACGACAGATTTAACATGCACCAGTCCCCTTTGTACACGTAGGTCTTTGGTTGGTTTCGAATTCGCAACCCTCTGGTCGCTAATCCGTTACTCTTTAAATCGGGTAACCGAAGCCCAGTGACACTAGGGAAATGCCACTAAGTTAAACTACAGGATTTGAACCTACACCTCTTACATCGTATAAGCTACTAACATAGCACGCAAATAGTAAACGTACCCAATTTTCATTGCTGCTGCACAACTTACCTTGTTCTAGTTTCGCGCTTGTTTTTAATATTGTATTTTCTAGCAGACGATTTCAGAGGACTTGAAACTGTTGAATGGAATATTCCGTCTTATAGATAAAACATTCTACAAAACTGAAGATGGGCAACCTCGATGACCCTTTATTTGGTATTTATCTAATCTATCTTAAGAATTCTTAACATGTATATTATTTTTTAAGAGTATGGGAACTTCGCAGGAACATTAAAATCATATGAATTAATTTTGTTTAGAGTGGATACAAAGGACAAGAATATTTTACCCTTGTGTCGGGATCTCAAATTATGCAAAATTGAAAGTTTGTTATAAACACTTTTCAAAACATTTTTCTGCTAATCAATGTTGATCTTCCTCTTGTTTTGATGTCCTGTGTAATAAATTTTTTAACTGTTATTCTTTAATCTATTTCGGCTATCGTGTGAAGGTATCAAGGTGAGAATAAATCTTTTATAAACCTTTTTTACTCTGTTGTGGTCATAACAAATTTTGAACCCTTTTCACTGAAGTAACTTGGGCCGTCGTGGCTCTGGGTATGGCCACTGCCCTTAGCACCATTCGAGTTGTAGATGGCACAGATTCGATTCCTGCCAGATGCATTCCTCCCTCGGTGTATTTCTGTCTTCTGTGTCAGTAAAGCTTTCATTGTGTTTGTCAGTTACTTGATATTGTATTGTCTGGCGTAGCATGGCCAAATATGGCCCTTGCTCCATAAACCCCCAAAACCAACCAATCTGTGAAGTAACTGCAGTATTATTCGGAATTCATTGGACAAACTTCAAGGGGTGTTAGAGCACACTCTAAAACAATTATTTTTTGTTTTGCAATGTATGGGTGCAAGTGACGCGTTTAGGTGCAAACTGTGGAATTGCACAGGACAAAATATTTATTTATATTATTTTACATTGAAACAAAATGTTTATTTACATTATTTTACAATTACTTATTTACCATGACTTTTTACAATAACTGATCAAAGATGTTGCCACCAACATTAATGCAAGCTTGGAAGCCTCGTTGCATGAATTGGACTTTTTCATCACTAGAGTGCATTGTTTGGTTTAGCGCAATTGAACATCATTCCTTTGCTGGAATCCAGCAGTTAACAGGCGAGTTTCACAAGATTGATACTTTGCCAAACTTGCATTAATGTTGGTGGCACTTTTGAGGAGTTATTGTAAAAAAATCATATTGTAAATAAGTAATTGTAAAGTAACGATGTTTTTAACATTTTGTTTCTTATCCTGCACAATTGTGTTTGTGCCCAAATGTGTCTCTTCCGGCCATACGTTGCAATACAAAAATGATTCTTTAAGTGTGCTCTAACACTGAAATTTGTTCCATCAGTTCCGAATCACCCTGTATAGTTGTAGAAAGTTGACATGACAAATTTAAGTTTTTTAGTGCCATATGGATTGTTTTCGACAGCTGGTTCATCTAATGACACATGCAATAAAAACTTTAAAAATATTCCTTTTCTTAATGTCTAGAAGTCTGTTTTGCAACAACTCATGTGACTAAGGATATAAATCTGCAACGATTTTCTAAAATATAGATAACTTTACTAATATTTTGATTTCATTTTGATATCTAAATTTGAACAAATGTTCTTTTAATGAGCTATTATATAAATATTTAAAAATGTTTTGCATACATACATTATGTTGTAAAAGGTCTAGAAAAAGAACGTAACTTCCTATCTTGATCATGATGGGCCTTGGTAGCCTGTTGGAAGAGCAATGGTTTAGCATTAAGAGGGTTATGCATTGGAAACTCAGTCAAGCCAAAGACTGTTGTGTATGCAGAGGCTGGTGCACATTAAATCTATCATAGCCTCAAATGTCCTCACATTGGGAATTTTGGAGAGTGCCCAGCTTAGGTGTTGATCTCGTAATCTGACTGGTTCAAAATCACGAGGCTTTGCTCTTGGACCTTTCCCTTAGGGATTGGTCCTGAACCATCACCAATAGCCTATTGTGTTGCTCCAGTGCAGTGTTAATTAACTATCAATGTCATGAGATACACTTAAGCAAATGTTGGGCCAACTGCCTGTTTCCAACCTGACATTAAGTTGCTAGTGCAACATTTGGGATAGCTTTTGAAAATTTAATTTTTAATGGTTAATTTTTTTAAGTAGGTATCATTTGCATTTTATCATTTATTTCACTCCATGAATTGGATTTGAATAGTGAAGTATTTTGCCCAAATAATTTGCTCTATTTGAATTTTTGTTTTAGATGAACTGAAGATGTATGATGAGAAGGTTTACGCTGATGAATTGACTGCAATTTTGATGGTTGATGACTTTCGTCAGCATTATTCAATAAATATTGAGTAGGTAACAATTTATATATTTTATACTTCAGCAGTCTAAATTTCAGTTGATAAAGCAAACATTGGTAAACTTTCAAATTACAAACATTTTCTCTAAATTTATTAGACAAATATTTATGAATTAGCTTTGAAGAATGTAAGAATAAGAGTAAACTATTTTTTGCATCAGTGGAGATTTTGAATCGGAATTTTTAAAGAATTTTGAATTCAAATTTTCTGTTTTGTGTAAGAAATATCTTTTCTATCCCTTATGTATTAATGTAGTTTTGTAAAATTTTATAAATTCATGATTATTGAACAGAAAGACAACACAAAGTTCAAACAATTCAAATTATGGTTTGAAGGTTTGTTCACTAAAAATATATTAATATTCTTACATTGTGTTTTGTTGTAAATCTTATCAATCATTGAATATTTTGTCAGCTAGCAAAGGTCTTTTTCTTAGGTAAATATAATTTTAAAAATCTCATTCCTTATTTTCTTATTTTATTTCATGTTACATTTATCATCACTTTTCTAACTGAAATATTTCATTTGAATATTAACAATAATAATAGTCTGCTAGGTGAATTTATTTCGGTTACTAAAGTTTATTTTTTGAACTAAGATTCCATTATATTTAAAAAGAATTAGATTGTTAGCAATTTAAAATAAAACTTTGAAATTATAAAGCATTTTGTTTCTCTACATATCAAGTTATGACTGGTGAGTTGGTGCATACAATGTAAATATCTGGCTCTTATGATTTTCCCACATTACAGTTTTAACTTCTATTTCAGCACAAAGAATTTGTTTTCATCCAGTGCATTATTTGCCCATCATCTGTTTGAGTGTCCTGAAAAAGCTTTAAAACTATTGAATAATGCCTTCCAGCAAGCTGCTCTTGACATTTGCAGGATTCATAATCTGAAATCAACTGTGGTAATATTTTATATTGTTAACAACTATTTCCTAAAGTGTGAAAACAATGTTAATATGAAAAGAAATTGCCTGTATGTAATGAATGAAGTTATTAAAAATGCATAAATTTATGTCTAAAATTTAGATCTTATTTCGAAAGTTTGTCGTTGAAATTGTCTTCCATATCCACAATTATAAAACTAATAACATTTGACTAACTTAGAGCTTCAAACCAATACTGTATTGAGAGACATTTTCTTAGTTTACAAAGCATCTTACTACTTAAGATACCTTAAATTCATTGCAACACTAGTTCTTCTCCTTTATATATATATTAGTCACTTTGCATGTCAATGATTGCAAAATTGATTAAATGACTGTCAAATCCCTCTTTGTGCTTCCGTTAGATTTACTTAGTGTTTGGTCTAAAGTTTTTATTTTTATTCAATAAGTTCTCATTTTAAACAATTAAAATGGGTTTTCATTTCTTGCTACCTATTAACAATTTAGTGAATATAGCTTTTTTATGAGTACACTAGCAAAATCACCTGGCATTGCTTGGGTTGAATTGGTTAAAAGTTGATTGAAAAGTAATCAGATTAATCACTTCGCTTTCATAGAAAAATGCAAGCATCATTTAAGTGCAATGAAAATATTTTTTTAACATCGTTTAACTTTTTAATACTTTCTACAATTTACTTTGGCTGCAAATATGTATACATGATACATCCATATAATCCATTTCACATTTAACCCAATCCTACTGTAAGACAAACTATTAAAGTTTATACTAAGGTGACTATTATACAGAAGTCGATTTACAGTTTTGGAGTAATTAGAAATGCCCCATAAGTTCATTTTCAGTAAAAATGACAAACTTCCTGTGTATAATCTTGCACTCAGTTTTCCTATCAATATATTTTTACTTATGGCACTCTTGCACCAAGGATGCCATGTTTTCATATTTCATCATCATTATGAGAGAATGACGAATTAAATTTTTATGGTATTGAGTAATTTATTTTGAAGCAAATACATTTTTTCTTGAAAATTTTATTCAACGGCATGTGAAACAACAAAGCTTGTTTTATAAATAAATTCATCAGTGTAGACAAAGCAAACTCAATCGATTACAATTTTTCAAAGAACAGAAGGTCGATTTTAATGTTTTTAAAAAAGAAAATAGTTGCTTTCAACTAATGTTGCACTGGTATCTAAGTTGCATAAGAAAAGCTTCACCTTGTAAAGTAGGCCACCTCAACCTTTTGTCACTCAAAACATAATTTCAATTTTTCAACAGTCCTAGTTCAAATCTTTCCTAACTGATATTACTCGAAGATCAGCAAATTCTTATTTAAAATTCGATTTACTCTAACAGACATTCAGTTTTAAATTGAATCCTTATGGCACTTTTTTCAATTCAGAGATTCAGTTTCTAAATGGAAACTTGACTATGAAGTACAGCTTTCAATTATACACATGAAAAACAAATATAAGTTCAATTGATTTTAGTCGTTTTGTAACGAACATCTATGTCAAAATTCAGATACATCTTTGAACTACAACCTATGTGGCTACCCCTTTTAATTTAACGTAACCTGTCTTATTTTAAAATAATTTTATTTTAATTTGCTGGTCATTCTGAAATAAGAAGTTACACTCCTTATTTAAAAAGGTTTTGGTATATTTCATTTATTTTTATGAAACAGAATTCTAGAAACCATTACATGTTCAACCAAAGACTTGAGGAAAGTTGGTCGAAATATGTATATATGTATAATACTAAGAAATTACCCATGTCTAGTAATATTTTGCAGAAAATAAAAATAATTCATTAAAATCTAACTCCTAAATAATATATCTACAATATGTAAAATACTGGAACACATAAATACAAACAGAAATGAAATTCCAGTTATCGAAAACATGCAGAACTCTGAAAAACAAAAGATATTAGCAAGCATGCCGAATTTCGACTTCCTGAATATATTCTGAAATAGAGCAATTTGATAAAAGACCTTTGAACAATATCGATAAAGACAATGATTTATCTGCAAAAAAGGAACACATATTTATAATAAAAAAGTATACATATTTATACTACCCCAACATTTCACTGCCTTAACTCAGATACCCATAAATGCAGAATTCTAAATCAAATTAAAAAATAAAACATTAATTCTGGCATTGCCAGAAGTTATATTCTTTTTGAATTAGATTTGTCATTTTTACGAAGTGAGATATAGCAATTCTTCAGGAAACGAACCTTTGAAAGGGTGTCACCTTTTCTTTCCCATCCCAACTCCCCCTCAAAATTGACTTGCAGTAGTTACCTTTCGTAATTTTTCATGACATGCGTGCTATGTATGCGAAATTGTTTTTGATTGCATATGCATGTTTTCGATTTGCGTCCAAAGTAAGTTGTAAATGCCAAAACTTAAATTATTTCCTGACACTTAAATGATATTTTTTTCACAAGAGAAAAGCGATTATTCTGGTCACTTTTTCTATCTACACTTAACCAATTCATCTCAAGTAAGGTTAGATAATTCTGCTAGTATATGATAGGAATATAAAAATGCTAAAAACAAGAACTTGACACACATATACAGACAATTGTAATGCAAGATATCTAAAATCTATTTAAACAGACATGAGGTTCTAAAGTTTGTATTTTCATTAAAATATTTTTAGTTATCTCAAATAATATGTATTCATCAATTTAGAACTTTCGCCCATTTTTATGCATGGTATTTTTTCTTTAAATCTTGATTCATTTATATTTTAGGCAACACAAAGGAAGATTTATGTACGCCTGACTGCTCTTCCTAATATACCTGAAATTCATCGGACCAATCTTCCAGATTGTTCTGATATTGGTCAGTTTATGTGCATTAGTGGTAAGGATTAAACAATTTTCTCATTATTAATTTTTAATTGGTGGTTGTATATCTTCAACGGATGTATGTGTTTTATTTAAAAGGAACTATTATTCATTGGACAACTTCAAAAATGCTTGAATACAGAAAGTTGTGGAAATGTAAGTATGAATTTGCAGTGGATGCTGAAGTAGAGTAGGATACATTTGTGAAAAACCTATGATTTGTCCTAATCCTGAACGGTGTAATGGGAAGAATTTCACTCTATTAAGCACAGGTAAATTAGTTTTGCTATTGATATGTTTTAATTGCTTATTAAATATTTAATTCAAAGTAGAAAAATTGTTTTTTCGAATATATACTATTTAAAGAACTTTATAATTAAACTCTAGATCCATTCATTGAACCATTTATTGCATGAACATATGTTGAGGTTACTGCATCCAATGTTATTCCTTATGTAAATAATGGCTTCAATATATGCAGCATCTGTTTTGTTCAGTGAACAAAAAGTTTTTGTATACACATTTGGAATGATTGGGCTTATCAATAAAAATGCAAACCTTTTCTCAGTTGATTAGTTTAAGATTTATGGGAAATATATTCATTTGATTTATTTCAAAATAATTGTAAGGAAATTTCAATCTATGATATGCATATATTTCTCTTATATTAGTATTACACCTTTCTATTTGTTATTCAATTTGGAAGTAATTTTCTTAATCCTTTTGTATTGTGATATTTTAATAATATAAATTAACCAGAAATGTAATATACAATTCAACCAGTTTGCTTTGTATTGAGTATTTGTCTCACAGCTCAAAATTAACTGGCATTAGTGAATGCATAAAAAATTAAAAATTGTATTAGATTTTGATCAAACTTCCCATGAGCCAAATATTTATGTAAAAGTTACACATGTATCACTCTTGTTTTTTAAATAAGTTTTTACATTAAATCCCAGATCCCAATGCAGCAAAACCCTTGTAGTCTACTTCTGTTATGTAAGCACCCCACTCTTGTTTCCTCTGGAAAAATTTTAAATACTTTGACAAAATGCTAATGAAGTCCCAGTGGTTTCAAAGGTTACCAATCTCTGAAACAGTACAAAATTCTCTGGTCTTATTAGCCCTCATGTGGCAAAAAATGAACCTAGAAAAACAAAGCAAACCAGGTTCTCATTTTTTAAAAATGACCACAGTTAAAAAAATGTGTCAGATCTTTATAAAATCAATATTAAGATCTACTAAAATATTTTAGCTCTGGTTTAAGTTGTCTACATGTGATGTTGTTGAATCTTGTCACACCTACTCTTTTTGTTGACTACAGAAATGAGGATTGTTTACAGCTTTTTGGTTAATGTTAACTCTTGTTAAATGTGTTATCTCTCATCTTTAAATTTTTTACAAAATCAGAATGATCAAGATGGTTATTTGGTAAAGGATGAGACAATTATGAAATTCTGCTTTCTACTAGCATATACATTTTACAGTAGAAATAAAATTATATAGGGTGTTTTGAAACTTTTCATACAAACTTTAAGAGAAGGTAGAGAACACAAAGTTAAATGGTATTCTTTGAAGGATGTATGTTCAGAAGTGCCACCTTGATGTGTTGGACATTTCACTATAGTGCAAGAATGAGAGGTATTTTTAGACAGACAAAAGTATGTTAGCAATATTTTAACTAATCATAATTTTACTGTTTGATATACATCAACATTCCAGTTTCACCGTCTGGTGCAAACACTTGGTGATTTGGCACACGTTTATCGTGGTATTGTATATGATACAATCTAACAATGTCTTGACCATTTTCGGTAACTGCCCAATACACTAGGTGCATATCAGCCATCTCAGCATTCATGAAATGGTACGTTATAGGTACAAAGTCAGCATCTAAAATGACGAAGGAAGTTCTGGCACTAATCTCATTTGCCGACCTATTATGATCTACTTTTAAATACGTGTTTATGAAATCCAAGAAGGGTTAGGTAACTTAGGTACTTTGAGTTTGATAGTTATTTTACTCTTTTAAGGTTTTAAATAATTTTTTCTACCAGTATATGTAATATTTTGAATCATTAATGTATTACATATTTAAGCTTCTGCAAAAATTTAAACACAATGTATCAATTTAGATATACATATAAAGTTCCATTTAAAGTATGTTGCTTTCAAAGTTCGAATTTAGTTGAATATTTTTGTTGTATATAAACTTACAAAACTTAAATGTAAATTTTTATTTGAAATTAAAAAATCATACAGTAAAGGATAAAATTAATTTTATCTTTCATACTTATTCCTAAAATATACTCAATTTCTGTCGTGAGACATTATAATTGATTCTTTTATTTTCATAAGCATGGTTTGTATGGTATGCTTTTGTGTAAAGATAATATGTAGCTTGATTTCATGTTTTATAATTCAGAATGTATTGTTATAATTGGCTTTAGTGCTTTATACAAATGTACCGGTGATTATAAAAGTAGTCTAAGTCAAAAATTATTTTTTAATTTATCCAATTGCAAAACATTAAATATATTGAAACAAAAAATATCACTTAGATCAACTTTCATAATCACTGGCACAAATTATTTATTTCATCTATCTCTTAGACGTGGATCCATCATATTGTAAGGATTATCAAGAAGTCAAAATACAAGAGCAAGTTTATAATTTGACTGTCAGCTCTGTTCCCAAATCCATGTGGGTTATACTTGAAGATGGTCTTGTTGAAACTTGCCATCCTGGTAATGATGTTAATGTCAGGTAAGTATTTAAAAAATTAAGGACTACATACATTTTATTATTTACACTATGTCTCCAAATTAACCCTTCCAGAAACACAATTGCATAGTATCCTACAAAATTGCACTTTTCTATTTTCAGCGCTATGTATGATATTAAAGTAACAAATTACAAAATTATTTCATCACCGAAATATACAAAAGAATTGATAGATACTACAACATAAATACATTTTATTCTAAGCGGCAAGAATATTTCATCATTATTAGTCTTGAACCTGTAGAATTCTTTATATTATAAATAAATTTGGATAGCATTAGTAAATTTTAAGATACTTACTATAGTTTCAAAATTGATTGTTCACAAATTACAGCAAAATGACATACGAGGAAAGAGGAGGTTTCTAAGAGAGTCATGGATAGTGTCTGGCTGAATAGTTGAAAGAATTTAAAGATTTCATTTTGCTGTATTCTATGAGATGTAGTTACTCAAGGTAAGAAGACAAGACCTGGTAGCAGAATAATGCAAAACAACTTTTAAATTGAAATTTATTTTTGCCATAGATTGAACCGTTTTTACAGCAAGCAAGTTACTCATTGTAGTAAAGCACTAGGAATAAAAAAATCAAAACAGCTCCAAGTCAATAGCCCGTTGTGTTGCTCTAGTACGACATTAATTAATTACCATTACCAAATCATTCATCCATCTCACAAAAGATTTTATAAAATGAATTTGTGTAAACATCATGTGTTGTAAAATTGAGACTGAATTGGACATATTTTACTCAGACATTTTTACATGAAGAAACTGCTCCACTGTGTTTGAATTGAAATTGTATTTCATTGTTAAACACTTTTTTCATCACTTGAAATTTTGCCACTTTAAACAAAATATCCTGATTTTATTAACCACAACTTGGTATTGCTCATCCTACTTTAAAGTACCTGTTGATGGATCTGACTTAGACTGTTTTATTTATTCTAAACTTTATTTAAAATTCATGCTTTGACTTGATTTCAATTCAAAATCATGACTTACTGAATTTTATTTTCAATTTTTTTTTAAGTTTTAAATTCTTACTGTTTATTATTAGATATATACTGTTAGGGTGGAGTTAAAAAATAAACTTTTTTATAATGAATTTGGAATGGCTGGGGATAGGTGCTCAGTATTTGTTTGAAGAATAAAATCTGGTCAAAACTTTTTAGTTGATGTTTTATGGTGCTAAAGTTTTAAATTTTAGGATCGGATCAAGAATTTTGTTATGTAAACAAAACAATTTGACCATCGAATTTTTTAGCAGTATTAATTGTATTCTTTAAAACAATATAGGTTATATATTCGTATTAATCTTCAAGACTAATCATAAATAGGATTTTACATCCCAGTTTAAAGTATATATCTTTCGATCTGAACCGATTGATCATTATGTCCTGGTCAAAAGATTGTCTTCGAGTTCTTTTGATAAATCAGCCATTGCATACCTATGAGACAATTTCTCTTTTACTGCAGTACTGTTAGCTGAACTTTTTGAATTGTCCGATTTATATTTCTAAATTTTTTCCACCCTTCCAAACTGTTGCACAGCCTTGTAGGACTGAGGCAGTTGTTTTTTATTTTTGAATGAACTAGTTATATATTTGGTCTGAAATTGAAAAATCTTCAGAAAAAATCAGTGAAACTTTTGGTTAGTCTGCAATTCATTAAAAGGAAGTGAAATTTTTGAGGATTTTGGGGTGTCTTAAACTTTTAATAAAACCTTTAATAATTAATAATAAATAATAAACTTATATTACTAATTATATTAAAATAGAATCAAATAAACAATTTAGTCACTATTTCAATTAAAGTATTTAACAAACTTAAAATTTAATAATATCCACAGAATACTTAAAGTAAGCTGAAACTTCAAATTCAATGTTCTGGGGACACCTCAGGGCATTAATATATTTGTTTAATGTTTTGAACATATGATATATGGCCTATAGTCACCTTTTAGTAACTATTCCATTTTGAAAAAAATTGAAAACCGCATTTTCATTCCATCCTTTTGTACAGTGCAGTGCTTGACTAAGATTTACCCTTGCATACCATAAAAGAATAATCAACTGACTGATCGAATAACTTATTGAAGGTTAGATGGATGTCGTCTATACATAACACTTTCATTTATCTGTATGCATTCCCCTATACACATCCTAAAAGTGAGTGCATTTGGAATGACACTCATTCAGTTGGCTGGACTTTCAGAATAAGTTAACATGCATTTTATTATGTGTGAAGATTTGGCAGCGTAATGGGATTGTTGCTTGTCATGCTAAATTGAAGCAAACTTGACTTATAATGACTATTTCGTTTGAAAATACCACTTACTCATTGTTCAGTCCTCAAATTTTAATGTGGCTCAATGGGATTGTACACTGCACAAGGAACATGTGAGTTGTGGGTGGCGCAGGTTTAATTCCTCCATAGGTGTATTTCTCTCTTCTGTGTTAGTAAGGCTTTCATTATGTGTTTGTTTTTTGACTTACCTGTCTTATATTTGGCACAGCTTGGCCAAATATGGCCCTTGCTCTACAAAACTCAATGCAACCAACCTCAAAGTCAACTTTGTGACCACTAGTTTCTATTCTTCATGATTTGTTCTTAAGAATGGGAATCATTCTTTCTGTCACCTCTTGAATATCTAATTTACTGCATGCTAATGCATGCATATCATAGGTTGTAGATGACACTTAGTATATGATGATTATACTTGTTTCTATTATTTTTCATCAAATAAATATCTGTTCTTTCCTTAAAGTTTGAAGAAAAGCAAAACAACTGTTGCAAAATTATACAAAAGGTGTTTTTTACTAGAGTTCATATTCAATACTTACATGCTTAAATCTGAAAACCTTCTGGAACTTGAATATTATAGAAATCTCTTGTAGTTTAAATTTAATTTTGTAGGATTTGCATGTTCTAAAGTGTATATCTTGTATGTGATAAATAAAATTTCTTTTTGTTTTCTTGTCAAATCTATAATTTTGTTTTAACATAAATGTTTTTCTTCTAAATTCAGTGTCATACTCATCCAGAGATGGAAGCCCTTGGTCAGGAAGGTTCATAGATATCGATCTTATACTATTTGCCCATAACATTGAGGTGAAAAATAAAATGACTCCTGGTGTAGTGTCAGAGTATGGTAAATTTTTATTTATTCTAAGCATTTTTTTCATTTCTCATTCATAGATAAATTGCTGTAATTACACAATTACATAATTGTTTTTCTAAAGTCAGTGTAATTATGTCATTTATAATCATAGTCAATTATGTTCTGAAACAATTTAAATTCTTACAAGTTCTTGCAAATAAAGTCATACAAATAACATTTAAAACTATTGCTACTATAATAAAACTTCTGGGTAATAACCTCTCTGAAAGATCATGTTTTCTTGGAACAATTTATTTGTCTACATAATAAATTTTTGGTCAGAATGCTAAATTTACAATTATACAGAGACCATCAAAAACTACTTAACCTACCAGTGAAACTACATTAATGGAGACTTAGGTAAAGGATTTCACTTTTAACCTCATTTGCAAAATTTTGAGATGTAGGAAATCACAATATGATTGTTTTAAAAATGTTGTCATGGTGATTCCACAGGTACATCCCAATAAAGACCTCTTGCTATTTGTCTACCAACAGAACTGTCACAGTCTGCCACTGTCTGTTGATGTAGAAACAGACCTTATCCTATTTTCCATAGGGGATGCTTGAAGAAATGTGACCAAGTTTACCACATTGCTGCATCTAATGACAAATTAGAAATATATATTACAAATTTTACTTGTCATTGAGGAGATCTGTACTAATAAACTACTTCTTTCAGCCACAATAATTTACTGAATACAAAATAAGTTTTATGCCCTCTGCCAGAGTCACCTACTCAAAATGAATGAGCCCTGTTTCTAATGTGATCATAATCACCACCCAGACTTGGTGCAGGGATCAGTTCTTGTGATAAACAGGCAGCACCTGGCCAGGTACTTGTATTTATAGACTTCAATGGTTAATTTCCATTAGAGATGCTCTACTGTGAGATACCTCAGCAGTCTACTATGTTGTGTTGTCTGCTGATACATCTCATTCTGTTTCTGATTCAATGGTTTTCTCTTACTCTGGGAATGCTGGTTTCAATAGTTTAAATAATTCAGTGGCTATCTTCTGTGATCAGAACCATAAAGTATTTGTGCTTATAGTTTTTACTGAAAAGGGTATAATTTGATGCCAGCCTTGGAAGCAATCCCTTTGACCTTTTTCAGGCAAGTTCTAAAAGTGGCTGCAGCTAAAGTCATCTGTATTTTAAGCCAGGTATACTGTGTTTTTATTTTTGTTTGTGGATTGTTACCAATTAAGACTTATCACCACTTCCCCACATCTCCACTGTAAATTCCAGTAACCAACTTTGATGATGGCTCCCTCATGAAATAGAGTATGTATCCCAAGTACTAAATGTTTAATTTACACATTTATAACTTGAACCTGGGAAAGTAATGCACATTATAGTAGAAAAAGTTTTACATTTCATTGGGCCCTCAGATCTTTGACACCAGTACCATGGTATCAATGACCTCTTATATGGTGTGCTGCTTATAACAGTGCCACTTGGATACTGTGTATGTACTAAGACTTCCTTAATATTCTTAAATTTTGTTTGTAAAAATATGATTTGAAAAGTGTATGTTTTTAGATTTTGCTCAATTTTCATTGTCATACATTTTTATATCATTTCAGGTTCAGGAATTTGGGCAGTTTTGGATAGATCATAAAAATGATCCACTAAAGGGCAGAGATATCATTTTGTCATCCATTTGTCCTCAAGTGTTTGGGCTTTATATTGTAAAATTAGCAGTTGCCTTGATATTGGCTCGTGGAGTTGAAATATGTAAACAATTTTAGTACCATTTTCTTGTTCATTCAGCAGTTCTCCTTGATTAGTTTTAAATAATATTTATGTTCTGCTAAATGCTATGCATAAAAACCACATTCTACCATTTTTGTTTGTTTAAAGATATGGATTATATATTTACATCTACCATATTGATCATGTGTTTTAATTCATGGATTTTTGTGTTATGAGTGACAGTGTTTAATTTGGGTTCCAATAAACACCATCAACTATTTACTGCTATTAGAAATATGTATTCTGATATGAAATAAGATTTGTTAGGGAAGAATATCAAGAGATTATTCTTGGGAGAATAAGAATATTCTGAGTGTTTGATCCAAATATTGAAATTTGGAGAGTATTCAAGGATTTTCTACTTAAAACCTAATTTTTTCAGGAAATTAGTTTGTTGATTTTAGGAATGAACCTGCAAATTTTATTTTATGTATCATTTACAATATATAAGCACTGTTTTATAGAAATTATTTGTAATTGATAATTTTTATTGAAAAACATTTTCTATTTTTTTGTTCATAAAAAGGAAGTTTGCAATTGAAATCACATGAAAATGAAGTAAAAGGTTAACTGGCAATGCAAAATTAATATTACAATTTATCATAATTAACAGCATTATTTTATTTCACTTATTATGCATGTTTTCTTATAAATTAGGTAATTTACTAATGTTATATGAAATTAATATTAATTTTGTTTCGTTTATTCTCGTTTGGAAGTATAAACTCAATATAACCATGACAATGTAATCAAAAATAGCTGTTCACATTTTGTCAAAGAAGTAAATAATTTGCACTTCAAGCAGAATTGGAAAGCATTAGAAAAGAAATTAATATTTTTCTAAAAATACACATAAAACCCAATCAGGCTGAACATTAGAGTTTAAAAAGATTCCTTGATGTTAAGTACACACTTAAAATCACTTTCTGTTCAAGAATTAGACAAATATTTGAGTACATGTAGCAGTTGCTTTATTTTAGAGGATTCTGTTTTCTTGCGCCGTCTTGCCAAAGTCCAAGACTTGCCGGCCCCCTATTGTATAATGGATTACAATCCTTGAATCAGATAATCCTATAATCAATGTGGTTGTTTAAGCATTTAGGGAAGAGAGAACATTTACCATCTGCTCCACTTCTAAATGGAGGCAATGGATGAAAAGGCAATTCTTGATATGATAATCAAATGGAAAGATGCAATCTTAAAATCAATCCACTATGTTGCAAACATCTTAGACCCTAAGCTCAGTGAGACAAGTCTTAATAAGGATGAACAAGTGGCTGAATCTGAATCATTCTCAGTATGAGATTATTTATTTGAGGAAGTATCAGTTTTGTCAGTATTGGTAAAATACCAAGCAAAAGAAGGTTTCTTTATGAAATCATGTCCTGAAGTCTGGAGAAAAGATTAATGCTTTACATGATGGAAAGGTACTTTGCACCCACTCTATCTAGGGTAACTCTCAAGATCATAGCAGTCCTGGTCACGTTGCAGCTACTGAGCAGTTTCATTACTTATGGGCTAATCCAATCTGCTCAACAGAATATCTGTTGAAAGAAGTGGTTAATAGACTTATGTTACACACAACTTCTGAAAGAAAGAAAGCATAAAACCTATTCAAAATTTTACAGAAGCTGTAGTTAATGAACTACATTTTCAAGTACAGAAAGTGATTATTAGTTGAAAGTATTGTTGAAAAGAGAACAATACAAAAGTGATTGAAATGTTAACTTTTCCTTATTTTTAAAGTTATCCTTATTACCACATTTTGAAACTTAAGATTTTTCATTTGCATATTCATTCATTGATTAAACAATATATTGTTGCATGGCATATTATACTTTTATACCTTTAGAAGAAAATTCTCAATTATTCTCTTGGATAATGTTCCCCAAAAGATTACTACCAAAAGTTTTAAATCTCTATGAAATAGCTGTTAAAGAATTGTTGCTATATTTTACTTCCTTTTTGGTTCTGGCAAAGCTTTAAAAATAGTCAAACCTCATTAAGACGAACTTGCTCAATACGAATTACCGATAATACAAACTAAATTCTATTCCCCATCAAAATGTATATTCAAGTAATGTTAACTCATTCAGTTAAAAAGAATTCGGGTTGCACTAATATCCAGGTTAAGATGAACAAATTTTCGAAACTTAGGGGCAAATGGATTCTTTTCAATCATATCAGAAACATGAAGTCACTCCGAAATCATAGATTTATTTGTGGAAGAGAGTGGAGAAAGATTAGAGGTAGATTTCGATGAAGATGAAAGAATAAGCGTGCCTTCTTTAAAAGAAGCTACTGCTGACTTAGAAATCATTCACCACTTTTTGTTAGGCAGTGAAAATTCATTTGCTCAATTAAACAGTGTTGACCACATTAAAGATTCATCGTGCAGTTGATGACTTTTTTCGTTCCGGGATCATGTCTTTGTCAGACAAGTAGCAACAGTGTATCAATTCAGAGGGAGATTATTTTGGGTAGGTCAGGTACTATATTTTTCAGTTATCGCCATCGAAGTGTGATGGTCATTTTCCGGACATTTCATTTGCACCGACCCAATACATTAATGCTTTTTTCTGAATTCGGATAACAAACTACGTTTAATACATAATGAATTTTACAGTAAAGTAATGTAAATACGTTAATGCTTTTTTCTGAATTCGGATAACACAAGCTAAGTTTAATACAATTTTTTTATGGTCCAGTGAAATTCCTCTTAATGACTCAATATATATTTGACTATAATCTTGTTTGGCTGTTTTTTATACTGAGCAGTTTGGTAAATTGTTTTCCAGTTTTATTTTAATCAGATACCACTTCATATTGTTATCTTTAGAAAAAGGATGCAAATTCTAGAATAAGGGGTGATTCTCATCTTTTGCTTGTTGGTGATCCAGGTAATCACACTTAATCAAATGTGCTTTTACATTGAAGATTTGGTTTATTTAATATTTTTTTTAAAATTTATTGGTTAAAAATTGAACATTCTCAAGTTATTCCTTCTGTTTTAGGCACTGGAAAGTCCCAGTTTCTGAAGTATGCCACTAAAATGTCAATGAGGAGTGTTATGACATCTGGCATTGGAACAACTAATGCTGGATTGACTGTATCAGCTGTAAAAGTAATTTTCATTTGAAATTCTTTTAGCAATCTCGATTTTTTTATATCATTGAAGTTACATTGAAATATTTAGTACCAGTGATGGATTTTTGAAATCTGCATATTTTATTTCACTTTTGCGACAGCTCTTATTAAAATGCTATTTATTCCACAGATCTGATATGGTTACTGTATCTAAATATACAACATTTGAAAAATATTAATGTTGAGTAAATGACAATTAACCATAAAAATAAACGTTCCTTGGTTTGATTTTGGAGCGCTCTTTTATATGCAAACAATTGATAACATGTTTATCGTCATGATTGTCTGAAAAAGTACAAGTGTATCTAAGAAAATCATTTGAAACATTGGTTGTTTAATGAATAATTTATTTTTTCTATTAAGTATTCCCAATTGTTCAATGTGCTTGAAAACCATTGACATCTTGTTTCAAGTATATATTATATACTATTTTATTTTCCTAATTTTATAAATTATAAAATTTTGCTATTGCAGTGTCATTGTTAATACACCATTAAAAACATTTTTATTGAATAATTAGATTTCTAGCTACATAAAAATAGAATTTGTGTTATTAGGAAGGTGGGAAATGGCAACTTGAAGCTGGTGCCCTTGTTTTAGCTGATGGTGGAATTTGCTGTATTGATGAATTTAGTTGTATAAAAACACATGATAAGACCTGCATACATGAAGCTATGGAGCAGCAAACAATTAGTGTAGCAAAGGTATAGTTAAATGAAAAGAATTGGTTATAATATTTTTGATTAAAAAATTATTTTCTATCTTATAATGCAGTTATAGTATAATTTTTTACGTGTAAAGTATTTAATTACCTATGCTCTTGCATCAGTTGTTAACCACTGTAATATCCTCCTCAAACTGAATTCAATCACAGCTAGAACAAATATATTTCATTGGTATTTCTGCCAAAATTCTGTATATTTTTAGCTGGTAACTTGTAAACTTGTTCAAGTAGACTGAATTTTATATGTAACATTTTCTATTACCTATACTTATTTACTTGATATTTTACCTTATAAATGTGAAAATAATGTCTATTGTATGTGAATTTTTCCTGTGATGCCTTATCCCATAAAATTCAAACAAAATTTTCAAAATAAATTTCATTTTAGGCTAATCATATTTTTCATTTCTTAGTTCCAGTATGTAGAAAAGGGAAAGATTTTTGCTTTTATTAAATGTTAACCTTGTAAATAAAAAAAGAAAGCTGTAACTCAAAAATAACATATTTTGCACTATAATAGCATTTGTACATTGTAACACATTTTTAGCATCTGGCTTATTCCAGATTTTTAATTTTGTCACATTTCTTCCTATAGTTCAGTTCATTGTTATCACAGCAATTTATGTCAGATTTATACCCTACATACAATATCTTACTTTCTTGTACCTTCTCAAAATCTTACTTTCCTGTACCTTCTCAAAATCTTATGTATATTGTGTTGACCCACATAACTGTGTTAATATTTTTTTTGCAGGCTGGTCTTGTTTGTAGTTTGAGTACTCGATGCTCTATTTTAGCTGCGACAAACCCTAAGGGAAAATACGATGACAGTTTGGTACTTTGCATTTTTATCTTAGTTTTTACATTATCCGTGTTCATATATTTCAAAAGTGTATATTTGGATTTCTTTAAAGGATCTTTTCATTTAAAGGACTACTCCATTCGTTTAATTCTTAAAGGTTATAAACTTTTTCATAAAACGCCTTTTTTATCCTCGTGTACTTGATATTTGACAGTTTAATTCCTCTCAGTCAAAATGTCATTGTTATGTGATTTTCGTTGACTCTGATGAGGGACTATAATTTTATATTAAAATCTTAGTTTTGATTAAAATTGAAATAAAATATATATAATCTTAATAACTTTTTCAAATTAACACCAGGAAAATTTTATCTTTTTAATACCCTTTCAACACATTACATTTTCATGTGAAAAATTCCATTGTATCATTATTCACTGATAGTTATATTTTTCTCAACTAAATAAAAATTCTTTAGTCCTAGAGATTATATTAGAATTTAGTGTATAAAAGAACAAATCTGGTATTTAACATTAAATATTTACTTAAAATGCTCTTAATATGAATTTTTGTTCAACCTGAATTTAACTATTTAATTGATTTATGCTTATAATAAAATGCTTATAATCTTTCCTTGGTGGTGAATTAAATGTATTGTTAAAATGTGTCTAAATTGTCAAGTGATATTAATGGTTTATACTTTAGGCAGAATTTATTTCTTGACATTAGGGATTGATTACTTTTTCTATATTGTCTAAATCTTGATTATTATAGAGTATATCTGAAAATACTGCTCTTGCCAGTCCATTGCTTAGCCGGTTTGATATAATTCTGGTGCTTTTAGACACCTGCGATGAAAAATGGGATAGACTGGTGTCTTCATATATTTTGGAAGGTCATACTTTATCTGGTAAGTTAATAACTATCTTTAAATAATTCTATTCACTTTAATTTTTATTTGACAATGTTGATCTTAATGAAATTTTTTTATTAGTATTGGAACAATTTTCTATTTTTATTCAAAACATCATTTGAAATCAGTATCATGAAATCGTGTTATTTTACCATTATTGGAATAAAAGATTTGAGTTCAAGATCATATACGCTTTACTACTTGGAGTATTATTTGAGTAATGTCAGGTTTTGAAATGAAAGGTATTTTTGACAATTGTAGGTCTTTGTTTTTTAAAATTGCAATTTTATTTTGATTATAGTGAACACTTGTAATGAATTGACATGGTCTTTGGAAAAGATGAGACATTACTTCAGTTTGATTCGATGTATTTCTCCTAAAGTCACTCCATCTTGTGAAAAGTAAGTGAATCAGCTACTGGGGTGATTGATGCTTCCATATTGAAATAGGATAATTAAAATGTACTATTCCAAAAATTTCTTCAGAATTTTACAGGCTTATTACAAAAGGCAACGATGTATGGAATCAAGAAACTTTGCTCGTACTACTCCCAGATTACTTCAAAGTCTCATTAGACTTGCAGAAGGTAATTAAAACAAAAATTCCCATTTATTATAAGGCACATTTAATATTAAAAAAAGCTACCTAGTAAAGAACAATAAACTGCCAGTAGCAGTATTTTTAATTTCATGGTATAATAACTATTTTCCGTGAAAAAATCAATAAACTGAATCTATCCTAAAGAATAAATGTAAGTATATTCTAACTCTTCAACATATTTGATTTATTGCGAGACAAGAAAAAGACCTTATACAACAAAGGGAAGTGGTTTAGTGAGAGCTGAAAACAATCTACATTAAAAAGTATACATTAACATGCACTTTTTTGTTTTGATAGTATATAAAAATACAAATAAAACAATAGACGGTAAAACATTTCAAAATATTAAATTTAAGAAAATGCAATAAAAATATATCAGGTCGTTAATTATACCTGCTACTAATGTATTTGTTGAATTTTTTAAAGAAATTACCAGATTAATTCATTTAAATTTCAAAGCATAGGAACAGCCTGTTCCTTCTTCAAGGGACAAGTAAAAAAGTAGTATAACTGAATTCACTATAACGAATTGGATCCATTTAAAAGCTTTTCCATAAAAATTCTAATTTGAGCATAAGTTTTGTTGTTTATCCCAGTCTGGATTTCTAAAGATGTTTCTAGAATCTTGAAAAATTAAGGTACCCAAAAACTGATATAATTTGATAAATAACTGATGTGGAAAAGCAACAAAATCTTCTAAATGAAGTAATTTTCTTTGGCAACTGATGATAGTGGTGCCTTCAAAATTACCCCAAAGTTATAAGCTACTATAATAAAAATAACAGACTAAGAACAATATTCTTATAGAATCTTCAGTTCTGCATTGTGGTGGCATATACTGTGAGGTTAGAATGTAATGTTTGGTAATGCCAGCATGTCTGGCAATTTCAAATATTACATTTTATAGGAAATGTTCAACCAAATATGGTAGTGAAAGAAGAGTTATCCTTATTTCATCCAATAACCTTTTCAAATCTTTTATTCAGGACATGCCAGACTCATGTTCCATGATCAAGTATTAGTTATAGATGCAGTAATGGCCATTGTTTTGATGGAATCATCGATGTCTGAATCTTCTGTTCTAAAAGAATTAACTACTCTTCATACTTCCTTTCCAGAAAATCCAAAAGATGACTATGATGGCATAGGTACCATATATAATGCAAACTTAAGTTATTGTTAGCTAGATTAAAATGCTTTGTTTGAAATAATTTATGCTTAATTTATTATAGAAAAAACAGTATTGAAACTCTTAAACCTGGATACCATTCTCATTGACTTTGGAAACTATGCATTTTCTTATCAAGATTCATATGTAAAGAAACTTCTATCAGAAATGAGTATAGTGTGCAAATCAAGCAAGAAATTAGATTTATTTGGCAATTCTGAATTCGGTGGACCTTCTAGAATTAGTTCAGTTTCTAGATTGACTCAACAATGTGATGATATTGCAATGGAATATGCCAGGGATACTGACAAACTTAAAAACTTTGTTGGAAGAGATGAAAATGGATCTTCTACAACCAATAATTTAACTAATGAAACAGGAGATTTCAGTTCATTCCAAATTCCTAGACTTGCTTGCAATATTACTACAGTTGATACTTTGTTCCAAACTGAAACACGTGAAGAAATGCAACATGATAGGCCCTCTTTACACAAAGATAACAGTAACAGGCTTGAGTTATTGAGAGATGAAGTTTCAACTTTATCAAATGTAAGGAACATTTTCTCTGGCAATCTTGTTGAATCAGAAGATATAGGAGAAAGTTATGTGGAAAACATGCTTAAGTGAAAACTCAAGAATAAAAGAAACTTAAATGAATTATTTGAAGTATCACCTAGGGGAATGCTTCAAGCGATTTAAGCACTAATCTGAAACATAGTGGTGTACCAGAAGCAATTATATCAAAAGAAAGTACTAGTCATTTAACCAAAAAAAATACAGTAGATTCACCTCCAACATCAAATTTCAAATCATGGAAAAGATTTAGCTTCCAGCAATCAAAACATAGCAAAACTGATCTACAAAGTAATTTCAACATAGAAAATTTGAATGGTGCAAACTCAAATGACAATATTACTTCTGCAACAGTAATTGATATTCCAAATGATCCCATTACTAAGAGTAAATGTTCTGGAATACCCGGGCTGATTGAAACTACAAGCAATTATCAAGTTGCGAAAAATGTACCCATATCCACACCAACACAATCTGCAAGACCATATTTTCAGAATGATGTTGCTAATATTATTTCAGATGCAAAATGTGAAAGTTCAACCAGTGGTGGTCGTAGAGGGAAACCGCTTTCAGAAATTTTCATTTCAGAGACGTCCATCTAAAAACAAAGATTCATCAGCTTCTGGAAAAATGTGAGCGATTTCACTCACATTTAGTAACAAACCTACCACAGCTTCTAATCAAGTATAATATTAACTAAATTCTAACGTTAGGTTTTCTATAATGTAAAATTTGTTTCACTCACATTTAGTAACAAATCTACCACAGCTTCTAATCAAGTATAATATTAACTAAATTCTAACGTTAGGTTTTCTATAATGTAAAATTTGTTTCACTCACATTTAGTAACAAATCTACCACAGCTTCTAATCAAGTATAATATTAACTAAATTCTAACGTTAAGTTTTCTATAATGTATAGAAATTCTTTTTGTCTATATATTGATTTTTGAAATAAAATTTTTTTTTCTTTTTTCTTTTTGATACAGATTTTTATCTTAACTCTTACAATCACACTTACAGACGTTAAAACTAAGAAAACCAGTTAAAAATGTAAATAAGTTGACTTGTATTTTTATATGGAAAAGCTCACCATTGAGTCAACTCCATGGACAGCTCCAGAGAGATGCATCCCTCTGAGTCACTAGGTCATCTCTCTTTAGCTAAAGAGGAGAAAGGCCGTTCAACAACCTCTTCCATTTACTAACTTTGCCTCAAGGTCCACTTTTCCTCCCAAATTCCCCTTTACTCCTTCCACTTGGATGACTGTCGCAAGGATACTTCTGTATAAGTTCAATTGAGGTCCAAATGGCTTCTGCCAACTGATATTCCTTCATGTATGGTGTAATATCTTAGTTATTAATATATTTAGTGCAATAATTTGTTTATATTTGATATCCTTAATTAATTATTTGTAAATATTAACTGTTGCTGTCCAAGCACAACTCAACTCGATATAGAGAAAAACACAACAGTAAGAATGTCTAATCTTGGATATGTATACGACCTGTACTAGCACTAATTCAATAAAGTTCCTTCTTCACTTGTATGAGAGTATTTCTCAGTAATCATAAGTCTTACTACTTCCAATATATTATAGTGGCGACGAGGATAATTCGAACTCACAAGCTTTCTTTATTGCTGTAATTAAAGTTTAGCATCACCATGAGTAGGTTAGGCCTAATCGGCGCGTTACATTCATTTGACGTGGAGGTGGACGACTTCAATCTATACGTTGAACAACTGGAACATTTTTTTCTCGCAAACGATATCGAAGACGGCAAGAAAGTGTCCGTATTTATATCAGCTATTGGATCAAATACCTACAAACTTCTACGGAATTTGCTTCTTCCGAAGTCGCCGAGAGAATGCTCGTACGCTGAATTGACGGACATATTGAAGCAACATTTCAAACCTGCTCCAATCATCATTGCGGAACGCTTCCGTTTCCATCGGCGGAACCAGACAGCTGGGGAATCTGTTTCTCAATATTTAGTGGAACTGAGAAGGTTGGCTTCTACATGCGAGTTCGGTGCGTTTCTCGATGAAGCACTGAGGGATCGTTTCGTCTGTGGATTGTGCAACGAAAACATCCAAAAGAGACTCCTGGCAAAGAAAGCTCTAAAGCTATCGGATGCGGTGGAAACAGCTGTCGCCATAGAAATAGCTGAAAGCGACGCTGCAAATATGAAGACACTTACACCGGCCGTCAACAAAATCCGCCAGAGCTCTTCAGATGTGCCAAAGAAAAATCATCAGCCATCAAGAAATGCTTCGAATAAACAGTACAAGAAGTTTTCCAAATGCTACCGATGTGGGGCTGCTCATGACCCTGCCAAGGGCAAGTACAAATCTGCGACCTGTCATGCTTGTGGAAAAAGTGGACATATATCACCTGTCTGCATGAGCAAACACAAAGGCTCATCTACAAAAAGGGTAGAAAGGGTTGAAGATGACTCTGAGGCTTCCCTTTATGCCGTGAACACCATAAATCAAGTTTCAGGCAAGAAAAAATACATTGTTCCTGTTATTGCTAATCGCAAACAGTTAGACATGGAACTGGACACTGCAGCTGATGTTTCCATAGTATCTGAAGTGTGGGTGAAAGACAATTTACCCGGAACTGAAATTGTGCCATCGTCAACCAGATTGAAAGACTACAACGAAAATGAAATCCCAGTTGTTGGAGAATTCCTCGTTGAAGTGCAGTGCAACAACCAAAGTCATTCGTTACCACTAATTATTGTAAGTGGCAATAGACCTGCTCTCTTTGGAAAGAATTGGTTGTCAGTGTTCAAGTTAAATTGGAATGAGATATTTTCAGTATCCTCAAAGTGTGTGAACAGTGTTGAAGCACTCAAGAAAAAGTACACAGATATTTTTCAAGTAGGTGACCAACCGATTAAATATTTTAAGGCTGTTCTTAAAATGAAAGAAAATTGTCAACCTGTTTTTTGCAAAGCTAGGCCTGTTCCGTATGCTTTAAAAAACTCTGTTTCTGATGAAATTAAAAGATTGGTGAAGAATAATATTTGGCAATTTGTTGAACATTCTAAGTGGGCAACACCTGTAGTTGTGGTACCGAAGAAAAATAATGCTGTGAGGTTGTGTGGCGATTTTAAGGTAACTGTAAATAAATACCTTGACCCGAACCAGTATCCTCTTCCTACTCAGCAAGATCTCTTTGCTACCTTGAGAGGAGGCAAACATTTTAGTAAATTAGACCTGTCACAAGCATACCAACAGATTGAATTGGATGCCGACTCTCAAGAGTTATTAACTCTCAATACACCCATGGGTTTGGTTCGCCCAAGTAGATTGATGTATGGTATATCTGCAGCCGCAGCAATTTTTCAATCAGTCATGGAGCAAATATTACAAGGTATACCTAGAGTTATATGCTTCC
The DNA here is from genome assembly GCA_933210815.1 of Meta bourneti. Taxonomy (NCBI): domain Eukaryota; kingdom Metazoa; phylum Arthropoda; class Arachnida; order Araneae; family Tetragnathidae; genus Meta; species Meta bourneti. The sequence goes on from OW119922.1 coordinate 29,196,076, forward strand.
AAGATGATATTTTAATCTCATCTGCTACTAAAGTAGAACATTTTTCTACATTAGAGACTGTAATGACAAGACTACAAAAGTATAATGCAAAACTAAATGCAGATAAGTGTCAATTTTTTAAAAGTAGTGTTGAGTTTTTAGGCCATATAATTGATGAAAGTGGTATTCATCCAACCCAAGAGAAGCTAGAAGCAATTAAGAAGATCAAAACCCCAGAAAATGTTTCTCAACTTAAATCATTTTTGGGTTTACTGAACTATTACTCTAAATTCATAAGAAATTCATCTACTTTATTGTCTCCTTTATACAGCCTTCTAAACAAAAATGTTCCTTGGACATGGTCTGAGAAATGCCGCAATGTATTTGAACAGTGTAAACAACTTCTAACATCTGATGCAGTATTGGCTCACTATAACGAAAATCTTCCTTTACAAGTATCTTGTGATGCTTCGCCTGTTGGTTTGGGTGCCGTTTTATCACACATTGTAAACGGTGAAGAAAAACCGGTAGCCTATGCCTCTCGAACATTATCAAAGGCAGAAGTCAACTACTCGCAAACTGAAAAAGAAGCCCTAGCCATAATTTTTGCTTGCAAAAAATTTCACCAGTATCTGTTTGGAAGAAATTTTGTGCTATACACTGATCATCAACCTTTGGTTACAATATTTTCTCCTACTAAGGCAGTACCAACCATGGCTGCTGCTCGCTTACAGAGGTGGGCATTGCTCTTGTCTTCACATAACTACACCATAAAGTATAAAAAAGGTGTTGCACATCAGAATGCTGATTCTCTTTCAAGATTGCCCAATGAAGACGTAAATAGAGACTTGTACCCATCAGACGTTTACAAGATTTCCCATTTGTCAGAATTACCTGTAACTTCTGATGACATTGCCAGTGCATCTAGAAATGACAAAATTTTGGGAAGCATAATGAAATATGTTCAGAATGGTTTTCCATCCAAAATTGAAAATCCTGATTTGAAGCCATATTTCTGCAGAAAAGATGAATTATCTGTTGATAGGAATTGTGTATTATGGGGCATGAGAGTAGTAATTCCCAATGCCTATAGAAAACACTTGCTAGAGCTGCTTCATGATACTCACCCCGGAATTGTGAAAATGAAAGCAGTTGCTAGAAGTCATTTTTGGTGGCCTAATTTAGATCAAGACATTGAAAACATGTCTACTAATTGCGAAACTTGTCAAGTTGTTGCTAAATCTCCTCCAGTCACACCGATGCAATCATGGGTCTGGCCCAAGGCACCGTGGGATCGTATTCACCTAGATTTTGCTCAGAAAGACCAAATCGATTACCTTGTTGTAGTGGATAGTCATTCAAAGTGGTTAGAAGTGGCAAAGATGTCGTCTACATCGTCAGCAAGCACAATTGCTGTATTGCAACAACTGTTTGCCAGATATGGACTACCACTAGAAGTTGTTTCTGACAATGGACCTCAGTTCATATCCAGGGAATTCAAAACCTTTTTAAAATCCATGGGAGTTCTACAGACGCTCATTCCAGCGTATCATCCCCAATCAAATGGTCAAGCAGAACGTACCATTCAGACTTTTAAACATTCTTTAAGTAAGATGCAGTTAGACTCCAATGACGGTAGTACAGTAACTGTCAAGGTGAATAGATTCTTGCTTAAATACAGATCTTCACCTCATTCTACAACAGGCTTATCTCCAGCAGAGCTTTTCCTTAATCGTCCCATTAGGACTGTCTTAGAGTTACTGCATCCATCTACAGCAAGGCATGTTGAAAAGAAACAAAGATGTCAAAAACAATACTTTGACAGGTCTCACACCAGTAACAAGAAGTTATCATGTGGACAAGACGTTTGGGTAAAATCCCATAGGGATCCTTCTAACAGGTGGATTCGTGGCAAACTAATTAAGCCCAAAGGACCCAAGACTTGGTTGATTGAAATAAGCAATAAGAAGTATCTCGCACACATGGATCAGATCCGTCCAGCTAGCTCTTCATTCCCTGAACATCGAGATGATTTCATTCCTGTTGATTTACCGGTCACATCTTCAGCTTATAATCAACCTACTTCCATCACCATGGCAGATATAGAACTCCAACATGATGACCCGTCTCCCACTCCTGAAAGTCAACAGTCTGCTGATCTTCGTACAGAAGGGTCAAATAATGATACTCCTGTTGCAGATGTCCCAGGCAGACGTTACCCAACACGAATCAGAAAGAAGCCAGATAGACTTGATCTATAATGACTTTTAATTTTGTATTTGTGACTTAAGTGCCTTTTTGTTTATTTAAAAAGGAGGTATTGTAATATCTTAGTTATTAATATATTTAGTGCAATAATTTGTTTATATTTGATATCCTTAATTAATTATTTGTAAATATTAACTGTTGCTGTCCAAGCACAACTCAACTCGATATAGAGAAAAACACAACAGTAAGAATGTCTAATCTTGGATATGTATACGACCTGTACTAGCACTAATTCAATAAAGTTCCTTCTTCACTTGTATGAGAGTATTTCTCAGTAATCATAAGTCTTACTACTTCCAATATATTATATATGGTTAAAAACCTTATAAACGCTACCATTTATGTTGAATTTTAACATTCTATGAAGTAATAAAGTAAGAAAATTGAATTTGTAACCTAAAGTTTAAAGTAGGCACTTTGGGAATTCAAGGAATTTTATGTAACAAGTAAAAGCTTGGTTTGTTTTCTGCTTTTAATGATAAAGGGGGTTATGTTTTCACAGTAAGTTGATTTCTTATTCTTCCATATCTGCAATACAAATATGTAGTTTAGATTTGGAGATTTAAAATGTTTCCCGATTTATCCATTTTATTATTTTTCAAAATGTTTTGTTTATGTGGGCATATCACCAAAATGGGTTTTTATCAGGACAATTACAAATATACAAGTGACTCCATAGAATTAAGTATTTCCCATCTAAGCACTTTAAAAAACAATGATCTTCTTGAGGACATGCTTTGTAAATCTGCTCTACGATGTATTCAGTGTGATCATTAGATGCAGATTTTATTATCCATGATTGACAACTTATTTCAAGTATGTGATCAGAAATTTTCATTGCTGATAAATGTCGTCTTTGATAAGTTGGTGGATATATGCTCTTTGGGCAGTTAGTTAAAATATTACACTTGTGGGTCATAAATATATCATCTTCAATTTGTAAGAGGGTTTCAATCAGCTGATCTAATCGCCTCTTAAATTTTCGTTACAAATAAGTCATTTTAAGTTTATTGTGAAATGATTCACAATACATGTTCGTTTCAGTGAAGGCACGGGGAAAATTCCTATAAGCCATTGCCCAAAGTCTTGCTCTGCAGTAATAATATTCTTCAAAATACTCAATAAATGAGGGTGCAATGGTCTGAAACTTCTGCAAAAAATTTTCCATCATTGTTTGAAACTTAATTGAATTTCTTTCTTCAAGCAATGTTAATCGAGCACAATATAACTCTTCTTTCAATTTACAGTTGGATACTTTGGCCAACAATTGACGCTGTTAAGCTCTTAAAATATACCACTTACACAATAAATGAGGAACATTTTCACCAAATCCTTTTTTGAATACAGGCCCTGTTACGTGGTCATCATCTGTCATTACACAATTGACTTTCAAATCAGGAATTACTGTTTGAATACTCTTAAACAAATGGTACAATGTATCCTGGTCTAGATGGTTTACAATGAAGTGGGCTACAGGGTATCCAGAACCAAATTCATCTGGAACAATCAAATTTAATAAATAAAAACCACACATATATTGATTGGTTTGATGTGTCGAATCAATACACAACACCCTAGTGCTTCCTTCAATCATCAAACTTTTTTGGTCTCTAGTTTGTAAACCAAGAGCAAGACTCATGAGATGAGGGCAGCTTATGAAGACCTTTGGGTCCATATGCAGTAGGCTGCCCTTGTGGTTTATATATAAGTATGGGATTATAAGACTGCTGAGTTTTCAACTACAGCAGCTACTGAAAGGGCGTCAATATCGTTGGGGTATAAAAATGATTTATTTTGTTTCATATAGTAATTTATTGTTTTTCGAGATACGAATGACTTCTTCACATTGAAGCAATCTGCTATTTCATGATCCCGTTTCATCTCGTAAAATGGCTTGAATTTTGGAAGTTGAGATTCCCAATTCTACATAAGCTTTAATTTGATATCGATAACTTTGTCTCAAAGGTTGAAATTTAGTGTTATCAAAATTTAATTCATGATTGTGTCCAGGGGAAAAACTGACTTTAATTTGATCCACTTCACATACAGATATTCTTGATGGAGAGTTGCAGTTAGGAAGCATATTATGCTTTAAATTTGTTCTTTGTTCAAGACGAATTTCAGACTCAGGTGAATAAAACTGACATACGTACATAATAATGGTAAGTTTTACCAGTAACACATTTGCTTCCAGATTTTTTTTAAAGTAACTAAGTTTTGGAGCTTCATCTAACCATGCCTGAAACTGCTCCATAGACTCAAACTGGTATTCCTGTAATTTTATGTTACTGTCATGGACATTAACTGTGTTTATCACATACTTTTCGAACGGAAATTTTTATCACATTCAGGAGACACAAGGATAATATCCATCACTATTTTTTTTATTGAACAAAAGCAAACTCCCCGTGCACCACAGAAGTACAACACAGGGCTTACAGAAGTAAGTTGATTTAACAAAGACACAGTGGAAAACAATTTAACTGAAATTACAAGATTTTATGAACTTGACAAATGAGTAGAAAAGCAGATTAGATTTTACAAAAACATTGAGTTTCACTGGCCATGTTTCACCTAATTTTCTCAAATCATTTTTCAGGCACATTCTTGAAGTTTTAAATGCAGGACAACTAAAAAGCAAATGCTCAACATCTTGTGGCTGTTTTTTAAAGCACTCGCACAAATCATTAGTCCGAAGATGAAACCTATATAGATATTTAGCAAAATTTCCATGGCCAGATAAAAATTGTGTAATTTGGAAGTTTGTGAAGAAAAATAATTCTGAGTTCAATCTATGCTTAATAGTAGGAAAAAAATTTTTTGGTGTGGCCAGCTTTCTCAGACGAGACATATTCTTCGTTCCACTTAGCAACAAGCTTTTCATAATATGAGCCTTTTCAAGTAACACTTAGGAATGTTACAATTTACATCAATTGCTAAATTCAAAGCGTCTTTGGCTAAAAAATCAGCTCTTTCATTCCCGTAAATTCCACAGTGTCCACGCACATAGGCAAAAAAAAATCTCAGTTCCTCTATTTTTAAGAGAACTAATTGTTAAAAGCGTTTCAACAACCAATTTTTCTGTGCTTGCAACATTCTTCAGTAAATGTAAAGAGGAAAGAGAATCGCTACAAATAAGGTACTTTGAACAGAAATTTCCATTTTCATTAAACCACTTAACTGCGAGATTAATACAAAGCAATTCTGCTTGAAAGATAGTGCATTCATTCCGGATACGATGTTTATAAAAGCCGCATTCGAAGTTGTCCTCAAATAGAACAAAAGCAAGGCCGACCATGTTGTTCATCTTACTACCGTACGTAAAACAGACTTTCTGAAAACGCTTCTCCACATTTTTCTCGTAATTAATTAGATGAATTGGTTCAAAAGCAGCCGGATGAGGAATGTCGCAGAGAGGCAATTTTCCATCAACACAGTCCGTCGAAAAATCATTTAGAATCGGAACATACAATTCATTTTTGCACTTAATTTCCAAGTCTAAAGGTGGAACTCCAGCTATAGCAAAGGTTGCTTCATAACTTAAAGTTTTATAACCTCTGATAAGACGCAGAAGAATTCTCCGTTGAATCTTCCTCAACCTGCGTCTGTTGGTCTTAGTCTCCAAAGCCTGTCCCCAGATCCGGGATCCATAAGATATGAAAGGCACAATACCTTGTTTATACATAACTTTTAAAACCTCAGCCTACTCCAAATGTATTTTTGGCAATACGATACAGGCCAGTAAGGAGTTTTTCGCATTTATTGGAAACATATTCAATATGCTTTTTCCATTTGAGTTTACTGTCCAGGAAAACAAGATACTTAAATTGGTCAACAAATTCGAGAGTCGAACCCTCAAGTATCAAAGGCGAAATAACATCTTCATCCAATTTTCCACCGATAATCGTAGCTTTACTCTTGGAAGGGTTGAATTCAAGTTTATGAAGGTTTGACCACTGGGAAATAAAGTTTAGCGCAGATTGTGCTCTCAAGAGAGATGATGTTTTGAAGAAGCCTTCCTTGAAAAATCAGCAGAATATCATCAGCAAATGCAATTTTGAAACAGTCAGAAAGACGAATTAAAAGATCGTTTATAATAATATTCCACAGACTCGGTCCAGAAACAGAGCCCTGAGGACAACCTCTCTCTAAAAAACAAATTTTGCCTTCCGATCCGATAAAAAGTTCTAAGAAGGTTATATCAGCATCTTTTAAGATATTCAAGATAGGCCACCACGCATTATCAAATGCACCCTTTATATCAAGAAATATTAGCACACTTGTCAGCCTCTTCTTCCCATGCTGCAGGATGTCGGCAAATTCTTTGATTAGACTACCTCGATGTTTATATACCTTTGGCACTTATTACAAATTCTGCAGGTTTGGAAACTTTAGATTTCCAAGTTTGGGAAAAATTAATAGGAGAATATAGACTATCCCTCATTATACTTACCATTCACCATATCGTCACAGCTACCACATCTCTTGTACTCCACAGGCTTTGATTTTTGTTCACTCGCTGGGGAAACAGATTCAACTATTATGGCCCTCACAACTGGTCTTTGGAGAGTCAGATTGAAGTTTAGGATGTCTATGGGAAAAATAACATTTTTATATACTGTGATGATTCATTACATTTTTTTTAAATACAGGTTGTGATTCATGTATTTTCCAGGAGAAATTTCATTTCTGAATTCCAGAAAAAGAAAGCATCCTTACCTCTTAATTTGTGGCTGCTTAACTCTTCGTCTGTTTCTCCTTCTGCAAAACTGTGATCTAACCATCGTTATCCTCACGAGTAGTTGGATAGTTGAGGCTTGGGATGTCTAAGTGAAAATAGAAATAATTGGCTTTTAATATGCTGAAACTGTTAGTTATATATTTCAAATATATATACTAGTTGTGATTAATATTTTTTTGAAGAATAAACTTCAGATCTTAGAAAAAGTTATTCTTACTTTTTGTTTTGAGACTGCTCAATCCTGGGATGCTGTTGACGTTTTGACAAAACAGCGATCCTACCTCCAGAGTTCTTACTACTGAAAGTTGGACTAGGACGTCTAGTTAAAAAAAATCTTGCTAGCCAAGCCTCAACTAAAGCTTGAATATGGAAACAACGTTACACATTAATGGCATTGAATTTCCTCATCCTTTGGTAACAATAGCAGAATACAGTTCAACAGCCTTAGTCTCAGGGGAACTAGAGGTTGATTCGAACTCTCAGTTGAAGAGTTGAGAGAGGGAAACTGAGCAGGTATGTCGTGGAAAACCTGCTGCTTTTCTACATAACAAGCTTGAATGCTCGCCAGAGCTTCCTTTAGCATTACAATAAAGAGTTGCGCTAGTTGAAGGTTCCCTTTCCTGTTTAAGTGAAGGCCATCCCTTGTCATACAACCTTTCCAAGTGACTTGGGATCTACAAAAAGAAACATTTTGCTTCTTTTGGCAATAGGAAAACAGCCGTTGGTTTTGAAGATAAATTTTATTAATTTTCTGAAGAAAAGGTCTCATTACAGCTTGTTCTTCAAGAGAGAGGTAAGAAGATGGGAAAGGCGGGTTCTGGAACAGCGGTGCCGGAAGTGACGTCATGCGGAGTTGAGTTGTTTTCTCCTGCTGACGGGGGAAGGCATCATAAACCGGAAGCTGAGTTTAGTTGTTTTTACTGCTGCCGGAAGTGACGTCATAGACCGGAAGTTGAGTTTAGTTGTTTCCTTCTACTGCTAAAAATGACGCTCAACCTATAGGTTGAGTTTAGTTGTTTTCTTTTAAGTTTTTTTGGGATCTGGCAACACGAATATGTAGCGTTCGCAGAATGGCAACGAATTTGTCATGGGAAGTGCATGTTATGAGCAAATTGCGGTGCCGTGAATGACGTCACAGTCTGGATTGAACAAATTGCGGTGCCTTGTGTGACGTCAGAAAGCACTCGTTCCTACATGTCTGATCATGTTCCCAATGCTGCTATGACGTCAGTCTGGCGTGTTCGACAAATTGCGGTGCCTTGTGTGACGTCATAACTTAGTGATACTTTCGGTACCCGTGGGGCCATCTGGCGATCACTTTTAAAATTAAAAAGGAAAAAATTTAATATATTTATATAATTATCTACTTTTTCAGGACTTAAACACGTGACAAAAGATACTCGTCTCCGAGTATTTGATCAGCTAAACCTCTCGGCCACGAATGTCTACCGATCTTTGTTATATAAATGTATTAGTTTTCCACAGAATAATCAGTCATGGAAGACGTGAAGAAAGTAATCAACGACGTTGCTCATCCTGCTGGATTGGGAAATGTTCAAACCTTAAAGAAATTTTTTAAAGATGTCCCTTCTAAAGACATAAGGTCTATGCTTCAAAAGGAACGTGCATACACTTTACATAAACCAATTACAAAGGAATTCCCCGTAACCGCGTTTACGTTTCAAGTGCACAAGTGCAGTATCAAGCAGATCTAGTTGACTTAAGAAGTCTTTCCAAATTCAACCAAGGATATTGCTATTTGTTAACTGTGATTGACGTATTTTCGAAATATGCATGCGCTATACCTTTGAAATATAAAACTCATAAAAGTATAGTGGAAGCTTTTAAAATTATATTTGAGGAACGCAAACCTTTGAAATTGCAGTGATCGCGGTTCAGAATTTTTGAATACACGATTTCAGTCCTTTTTAAAATCTCAGGGAGTTCACTTCTTTTCTACATTTAATGAGACAAAAGAAAGCGTTGTTGAGCGTTACAATCGCACACTTAAAACCCGTATGTGGCGATATTTTACTCATGCTAACACTTTCAATTACACTGCTGGCCACCCAAATTGTAACACCAAGAAAGACAAGAGATATCACAACAAAATTTATTTTGTAGATAACATGTTGACCAAGTATCAAATGATTAAATTTATAGACTTCTGTGAAGTGTGGTTCCTGCCAAAATCAGTAGCCAGAGTAGCCGCCATTGTTGGAGATCACCGCTGCCACACGCCTCGGCATTGATTCAAAGAGACTTTGAATGTGTTCTTGGGGTACAGCAGACCAAGCAGCTTCCACACGTTGCCAAAGTTGATCTGGTGTGGCAGCTGGGGATGTATTCTGGGTCAATCGTTGAGCAACCATGGACCACATGTTTTCTATCGGCGAAAGATCCGGAGAGCGAGCTGGCCAGGGAAGCAATTCAATCTGGCGATTGACGAAGAACCCTTGGACAATGCGTGCCACGTGTGGTCGCACATTATCCTGTTGAAATATGGCTGTGGGCAAGCCCTGAAGGTAAGGAAGGACAACTGGCTCCAACACCTCGGAGATGTAGCGCTGGCTGTTTAAAGTACCGGCAATGCGTACTAGAGGAGTGCGAGAGTGATATCCAATACCGCCCCATACCATAATACCCGGTGCAGGACCAGTGTGGCGGTGCATAACGCAGCTGTTCAGCATTCTCTCTCCACGGTGTCTCCAGACTCGAATCCGACCATCGTGGTGTTGCAGACAGAAGCGTGACTCGTCAGTAAAGACAATTTCATTCCATTCTGCCGTCCACATCCTTCTTTCATCGCACCATTGGCGGCGGAAACGTCTGTGGTTCTGCGTCAAGGGTAGACGAAGCAATGGACGTCTTGCGGACAGACCACTCTGCTGTAAACGGCGTCGAATGGTACGCGCAGACACTGGATGATGCGGTACAGACTGAATGTGCTGTGCTATGGTTCGTGATGTGGCTGAGCGATCCGTCACTGCCATACGCACAATATGCCTGTCATCACGTGAAGTGGTGCACTGAGGTGGATGCGATCGAACACGTCGGTCCGTCGTACCCTCCTGCATCCAACGATCACATATCCGCATTACAGTTGTTTGGTTTCGTCCAACACGACTACCGATTTCCCTGAAAGATAATCCACAATCTCGGTAGGCCACTATCCTTCCTCTGTCGAACTCGGATACTTGATCAAAAGATGATCGCTGTTTTCTACGAAGCATAATTGATCGTTTTTTTGAAAAAACCACAAGAAAAACACAATTGCCGTACTTGAAATCGTCGAAATCTCCAAGCCTTAAATAGCGCTTTGAAGTGGCGCCACAGGCGCGCGTGATGTGCGTCTGCGCTGAAATTCTAATCATTTGCATATCTCACCTCCGCTAATGCATGTTGTAAATTTCATATTATTTGCATGCTTCCTTCAGGGTGTTGCATTTACGGTGGCCAGCAGTGTACATTAATGTTTTGAAAAAGTTGGTTCACTGCTACAACAATACCATTCACTCGAGCATCGGTAGAAACCATCTAGCTTAAATATTAATAATGAAAATGAAGTCCGTAAAAAACTTTATGGGGATGCACTTCAGATGCGTAAGAAACCTATTTTCAAATTTAAAGTGGGAGATATTGTAAGAGTTTCAAAGCAGAAAATAACGTTCGAAAAAGGATATGAAAGTAATTGGTCAGAAGAATTATTTGTAATACGCGAATTAGTGTCCAACCCTATACCCGTGTATAAAATTAAGGATTTGTTACATGAAGACATTCAAGGTACATTTTATGCTGAAGAATTGCAACAAGTAGCGAACAGTGAAAAATTTCCAGTGGATAAAGTTCTGAAGAGGAAGTGGAAAAACGTGGTAGAGTACTTCATAAAGTTTAAGGGATATTCGAATAAATTTAATGACTAAGCTGCAAGCCAGTGTCTATCGACCCTATTTACAAAATCGGTACACACTGGCTTGCAGCTTTTCTGACGTCTCCTAGGAACGTAGAGTTCTTCGATTCATTTGGACGCTCACCTCAAGTTTTCAATAAACACATTCAAAAGTTTTTCAATGGTGATATACAATGATTTCCCTCTGCAAAACTTTAGAACATCCGTGTGTCGACAGTACTGCATTTATTACCTCAAACATAGAAGTAGAAAGAAATCCTTAAAAAATATGTTATCAATGTTGTTCACAATAATATCATTATTTAATTCATTGAATAATGATATTATTGTGTATAATCATGTTAGAAAGAATCATAATGTATGTATGAAAATGTTTCAGTAAAGAATGTTATAAATTAGACTTAGTTTTTCATTTGTCAGCATGATTCCTTTTAGTGCTACGACATCCTTTTACTGCTCTTGTTTCAGGTCCGACTTCATGTGGAAAGTCGTACTTTAAAAAAAAACTTTCTCGAACACCGAACCGAAGTGATTCATCCCATTATCAACAAAATTTGTATGATAGGATATCGATTTGTATGATAGGATATCAAGATTTGTATCATAGGATATCGAATGTGACCTTTGTGGAGGGTTTCCCAGATAAATTCAAAAATTATTTGGATGGAAATACGCTCTTCATTATCGATTATCTAATGGTTGAATGTGGAAATGATAGTCTAACATATTTGTATACTAAAGATTCCCACCATCTCAATTTATCGATAATTACAGTAACTCAAAATATTTTTCATAAAGGTAAAGAGTTTAGAGAAGTATCGCTGAACAGCCATTATATGTTTTTACTTAAATCTCGTAGAGACGTCAGTCAAATTACGCATCTTGGAAGACAACTGTATCCACTGAATACGAAATTTTTCATGGAAGCTTTTCAAGACGCGACAAAGAACCCTTTTAGTTATTTAATGATTGATTTAAAACCAGATACCGAAGAAAGCATGCGTTTGCGGACCAACATATTACCTGGAGAAATAACTAGTGTTTATCAACCTCGAAATTAATTTTGTGTGTTTAGTTTTAATTATGTCACCGAATAAGAAAGACGTATAAAAACTTCTCACCATCAGCGCGAGCAAACCTGAATTACGGAAATCCTTAATAAAGAAAATTTCGAATTCAACTTTGAAATGTATCTGTGAATATTGCTTAAATCTTATAAAAGGTAACGTGCCTTTAAAAACAATTCAAAAGACGCGTTTCCGTCAATACAAAACAACCTTCAGAAAATTGGCCGATAAGAAAACTCCATTATATGTGAAACGTAAGCTATTGGTGCAAAAAGGAGGATTTTTAAATTTGCTGATTCCAGCCGCATTAAGTGTTTTAACAACACTAATTCATAAGTAATGGAGTACACAAAAAAATTATCTTAGTACCCCACGATCAACTCTCAAAACATGTACCTACCGAAGAAAACTTGTCGGATCTGGACATAATGTTTGAGACGTGCCAACCTGCAACAAAGTGAACGTGCTTTTGACCGGTGTGCTGGAGACATACCGAATAGAAAACTCTCTTGGGTTCTTGGACATTCAGAGATTCCTGAATTCGGTGGAAGTCGATGTGTGTGATTATCTGAATGATATTTTACCGCAACGTGAACTAAAAGTCAATTTTTGCTTGTTTTGCGGATATGAAAAAACTGTGGACGGTGGATATACTGACGAAGTTAAATACTTCAAAACAAAAACCGATGTAGTGCTTCGAACCACAGAATTGGCAAATTTTTATGCCAAAGTTGCTGACAAGTTGTGTCGAGAAGCATCGGAATTTGAGCAAAAAGAGTCTGGATGGCGGCTGATAGAAATTTTGTATTTGGAATTGCGAGTAAATAGTTACAATCCTTTAAGAGCCACATCCTATATTCCTTTGCCACCATTGATTCAGCAAAAACATGCAGCGGCGATAAATGTTAAAAACGAGGACAATAAGTGCTTCAAATGGGCCGTTTTGTCAGCCCTACGTCCCGTTGAAGAAAATTCTCATGGACAATCACACTACGAATGCATGCTCATTCGCTGAACTTTGATGGAATACCATTTCCGGTGAGTCTCTGATATTCCAAAATTTGAAAAGCGCAATAATATTTCTATAAATGTGTTTTCCTACAATGAACAATTTAAAACCTATCCTCTGTGTATAAGCAAAGTATGTAATTCCTCATACATCGACCTTCTATACTTGAAAACTGAAGGCACTGCCCATTACGCGTGGATTAAAGATCTTTCGCGTTTGGTGTGATCTCAAATTTCATATCACAAAAATAAAAGTACATTTGCCGTCGCCGCCTCAATGCTTTCGGGTCGTCAGAACTTTTGTCAAAGCATCAAGTGTTGTGCTCCGAGCATGATGTGGCGAAAGTAAAAATGCCTCTGAAAGGTGATTTTATTTCACTTAAAAGCACAAAACATCAGCAAAACTTCCTTTTATAATTGCTGCTGATTTTGAAGCGCTAACAGAAAAAATTGATGTGTGTGAGCCAAACCTAAGAGCCTCCTTCTCCATGCCATATCAAAAGAGTAGTAAGCAGAGGTCCTACTGCGGCGGAAGTGACGTCATCAAAAGGGGCGTGGCTTAGTGACGTCACAGCGTGACGTCACGGGGAAAGGGCGCGTGACCGGAAGTGACGTATTGACGTGCTGTTGAGTTGTAGGTGTCCTGCTTGTGGGGGAAAACATTTAAACAAGAGTTGAGTTGTTTTTTATGGGAATGGAGTTGAGTAGGTTTTGTAAAAAAATTTTTGTTGATGAATGGCAACACCCAAACGTAAACACACGTGACGTCAGTGTGTTTACGCTTGGGACTTGGATTTTTTTTCCTTCTGAGATTTCGATGTGACGTCATATAAAGTAAAGTTGAGTTTTAGGTGTCCTGCTTGTGGGGGAAAACATTTAAACAAGAGTTGAGTTGTTTTTTATGGGAATGGAGTTGAGTAGGTTTTGTAAAAAAATGTTTGTTGATGAATGGCAACACCCAAACTTTAAGTAACACGTTAGAACATGAACCAAACTTTAAGTAACACGTTAGAACATGAATGCGAGTGGCAAGCTGATGCAATCATACCGGTTATAGGGTAGGAATGTTGCTATTTGTTGAAGACCAGGTAGGAGGGATTTTCTTAGTATCACGTGATTATTCAAGCTTCTCTGATTGGTGGATTAATCTTGTGCTCTTGGGAGGTAAGTTATACCCCCTCAGAAATCATTTCTATCAGTGGCTGCAAGGTTTGTTGATCAGTTTCAGAAGTAATTTTGCATTGAAAAAACTATGAAGCGAAATTCTGTTCAGTCTGGTCCTATGAAAAAAGCTCGTATTGCTGAAAAGAGTGCATTGTCTGTTCTTGGTGAAAAACCAAAAATAAAGACAAAGTCTTTACCTATGCCTGGGGAACAGCCAAAAATAACGATGGATTCGCTGCCTGATACGATGTTACATCTTGGAGACAACATGTTCCTGCTTGTTAACAAGTTCACTGGACTTACCAGAGTCCACATCAGGAAGTACGTTACGGATGAGAGTGAAAGCTTACAGCCCACGAAGGAAGGTATTTCACTTTCGCCAAAAGTGTGGGATTCTTTTATAAGTAAAGTGAATAAATATTTCACTTTTGGTACTGTGGAATCTGCTAAGATTCTTGAAAGAGACCTGTGCATGTCTAAAGAAGTTGTGGGAGACACGACATTTCTCATTCTACAAAGACTGTTTCGCAAAAGTGATATGTCATTTCATTTTGTGCCCGAACGTGTTGTGCTGTGTTGGGAGCAGATCTTTAAAATCTGCGAAAACTACCAGCGTGTTGCTGAATGTGTAAATACTTCACTATTCACATACTCCTTGTATTATTTCGTGAGACACGAATTGAAAAGTGTTCAACATTTAATTCCGAAGAAACTTACAACGGTGACCCTGACAATCCAGAAGGGGTGGATGAAATGAAATTAGCCTTGTGTTCCCACTTAGAGGATATAATTTCAAAGAACATATCTAAGCATGTGGATTGCTTCGGATGTAAGAATTACATTGTGAACAACATAGCTCATACCTGTTTAGATAAGAGTAAGGAAGATTCTTTTTCCATGCATTTTACTTCCATTCTTTACAGTATTGATTGGCGTGATTTTGCTGGGACTTTTGTTCAAAAATATAGTACTCAGTTAAATTTTAGGTATTTGATTTTCCAAGGTGACTTTTTTGAATGTTTGAATGTAAATGAACTCATGGAGTCCGTGCGACAAATGTATGTAAATACCGATTGTATTCCTCCATATTTTTCATCAGTGTAATGTATTTTTTTTTACTTTTATTACTTATAAATAAATTTTGTTGATTCTTATTACCCCTGAGTGCGTTTTATTTAGACTTTTATATTACTTCTTACTGTGTGTACTATATGTTTGACCTATTTAGTGTTTAATTTGTTATTGCATAATTGTTTTAATTATTATTTTTAAATATTATTTAGTTTAGCTACATAATTTTAATAGTGAAATTCTGTTCATAAAGTGAATGTAGGAGAAGTATATAAATACTGTGTTTCTTATAATTTAGCAGTCATTATGAATATCAGCTTTAGGTTAGACCACAACCGCTGCTGCAATGGAAGAAATTCTGAATCAGACATATCGGAATCCCAAACTTCCCGGCAGCTTTGGTGGTATCAATGCTTTACAGCGTGCTTTAAAAGGTCGCGTGAAAAGAAAACAGATAAAGAATTGGCTACAAACGAAAGATTCGTATACTTTACACAAGCCTTTACGGCACAAATTCCAGAGAAATCGTGTAATAGTAGGAGGATTAAACGAGCAGTTTCAATCTGATTTAGTGGACATGCAATCTCTCGCCCCTCAGAACGACGGGTATAAGTATTTACTTACTTGTATTGATATTTTGTCTAAATATGCATGGGCCATTCCTCTGTTAGATAAAAAGTCTACAACTATAATGAGAGCTTTTGAAAAAATATTTTTGGAACGTACTCCTCAATCCTTACAGACAGATGCTGGGAAAGAGTTTACAAATAAACTAGTCCAAAATTTCTTAAAAAAGAAGAAAGTTCATTTCTTTACCACACATAATTCAACAAAAGCTTCAATCGTTGAACGCTTTAATCGTACTCTTAAAACTAAAATGTGGAAATACTTTACTGAAATAAATACGAAGAGATATATTGACGTCATAGACCAATTGATGTATAGTTATAACCATACTTGGCATCGTAGTATTGAAACAGAGCCTTCATCAGTGACATTACAAAATGAAGGAAAAGTATGGGATACGTTATACGGTCAGCAATCTGTTGTAGAACAGAGCAGTTCAGAGTTAAAGGTTGACGATACTGTTCGTATTAGTCGGGAGAAAATGCACTTTGAAAAAGGATACGAACAAAACTGGACAAAAGAAATTTTTACTATTGATAAAATAATACATCGGATACCTGTTGTGTATAAACTGAAAGATTTAGCAGGGGAAGTGATACAGGGAAGTTTTTACAAAGAGGAATTGCAAAAGATCTCGGATTCCGGATTTTATCCAGTAGAAAAAGTTTTAAAGAAAACAAAGCGTCAGGGGAAAACGGAATACTTTGTGAAATTTCAGGGTTATCCTGAAAAATTTAATGCTTGGGTTGAGAATGTCAAAATGATATAAATAGAGCTGTCACTGTACTTACCTTCTCATTTTCACTGTACGATGTCGTTCTACATTACACTTCCCAGCGACAGCTCTATCGAGTTTTATCCTGGCAACACAATGTCTCACTTCTACACGAAACTCCCTAAACGTCTGGAACTCTCAGGTGAATGGGAAGTAGGATTAGTTGAAATGATTTATCCCAGAATGTGGAATAACATCATTGATGGTGAAAATTCTTTCGAATATGATTTAGGAAACGGAATAAAAATTGATGGAAAAATAGCATGCGGATTTTATGATTCTCCGATTGACATTTTAAATACATTTCCAAAGCACATAAAAATTCAAATGAAATATAACAAACACACTAAAAAGGTGATGGTGCAGCTCACTAACGGTGCAACGGTGAAATTATCCAAGGGATTAGCTGAAAACTTAGGTTTTGAACCTAATAAAGTGATTGGAGAAAATTTTATTCCCGGAAATGGAGGCCCAGATACAGTTGTACGTTTACACCGACATCATTCAGCCTGAATTTGTTGGTGGGATCTTAGCTCCTCTTTTACGAACTCTGACAGTGAAGGGAAGAGATGGTGATATGATTCAGGAACAATTTGAGAGACCTCATTATTTACCAGTTTCCAGAAAAAATTTTGACTCGATTGAAATCATTATAAGGACGCACACTGGTCGTTACGTCTCATTTGAACGCGGAAAGTTGATAGTGAAACTACATTTTCGCTTGAAACAAATCATATAAAAAGAGTATTCCTTTCTGAATTGATTCATTTTTCATTTTTCACATTCAAGAAAAGAAGTAACAAAATGTTGGTGCCTTACACGTGTTGTAGTAAAAAGTTTGAAGATTATTATTCAGGGCAAATTGGAAATGGCTTGCCTTACTATAAAGGAGATGTTTTTCAGAAAGGGCACGGAATAGGAGGATTTTTTGCAAAACTATTTCGCAGAGCATTACCTTTTTTGATTAGTGGTGCAAAAACGGTTGGAAAAGAAGCTTTACGGACAGGGACAATGGTTGCTAATGACGTGTTATCGGGCGAAAATTTCAAAACATCGGTTAAAACGCGTGCAAAAGAAACTGGGAAAAAATTAGCAAGAAAGGCGGTTAAGAAAGCAGATGAGATGATTGGTCATGGAAAGTTTAAAAGGAAGCGCAAACCCTCGAAACGTATCATTTCATCTAAAGTCAGGAAGGTACAAGGACGTGATATTTTTGACTCGTAACACCATGGCTTTTCTACTAAAAGATTCTCCAGAATGTGTAAAATCAGAACTAGAATTATTCTCTTTACCTCCAACACAAACTGTCATCGAGAGAGGTCAGTGGGTTGAATTTCATCCCCTAGCCAACGTTTCTGGTGGTAGCCCTATCGAATTCAATGTCTCTGGAAGCGGAGACGAATACCTCGATTTGTCACAGACCCAATTATATGTTAAAGTTAAAATTTTAAAAAGTGACGGCAAACCAATCACAACTGAAAGTAAAGTAGGCCCTGTAAATCTCTTTCTGCATTCCATGTTTTCTCAGGTGGATATCAGTTTAAACGAAAGACTCGTTTCCTCCAGTAATAACACTTATCCATACCGAGCCATGATAGAAAAATTACTGAATCATGGTTATGATACTAAAACTTCTCAATTGTCTTCAGAACTGTTTTTTTAAAGATACTGCTGGACGTATGAATGTTTTTGATACGGCAGATGCTCAACCTAACGATGGATTCAATAAACGGTCTGAAATGTTTAAGCTAGGTGCATCGGTGGATATGATTGGCCGTTTGCACTTGGATATGTTTCATCAAGAGAGACTCCTTTTAAATATGGTGGATGTGAAAATTAAGCTTATACGCAGTAAACCGGAATTTTGTTTGTTGGGAGACGGGGAATTTAAAGTTTCGTTGGAATATGCTTCCTTGTTTGTTCGCAAAGTCAGAGTGAGCCCCGGTGTTGTTATAGGACATGCAAAAGGTTTGGAAAAAACAGCAGCTAAATACCCCATTAACAGAGTACTGTGTAAAGCTTATTCCATTCCGGCTGGTAATATGAGCTTTGTTCAAGATAACATTTTTACGGGACAGATGCCTAACCGCATTGTGATTGCCTGTGTCGATAACGACGCGTTCAACGGACACTATAAGAAGTCACCCTTTGAGTTCAAACATTACAATATTAATTTTATAGGAGTCTATGTGGATGGTCAGCCCGTGCCTCATAACCCACTCCAACCAAATTTTGAAAAAGATCAATTTGTAAGAGCATATCAGAATTTATTTACGAATGCAGAAAATAGAGGTCTGTACCTCTCAAGGTCGGAATTTTCGAAAGGTTATTCTTTATTTTGCTTTGATTTATCCCCAGATTTCTGTGATGGTTCACATCTAAATCTTGTTCGACACAGTAACTTAAGAATAGAAATAAAATTTGGAACTACGTTACAGCAAACAGTTTCATTGTTGGTGTATGCGGAGTTTGAAAATTTAATTGAAATCAATAAAGCTCGAAATATTCTCTATGATTTTGGAAACTGATGAATTCGTCAGACCTTTATAAAATCTTGTCTCGTGACCCTATTTCCATGAGATATTTTGCGGGTGTTTTTCCTTCGGACAAAATACCAAAAATTAGAAAGTTTCCCTCTGCTATGGTGTTGAATACCGATAAACATGATGAAAAAGGAACTCATTGGCTTGCCGTCTACATTCAGGATAAAAACACTGTTGAATTTTTTGATTCTTATGGATTGCCTCCCGACGCATTTGGGCAAGACATAACAAGATTTGTCAAGACGTTTCAGCACGTTCATTGGAACGAGGTTCCGTTTCAAAGCTTAACATCTAACGTATGTGGACATTATTGCATTTATTTCATTGTTAAACGATGTCAAGGGTCATGTATGAAATTTATTCTTACTCAACTTAGTGGAAAGAAGAATGATTTTAGAATGTTCCAGTTTGTCAAGAAAAGATACGGTGTAACAATGATTTTTAAAAAGTAATAAAAATTTGTTTTATATCAGAAAAAAAATATGATCTGGTCTTATGTATTTATTTTGTTGTGATTTTTACATGTGTTTGTTATTATTTTTCTGACAAATGGTTTTTGGGGTTAAAATACAAGAGTTTAAAAGGGTTTACGTAGAGAAAAGACAACACTTTGTTAAAAGTATTCACCAGAGTAAGTCATACAAAAAAATGGACAACACAACCATACGAAATCTTTTAACAGCATTGCTTATATTTTCCTACATTGGTTTTTCTGTGTTTATTATTTGGACTTGTCTCAACTGGCCAAAACATGAATCATGTAGTTTAGCACAAAATAAAACGACGCTTGAAATGTATAAAATTTACCAAAAAATTGATTCAATGGGATTTATTAAATGCAACGAATTTTCCAATCTGTTCTTCAGTCACTCAGTTTGTGGGAAAACAATATGCGATTGTGTTCATAATTCTTTAAATGTCTTTGAAAACCACTGTTTGGAATTTACTCAAAATATTGTCGATTCAATCAGCGAGTGTGAGCTCGTGGCACGCACAATTAAAGGTTGCACAGACATTGTCTGTAAAGTATAAAAGTCAAAGCTTTTTTTAAATTAAACACATATTGGAAAATGGAGCTCCCTAAGCTTGTTCATCCTTCTACATGTCTTCTCAGTGGTCCTACGGGTTCAGGAAAAACCGTTTTCGTGAAAAAACTATTAGATCATAAAATGTTTGATCCTATGCCTACGCATATTGTATACTGTTACGGAAGTTATCAACCTATTTTTAATTCCATGAAAAATGTGACTTTTGAAGAAGGTTTACCTTCTAATCTTAGTTCCATTCAAAATGCCTTAATTATTATAGACGATTTAATGACAGAGTTAGCCAGTGATACTCGTTTAAGCAACCTCTTTACAAAAGGGAGTCATCACCGAAATCTTTCAATTATCTTTATAACGCAAAATTTTTTCCATCAAGGCAAAGAAATGAGAAATGTTCATTTGAATTCACATTACGCGGTTTTGTACAAAAATCCTAGAGATAAAAGTCAAATAATGCATCTAGCCAGACAAATGTTCCCTAGGAAAATCAAAGCTTTTCAAGAAATATTTGACGATGCTACCTCAACGCCCTTTAGTTATTTGCTCATTGACTTAAGACCCGAAACGACTGAACGGTTACGGTTACGTACAGGAATATTTCCTGGTGATAAGCATTTCGTGTATGAACCTCGATAGGTAATTTCGTGTTTTAGACATTGCGTACGTAACATGTCTTCTGTAGTGATTGATTTTGAAGGTTTTCAAGTTAAGTCTGGGTGTTACATTATTAAAGAATTAGCTTTTTATTCCATAAACGAAGGACATCATGCCTGTTGGACATTTCTTCCCCCTCACCCTTGGAAGAGTTTATCGGTGGTTCAACAAAGGTGTTTCGCCTGGGTTATAAGAAACAGACATCATCTGGAATGGAACAGTGGTACGTTGCCCTACAGTACTCTACGTATTATTTTACAATACTTGTCATCGGTTCATTCTGCTATTTATGTGAAAGGACTAGAAAAGATCAAGTTTTTAGAAAATCTGTTAGGACAAAATTTTGAAAGCTTGGATTGCCCCAAGATCAAAGATTTATCTGCAAGCAAACTTTCAGTGACTTGTTCTCATCATCTGATTGGATTTCATTATTGTGCTTTGTACAAAGCGGGTGCTTACGCAGCTTATATAAAACAAAGTGTACAAGCAGGTGAAATCATTTCGATTCAGAATGCCCTCTCAGAAGGATGTGGAATATCTGAAACTCTTACAGAAGAGTCGAAAAAAAGCAGCTGTATTGAAAAATTGCCCAAACTGTCTCGTTAAATTAATTTGTGAATCTGTATTAAATCTTTTAAAGGGAAACATTCCAATCAGTAAGCGTTCCAAAAATCGACTCGTTCCTTTTAAGAGAACATTGAGAACACTCGCTGAGAAGAGAGTGCCTCTCTATAGAAAAAGGCGTCTTTTAGTACAAAAAGGTGACGGATTTTTATCCTTTCTCCTCCCCGCTGCACTAACTGTCCTATCATCCCTTATCCATGGAACATAGCAAAAAGTTTGCACTGGTACCGCTGGACCGCATGCAGCAAATGGAAGAGGACCATTTGAGTGATTTAGATACTCAGATTCATCATATCTTAAAAAAGAAAATGGACGATGATGAAAAGGCCAAGCTGTACATCCAGATTTTGCAAAAATATGTCACATTACCAAATTATAATATTGTCAATCAACCTGAAGAACAGCCTTCGGAGGAAACTTTTGACCTAGAAAATAGGATTCTGGAATCTGCTCCGAAGAAACATAAAGATACTGCCCAGAAAATTGTTGAATTTTTAAAGGAACATAACATTTCATGGAACAAGAACAGAGAAGTTATGCTAAATAAAGAGGGGATCCCTGGCTCAGATATAATTCAACTTATAAATTTTCTATTGAGAAATAGAGTTCGTAGGCCAGTTGCTTTTCAACAGTTTGAAGAAATATTAAAGGGAAACAAATTTCCACGAGATTTTATAAAAAATAACTATTTAACTGAAGTTAAAAATATGTATGCAAAACCTAAGATAGCCAGAAAAAGATTATCTTCGAAGAAATGGCAAACATTGTAACCTTCTCATTTTCATTATTTTTTTTTAAATAAATGTCATGAATTCTTATTTTTATTGTGTGTTTTTTTAACTTTAAAATTCACAAAAATAAATAATTAATTATACACATCTTTACAAATTTACATTTATTTATTTACAATTTTTTTTATTTTACATTACAATTTAATACCCGTATGGAAGGGTTGACAGATCAGGCTGGATCACTCTCTTGTTATACACGATACGGTAGACTTTTGTTTCTTCTCTATTTACCACCTTTCTTCTCTTTGCCTCCCTTGTTATTTTGGATGGATTTTCTACCTTCATTGTTCTTGGCTCGTCTAGCTCCTGAATCATGCTTCGGATTGACTCAAAATTCAGCTTCAGGGAATTTCGAAAATTTAAAGTAAAGCCTCGTACTTTACAGCACGTTTTCCTGAAGCTGTTTTGTAGCCATAATTCTTTGGCCCACCTGAGAAAATAAAAAACTTATAAGTATATGAACAGTTAGTTATAAGTTCATGAATAATAAATACATAACTGATTACCACCTATCATATGTTTTTTAATAATTTTTTTTGTGCCATCAATTATTATCATTACTACTTTACAATGAGTATTAAGAACAGTCGGTTAGTTAAAATAAAAATATAGCACTTATGATTATTTTTTTCTTCTTCTCTGAAATGGTTAAAAGTTTTTTAATGATAAGTTTTCATATAAACATTTTGCTTACCAGAGACGAAAGTTTTAATCACATCTCCATCCAATTCGTCCGTGAATTCACCCAAGAAGTTTCCCAAGGGAGGATCATTTTGGCCATTTGTGGCGTAGATGATAGAATCCGTATCGTGGTACAAGACGTTGGGACCCAGTCTGTCCATCTCTTCATACAGCTTGAGACGAGCCCAAGCTGTAGTGAAGGCCGCCAGAAATATGTTCGTGGTGGCATCTTGTTTTAAAAAGTTTTTTGATGTTTCCCACTGGATGGCAGCAACTTCCGCTGTGGGTAGATATACGTCTTTTATCTGAAAAGAAAAATGAAGTGTTACCAAAAGAATTGTATTCGAATTAAAAAAGTATAATATATATATATATATATATATATATATATAACGTAAATTACTCTTACATTTTTGGTTGTATCTGCTAGCATTTTATTAAATTCAGATAACTTGTTGACGTATGTTAACTGCCCTCTTTGTGTATTCATTCCCCATCTGTAAGAAAAACAAGAAATTATGAGAATGTGTTTCCCTCATACTTGCTATTTTTTTTTTAATTTAACTTTTAATGCCTACCTTCCCCAAAAACTATTAAGGCCACTTGTCGGCACCCCGGGTTTTTACTAATTTTTTCGGGTTCTAATCTCACTCCTTCCCGTTCCTCGTACTGGCGAATGTAGTTAGCTTTCTGATCTTCAGTTTTGCAATTTGCAGGCCAACCGCTGCTCTCCTGCTTGATTTTTAAAAATATGTCTATATATGACCTAAACAGGGTATCAGAAGTGGCCTCAAAATTGTAAACTTCATAAATCTGAAAAAAAAATATATATATATATATATATAAAGATATCATTAACAATATTTTTTTTCTGAAAACAAAATGCTTAAAAACTTAAACACTAAACGCACTTACATGGGTAAAACGATACCCTTTTCTCTTCGCCAGCTTGAGTTCTTCCGATACCCAAGTGCCAACCAGTGCTCGCTCATCGTCCGTGTGTGTGCACGGGTTTTGGTTTAATGATTCAACACATGTCCGGCATAAAGGGAACATGAGTTTATTTTGGCACCTGTATGGGAGAACAGGATGGTACAGTTGATTAGGGGGAATTACTCGGCAATGTACTATCCCGAAGTATTCTTCCACATCTCCGAAATCCTCGGTGATTATAGTGGGGTGGCCAACGGGGTAGGTGCAATATTTGTTAACCTGAAAGTGGAAAAAAAATTAAGTAAAAGGGAACCAATTTGTTCCGTGTAATACCGAACAACTTAATAAAGTATGAACTTACCCATGGGTACAACGACGTAAAATCAATGTATTTTGAGTCACCCTCATGATACAGTTTTATGGCGTTTGTCCTACCTCCAAAAAACGCATCTCGAGGATTTAGGCGGTTAGTCAAACCATGACCTTCAAGGAAGGTCTTCAACTCACCATCCTCCTTTTTTTTGTGCCATGAAGTCATGCTCCCACATTTCAACGACCTCATATCCCAGGGCCCGTAGTTTTTCTGTCAGATGAGCTGTGGTGGCTCTTAACGTAGCCATGGGAACGTTCTTCAGTGGATGTATAATGTCCCCATCATAACATTTTCCACAGCCGTGGAAGAAACATCCCTAAAAGAAAATTAAAACAAAATACAGATTTTTTTTCTTGTTTGATCGTTCCTAGTAGTGAATTTTTTTTACAGAACAGGCTGAAGCATTTTAAATGAAATAACAACTTGTGTAATCCTTACATGATATTGGTAAACTGTATTTGAATTTGCGCAAAATCCATCCACCGATACCCCAGCTACTTTACATTCACCCGCTCCATTCATCCCATGCTGAATAGCAATCTGGTACTTAAATGCTAGAAAATCTAACCACCGAATGCTATCAACACTGAAAAGGGTTTTGTTGATATAGCCGTACACTGGAATCATGCCAATAGTGTTGGGCTGTATGTGGTTGTGCCTGTATGTTGCCATGCAGGCCGATGCAATTGTCACATACCTGAAAAAAAAAACAAGTTACGCATATATGCATTTTCTTT
Organism: Meta bourneti; assembly: GCA_933210815.1. Classification (NCBI taxonomy): domain Eukaryota; kingdom Metazoa; phylum Arthropoda; class Arachnida; order Araneae; family Tetragnathidae; genus Meta; species Meta bourneti. Next base: position 29,221,068 of record OW119922.1, read on the forward strand.
AACAAATTTTTTAATTAGGAAATGTTTTTTAATTCATTTCTTTCATTAGGTAATGTTTATTATTATTATTATTTCTTTTTTTACCGAAAGGGATCCACACCAGCCACTTCAATAAATTGAATCCTAAATTCTAGGCAACAACGGCGGAGGATATCTACATCAGATCTGGAAGAAGAAAAAATATATTTTTTAATTCTTTTAAATCTTCAATTTTTTTTTAAGTCACAAATAATGCCTGATAGAAGAAAGGAAAATTTAAAAGAAAAAATACACATACTTGCAATAAGAAAGCATTTCTTCTTTAAAATTAAAAGAGTCATTTTTGTGTTCTGCATGCCAGGACAAGAATGCAACACGTGCTGTACCTGACATTGTGTCTGGGCTGTAAAAATTGCACTCGGGCAGAGCCCCAATATAATTTTGATTTACCCTAGTATTAAAAAGATGGGGGAAATACCCCTTCTTTAACTCGGTCAATCCAAAACATCCCGGCAACTTGGCCAGAGCCATGGGAAGAAAGTTCAACGAGTCAATGACCCGAATATCCAGAGTTGGGTGTCGAATTGACATGATCAGTGATCCATTTGGGATAACTTCCGGTGCACAGCCCTGTTGCAAGAGGTACGCCATTATAAACTGGCCATCAAATCTAAAAAGAAATAATAATAATTAACTTATAAAATATAATATACAATTATCTGATTTCAGTAAATTCACTGATAATTATTATTAATAAACCTTGATAAAGAAAATCTAAAAGTTCAAGGTTTTTTTGTACGCACACATACTCTCTTTCACAATATTAACTTATGTTAATATTTTCTTTAAGCCTTACCCTTTCATGTTATGCGCTATGGCGGTGTATTCTTTGTGCTTGGGGGAAAATAACCAAGCACAAAAATCCTGGCATGCCGAATACCCCGGGAAGACCTGCTCATCTCCGTTGGCATATTACGAGACTGCGAAATTTACCAAGTGTTCACCAGAAGACTGATCAGTTTCAAAGTCGAAAAAGATCAGCTTCTCACTTGGTTTCTTTGCTCCCACGGTTCGGAGAAAACACAAGTGCTCCGAAGACACCACAAATTCAAGGCAGGAGGGGCACTTAGTGGCTTCACATCTGTGGTTTTCGCGGGCACAGTCACGTCTTCGAATTACACGGCTGCACTTCCTACACTGATAAACCTGTAAGGAATAATAATCGAATAAATGGACATTCTTGCTGAAAAAAGAGACATGCACCTGTACCCTTCGCATCACGGATAATACACTTACTCTATCACATAGAGAATGAATTTGCAAGCCTGTGCACATCTTGTGTGCATCAAAGCAGTCCTTCGACCTGCACAGCCGATAGCAATCGAGACATCGAGTGGGCATATCTTCGGGACACTGCGTCCTATTGCATACATGGCAGGAATTGGCACAAATGTGGTCTTCCACATTTTGAAAGGGTTTTTCACACCTCTCACAATAGTGATTTGATCCAAAGAACCCTTTCAAGGATCTTATAACATCGTAATGGTCATCGTGAAACCATAAATTGATCCTGCGTGGTCTTGTGTCGTTTTTGTAAGCTACCTAACAATCCAAACAAAAAGGATATACATCAGATTTTTTAAACTATATATTATGTAGATGTAAAAGGATATAATTAAAAAAGCACAAATAAGTAATGTATTAATTCAACGAGTAAAAAAAGTAAAAATACAGCAAGCATTCGATTTTAACACCTTAAAATAGATAAAATTTAAGTTCATCAAAAGAAGAAATAAATATAAAACTTACTTGATTTAGATTTTCCGAAGAGAAAACTACAATTTGCACATCATGTATTCTTCGAAAGCCCTAATTTCCGTGAAGGTGCAGGGACCTGGCGGAACTCCGGCAGCTTCATGAAGAGCTCGGGCCCTATTCAACAGTGCGGGGCGTCTTTTATCCCTAATGGCATTGAGGGCCGCGTTGTCTTGTTCCAAGTGAGCCAATGCGTATACAATGGACTTAGCACAGCAAAGGTCTTCACTGTCGCTAGGGATCGGAAAAATGGATTTCTTCCGTATACGGTCCAACGAAATGTTAATGACCCTCCGATTTTTTCCAGCGCCTATAGGTCTGTGGATGGTGATTACGTCTACTTCAAAATCTTCGTCCAAAACGATTTGTTCCTTCGATTGTAAAACTTTGAGCACCTTACTTAGTAGCGTCTCAACAGTCACCTCAGACACAGCCATAAGAGTTGTTGAGATAGGCTTGTCCAGTCCTTCTGCTCTTATACAAAACCGTATTAAATCTGAAGGACTTAAATTTTCGGTGGATCGTCGTATCAAGACAGAAAAAAACTCTCTAACCGAGTCAACAACGGCTGAAAGGGTATTTCTCATGGCTAGAGATAGCCTCTCTGGATCTATATGAGCTCGATAGATAATTTCTTGCGCCTGATACTTGAGGTTCCTGCGTCGAGATCGCTCCAAAATCACAATTGCATTCTCCATCTTATTTTAAAAAAAGATATATTAATTGACTTTTAAAAGAAAGTTATTAAAAAGTTTTCATTACGAACGACATTAACACTTACACTAAATACTTCATTGGTACGTGATGAACTAGCTTCATTCTCTACCGACCTCTAGTTGTAAAAAAAAAAATAATAATAATAATAATAATTAGAATATATGCGAAAATTAACCATGAAAAAGATCCGAGAAAATAAAACATTTTCTTAATAACAAAACATAAATAATAACAATGATACTTCGAATCCCGATCCCACTTGTAAATATAAAGGCAAGGGCATCGGTTGTTCCATAAAGATCTGCGAACATTCATCCAATAGCAATGGGTTTTCCATAAAAATTTGATCGCATTCATCTATTATCTAAATATATAGAAACATTGTTACAAAACGGGGAATCGGAATACAAAAAATACAGAAACTGAAAAATAACTCATGCAATATTACAAAAAAGAATTTATCCAAAAAAAGTAATTTTGTAAGTTAAAGAGGAAACTTTAAAAGTATATAACTTTATTTCAAATAAAATTTTACAAAAAGTAAGTAAAAATAATAATTTTGTATTGTAAGTTAAATAGGAAACTTTAAAAGTATATATCTTTAATCTTTATTTCAAATAAACATTTACAAAAAAGTAAGTAAAAAAACCTTCTTTTAGATACATTAAATGACAAATAAGAAAAAACGTAACATACATCATCATCTGAATCTCTCATAGGAAAATCAGGGTCTTCGAATAGTATCTACATTAACAAGTACGTAAAATTAATAATAATAATATTAATAATCAGTATATTTAAGCTATTTTTTTCTTAATAGTATTTAAAATTATAGCGTACTTACCGAACTAGCAGTAGTAATATTCTTTGAAAAATCCATCGTTGAATAAATACGTGAGTATACTAACCCTAAAAATGCACCAAGATAAAAAAAGGCAACAGCACGAGAACTGGATGTACAAGTAAAGAAGTTCAATCAGCTTGCCACTCGCATTCATGTTCTAACGTGTTACTTAAAGTTTGGGTGTTGCCATTCATCAACAAACATTTTTTTACAAAACCTACTCAACTCCATTCCCATAAAAAACAACTCAACTCTTGTTTAAATGTTTTCCCCCACAAGCAGGACACCTAAAACTCAACTTTACTTTATATGACGTCACATCGAAATCTCAGAAGGAAAAAAAATCCAAGTCCCAAGCGTAAACACACTGACGTCACGGTATGATTGCATCAGCTTGCCACTCGCATTCATGTTCTAACGTGTTACTTAAAGTTTGGTTCATGTTCTAACGTGTTACTTAAAGTTTGGGTGTTGCCATTCATCAACAAAAATTTTTTTTACAAAACCTACTCAACTCCATTCCCATAAAAAACAACTCAACTCTTGCTTAAATGTTTTTCCCCACAAGCAGGACACCTAAAACTCAACTTTACTTTATATGACGTCACATCGAAATGAAAAAAATCGAAGTCCCAAGCGTAAACACACTGACGTCACGTGTGTTTACGTTTGGGTGTTGCCATTCATCAAAAAAGAAATTTTTACAAAACCAACTCAACTCCATTCCCATAAAAAACAACTCAACTTGCTTAAATGTTTTTCCCCACAAGCAGGACACCTACAACTCAACAGCACGTCAATACGTCACTTCCGGTCACGCGCCCTTTCCCCGTGACGTCACTAAGCCACGCCCTTTTTGATGACGTCACTTCCGCCGCAGTAGGACCTCTGCTTACTACTCAAAAGCATAAGTGTATCTCCTTTTGCTACTATATTATACACTGCTGGCCACCCAAATTGCAACACCAAGAAAGACAAGAGATATCACAACAAAATTTATTTTGTAGATAACATGTTGACCAAGTATCAAATGATTAAATTTATAGACTTTTGTGAAGTGTGGTTCCTGCCAAAATCAGTAGCCAGAGTAGCCACCATTGTTGGAGATCACCGCTGCCACACGCCTCGGCATTGATTCAAAGAGACTTTGGATGTGTTCTTGGGGGTACAGCAGACCAAGCAGCTTCCACACGTTGCCAAAGTTGATCTGGTGTGGCAGCTGGGGATGTATTCTGGGTCAATCGTTGAGCAACCATGGACCACATGTTTTCTATCGGCGAAAGATCCGGAGAGCGAGCTGGCCAGGGAAGCAATTCAATCTGGCGATTGACGAAGAACCCTTGGACAATGCGTGCCACGTGTGGTCGCACATTATCCTGTTGAAATATGGCTGTGGGCAAGCCCTGAAGGTAAGGAAGGACAACTGGCTCCAACACCTCGGAGATGTAGCGCTGGCTGTTTAAAGTACCGGCAATGCGTACTAGAGGAGTGCGAGAGTGATATCCAATACCGCCCCATACCATAATACCCGGTGCAGGACCAGTGTGGCGGTGCATAACGCAGCTGTTCAGCATCCTCTCTCCACGGTGTCTCCAGACTCGAATCCGACCATCGTGGTGTTGCAGACAGAAGCGTGACTCGTCAGTAAAGACAATTTCATTCCATTCTGCCGTCCACATCCTTCTTTCATCGCACCATTGGCGGCGGAAACGTCTGTGGTTCTGCGTCAAGGGTAGACGAAGCAATGGACGTCTTGCGGACAGACCACTCTGCTGTAAACGGCGTCGAATGGTACGCGCAGACACTGGATGATGCGGTACAGACTGAATGTGCGGTGCTATGGTTCGTGATGTGGCTGAGCGATCCGTCACTGCCATACGCACAATATGCCTGTCATCACGTGAAGTGGTGCACTGAGGTGGATGCGATCGAACACGTCGGTCCGTCGTACCCTCCTGCATCCAAAGATCACATATCCGCATTACAGTTGTTTGGTTTCGTCCAACACGACTACCGATTTCCCTGAAAGATAATCCACAATCTCGGTAGGCCACTATCCTTCCTCTGTCGAACTCGGATACTTGATCAAAAGATGATCGCTGTTTTCTACGAGGCATAATTGATCGTTTTTTTGAAAAAACCACAAGAAAAACACAATTGCCGTACTTGAAATCGTCGAAATCTCCAAGCCTTAAATAGCGCTTTGAAGTGGCGCGACAGGCGCTCGTGATGTGCGTCTGCGCTGAAATTCTAATCATTTGCATATCTCACCTCCGCTAATGTATGTTGTAAATTTCATATTATTTGCATGCTTCCTTCAGGGTGTTGCATTTACGGTGGCCAGCAGTGTATATTCCCATGGACAATATAAGGCACCTGTTGTTTACCGAGGAACTGCAGCGCCTAAAAAATTTATGGAGATGCTGGTGGAAGAAGCTAAAGAAATTGCTAAAATATTCAAGGCTACAGTTCCAATGGAACGCCTCAACGAAGAGAAAAAATTGGAACATTTCACAAAAATTTTATGTTATCTATGTAATTGTGAATTTTCAGTAACAAATTACAATATCTTCGATCACGACCACGTCACAGGGGCGTATAGAGGAGCAGCATGCAATAACTGCAATTTAAAGCATCAAATGCCGAATTTTATCCCGGTTTTTCTGCACAACTTGTCGGGATACGATTCGCATTTCATAGTTAAAGAACTTGGTCTAGACGAAAAGGAAATCCAGTTGATTGCTGAGAATGAGGAAAAATACATTTCGTTCAGCAAGCAAGTAGGAAAGATTCAACTGCGCTTCCTGGATTCCTACCGTTTCATACCGAGTAGTTTAGAAACTTTGGTTTCCAATTTGCAAAAAGAGGAATTCAAACATATGAAAACCTTCTTTCCTTCTTCGAAAGTGGATATGCTGCTGCGGAAGGGCGTTTATCCTTATGATTACAATGGACGACATGTGCAAATTCAATGAAACGTCTCTTCCCAGCCATGAAGTTTTTTACAGCTTGCTGAACGAATGTAACATCAGCGATAAGGAATACTTACATGTCCAACACGTCTGGAAAGAATTTCAACTAAAGGACTTGGGAGAATACACCGACCTGTACGCAAAAACAGATGTTTTGCTACTAGCCGATGTGCTAGAAACCTTTAGGAGAAATTGTTTCCGGACGTATGGTTTGGATATGGCATGGTACTATACTGTCCCTGGACTTTCATTCGATGCCATGTTAAAGTTTACTGCAGTTCAAATTGAGCTTCTTCACGATTACGAACAATTGCTTTTTATTGAAAAAGGGATAAGAGGTGGTGTGTCCCAATGCATTCACTGCTATGCACGATCGAATAACAAATATATGTCCGAGTATGATGCTTGTGAGCCCGACTCATACCTGCTTTACTTAGATGCAAATAATCTGTATGGTTGGGCCATGAGCCAGCCACTTCCACTCAACACTTTCGAATGGGTGGATTATACACCCGATATATTAAAGACATCCGACGAAGACGAATTTGGCTTCATTTTAGAAGTCGATCTGGACTATCCTCATGAGCTGCATGAAAATCATAATGATTATTCATTAGCTCCTTCCAGTCAAGTTCCTCCCGGCTGCAAGGAAAAACGGCTTCTCCTCACATTAGAAGACAAGAAAAATGATATTGTTCATTACAGAAATTTGAAGTTTTATATTCAGAAAGGACTAAAGCTCAGTAAAATACACAGAATTCTTCGTTTTAAACAAATGACCTTTTTAAAGTCCTATATAGAACATAATACCAATCTAAGAACAGCGGCCGTAAATGCCTTCGAAAAGGATTTTTATAAATTGATGAACAATAGTGTTTTCGGAAAATGTATGGAGGATGTGAGAAGAAAAGATATCCGCTTATGCTGCAGTACAAGACAAGCTGAAAAATTGATTGCGAAGCCGAATTTTGTTGATCGAACAATTTTTACTCCCCAATTGGCGGCAATTCACCTCCGAAAATCCGAGATAGTATTGGACAAAGCAATCACAATTGGAATGGCTATTTCGGATAATTCAAAAATACTTATGTATGACTTTTTCTACAACCACCTGAAAGCGAGGTATGGAAGAAACATTCGTCTGATGTATACCGACACAAACTCTTTAATTCTCAAAGTAGAAACACATGATGTGTATGAGGATATGAAAGATTCTCTTCGACACATCAGATTATCCTCAAAACAATGTGTTTGGTTTGCCCCTACTCAACAAAAAGAAATTAGGGCTCATGAAAGATGAATGTGGAGGTCGTATCATGATCGAATTTGCAGCACTCCGCAACAAAGTGTGGAAGTAGACCTTGTAAAAAAATTAAAAGGTGTAAGGAAACCGGCCTTGAAGAATCGGATAACCTTCAAGGATTATAAAAATTGTGTATTTGATGGCAATGAGCGATAAGTCTGGGACACGAGATATTTACTTCAAAGATGAATAAACTCACACTGTTCCCGGGTGATGAAAAAAGATTCGTCTCCTAGGACGGTATTTCAACATACGCTTAGGGGCATCACGAACTGCGAGAGGTAAACTCATTTTAATTAAATATTGTAAAGAATGTTATCAATTACTATTTAACTGTGATATGAAACTGCACGTAACTATTTTTGTATATTTTCAATTTTGTAGTTAGTTACATATTTTTTATTAAATGTTATATTTGTTTGTAGTTATTGCTTCAAAGAGGTTAAAATTCATCTAAAATATGTATAATAAAAGATGTGAGAAGTTCACTCACCCTTTTTCTTGAATTCTTGCCCTCTTTTCTAGGGCTGGGCAAAAAAAGATGGAATTCTATGATGCTTTTGTATTATCCATTCTTTCGCTGAAACTTAGTATACGTATATTCATTCACAGAGAAGCTCAAATCAAATGAAAACACATGGTATAAATTTCGCTACTCTTTAATTGCGCCGATATATTTACATTATATTTACAATTTTAACAGAAACAGGAACAACACATTTTCTCCCGCTCAATCCGAGAGTTCTAAAAAGTTAAAGAATGTTCTGGCTGTTTTTCCGTTTTGTGCATGCGCGATCAGTCCGCAGAAACGATAGCAGGCTCGCATTCGCGACAGTAGTGTTTCTAATATATTTGCTTAAAAATGTTCTTATTAAATAAATATTCTAGTAATGCAGTAAAGCTAAAAAATTTTACAGGATTTATGTATTCTGTAAATTAGACTTTGAAAAAGCATTGAGATCTGAGTTCGTTTAAAACAATCTCGCATTAAACCATTCATTGCTGAATAATCTTAACTATAGGAACTCTCTTGTGGTTGATTTAAACAATTTTTTTTGCTAAAAGTTTAATTAACAATTTAATAAAAAAAATTTAGCTTTGCTTTATTTTCTTAAGATTAAATATTTTATGCAGAACTTTGAAAATGAAATTTTTTCTGAAAATTACTGTTGCTTATAACAGGAGGAATTTATGTAACTTTTTTCTTGAAAGTATATGGTGAAATAAAATTCGTTATTTTAAACACTTATGAATTTTTATTGTGTTTAATTTTATAAATCCTATTTTTTTTCTGAAATAGCTTCTACTTTATTGCTTAAAGAAATGACCTAGTAATGTAAATCTTATGTTAATCTGTTCTAAAAAATTAGACTTAAATATATTTTCATTTTGAAGCATTTGATGTGATTATTGATTACTTTTAATAAAAATTTTCATGGGAAATAATTTTTAAGAATAAAAAAGAAAGTGTTTCTAATATCTGAATTAATATTCTAATTTCTGAATAAAACATTTTGCTTAAAAGAGTTAATTTCTGAGTAAAACATTTTGCTTAAAAGAGTTTCTATTTCCAGTAATTAAGTTAAACTTAATTTTAGTTTATGTTCTTTAAATTGAATAATTAAAAAAATGGTAAAAATTCTTTAAACTTCTCACAGTAATTCATGATTGTTAAAAAATTATTTTAATAACACACCATTGAAAAACATCAACATTTATTAAAAGCACGTAAGATGTTACTCAGTTACATTTGTTAGAGAATACATTATACTTATTTTACAGATCGTTTACATACATATTTCTGATATTATTGAAAACATCAGCTGTATTCAAGCATTCAAAAAAGTCACCCTCAAATATTATATTAAAAATGTTTATAATTCCATGGTTTTCTTTCACAAAGTTAAAAGCAAAATCTTTCCAGTTTATAGAATATAAAACAGGAGTAAAGAATTCGCAAAAGCGTTAATCAACACTCATGTCCATGCATGTATGTACAGATTGATTGATAATTTCATTTTTATAACTTAAACAGTCCAAAAGAACAGTAATGTTAAGCGCTATAATATCCTTTAGGCACTTACACCAATGAAGTTGTAACTTCTCTCCAACCCTCAGGGTTATCAGGATCACCATAGTAGGGTTTGTAAATCTCACTGGGAAAGTTTTCTTTTGCACTTCCTTTTTCACATAATATGGTAGGGAATATTTCAAAAGCGATATTTTCAGTATATCTGATATAGTGTTCACACAGTTTAAAATACCGATCAGAATTCAGAAAAATAGAGTTGGGTAGGAATTGTAAGGAGTGGTCTCTTTTTTGAAATACTCTTTGTAAAACCAAGTCCATTTTTCCGTTATCACACACTTTCGAAAGACAGACTTCTTTCTGTAAAACTTTAACGTCAGAGTCAGCAGCATGTGCAAAAAAAATGCTTACCTTTCTCATCAGAATATTCCATGTTTTTGGATGTAAGGAGATACCTTCCTTTGTTGGTCACCATTGCATGGTTGCAAGTCACCATTTCCATTCATAGCAAATTTTCGCACATGCACTCGAGTAGAGCCGATGAAGTTGTTAATCAACATAAATGAATAGTTTCCAAGATGAAACATGGTGTCTGGAAGTGATTGCATCGTTAATTTAGAAACTTCAGATTGAACCATTTGATCATCAAATTGAACTCTTTTACACACTTTAGGTTGATTGCTGAAACGCTTCATATTTTTCCCCTTAGCTTTTAGGTTGAAAGTTTTTCACGAAAAGGTTTTCAGTAAAGCAAGAGATAGAGTCACTGTTCACTAAACGACCTCAGAGTTTAAAATGCGATGGTCAGATGAGAACGTCGTTTATTCCAAACAGAAAACTGGTTGACAACCAATAAAAGGACTATTACAACTCACCGCAGTACTTATATTGGAAATGAAATTAAAACAGGCTTCTAACGCAGGAACTTGTATCAGGGGACATGATCTGATACGCAAAAATACTAAGGCACCGCAATTTGTCGAACACGCCAGACTGACGTCATAGCAGCATTGAGAACATGATCAGACATGTAAGAACGAGTCCTTTCTCGTATACTGAGTCTGACGTCACACAAGGCACCGTAATTTGTTCAATCCAGACTGTGACGTCATTCACGGCACCGCAATTTGCTCATAACATGCACTTCCCATGATAAATTCGGTGCCATTCTGCGAAAGATACATATTCGTGTTGCCAGATCCCAAAAAAACTAAAAAGAAAACAACTAAACTCAACCTATAGGTTGAGCGTCATTTTTAGCAGTAGAAGGAAACAACTAAACTCAACTTTCCGGTCTATGACGTCATTTCCGGTAGCAATAGAAAAAAAACTAAACTCAACTTCCGGTTTATGACGTCACTTCCGGCAGCAGTAAAAGAAACAACTAAACTCAACTTACGGTTCATGAAGTCACTTCCTGCAGCATGAGAAAACAACTCAACTCCACGTGACGTCACTTCCGGCACCGCTGTTCCAGAACTCGCCTTTCCCATCTACTGAGGTATTTATCCTGATCCCGAGACAATAAAGCTGAAATCACAATGCATGTCTCTTGATTTCGGTTTAAAATGGTTTGAAACAGGTTCTCAAATTTTGAGAAGCCTCCGTCAAGACTATCGTAGGTGTTATTGGTACTTACATGCAACAGAATCAAGTCATAATGATTCTTTAAAGATGAAATCTTTTCCGTAAAACATTCAATGGTGATTCCTGGAAAAGCTAGAACATGTATTACACTACCATGTAATTGCGATGGTAAATACTAATCTAAATATTTAACCATAGAATCGCCAGAAATTAAAACCTTCGTAGTTATACTTTGCAATTATTAGATAATTTACAGACAGGAAAAGTAATTAAAAAATAGAAACTGGTCACAGAAAACAATCAAACAAATAAGACTAGAGCACAAATGCAATCATTCAATTTTTAAAATGCAAAATGAACTCTTTAAACATTCAACAAATAGTAAAAATCATGAAAACAAATGGAAATACAAAAAAGCGTTAAACAAACAGTAAAAAATAGTTGAGAACAGTTAGTACAAAAATGTACATCAAAAACAAAATAACTAAATATGCAAGAAACAGGATAAGCGATTGCAAACAAGCTTCGCAATACCAAGGAGCGTAATCAAATTCACTGACAGCACTGATATCAATCAAGGTTGTACTCAGCTACTGGCGTGATTGACCACTGTAACGCATTCCAAAATCAAAATTAACTGAAATCGAATTGGCTTCCACGCCAGAAAAGTTTTTGAGCCAAGCGGCGAAATCTATAGTAACCCGTGCTGCATTTTCGCTCCCAAAAGTAACTTTTTCGCACTAGCCTCAAAACACGAGCAATTGGCGACAGTCCGGGATCAATCCCGAAGAAAAGAAGAGAAGACTAATTTTAGATTCGTTTAAATGTGCTTGATTTGTGGCTATTGGGCTGTAAAATACTGCAAAAATTACTCGGAAGAGATTGCCGTTATAATTGTATTCTTCAGCCGTCTGATGACAGAAAGTAATTGTAATGAATTAACTTCATGCCAGAGAAATACAACGGGCTATTGATGACGGTCCGGGAACAATCCTGAAGGGTAAGGATGACAGAAGGCAACGAGGAATCTGGAAGAGAGAAATCAGCGCAGAAAAGAAAATGTGAGAATGAGAAAATGGGAACCGCCTTCGAAGGAAAGGGGATGCAATTGAAGTGGACGTCCAGAAGCTAATTGTGGCAACATGACTCATGAATAACTTTTTTGAGACGTACTGTACACGTAAGAACCGACGTACTTACCTATACAGCTGAATTTGCGTCACACTGGAGCAAATTACGAGGACAACTCGTAATTTCTAACCACGAAAAAAGGACGAGGTCAACATCTGAGCTGGCACCCCATTCTCTAAACTTCCACATGGACATTTGAGGTCACGACAGAATTAACGTGTACCATCCCACACATACACGACGGTCTTTGGTTGGATCGAGTTTCGAACTCCGCAACTCTGCCAATTGCCTTCCGCGGCCTCCAAAAGAGTTCATAAATCGTAACAGAATTCAACAATTTTAGTTTTTTTGGATGGGAAACTAATGGCAAGACGTGTTAAAAGTCTCGTTGAACTTGCAGCAAAATCCACCATTACGCATTGCCATTATCTGTTTTGTTTTTAGATTTAGGAGTTTGTACTTTACGGTCAAAAGCTAACAGATAATTATTCCTCGTCTCGAGATTTAATTGTCCGCAATTGTTTCTATTCTTACAATTGGAAACAGTAGTATCAGAAGTCCTTCAGAGATGGCTAACGATTTTGCTTCCATAGTTTCTGCCCACCGATCAGAAGAAAACAAAACTGGTCTTATTTTTGACGATAAAATGACTGAACATTATTGTTTGTGGGATTTAGGACATATAGAACGACCAGAACGGTATGTAAGTTCTCTTCAGAAATTCAAAGAGTATGATTTAATTAACAGATGCCGGGTTCTACCATCCAGACCTGCGAAAGAGAAAGAATTACTTCTTGTGCATACTGAAAAGTACATAAATGATGTAAAACATTCCAAACTCATCGATGATCCTGATGAATTGGAGAAGCTGTCGTCAAAGTATGATTCTGTTTATTTCAATAACAAAACGTACGATTGTGCTCTATTAGCTGCTGGGTGCACTTTAGACCTAGTATCGTCTATTTTACAGGGAACTGTGAACAATGGTTTAGCTTTAGTAAGACCACCTGGGCATCATGCAATGGTTCAAGAAGCTTGTGGGTTTTGCTTTTTTAATAATGTTGCTATAGCAGCTAAGCATGCTTTGGAGAATTTTAACCTAAAGAAAATTCTAATAATTGATTGGGATGTTCATCATGGCCAAGGAACTCAGCAAATTTTTTATGATGATCCAAGAGTCCTCTATTTTTCAATGCATCGATTTGAGAATGGAGATTTCTGGCCTAACTTAAGAGAATCTCACTTCAATTACATCGGAGGTGATTCGGCTCAAGGGTTCAATGTTAATGTACCTTTAAATTGTGCCGGTCTGGAAAACGGAGATTATTTAGCTATATTCAATAATATTTTATTACCAATTGCTTATGAATTCAATCCTGAACTTGTGCTCATATCTGCTGGCTATGATGCTGCTATAGGCTGCCCTGAGGGCGAAATGAGGATCACACCTTGTGCCTACCCTCACTTTTTAAATTCTGTCTCTTGCCTTGCTAGTGGGCGTATTTGTGTTGTTTTAGAAGGTGGATATTGCTTATCTTCTCTTTCCGAGAGTGTGGCTATGACCTTGAGAGGTCTTTTGGGTGACCCATGCCCTTCAATACCTCAGTGCATTGAGCTGAATGAGGAGTTAAAAGAAACCATTCTGAATGTCATATCTGTCCAACGTCCTTTTTGGGATTCCATCAAACTTCAGAATGTCTATGATGGTGAGTTTGATGATGACAGTGACAATAAACACCATGTAAAAATATGCTATACTGGGAATCCTCGTGAATTTGCAACTGTTTTTAAGACAAGAGGGGATTATCCTGTGCAACCTGTTGATCTAGTCAAAGCAGTTGAAGCTGAAATCAAAGATATAACAGCAGAAACTGATTTATCAGTTCCTGAATTCCATACAGGTTTTGCCTTTGATCCCAAATTGACATATCCCGAATGTACATTTGCAAAGCATTCAGAAGCTGCTGAACACATCCTAGCATTCTATAAAAAATTGCAGAGTAGTAAATTGCTTTCAAAGTGTTTACTCGTACAGTCATCTAAGGTTTCTGCAGCAGAATCAGCTTTACATCAAGGTGCACAATTTAAGCATACAGTTATGAAAACTGTGAATCTTTCTTCAGAAATATTAGAAGGAATAGAAAAGGAATTTCATTCAGTTCAACTTTGTCAAAAATCTGATCCCTCCATTGTCAATACTTACAACAGTTTGCTGCAATTGGTAGATACTGTAGCTTCTAGAGTTTGTGTCAATGGATATGCTGTAATCCATCCTTCTGCTCACTTTCCAGATGCTGAGAGCAAGTCTGGCTTTTGTGCATTCAGTTCTTTGGCTGTTGCTACAAAATATCTCACTACTGAGCACAAAATGAATAAAATTCTCATTGTGGATTTGGATGTACACTGCAACAATGGTCTACAAAGGAATTTTTATAATGATGATAAAGTTCTGTACATGTCACTTCACTATCATGATGAACACCTTTCAGGCTCTCCTCAAGATAAGATTGAACAAGTTGGTGAAAATCAAGGGAAGGGATATAACATCAATATTCCTTTTAAACATACTGTGTTGGATGGAGACTACCTTTCTGCTTTATTTCATATTATGCTACCTGTAATCTATGAATTTGGTCCAGAATTCACATTGATTAATTTAGGATTGACAGACTGTACCAGCAATACCCATTTGACTCCATCCTGTTTTGGAGTTATCATAAAGCTTCTAAGTAGCTTATGTAGCGGGAAAATAGTTCTGGTTTCTGAAGGTAATTTCACCAGTGAAAATGCACCAGATACTGCTGCACACTGCTTATCTGCTTTACTTGGAGAAGGATGTGTACCTTTGAGATCAGCCAGACCAACTCCTGAGGGAATTAAGACTATACAGAATGTTGTAAAAGTTCAAAAGAAGTACTGGAAATGTTTGGCTTTTGATGTTGAAGTTCCAGACAAACTTGTGATTTCAAGAAAACAAGCATCTGGACATGATATGGCTGTCAAGCGTAGGCAATCTAGTGATCCAGTAGCTATACCTAAAACCCAAAATGCTGAAAATACCATCTTATTAAATTTTGATAAAGGAGAAATATTCCCTGATGAATTCTTTTGTGTGACTCCTTTAGAAAATTGCCCACATTTGGAATTGCTGCAACCCATACCGAGCGAAGGATTGAATCCACATGCTCCCTGTGTAGAATGTAAAAATTTGAATGAAAATTGGGTGTGCCTCCACTGCTATCAAGTTTACTGTGGCAGATTTGTTAATCAACATATGCTTCAGCATGGCATGGACATGAACCATTATCTTACGCTTAGTTATTCTGATTTATCAGTTTGGTGCTATGCTTGTGACTCGTATATACATAACAACATGCTCAAAGCAATTAAGGATCATGCATGTGATAAAAAGTTTGGTGCCGCTTAATAGTAAAATATTTGTCTTCTGTTCAAAACTGAAAAGAAACATATTTATTTTATTTTTGGATATAATTTATAAAAATTGTTTTTCTTAAATATTCTCAGCCTAGTCTTATACATTGGACTAGGCTGAGAATTAATTACATGTACTTAATTTTTTATAAAATTAAAACTGTTGATTGTTTTTAAGTTGGATTGTGAATTGAACTTTTATTTGTAAAACATTTCAGAAGAAATGTGTATTAATCATATTTTATTTAGCTGCAAAGCAGAACTGGTTTCTGCAGCATTGTAAAGAATAAAATATCACTTAATTACCTCATTTGGGTACTCAAATTTTTATGGCAATACTATCTTCTTAATTTTAGAGAATATCTTAACCTGAACTGCTTTTCCAATTAACGATTAGTAAAAAATATGATTGTTAAATGACAAACCAATCTTTTTCTAAACCTATCCTTTGTTGAATTCTAAAATTGCATTTTTCTTTCATCCTGGTTGTAAAGCCGGATATTCTAAAATATGTATCTTCAAATTGTTCTTTATTGCTAATAACTGTTCATTGAACATTGCTCATTAGCTCCAACATTTTGGAAAAACTTTTATGCTAAATGTTTAATATGAATAAAAATGTATGAGTTCCATTTAATAAAACTGACATTTATTTTGATAAAAATTTAAGCTCTACTTATATCTGAATTGCTATGTGTATTCCTTTAATTTAAATAAATTTCTGCTTACATAATTTAAATGGAAATTGAAGTAAGAAATTTCTTGTAGACAAAACAACTCTTTAATAAATGAATATAAGGTGGATAATAAAGAGCTAATTAAATACATGTAAGAACACTGCTCTTCTAGCCATGGTTGAGAAATTACAAAATTCTGATGATAAATATTAAAATAGTTTAATTGTGACAGTAATTTCTTTTTCACTAATAGTTCAATTTGTTGGATAATTTCTAATATCTTTTGCTATAGAAATTTAATTGTTTACATCTATAAATAAGTGAATTGCTAATAACTGAATCTAAGATGACCATATAATCTGGTATAAAGATGCAAGTAGATGAGACTTGAGTATGGTACTAAAATTGAATGATTTTAGTAGACCTATGAAATAATTTAGTTCTTCCAACTTTGCATTATGTTTGCTCAATGAGGGTGGTAACTTAGTATGTAACATTAATAGTTGACATTATTAATCTAGAGTTAAGGGACATTTTATGAAAATTTGCATTAATGATTTATGTAGATATACTGAGTATAACATCATTTTTTCTCTGCATAAATTTCATTTTCAACATTTATAGGTAGATATCCATAAATTGTTATCAGTTAACCAATATAAAATTTCAAACCATAAAATTGCTTAAAGAAACACAAATAGTTTCAAAATTACTGTTACATAATTTTTATACCTTTCAAAGAAATTTTTAAAGGATTAACACAGAAAAGCAACTAAATTGCATAACTAAGGAAATTCTACGGCCAGGGGTGTACCCAGGATTTCATTCTGGGGACAGCCTAATTGTTGTAAGTTTTGTTTAAAGGGATTGATTTGGAAATAATTAAAATTGTTTAAAACAATAAGGTTGTCCTAATTAGGTGCAGCTTTGATATAAAAACTTTGAGGCAATGCTTTTTGTAGTGAGTTGTGGCAGGCAAAGGCAACTGCTTTATTATAATTATGGTAACCTCGTGGTTATTTGAATATCTTAATGTTTGTAAATCCTTTGATTTTACCATGTTTAAATTCCTCTAGTTTTCTGAATTAATGTGATCATTCATACACATAGGCTTTGAGACTTAAAACTAAATTATTTAACTTGGACAAACTTCTATAACAATATTTCAGTAAAAGCAGATTTTTTCATTGCCTATTAGTAAGAATAATCAGTTGTGTGGATTTTGTTGTATTTTAATTTTCTGCTAAGCCTAAAAGTTTTCATTAGTAACTAAAATTAATTTTTAAAATTTCATTAGTAAAGTAAAAATGTCATTTACCTTCAAACATAACTTCAGAAATGGTTGGACACAAGTAAATTTTGGCCAAGTATGTCATTAAAATGGTTTATTCTGAATTGAAAGAAATCTATAGTAGTTTCTTCATATTATGTAATTGGTAGATCTGAATTCTAATCATTCACATGGTCCTAAGGAGCTCATTTCTAATTGAAATGTTTAAATGAATGTTCTCAAAGAATGATTATTTCAAGGATTTTGCTATTGTCGATAAATGGTAGCACAACTGTTAAACACGATTCATTTTTATCACTAAACTTGCCACTCACATTGAAAACTAATAAAATTAGATTTTTCATTAGACAAGGTGACAGATTTACTAAAGTCAATTCTTGCACTCAGCTAATCCTTTCTTTAGGTTATCTAATGATTTTATGTACAGTATGATTTAAAAATTATCAATTTTATGGAATTTTTCAGTTCCCGTCTTAATGTGAAATATTCGTACAATCCACACAATGAGACATAGTGCAATTATTTAGTTAAAAATGTAATATAATGCAATTAATCAAGTATCCAAGCACAACTACGAATCATGCGCAGGATAAAAAATATGGTTTTGTCAAATTGGTGCAAAACATTTTGTTATAATTGCATGAAAAGTATGATTTATACATATAACTAATGTACAAATCAACACGAAAATGATTATCAATACCACGATTGAATTCACTTGATATAACTAACTTTTGTGATGGTGATATGTGCCTTTTAGGGTAATAGTACAAATCTAACAAATTGGTATAAAATTTATCTGCTTATTTTATTTAACTTATAAAATCTGCTAGACTTGCCACCAGATATCAAGTTGCTTCAAAAAAAGTACCACCATAATTTATACCAAACTAACAATCCAATTGCATTTGTTAAAAACCAAGATCTACTTCATGATTCTGAAAAAATTGTGAGCAAAAATCATGTAGAAATTTCTATCAACATTATGCAAGATACGTATGAGGCAGACAAGATATGTAATGGGAAATTTGTACATGCAATCTGTAGGGGATGCTTTTTAAAATCTTACAATATCAGAATATAAACTCCAGATTCATTACAAAATTATATTTATTTAAACAGCTTGCTTACAATGTTTTAAGACAGTAACCAACTTGATCGGATAGTTTTGACAGCATAGCAAGGTGAAAGTAGTAAGTAATAAGCACTAAATATATTCTGAAAACCAGTTCCGCATCTATACCACATATGCCATTGGCTGAAAATGGAAAAACAGTAATTCAGAGTTAGACTCCAACAGTCAACTTAATTTATACAATAGCAGAGCAACTAATGAGAAAAGTAATCTGCAATTTTCATTCAGATGCTAAGTAAACATCAAATTATAGATTTTCACATCCATAAATAACTAATAAAATTTTTATTGGTTTCATAATTTATATGATGTAAGGATCATTATTCCAAAGTTACAAATTAATTCTAGTTGCTTTAGTAGTTTATTTGTATTTCTGGAAACTATTATTTATTGTTGAAAAATGTAAGTCAATATGGGAATAAAAAAATAGAATTTTACAACTATTTTGCATTGCATGTTCATCACTAAAACCAGTATGGCAAAATTAGTCACTCAGTATTTTGAAGTAACAGAGCTCCTTTTTAAAAGGTTTCAAAGTAGTTTGTTTTCTCAAACGGGAAAATGGCAATACTATAATTAGAATAAGTTTGTGGAAAATAAATTGATAAGCCCTTCTAATTAATTTAATTTGCAACAATTCTATGAATTAAACTTTAATTTCATTCACTCTTCTCCTTTAGCTTTCTTTACATATTGTATTTCTCTGTACTCTCCTTCCTTTCTTGGTTTGTCTCCATTTCACAGAAGCTCATAAAGAAATGGTTGTTCAATTCAGTGAAATTTCCAGGAAACAACTTTTAAGAGTTATAAATAAAAATGACCAAACAAAAAGTACCTAAATTTTATCTGAAAACTCCAAAACAAGCCAAGTTAGAGGGTAAGAAAATATAAATTCTAAACATTCAGGACTAACATATATCATTAATCTGCAAAAACAGGTTTCCATAAAAGAAATTCTGATCCACATTTTCCAGACAACTTCAATTCTCAAACATAGCCTATGTTTGAGAATTAGATTTATCAAACATAGGCTGATTATACATACTATTTTGAATGGGACAGTACCGTATTTGTCATATTTCCTGATTGTCCAATTGCTTTAATAAAAATGTCAATTTAGTCCAGGTTTTAATTTAAGCTATGAATATACCTTAATAATGGTCAATCATAAATTATTATCCATGGCTTATAATCGTAAATTAAGTGTTGAGACAATGAGGTCTGAGTTAGTAAGACAAAATTATGCCATGGAATGAGTATGAGGTTTGAATAATCGAAATTGGCCAGAGCAAATGGGATGACCTGGGAAGCACAACCCAAGTTGTGTAACTTCTTTTCGTTGTGACTTGGCTTGTGACCCAGGTGGCGCAATCTGAGTTATTCAATCACCCAGTCAAGTTAGCAAGAAAAAGTAAATCCAGGTCGCCCAGTCCAACACTAGTCAACATAACAACCTAAGTTGTGCTACTTTTCGTTGCAACTTGGCTCGTAACATAGGTGGCGCAATCTGAGTGGTTCAATCACCCAGTCAAGTTAGCAAGAAAAAGCAAATCCAGAGAGCCCAATCCAACTCTAGTCTTAAGAAACAACAGGTTAATCAGATAGCGTGACTTGTAAGTCACAGATAATTAACTGTTGCACACGATTTGGTGGACAGTGCTATCCCGTGTGACAGGAACAATAGAAATGTATTTACCCACCAAGTCTCCCTCTCTGCCACCTACCTTTTGTTGAGTTTCATATTAAAAAATAGAATAGTAATAAAATTTACAATAGACTACTTATACTTTGAATAAATTTTTTTACATAACTGCGATAGTATCAATTGTCAAAATATGAAACATAATTGCAATTCGTACACATAATATGCTATTCAGTCAACAGCTGCCTAATCAAAATCATTCAATTAAAAAAAACTGCATGTAGATTAATACAAAAGAGAGTTCTTAACACTCCAAGTAGTTTCAAAGAGACTTCATTTATCAAGATATGACCAATTTCACTAATGACTAGATATTGTCGACTTTTTGACGATGACAAGATCTGGTCAATTTTTTTCTAATGACAAGGTATCTCGTCCATTAAGATCTGCTAATGACAAGTTACCTCAAGACAACCATCAGGAGGGTTAAACAAATTTCAAAACTTTATTTATTATCTTATTTTTATTCTACGAATGAGGTCCTCCCTTGTTTATAATTTACTTTATGCAAAGAATCACTTCATATATAGTAATTCTTCAAAAGGCATAGTTATAATATATATATATGCAATGCTGATTCCTTTATGAGCAATTGCAAATTCCCTTTCGATGGAGTATCAGTTCAAGCATTCACAACCTTTCCATGGGTAAGACGATGCCAAAATTAACCAAAAACACTTTGTGCAATGTGTAGTCTGGTCCCATATCTATAGAACTCAGCGTCTGCTGATAAACAGGTTTGTGATTTTGACATTTATTTTCAATGGCCAAAGAAAAATACTTGATACATTGTGATCCCAATCGCTTGTCTTTCAGAGGGTAAACATAGTTTTCAGTTAAAAGGGGAGTCATTCTTGGGGTGTTGCAGTGTACAAGCAATTGTTTTATTGATGTCCCATATTATTTCATTTCCAATATTAATTTTTATCAATTTTTGAATATCAATCTGGGCATAACTAATGAATTTTTATTACATGTTGCCGCATTGGATACTTCTTAGCAAAACGTTTTTTGCAGTACCTACACACATATTTATAATGCATTTTCTGATGATCCTTGAGTTCCTTTTTGTAGTGATAACTTAGGTTACAACGAGGATAACTACACACATGTAATTTAGTTTCAGGGTGATTCGTTTTCATGTGATTTGCAAAAGCAGTTCGAAACTTGAATGTTTCTCTGCAAATCACACATTTAAAGGCGAATTTTTTGTGAGTATTCATATGAGAATGCAGGGATTCGTAAGTGTTAAATGTCTCTTCACACAACGAGCAAGTCAGAATTTTTTTCAAAGATGAACTTTCCAATTTTTTCTTTTCCTGAGACATTTTATGCAATTTTTTTTTCTTTTTACGATATCTAACATTTTCACTTGATGAGCTATCTTCGCCTTCCGAGGATGAACTATTAGATACTGACTCTTCTTTTACGAAATGTTTTATGTCACCGGTCTTATTTTTATCCTTTGTAACTAGTCTAGAAAAAGGATAACTTCTGTCTAGTATCACTGAACAAGATTTTAGTTGAAATTTCTTTGCTAACGTCGAATCCATACTTTGTTTTTATTCACAATTTACGTAACGTGCGGATCAATGGCGTGAGACAAGCGGATGGACACAGCAAGAATCCTAAAGTTAAAGAAATTTCGAAGGTTAGCGCATGCGCATTAGTTGTGATATTGTATGGGGAAAAATACGTGAAGGAAGAATATTCGTGAAAATTGGGAAAATCTCGGCATCATAAGTTTAACATTAGGATTCTTGCTGTCTAACCTGGGTTCCATAATTCCATTAGTTTCTTGGATTTTTCGGTGTTACGTTCCATTACTAAGCGATATTCAAATATATTTTCTTAATCGTTTTACTTTGGTGTATAATTCTTTATAGATAGTCCTCATCTGTGTTTTTCTACTTTGTTTCATTACGAAGAGTTTTATTACATTAGGATTCCGGAAATATTTAAAAATATCTATCAATTAGGTTGAACCCAGAGTAGAGAGAGAGATAACCAAAGGCCAATATTTAGACACTTACGTTTATTTTAACATTAATATATATATATATATATATATATATATATATATATGTGTGTATTTACAAAGGATCTGAGGGCCGCGGTGGCCCGGTTGGAAGAGTAACGAACTAGCAACCGAAGGGTTGCGAGTTCGAATCCAGCCAAACACCGTCGTGTACAAAGGGGGCTGGTGCACGTTAAATCTGTCGTGGCCTCAAATGTCCTCACGTTGGCGTGGTGTGGAAGTTTGGAGAGTGGGGTGCCAGCTCAGGTGTTGCCTCGTCATCTGACCGTGGTTCAAAATTACGTGGTGTTGTCCTCGGATCTTTCCCTTTGGGATTGATCCCGGACCGTCACCAATAGCCCATTGTGTTGCTCCAGTGTGACGTTAATTGAAATACCCAATACCCTACAAAGGATCTGAGACAAAAATGAGCAGTCCAGCTCATCGCATCACACATATCGATCTCCCCGTTCAAGTAAGTTTCTATCCATCTCTCTGAAATAAAAATCGCTTGCGAGCAGTCGTGACGTCAGTTTCCCGCGTGTTTGTAAACAAAATCGTTTTCGACGGGGAAAGATGGCACCTGCCTTTTCCTGTCATGAGTTATTCAACGAGGCTCTTGGCCTCAATTGGTGCGATATCGTTTGCATATTCTCTCACGCCGCCGCCAAGAGGAAAACAGATAGATTTTTTCCAAAAAATCTGTTTTACTAATAATATAGTCCGAACACTTGTGACAACCGGTCAGATCAGGAATGGTTACCCTATCAATCCAAGAAAAATCAAGGGATCCAAAAAAATTATGCATAAGAACATCTATACTTTGCATCCACTTTTCAAACTAAGTTTGGAGAGTGGGGTGCCAGCTCAGGTGTTGCCTCGTCATCTGACCGTGGTTCAAAATTACGTGGTGTTGTCCTCGGATCTTTCCCTTTGGGATTGATCCCGGACCGTCACCAATAGCCCATTGTGTTGCTCCAGTGTGACGTTAATTGAAATACCCAAAATACCCAATACCCAAAAAATCTGTTTTACTAATAATATAGTCCGAACACTTGTGACAACCGGTCAGATCAGGAATGGTTACCCTATCAATCCAAGAAAAATCAAGGGATCCAAAAAAATTATGCATAAGAACATCTATACTTTGCATCCACTTTTCAAACTAAGTTTGGAGAGTGGGGTGCCAGCTCAGGTGTTGCCTCGTCATCTGACCGTGGTTCAAAATTACGTGGTGTTGTCCTCGGATCTTTCCCTTTGGGATTGATCCCGGACCGTCACCAATAGCCCATTGTGTTGCTCCAGTGTGACGTTAATTGAAATCCCCCCCCAAACTAATATTAAATCTTAACATCCAAATACTATATCTATTTATACACCACAAATAATCCAAATATCGATACTCTCTCTCTCGAACTCCAATACCCTTTTATTCTAAACTGATCCAATCTACAAAACCTAACCTAAAACACTGCAAAAATAATATTCGAGTAACACCATACATATAAAATTAACCATTATTTACACTATATTTAATATACACCTTAATTCTCCATATCTAATTATAAAAACAACAAACTCATCCAAATATGCTACCAAGTCTTTATTGATCTATCTCTCTTTCCAAGCGGGAGAGAGCATCAGCTCCCTGATGATAAATCCCAGGGCGATGGGTCAACTTGTAATTCCACCTTTGAAGGGCAAGTGCCCACCTAGTTAACTTGGGGCTCTTAGGAGTTGTCTCGACCAGATGTTTTAGCGGATTGTGATCAGTTATGATCTCCACAGTATTACCCTGCAACCACTTATCAATTTTTTTAGCCCAAATAGCACGGCATATATGCCTCTTTCTCAATGGTAGACCAATTCTTTTGGGTGTTATTCAATTTTTGACTAAAAAGGCAATTGGCCTATAGTTGCTATGTTCGTCCTTCAGGGGTAAACAACATCCAATAGCGTATGGGATGCGTCTGTGTGGACCTGGAAGGGTTCGGCGGTATTGGGGGTGCTTAACGCAATGACCTCACACAACGCATTTTTCAACCGGAGGAACGATTCTTCCTCGCTTTTCCCCCAAAATATTTTCCCCGATTTTTTCCTTTTGTTAACTCCGTTAAAGGGATGCTATCTCTGCATGACAAGGAATGTAAGTCCTATAAAATCCCATCAGTCCTAGAATGTATTTTTTGATACGGGTCTTCTCAACTGTTTGATGGCCAATATTTTGTCGTTGTCAGGAGAATGCTTTCCCCCTCCTATCTTATGTCCTAAGTATTTTATCCCTTTGGAGGCAAATATACATTTTCCAAGTTTCACAGAAAATCCAATATATTCTAGTTAAGATAAGATTTTTCCAAGTGTTTTAAATGTTCTTCCCACGTTTTAGAGAATAAAACAATATCATCTATATAAGCTTGAACATAAGTGGAATGTTTGTGCAACACTTGATTCATAATGCGTTGGGAAGTTCCCGACGCTCCTGACAGTCCAAATAGCATCACTTTCCATTGATACACCCTATTATGAGTGGAAAATGCTGTCAAAACTTTGCTCTCGTCCTCCATTTTTATTTGATAATATCCCCTTACCAAATCCAAGCAAGTTAACCACTCGGCCATCCCCGCAGTAAAGATCAACTCCTGCATGTCCTTCATAGGATAACTGGGCACTTTTGTTATCAGATTTAGCGCCCTATAGTCAATGCACATTCTAATCGAGGCATCCTTCTTCGCGATACATACAATGGGTACGTAATATCTGCATTGGACGGCTCCAAAAGACCCCACTCTAAAAGTTCTTGGACTTGCCTATTCACTTCTGAACGGTAGGCTATTGGAATGCAATAACTATATGGTTTTCTTCGGACGGAGTTAGGCAGAAATTCAATCTTGTGATGACTTACTCCCACGGGTTGTATTGGTCGGCAAAAAAGCGTTTCGAATTTACACAAGAGTCTTTTCAATTCTTCCTCCTGTGTAGGATTTAAGTGTGGTGTGATCACACTTTGACTTCTTGGGTGAACTTGTCTCTTGCTTCGACGATTGGAATGTTTTCATCGTTGCCAAATTCTTCCTCACTTTCAAAAATGACATTAACCGCGTTCGAACCGACCACAAATTCCCTTATCTTGTTCTGATGAACGTGCCTCATCCTATTGTCTGGCATCTTTATAATGAAAGAATGTTCATTCTTTTGCTCTTCAATGATTCCGGGACCTTGCCATCTTGCCAATAATTTGTTTTTAGAATCTGGCAAGAGCACGATGACTTTATCTCCTGGCTTGAAAGTATTTCTTGTAGACCTTAAATTATAATCGTGGACCATTTTCTCTTGTTGTATTTGAGATGTTATCTTGGCTTTCTCTGCGGCCTCTCCGTGCTTAACTTTTGGCAGTGAGTGTAAAATGAGCATAACCTGGGAGTCAGGTGAGGAACGACTGAAACTAGACTTTCAAATGTCTCGCTAAAAAGCTATTGCCAGCTGTTCAGAGGATGGGTATCGACATGGATGCTGGGTTGCTCACCCTTTTCCACGACAATCCTGTGGTCCCCTGCTTCCTGTCTCATCTTCTGCCTTCCCTAGAGCAACGCAGGGAATCCCCAAGTTCCGCTCATATAATAAGCAAAACCTCAACATAATTCATCTAGAAAGGGACCACCTTTGATGATAACATGTTTTATCCAAGTAATCTTCAGGATATAAATATCAATGAGTAGGGTGAGGTGGGGTAAAGTTCGTATAAAAACAGTGTTTTCAATTTCAAAGTAGAATTTAGCAATGATAAGTTTTAAAAAAGTGACGTTTCTTTGCTTTATATATACATTGCATTATTCAAGAACATATTGCATGTTTTTTCTTCATATTCAAACATTATTTTTAGTTAAGTAGCTAATTTTATACCCACTTTATCCCATGGTATGGGGTAAAGTGGGTAGCAGGTGGGGTAAAGTGGGTAATTCATTGAAGTTATAAAATCATATTAAATTGTGAAAAAAATTAACAACATAATAATTGATAAGTGTATTAAAAGAACAATTTTTGTTGAATGAGCTACTATTTTAGTGGCCTAAATACAAACATAATACCTAACAACCTTTATGAATGCTGTAGCACTAGATGTACTTGAACTATGTTTGAGTGTTCATTTCTTGGTAAATAGCAGCAAAAAATTTTACACAATACAAGAACATGAATTATTATTCAAAATTCATGAAAACATGTATTATCAGAAAGATATACAGGTGGTTATCAAAATAATGGAAACACCTGTGAATAAAAGTGACATTTAAGAATGCGCTTCGTATGCATTAAAATATAATCCTAGCTACCAGTTTTTTTAATATAAAAAGTACTATATATCATGGTAGTATGAGGTAGCTTTAGTGAAATTGTATACGTCGTGGATTTTTGTCAAAAGCGTAAAATGTCAGACCTCACAGACTTTCAAAGAGGCCAAATTGTAGGAGCCCGACTAGTTGGAGCAACTGTGACCGAAACATCCCAGCTTTTAGGCGTTTCTAGAGGTACGGTATCTAAAGTCATGACAGTGTACACACAGCGCGGCAAGACAAGCTCGGCAAAGCAAAATAGTGGACGGAAGGAGAAGCTGAGTGAAAGAGACCGATGGGTATTGAAGCGGATTTTAATGTCTAAAAAGAAAACAACTGCAGTCAAAGTGACCGCAGAGCTCAATCAGCATCTGGATTCTCCAGTGTCAATAATTACAGTTAGGAGGCATCTTCATAAACAGAACATTTACGGCAGAGTAGCAATTCCCAAGCCACTTGTCACAGATGTTAATGCCAAACGTCGTCTACAATGGTGCCACAACCACAAAACTTGGTCGATTGATAAGTGGAAGACAGTTATATGGTCAGACGAATCATCTTTCACACTTTTCCCCACAACAGGACGGGTGCACGTTTGGAGGACACCTGCACAAGCGTATGATCGTGATTGTCTCCTTCCAACTGTCAAGCATGGAGGTGGATCTGTCATGGTATGGGCAGCCATGTCGTGGTTTTCTGCTGGCCCAATCGTAACCCTGAAAGGAAGGATCACTGGGGAGAAGTATAGAGAAGTTTTAGCTGACCAGGTCCATCCTATGATGCAAACTTTGTTTCCTGCAGGAGATGGAATTTTCCAGGATGATAATGCTCCTATTCATGCAGCGGGACTGGTCCAATCATGGTTTGATGAACACGAGGATGAACTGAAACATCTACCTTGGCCAGCACAGTCCCCCGACCTCAATATAATCGAACCGTTATGGTCTGTTTTAGAGCGTTCAATCCGGAATCGATATCCTCCACCGGCATCTCTCCCGGAACTTTTACATCTCCATGAAGAATGGTACAATATTCCTCTAAACACTATTCAGCACTTGTATGATTCGACTCCCAGGCGAATCCAAGGTGTATTACATGCCAAAGGCGGTCCTACGCCATATTAGTAAAGGATTCCTTATAAATCCAGTGTGTTTCCATTATTTTGATAACACCCTATAGATGTTACATATCAAAACTGTCCATGATTATCAAATGTAGGTTTTGTGGCAATGTATGTATAATAAATGCTTCTCCAATATCTATTATGCCAACACCCCTCCCTCCTTTTCTAAAAAATATACCATCAATTAACTCTAGATTTTTTTAGAATGAAACTTTCCCGACTTCTGTTACTTGCTCAACGAATTGTTGAACTGATTTTTTAAACCTACATATTACCCAAGAACCTTGTTTAATATTGCTGCTGTTAATTTTGCTCTATGATTCAGTATTTTCTTCTGGTTACGTAACTTTATTTTCAGAAAGAGCCTGAGGTGATGTTCTCAAGTTTTTTCTTTTTTTGCTTTGCTAGACCTATCTTATGTTGCTTGAAATAAATGCTCTTGGATGCTAGAGCCTCTGTTAGTATCTCACCTATTTTTCTGAACCCTTTCCCTTTTCTCAATGCATTTTGAACATCATTTATAAGATCAGTAGACATAGGAGTCGAGAGGGTTAATATGGCTAATTTCATGTTCTTTTAACAGTGAAAGCAGTAACTTTATCTGGCATGTAAGTTGTTTAAAATTATGTTATTATTTCCTGTGAAGCTTGATTCCTTTCATTTTGTGACAAGCTTACAACACATATTGAACTTCATTCTGCAAAATTAATGCCTTTTCTATCCTTAAAATTCTGCATTCCACAGCCTGTCAATTTACAGTATATAACCACTTTCCTTAAATTCTTTCACAACATGGTTAATTTCAATGATTCATTTCAACATAGAAATGTGACCTTAAAAACATTTTGCAAGTCATTTTTCCCTGTACCACAATATTAAAATTCCTTTCCATGTTATTTTCAGTGGCATGGAAAACTCAGCATCTAAGGTCTGTAAGGTATGACTTGTAATTGGGGTAGCCATAATATTATACCTATACATACATTGATTATGGAATACTTATATACCTATTCATTTTTAAAATAATGTTGGAATTTCCTTCCTGTTTATTGGAATCTTAACAAGTCCTTTATCTAGCTCAGGAGAACAAAATATATATAATAGTTTTAGAAGGCATACCTAATAGAAAGTTTCTCAGACAATTACAACCTACATGACTGGATCAAAACAAACAAGAGGCTACCAGGATCTTCTAGATGTTACGAGTAAAATGTTTTAACTTTCTAAAGAACTTAAATATATTGTTGTGAGTTTTTCTTTCCATCAAAACAGGGTTATAATTAATGAGCTTTTGCATGGACTACTCACTTTACCCCACCAGACCCTACAATATTTGCATCCATTTTTATTAAAAATTGCAATTAATTTCTTTAAGCAATTAATATTTATGTTTTAATCTATATACCTGTTCTTTGCATTTGTTGTATCAAATGGTGAATTTTGTTAAGTGAGCATTTTTTTAATGCTACCCAATATAATTTACTTTTTGGTTGGTAAACAAATATTTTAGATAACATGCCTCTATTTACATTTATGATCTATTACATATCCTAGTCTGTTATGCAAGTTTTTTACCTGCTGAATCTCAGCAATTGCAAGTGATCACAATATAGCTCAGGATATATGTAAACCTTGGTAGATAAAAATATTTGTATCCATTTACTTGTATTTATATTGTTTCTATTTTGATTCATAATGCATGTTTTATATTTTTATCAGAGGGAAGATTCTGTTGAGTCATCTTGGGGTTTTTAATGTTACCCAACAGAACATCCTCTGGTTGGTAAATAAAAGATCTTAATATTAAATGAACTACTTCTGTTTAATGAGCTACTATTTTATTTGCTTTCTAAATATCAAACCTCTAATACATAACAGTATTTTTGAACAATCTGGGGCTTGAGATGTACTTTAATAATGTTTGAGTATTCATTTCACTGTAAAAAGTACAAATATTCTACAGTACAAAACATTCATCTTTATATGAATTTTGAAAGATAGGAGTTACATCAAAACTACAATGTCTATAATTATCAAATGTAGGTTCTGGTAATGTATTAAAAAACTTCTATAATGAAATTCTTCATCCAAGATGTATGCACACATCATTCATTTTATAGCTGATTTAAAATTATATTCAGCTTAAAGAAACCCCTAAAAGAAGTTTTACCAAATGTTGGTGCTAAGCCTAATGATCTATACACTTTATATCAAAACATCTAGCATTAAAAATAATGTAATTATTTTTTTACCTGTTTTTGGAATCTCTTTACAAGTCTTTTTTCTAGTTCATTAGAACAAAAAAATATGTAATAGCTTTAGAAAGGCATACGTAAACAGGAAATTTCCCAAACAGCCACATGACTCAAAACAAACAGGAGGGCTTCTAGGATCAACTAAATATTGATACTAAAATTTTTTTGATTGCAAAACTTTTTAAAGAAAAAAATGTAATTTTGTGAGTATTATATTTTTCATCTTACCAGGATTTGTAATTAATGAGGCTGCTTTTGCGCACTACTCACTGCCCCTGATCATAGTCATTTTACAGGTAGAATTTTTTAATTGTAATATACCTAAATGACCCTAAACTCTTTCCAAATTCCAATTTGTATAACTGAAAGGACTGTATCATGCATTTTTGTAACTTTTTTTAAATATTTTATTCGGTATAAGTTTTATTTAAACAATTGGTTGTATCTAAACTGTTGAAACCTAATGATAAAAATTTGAAAATTTTAGACACAGAATTTAAATTTAGAAAACAAGACAATTTAAAAATTTTGATGGACTTATTTCATTTTTTGCAAAATAGACCAAATTCAACATTTTTCAAGATTGTCTTTAAAAAACTAATCCTTCTAAATTTGTTACAAATCACATGTTAGATGTATACAAATGTTTTTAGAAAATAACTGGTAAAACATCCGGAGGGCAAAACCAAAATTATTAGAAGAGAGAAATATTTTTCAATTTCTCAATGCCGAATCGTTAAGATTAAAATTTCACTGCATATCTGAATAGGAAAAATACCCGTAGGAGATAATAAAACTGCTATTAAAACATTGATTAATAACAGGTTATCAAGAAAAACCAATAATGGTTAACAGTGTTATCGTAAAATAATTGCTCATTTCTACAAATAAGCTAATACATCGCCAATTGTGGCGACGTAGAAAGGAGCAATTCCTCGGCATGTGATTTTGACCTCCCAATCACACAGTTCGAAATTTTGTATGTAGTGGTGGTGGTATTTATGCAGCTAGTATTTCTTTGGACGTCATCGCAATTTCGTTAAAAATAAACTTTCCTTCCTGAAAACCTTTTGGGATCAAAATACCTAGGTTACCACGTTTGGCGATAAATCGCTAATGTCCCGGATTCGACATCACCAAATATTTTTCAATTTCTCAATGCCGAATTGTTAAGATTAAAATTTCACTGCATGCCTGTGCCTGATAGGAAAAATACCCGTAGATAATAAAACTGCTATTATTAACATTGCTTAATAACATGTTATCGCGAAATAGCCATAACGGTTAACATGTTATCGTAAAATAACCATTTTGTTCATTTCTACAAATAAGCTGATACATCGCCAATTATGGCGACGTAGAAAGGAGCAACTCCTCGTCATGTGATTTTGTCTGCCCAATCACAGGGTCCGAAATTTTGTATGTAGTGGGGGTGGCTATTATGCCTTCGAGTCTGATTTTGTTTATTAGTAGTCAGAAGAGTTGTAGAGTTGTTAGTTCTGGCTTTGTTTTCAAATACTCGGGTTATCAGATTGCTGATTTGGTTGGTTGTTTTTGGGAGTTTTAAGGCGCAAGGATGATATTTGACCATGCTGCACCAGACACAAGACATACAACATCAAGTAATAGATACACACACACAATGAAAGTTTTACTGACACAGAAGAGAGAAATACACTAGGGAGGAAGTTCATCAGATTGCAGAAGTTATCAGTATATGCTGTTTTAAGGATTGGAAAAGATTTTTCGTTCATTATTGTATTTTGTGCAAATTAATAAAACATGATCTAATGAATCTTCCTTTTAACATGTAGAACATTCCGCTGATTCTTCGAGTTTGAATCGGAATAATAATGAGAGTGTGATTAACATTTTAATCCTGCATCTAGTTAAAACATCTTCCCGTCTATTTGACCATTTGCAAATATTTGGTAAATCGGGAATTTTTCCTAAAGTCGAGTGGTATTTGTTATCCATTCTTTAGTTAATTCTTATCGATTTCAATTATTTGTCTTGTTAGATCCGGAGATTTCCAATCAAAAAAGATGTATTGATGATTCACAGCTTTTGCAAGTTTATCTGCTTTTTCATTAATATCAATGTTTCGGTGGCCTGGTATAAAAAATAAAGTGATGTTAATTTATTTTAATTGTGATTTAACCAATTTGTTTCTATATTGATAATTATTGATATGACCGTTCACTTATTAAACGCTAGGTCTTTCTCTGTAAATCAAATAGTGCTCTGAAATTTCTTTCAGATTGAAGACGTGTTTAACAAAACTGTGTTTGTCTGAGGCGAATAAAATTCAGGAAATAAATTTTAAGGAATTGTCAGTATATAAAGGTGGTAGCCTGTCAAAATATAATTCTTTTTCTTACGAAAATACTTTAACGAAAGAAAATATACTTACAAATTCTATTTTACTTTGTAAGCAATTTTTAAACTTACTTTCTCAACATATAACATCTCCTTTTATTTAATTTCCTCTCTGAAGTTCGAAAAGTAACATTTTTAATATAACAGTTTTTAAGATAAGAAATCAATGTACACTACTGTTTGTGAAAATTGCCACACCATGAAGGAATCATGCAAATTAAACGAAACTTGCAGGAAATGCAAAACAGGTTAGGATATGCAAATGATTAGAATTACAAAGCGATCACGCATGTGTGGGTCTATGAACACCCTCTAAACGTCCAAGTGACCCGTGTATAAAAAGCACTGTAAAGGTGCGTTAAAATGTGTGTATCGTCGTTTGACTGCTGTAAATGATTGATTAGAAGTTAATATGCCCCGCCAAAAACGCAGAGTGCCACACGAGCAACTAAGGGAGTTCAAACGGGGCCGCATGATCGGTCTCCGTGAGGGTGGACTTTCGAATCGTGAAATCGCCATTCGCACAGGGCGTAATGCCACAACAGTGATGAGTGTGTAGAAGGGATGGACCATGGAGAACCGGACAAGTCGAAACCCCAGCAGTGGGCCACGCAATATGACGTCACCACGGGGCGACAGACACCTCATCCGCATAGCGGTGACGGACCGTACAGCGTCCTCTCGTGCGTTGTCACAACATTGGAACACGTCTACAGGTGTGTCATTGTCTGCCCCACGGTTCGTCGACGTCTTCTGCGCCATGGGCTACGTGTAAGAATTCCTCTGCGCAGGATTCTCTTGACGCTGAACCACCGACGCCTCCAGCTACAATGGGCTCACCAACATAGCCAATGGCGTGCCGATTGGCAACAAGTCGTCTTCTCAGATGAGTCCCGCTACAACCTGGACAATAACAATGGACACGTACTCGTCAGACGCTACAGAGGTGAACGCCTTCTCCCGGAGTGTTCAGCGTCATACTGGACGAACGCCTGGCGTTATGGTCTGGGGCGCTATTGGATATCATGGGCGATCCTGTCTACTCCAAATTGTGGGGACCCTGAACAGCGGGCGCTACATCAGGGAAGTTGTGGAGCCCGAGGTCCTACCCCTCCTGCAACGCATTCCCGGAGCTGTATTTCAGCACGACAATGCCCGTCCACATGTTGCTCGGAATGTACAAACCTTCTTCGGTGCACGACATGTTCCGTCTCTTCCATGGCCTGCACGTTTCCCGGATATGTCGCCCATTGAACATGTCTGGGATTACATCGGACGACGACTCGCTCGTATCGCTCGGGTCGCTCGTATGTCGGGCAGAGAGTATGGCTGTACTTTGGCATCAGATAGAGACCATCTGGAATGCCATTCCTCAGCATGACATTCAGAATCTCTATGATTCGATGCCACGATGTGTACAGGCTCTCATCGCTGCGCGTGGCGGCTGCACAAGATATTGATTTTCGGCATTATTTTTGTTTTATTGCTCTGTAAATTTGATCGTTTATTTAAACCACTGTAAATATTACGTGGAATAAATTTCATTTATTTCTGATGATTCTTTCATAGTGTTGCAATTTTTACAAACAGCAGTGTATTTATTATAGTGTATATTATTTATAAATATAAGGAAATAAAAAATGATCAATTTTTCAACAGCTAATCCATGTGAATCGTTGAAATTAATCCAAAATTTGTAGAAAATCAAATTACACATAATTTTCAGTAAAACATTCTAAAAGTGAAGAAAAAAAATCGTCATTGAAATGTAAAAAGTAACAGGAATTTTAAATAGCTCAAAACCAATTTTTTTAAATTAAATTTTAATTTGATAACAATCTTTTTTTTAAATAATGGTTATGCATATTGGTGGTGATAATGTAATACGGCAATTTAAATAATAAGCAGAAACGTTGTCAAGTTATCATGACCTTTAAAAGTCAAACTTTTATTTTTCTTTAGTCATAAGTTACAACCCACACAATGTTTTTAAATGTTGCAAGTTTTTTTTTTCTATTTTGCGTCTTTTTCAGATCACTTTTTACTTTGTAATAATTGTTAAGTAAAATGTTTTCCATTATGCACGCACATTTTCTGATGATAATTTTTGTGGCATTTTACAGATGTGTCACCCTACAGATATGTCATTGAAGGTACCTATTTAAGTAGAGTTAGTTCAACTAACAATCTTTTCTGAAATCTGTGTGACAGAAAGTCTCCTTCATATTGCTCATTAATTAATTCATTAAAAATCTGATCAGTATAAACAATCAGTTGTACCGTAAATTCCTTAGGCCATTTAAGGCCACCCCATCACTTAATTTTAAATATTGGTGAATAAACTCTTCCGCGCGCGCGCGAGCATTCATAAATTAATTATTTTCAATTGACAAGATCGAACAGCACATCTCACAATTCAGTTCATGTCGCATTTTTTTGACAACATAACCAGATATATAAACTAGAACAGGCAGAACATCATCTGAAATATTAACATTATTACAGCTGTAAATGATTTCCTCAAACACATTAGGTATGTCAGTAAAGTTTCTACAGCTGAATCCCTAAAATCAGTTTTATTTGGAAGCTACCACTGCTTTTTGATTGTAGCTTTAGCAGACTTAAAATTTTCACTTGGCGTATGGAAACATTGCAATTGACCCAATTATTTGACAATATTGTCCGAAGCGAGCCTTCAAGCTATTGGTCTGTCTTACAGACTACTTAAATGGTGGAATGAAATATTTTAAAGTATGCAAAGCTTACCTTTTAACCCTCTAGAAATAACCAAGAATAAAAAAATTCGAACTGTTAAAAATTAAACGTACAATTGCGAGACAACTATCAGTGAAACTGAACTAGATGAGAACAGACTCCAGCTATGGTACAAACCAGGGTTTATATAAGAGGATAAACATGTAATTAAAGTAATGGGGGGGCAGATTTGGATAATCAACGGGATAATTACATTGTATGTGTGAGGTTCCTAGTATGTTTTTCGGTGCTGATAAAGCACGACTTAGTTAAAGTTAGACTAAATCAATGACTATAATGGTATATACTTGATCTTCAAATGTAATAATCATTAGTATAGCTTTTAGATAGAATTCCTCCTTTACAATCTATTTGTTACTAATGAGTAACATCTTTGCACCTGTGTGGTAGTAAATTAATGCGGTCATTAATAAAGTAGGAATCTTAGGACTAGGAAACGGCAATAATAAACGCCCTGTAATTTTTTTCTACCTTGAACAGGAAATAGTCTTTAAACTAAAAGCAGGTTGAAATTACCTATTGAAATGAACAAACTGTGTGTATTGGATAATATCTACATTTTACATCTGCAGATGGCAGCACAATTCAAACATTCGAGCTATACAGAAGACACACTTCGTATTTTTCGTTTAAAAAATATTCTGAAAGAGATATAAAATCCTAACACGATGCGGGGTGAGTTGTAGTTTTGAACCATTATGAATGAAGCAGCATGGAAAAATCATGAATTTTTTCCATGTCTCTTTTTAACCATGTTTGTAACTTACAGTAAAATAAATTTCCATCTTTCAGAAAAACTCTGTAGATGGCAGCACGAGAATTAAATCCCTATCAGACTCGAAAGGGAACTAATTGAGATCCTCGTTCTTGGGAACGTAGAAACTACCGGAAGAGCAGCAAATTAAACCTAATCAAAGACAAACCTACTTCTGGAGACTCACACAATGAAAGTAAAGGAAACGTATTTTTTCGGAAATTTAATCATTTGCTCTAACTTACTTTACCCCTAGTGGCGCAGATCAGCCTGATGTGAACAAAACCAACTGCTATAATTCCATTTAGAGTTGAGTTTCTTTTTTCCAACCGTCTAAATAACTATTTTGTCACTTTTTTATGACTTAAATGAAATAATTTAAAACTATCAGACCCGCGCATAGCATCTACGCATAAGTTTCTTAATTGCTAACATCTATAGATGGCAGTGTCGTTACTCACACTTCATACAATATTTGAATCCATTTATTATGAATATTAGCAGGGATAGACACATTTGATCCGCCCAAACGAAATAAAATTAATGAAAAATATAAAATGGCAATTTTTCAAATATTCTCTAATTGGTGCTAATTCTTATTTCCAATAAAGTCACACCTCAGGCATGTTACCACAATTAGCTTCTGAACGTTCACTTCAATTGCATTTTATTCACTTGTTCAAAGACGATTCGATATGCTTTGACTTTTAAATCTATTTTCGGTTTTGGTTCAGATTTTCGTTTCTGTGCTACTTTCTATCTTACAGAATTCTAATTGCCTTCTATAATCAGACTGTTGAAGAATTTCTTTAGAGAGACTAGAGCTTTTACATGCAGTTCTAGTAATATTATGTAGCTCCTAGCTCAAAATAAGCATATTAAAGCTTTTCGGCAAAATTTGAGAAATAATCTCGTAGCGGTTGATTTTATATTGCTTATATCAGTTTGTTGCCATTCATTAATATACAAATAACTCCAATTTCTGTAGCACGTACATTAGTGAAATAGATGTATAGGGTTGTTAGCAGTTGCAACATTTCTATTTGTTCATTACACATTACATTTTTGTTCTATGGCACATGATGCTTTCTGTAAAAGTTTCACGGTACTAGATTTGTCTATATTGTTTGGCGCAGCATGGCCAAATATGGCCCTTGCGCCATAAAACCCAACCACACGGTACTAGATGATAATAGGTGAATACCTACTGCTGCATAAAATCATGGAAAATTTTCTGGTTCCTTCTAGAGATACTAGACTAGTATCATCACATAAATGCTCTAATATATCTCTGATGGGAATTATGGGTTGAGTCATACCTTGGAATCCCAACCTCATTGGTACCCCCAGTCGCAACCCCGTAGGTTCATACTATGGGATTGAGTATACCGTACAATATAGTACAACAGTATAAGCACAAAGAGCAATTAGATTAAAAGTGAGAAGTTCCTCTGAATCCTGTTTCGTGTCCATGTACATTTGATTCGATTCCTCCCTGGCAGTATTTCTCCCTTCTGTGACTAAAACTTTTCTTGTGTATGTATGTCCTTTTACTTGACGTTGTTTGACACAGCTTCACCAAATATGACCCTTGAGCCATAAAAAACCCAATCAACCATGATATACATTTGTGTCACAAATGTTTCATAAAAAATTCATAGGGACAGAATACACTTCAAGCTATGAAATACAGCTATTCACTGAAGCTACCAAAGCTAGTTTAAAGCTGTTAAAACTATTCACTGATTTCATAGCTATAAGTTTGAGACTATCCTATATTTTCGAATTTTTGCTAGATATTTGTACTAAGTGTATGAAATCGAAACGCCAAGATATTTATTCTCTACCTCTTTTACATGACAATGGAGTGATAGTTGTACCAATTACTGTTATTGAAATCTACTGTTTTTCTGATCTCCCTTCGCTACGTAGATCGAGAAATTCCAAATGTTTGACTCAACCTTTTTATAATAGTGAAAAAAGCCTTTGATTTTGAAAGATGTTTATCACTACTTGTAGGAACGCAAGAACGTTCCTGACTGCTTTTGGGCATGTTTTATGGGGAACATATTTTCTATGCTAATACTATCCGGATAAACTACAACAAATGATGATATGTATCTATTTATCTGCACCTTATACAAATAAGAATATATTTTTTATGATCTTAGAAATCTAACAATGGATTGATAAGTTACTAAACTAAGAGATGACTAACATGATTCATCTCTGAACACTTGCAAAACTGAACGACACTTTCCCAGTTCAGAACTCAATTTTGAGTTTGAATCGCGGTCTGAGCACCGGATATTTGCAATGGTTCGGAATTCACTTTAAACCGTAAGGCTTGGTTTAATCACCGTCAAAGAAAATTACCTCAGCAGCGAACAAAACCAAATTCATAACTCGCTCAAGAGGATGCTCAAGTTCTCGAGTGAGAATTTAACAAAATTCTACTTCTAAACACAGATAAGGGGATCGTCCTGGCTCAATCGGTTTGCCCACTGCGTAACAACCTGTGAGTTGTAGGCGGCTCAGGTTAGATTCCTACCTGCATGTATTTCTCTCTTCTGTGTCAGTAAAAACTTTCCTTGCGTGTATGTTCATTTACTTGACTTTGTTCGGCGCT
Source organism: Meta bourneti (assembly GCA_933210815.1). Taxonomy (NCBI): domain Eukaryota; kingdom Metazoa; phylum Arthropoda; class Arachnida; order Araneae; family Tetragnathidae; genus Meta; species Meta bourneti. The sequence goes on from OW119922.1 coordinate 29,259,942, forward strand.
GCCTTGCCCTTGCACCATAAAACCCAGCCACCCATCTAACACAGATAGAGGGATTCCGAAAAACAAATCCGATGACGTCACTTTCGGAATGCGTATAGGAAATACGTTCCGCCGCAGAAACACTACCGCCACCTACATTTAGTTTGATAGAAAATGCCTCTCGTACTACTTGGAGCACCTATCTTATATGAGAGGAATTTTTAGAATAAACAAGCAAACCAGACAGAAAGAAAAGATTTTAGATCCGCTACCCAAATGCCCTCGTATGATACATATCGGAGTTATCTTAAAATGTAGTTTATCGCCGCTTTGTCGACGTTTTTTTTATTTAATTGGGGTTGACCAATTAATGTGTGATTATGTGTGATTAATGTTATGACCAATTAATGTGTAAACTATCACAAATCAATTCGGAAATCATTCTTTTGAATTTTTCTTGGCGGTTTGCTGCGTACATAAAAAACAAGCCAAGTTACGTCACATTCGTAATTCGTACAGGAAATATGTTCCTCCGCAGAAACACTACCACCACTTACATCTAGCTTGAGAGAAAACTGTCATTCAATCATTTTTAAAAATTATATTTGCTTTAGCGATGAATGATTTTTGAAATAGCAACATGTATTTTATGTACACAATTTGTCTTAAACTTATAACTATCATTATTGTTTTCTTTGAAAAAGATGCCACGGTGTCGTTTATTACAACTTATGATTTTGCTCTAGAATTCTAATTTATTAAATTATTTCATCGTCGACTTACAAGTGAAACACACTAATCTCTCTCTCTCAAAAAGAGAGAAAATTCTATTAACTTTTCTATACTCCCTAAGTATGTTCATCAAAAAGTAATCTAAACTTCTTGCATAGAAAAAATGACTTAATGTGTGTGTGAGCACCAGTTTAAAGATCACTACATTCTGGTCAATAAAAGATAAAAACTCAACTCGAAAATTTGACTAAAGTATGTTTCACATGTAAGCCGACGATGTAAAATGCTTGAAGAAGAGAAGAATTATTTTTCAAGTCACAATGGCTTAGAAAGGGGAGGGGCTCAGGAGAATCAAGCACTTGACTATGAGGTCTACCCTGAACAACGTATACTTTTTCTTTTTTGCCGAATTATGGGATATCTTACAGACGGATTTATATCTAGGTCCTAAAAATAGCAAGATGTTCCTGAAAAATCGATAAAACCGATATTCAAATCACACTTTTCTTAACAAAGTAGCGGGTGTTTTAGAATTCCTTTGGATTCGTTTCACTGCAGCAGTTATTTTCTACAGCAAGCAACACACCCACAGGGTTCTTTTGCTCACATCCCTGGAAGATGCCCTTATCTGATGCTCAGTGTACTGCGGCTCCCGGAAGAAGACAGTCCAGTCACGTGGTTTTGAACGAGTCTATTAGTTATGCTGGGGGACTGATGGTAACATCAACAAAGCGCTTCTACAACTGGCGTCTATAGAGCGGATTCTGGTTTTAAGTTTATAGTTCGGTGCCAAAAGTGATAACGAGTTGGCAGAGAAACATCCACGGTGATCCCCACTCATGCTTTTGCGCAAGGCAGCCTTCTAAGGCGCTTTCACATCTATTTAAAAATCGACTCACCCAAGGTCGACTGCCATAATGTTGGAGCCGCACTATACAGGGTGATTCTACGGTCATGGGACAAACTTCAGGGGGTGATGGAACACAACGAAACAAACACTTTTCGCCATAGAATGTATGGTCGCTAGAGGGCGCTTTCCATTTCGGCACAAACACACGGTCCTACGCAAGTTGGAAAGAAGAGGCATAAAATATGGAAACAACGCTTTAATGTCAAATAAACATCAATAACTGCTTGACGAAACGAAATAATACAATTAGATTTGCATAAATTAAAGATAAGTACAAGGAACAACGGGTAAGAAAGAAATGACATGTACAAACATCAGTCGGTAAGTACAACACACAATTACAGAAGCTGTTCAAAATGTCGACCACCACACCTGATGCAGGTCTCGCATCGCCGACGTAACGCTTTTATACAAGCGTTTGACTGCGCTCTCTAGCGGCCAACCGCTGCACTTCGGACCATACATTCTTTGAGGAAAAGTGTTTGTTTCGTTGTGTTCTATCACCCCCTGAAGTTTGTCCCATGACCGTAGAATCACCCTGTATGTATATCCCGGTATAATTATCCCCCTGTTTCAAAAAATGACGTTTGAGAGACAAACCAAACCTAACTTATCTAAATTTAGCCAACGAATTCTAATTATGAATACGTTTATTAATGAATTTATGTAAACAATCAATCGTATTATTGATGTTTAATTATGGATTGCTTTCCCTAGTGAACTATTATATTGAGTATTAGAAGAAAATTACTTGAACCTCTCCCATAATTTTTGCATAGCTAAGCCACTGATCACGCTTCATTATCTCTAATTATGTAGCTGTAGACAATTCAAAAGAACCAAAGATTTGATGAAAGTTGTTTTGAACGCAAGTTGGAATTCCTCCTTTCCCTTTTCCGTATTGACACAGAGGGAAAGTAGATCAGGCACCAGAGCAAGCGATGCATTTCATTAACTCACTTAGAGTAATTGTTCGGCCGTTTTTGTGAAGGGGCTGCCGGACGAACCAGTTCGAACGAGTTGGCCAGTCTTCGTATCGCGGGAGATTAATTCTAATTCCGTCAAAAATTCCACTCTCCGAAAACTTAAAAAATCTCTTCAAAAATAAAAAATAACCTTAAAACCTTACGGAAGCACTCAATTAATTTAAGGGCTTAAGGCAACATTGGGCTAACCCACATTTTATAAAATCAGAAGAAAACATTCAAACACTCGAATGCACGGTGGGAGGCATATTGAATAGAAGCATATTACATAAATGCGTAGCGATAACTTTGGATTAGTCTACCTTTAGGGAATAATGGTGACACATTACTTCATTCCTTTAAATCAAAATAATTATTTGTATTGGTAGGAAGGAATAATGCGACGCTTGCCCTATTAGTCACAGACGAATGAAGTGGCTTTGTGGGTTAGCTTACATTGTTGCTGCTAAGCAACAATAGGGAACTATGTTGTTGTGGAAAGGGAAATGACTGTGGGTTTGTCTGTACTTTTTTGCAGTAAAAACTTCAATTAATATAAATATATTTAATTCGAACCAGGATGCTCTGCTGGTGGTATATTGTGAAACTACAAGTCAAACACACCAAGTCAAAACAAAACATAGGTGCGTTTCTCAATAAGAATTCTAACCTTTATGTATAGAAAAAGTAACTCAGCAGACTTCATTAATCTAAAGATCACCACGTTCTTGTTCATACTAAGTAACTAATTAACGTCACACTGGAGCAACACAACGGGCTGTTGGTGACGGTCCGGGATTTATATTTTACGGTAAAAATCCGAGGACGACACCTCGTAATTTTGAACCACGGTCAGATGACGAGGTCACACCTGAACCGGAACCCCACTCTCCAAACTTCCAAACAACTCCAATGGGAGGACATTCGAGGCCACTACAGATTTAACATGCATCAGCCTCCGTGTACACGACGGTTTTTGGTTGGATCTAGTTTCAAACTAGCAATCCTCCGGTTGCTAATCCTTTACTCTTCCAACTGGGCTACCGCGGCCCCACATTTTTGTCTAAAAGAGCTATGAAACTTCCATTTTGAAAATTTGGACTTAGTGTGTTTCACTTATAAACTGACGATATGAGTGTTGACCGGTTACCAGTATTAGGCCCCCCATTTGCGCTCTAGATATTAGTCCCAAGTTAGATAAGTTAGATGACGGGCCCAGTACCAGTATAAATGAGGGGCTGCGCATGAAATAAAACATTCATCCCAAGTACTCAATGTCTACCTAGTACAAATGTATAATTTTCTTATTTTATTCTTCATATAATAGTACATCTTCAATTATGTATACTAAGCACAATGAAAAGTTTATAACCTTTTAATCTTGAAAAGAGACTGTCCTTTAGATCTTGGGCTCTGGTAATATACTCGACGACTTTACCCCTACGTGGGGCCATTACCAATGCGGGATATAGGTATTAAGGCCCACAAGCTACGGCGATCCATCTAGGTGTTAGTAACAGCAGAATAACTGATGGAATAGGATACGATCCATTACCGAAGAGAATCGAATCCAAGATGAAAATACTGGACCGAACTAGCAATTTTTACAAATAGTTCTGCCTGCGGTGACACCGGTTACTGTGTATCCTGTAACAGTCAATTTTGCTACAATTCTAAGAGCAGGTCTAATTGGCAGGTACAGATTTAAATACAGCGGCAGCAGAACTCTTGCTGTCTTTTCTTTTGCGAGCACGACTTACGCAGTCTGTTCATTACCCTGAGTATGAGGATTGCTTCCTCAATCGCGAGATTCTTTAAACTAATTATTTGTGTGCTGTGCGAGCGCTTTCTTTCAGATTATACTGTTAAGTTTAATGTGTGGCTGTTAATTGCATTCATGGCATTGGTTATTTCAGGAGTGAGGAAGTGGGACAGTGGTTGAGAAGTTACAAAAAGTAACTAGTAAGTTGTATTTCTAATTGGGCTGAGTAGGCTGCAGCTTAGAGAAACAAATTTTGTTTTTGACTGAAAATACTTTCAAGTATGAATTTTAAATACACAGTAAATCCCCATTATATCGTCTCGATGTATCGCACATTTGGCTATATCGCTGTTATTTACTTGTGCAATTTGAATTTTAGTTTTGCGAACAAAAAATTATCAATCTGTTTTTTCAGTATTGAGAGTTCAGAGGCACTTGTTCAAGCAGTTATTTTAAACTGATGCAGTAAAAAGATTTTGGCTTCTCGGAAAGTGTGAATGAGAAGAAAAATTTTAAAAATATTTTTTTCGTATTTAAAATTGTATATTATAATTATTCTACATTTAGATTTTATTTTGAAAGGTTTTACCATTTTGTGATTAACGTGTAATTTTTATAACTTTAAATAAAAAAAGTGTTAATGTATAATTTCTGCGTTTTATTCCTAATAAGCAAGTTTTCGTCCATCTCGTTGTACCACTCCCCTCATCTTCCATGTTGTCCACCAAGAAGAGCGGTTTTTCGAGGGTGTTATAGTATTTTTTAAAAGTACAAAAATTAATACTTTGTTCATTGCGATGAAATCTAATGAAAGCAGAAGACACTCAATACAAAAGAAGATGAAAGAGGCCTGTGATCAGATTGAGAATAAGGGGCGTTATGTTTTAGAAAAGCCTGCAGTCTTCAAAAAGCTACCTGACACAATCAGAAATCATCAGTACTTGATTGTGATTTCCCGCAAGGGGCACTCTCCCATCGTCCTCATGCTCGTGGCTACCTGACACAATCGGAAATCATCAGTACTTGATTGTGATTTCCCGCAAGGGGCACTCTCCCATCGTCCTCATGCTCGTGGCTACCTGACACAATCGGAAATCATCAGTACTTGATTGTGATTTCCCGCAAGGGGTACTCTCTCATCGTCCTCATGCTCGTGGCTACCTGACACAATCAGAAATCATCAGTACTTGATTGTGATTTCCCGCAAGGGGCACTCTCCCATCGTCCTCATGCTCGTGGCTACCTGACACAATCAGAAATCATCAGTACTTGATTGTGATTTCCCGCAAGGGGCACTCTCCCATCGTCCTCATGCTCGTGGCTACCTGATACAATCAGAAATCATCAGTACTTGAGTGTGATTTCCCGCAATGGGCACTCTCCCATCGTCCTCATGCTCGTGGCTACCTGACACAATCAGAAATCATCAGTACTTGATTGTGCTTTCCCACAAGGGGCACTCTCCCATCGTCCTCATGCTCGTGGCTACCTGACACAATCGGAAATCATCAGTACTTGAGTGTGATTTCCCGCAAGGGGCACTCTCCCATCGTCCTCATGCTAGTGGCTACCTGATACAATCAGAAATCATCAGTACTTGATTGTGATTTCCCGCAAGGGGCACTCTCCCATCGTCCTCATGCTAGTGGCTACCTGATACAATCAGAAATCATCAGTACTTGATTGTGATTTCCCGCAAGGGGCACTCTCCCATCGTCCTCATGCTCGTGGCTACCTGACACAATCGGAAATCATCAGTACTTGGTTGTGATTTCCCGCAAGGGGCACTCTCCCATTGTCCCATGCTCGTGGCTACCTGACACAATCGAAAATCATCAGTACTTGATCGTGATTTCCCGCAAGGGGCACTCTCCCATCGTCCTCATGCTCGTGGCTACCTGACACAATCAGAAATCATCAGTACTTGGTTGTGATTTCCCGCAAGGGGCACTCTCCCATCGTCCCCATGCTCGTGGCTACCTGACACAATCGGAAATCATCAGTACTTGATTGTGATTTCCCGCAAGGGGCACTCTCCCATCGTCCTCATGCTCGTGGCTACCTGACACAATCGGAAATCATCAGTACTTGATTGTGATTTCCCGCAAGGGGCACTCTCCCATCGTCCCATGCTCGTGGCTACCTGACACAATCGGAAATCATCAGTACTTGGTTGTGATTTCCCGCAAGGGGCACTCTCCCATCGTCCCATGCTCGTGGCTACCTGACACAATCGGAAATCATCAGTACTTGATTGTGATTTCCCGCAAGGGGTACTCTCCCATCGTCCTCATGCTCGTGGCTACCTGACACAAACAGAAATCATCAGTACTTGGTTGTGTTTTGGCGCAAAGGGCCAGCTTTGAAATCAGTAATGCTTATAGTCAAACATGATATAAGCAAAATTCTGAAATTATTGGCCTGGCTATGTTTTGGCACAAGGGCCAGATTTGAAATCTTGATGTGTAGTCAAATCTTACATCAACAAATTTCAGAAATTGTCAGTGGTGGATTGGTTGTGTTTTGGCGCAAAGCAATCGGAGTTTACTTCTCATAGATAGGTCCTAATGATGCTTTCGTTTATGATGCCTGATGCGCAGTCAGACTTCTTACATAAGCATATAGTCATTAAAATAGCAGTGGGAAAACAAATAACCCCGATTGCACACAACTCCACCTTCATAAATATTTGTTTGCAACATCGATACCGAGCAGTCCAACAACGATTTCGTGCTGGTAAATGCTCGATCAAACACACTCGGTTGTGGATTCTATTACACATATCCGTGCATTAAGACAGGGTAGGCAGGATTTACATATGAATGACGTTGTCAAATTGTTAAACGAGAAAACGTAATCCTTTGTGGGTTCCGTTAATACTCCAGTCATGTGCAGGTCACGGCGCAGTTTTCGGAAAAGAAAACACAGAATAAATCGGTCTTGAAAGACATCCAAGGTTAATTCACTCTCTCTCGTAACATATAATGGGGAAGAAGAGAAAAGAATTTGATGGTTTCAGAAGAGATTTTTTCCATACTGAAAGTAGAGCGAGAATAATTCGAGATTATGGAAAAAGGTCGCAGGGGTTAAAACGAACGTGAGTTTTCCCCGAGAAAGAAATATTTCTTTGAGAGAGGGACTTGTTTTCACCCACCCCGAGTTCACGATGGAAATAATTCAAAAAATGAAACTCGTTCGGGTAATTGTATGTAAAACAAGAGTACGGTTTCCTTTTGTAATTGAGAGATTCAAACTCCTTTCATCAATTTGAAGAATAATTGAAATGTTTCGTATCTCTTCATTTAGGTCAGTTTTTTGGAGCTCTAATTGAGGATTCGTTTTATTTTTCTCTTAAGGAAGGGTTTGTTTTAATGTAACAGCACACTAGATAAGCCAAGGGGGAGGTTATGGGAATTGGAACCGCTCCCATGACCTGATAGCTTTAAATGAAAATTGGTAAAAATAAATATCAATTGATATAATGTATAATAGCCCCACCAGCGGCTAAAGGCTTCGCTCTTAAGAAACTGGTTGACTAAAGTGCTTGATTACGAGTTCGAATCTCGTATGTGCTGAAGTAGGGTTGGTTGCTTAAATTTTCCTGGTTTATTCAAGACAGTAATGCGGGCCAGCTTCCCAAAAGTCCTCAAGGAAGGATGTTTCCCCTAATTCACGGTGGATGTTATGTAGCAACACTTCCCATGATGGTACTCAGGGTTAACATTGCGATTGCCACCTTATCGCCATAGGAATGCTCGGTCTATAGTTCATAAGCTGACACTGAAGGGAAAAACGTATAATTTACCTGTAATTTTTTTAAAGGAAAAATTATCAATGCTTTTCATGGACAATTTGAGATACGTTTGTTTAGTTTTGTATCTATGTTCATCTTTGAAAACCTTTTTCTATGGCATTGGCAGTTTTAATGGCGTAGTCTCAAAATTTCTAATATCGAGTTACTTATATCCTTTCGGTTATTATGGTCGAGGAAGAGATGTAAGAATACAGGTATCGAACCCTCTCATAAAGGAAATTTCTGGCTAAGTTACTGCAACATACTGCAAGTTTGAGAAAATATCCAAATACTTTTGTTGCAAACTATTCAAACGGGAATTGAATTAGATTAGTTTTAAGTCATTTGAAACGATGTAGACGAAATTTATATAGTTCATGAATCCAGATTAGAAATGCGTAGTTGTGAATTGTATATGTTTAATGCTACATTTAGACGCAATTTTAGGTACATCCCTTTGCAAATTTCAGAGACCGTAAATAATTCTGAATTAGGATTGATATTTTCCAGAGGTGAGATTCATGACGTCCTTATACGTGGGCCTAAAAGTTCAGAGAAAAGGGTAATAAATATGAAACAACTAAAATCCATTATCAACCAATAAATCTCAAGAAATAAATCTATAAATCAGTTAATATAGTAAACAATCTAATGAAAGCAACAAGTAAAAACAATCCAAATATCCCAGCAAACTTAAAATGGCAGTACAATTTGAATATTTGAAATGCTAAATTTATAAGTTTCATTTGACCGTCGGAATCTGAAACCTAGAAATCAATCGCATCTCTCACGTGGCGTCTTGAGCAATGATGTCACAGATTTCTTTGCATCAACCTTCTTTTAAATAGACAGAGCATGTGCGCGCAACTGTATGCTATTTCTCCAGATCACTCGGTACGAATATATGTCACGTGGTATTGGGGAAAAGCACGAATCCTATTGTCGGACTAATTTGGATTACTATCAGCTTGTGTTAGTAACGCTTTATCGATTGACTGATTAATGCAATTATCGAGGTGATTAAAAGCACTTGTTTGAGCTTCGATAGTCAATCCGCCGAAGTCAATTCCCAAGTCCACGTGACTCACACTTCTGAGATCTTACGACAGCGACTCCGCCCACATGCTCTGTCTAATAGGTCGATGTTTGTCTTTCCCTAGGAGGTGTTGGTATGAGGGACAAGACTGCGAAGGGCAGGTTAATATTTGACTCGAATTTATTTTCTATAAAAGAATAGCAATTCTCAGCTTTCTCCCCGACAGAAGAACATTTCAAACACATATTAAATTTAGAAGTTTCACGAATTGAAAGAAATGGTGGGAAGAACTCAAATTTCTAACTTCTAAATATTAAAGTTATTAGCAAATAAACTAAATACATTTTCTCTTTAGTTTAAATACAGTTCTATGTCGAATCTCTACTTAATAGAATGTATAGCTATCACAAAAATCTTAATAACCTCCACAAAAGCTTTTTAAAGAACATTCTTTCAGCCATCTGTAAATTCCTTTTCCTATTTTCTTCCAATAGTGACTCTTGACTTGGGAATCACGAATCTATGAATACAAAAGAAACTATTTTAAGGTGTAATAAACACACACAGCATTGGTCAGATAAAGGTAAACGATATTCATGTTTTAAATTATAAATGTATAAAAAATAAAGATATAAATAATATTATAAATAAATTCAATTTAATTAAGAATCATGCGCCCACCCAAAAGTTTTCTTTCTGAGAGTCACTGAAAAGGTGGTCTATATGTTAGTACTAATAAAAAGACGAATTTCTAGATGGAATTGCTGAGATCTTTTCCTTTAATTATCTGACAAATCATTCTCCTATGTAAAGCAAGAAAATGGTGATGAGATATCAAAAGTTAAATTAAGTTTGGCTCGTGTAACATTTATACACAAAATACTTTTGTAACCATACCAAAAAATGTTGCATTTGTAAAAGCTTGGCCTTTATAAAATAAAAATTCCTTTGTGCAAAATCGAAAAATAAATTTTTATCAATAATTGTGCTTTAATTACAGAAACTGGCATTTACTACGATACTTTTAAACAGATTCCACAAGGTGAAATAAGTTTCCTACACCTTCGCTCTTAAATGCATTTCAGAATTTTCAACTGAAATATATAATAATGAAATACATTTTAACAAGGAGAGTAAAACGCTTAGTTGCATTTCACCCACAAATCCAACACCGTACAATTCTATTTTAAATTTCGTTTATAGTTTGGACTTGCACTTGGTTATTTTTTGGGCCAAATTGATTTGAGGATTTGGTCCTCGAACATCTTTTACTTCAGTTTTCTGTTTACAAGTCAAAGAGGAAATTTTCAATTTTGCATGCTAAACACTTCAATATTCAACGCGTCAGTTTAATAGAAACTAAAACAATCGGATGTAAGACCGTTTTTATCACAACTAAAAGCAATAAGCGGGGTAAAAGTTTCCAGTAAGACTTTCCCAGTGAGGTTGGATGTGTGCACAAGGGAAGTGACTAAGGCTAATCATTATCACATTGGCGTTGGCAAAAGTTCGTTTTCATTCTTAGGTATGGTACATGCTTCTTTTGAAATCTCTTCTTTGTAGGATCACATTTAGAAGGCCCTCTGGACCTTGTGTACAGTGGATGGTGACGTCAGTTCGATCACACTGAGTCATTTCAAAACTTTTGAACAATCTCATTTTTGCATAGTCTTACACATAAAATTTATGCCCTCAGAGGCACATATTTAGGTGTTTACAGTTACACAACCGCGAGGTACCCGAGTGATTTTCCCTCCATTTTTATTTTTACTCTAGCCTACCCTTCTGTTTTTTGCTTTTCCTCCCTCATGGTGTTGTCTGTATTGTTCTCGGCGCAGCTTGGACAAATATGGCCCTTGCTCCATAAAACAACTAACTAACCATAAAAACTATTACTAGCTCAAAATATTTCACATCGAACTTACATTTAGTTTAAGTAAAAGGTGACCCTTAATTAAACTGACACTACTCAAAGCCATCTGTAGCTTGATCTAACCGGAATGGCCCCACATTTGGTAGAGGAACTTTTGAAGACATAGGGAGGATTCCGAAACCCCTCAACAACAAAAAACAATAGTTTTACAAGTTACCTATAGAAGGAAATGTGTAGCTATGCAATGTAAGAAAAGAGTTGCAATGGACAGACAAATTAATAACAAAGACAAAAACTTATGTTGGAAATGAAAAATCACCTTTTATTCATCACATTAACGTCCCCTTTCCGGAAATCAATCGGGTTCAATGTGACCACAGTTCTTCTGGACCAGGAATTGCATCTTGTGCACAACATTGTACAGAATACAATTCCTGGATACAGCCGAAAGTAACTGGGGGATCTAGGAAACGAGGTGGCTATGGAACTGGAAAAAGCGACTGATGACACGTCTGTAGAGTGATACCGTAGAAGCTGCTGTAGCAATTGAGCAATGTGTGGTGGTGTTCCATCTTGCATAAAAATTATCTCGTCCAGGCATTGTATTTGTTGAAATTACGGTATGACGAAGCTGTTCCTTACATTGCGATATTTCTGTGCAGTTATGGAACACGTTACTGATGCTATAGGAGTAATGTTCTTAAAAAAGAACGGTCATACGATGAAATCTGCTGCGAAGCCACATCATCACAGCCACTTTTGGTGAATGTTATGGGATTTTCTGACAGCAGCTGCTTCGTCGAACTGATGAAAGTAAAATAACTTCACAGATAACACACTGTCAAAATAAAATCAAGGTGAAAATAAAAATCAATAATATAGAATCGAGAGTAAAATTTTAAATACATGTTTATTTTATGGATAAGTTTCGCTTCACGGCTATATCATCAAAACCGTATGCTAGCGAATGATTGCCACTGAACAAGACTGGTTTGATATCTTATGAAATTCGATATATAAGATAAAAATGAAAGCTTTTTAAATACCTAATCAGGACACACAAACAAGGGCTTAGTGAATATTTATTTGACCAGAAGTTTGAGGCACGTTTCTTAGATACAAAAAAATGTAATACCGAATGTTTAAAAAAAGTTATGATAAAATTTAAGAGTAACTTGTTTCAAAGATTATTATATAACTTGGTAACTGATTTGATGAAAAGGATTGCAGTGTCTCGAAAGTAAGGATAAGAAATTTCGATTTTCTAAAATATTTTACCTTATTTATTTTTTATAAGGTTTTACCACCAACTTTGTGTGAGTTTAATTTTCAGGTTTACATAATATTAATCAAAAGACCTCACAATTTTACCGTTTCGGTGGGACAGTTTATCTTCGCGTCGAAAACAGCCCTGTAGGGACCAACCTCTGGTCAAAAACCTGTTCCAAACTCACCAGTTCTAAATCTAATTTGAAGACTTTCTCTAATTGCATACACAAACGATCCCTTGTAAAATGATACATCCAATTCTTAAATCTGATTTGAACACTTTCTAAAACTGTATACAGTGGCCCATAGTACATTGTGTTACACTAGTGCGACGTAAATTCAGCTACGTACCTAATGGTATACACATACGATGGCCTGTAAAATACATAAATCTGATTTGTACACATTCTCTGAAGTATGTTTCACGACAAAATATTTAAAAGGTACTAACTTTAACTTTTTTTCACATTTTGATTCACCTCGTACAAGGTACATTTTATATGCTTTCTATTATAAACACATATTTATGCGAAGCTATAAATTCTTTTTAAAGCTGCCTTCAGAGCTGATGGTGGAAAAGATACGAATTCCACTCTTTCTGGTTATTCTTTTCTGTCTTATTGTAATCCTGTTCAAATAACAGCATCCAAAAGGATGGCCAGCCTCTGTCATGAGAAAAGCGGCATTTGAATATTTAATTACATATTCATAAGAAGTGAAGGGCCGACTTGGAGCCGATGTATCAACCCACACAAGGTCACTGATTTCTCTCCAAGCAGACTTGCTGTAGGTTCTTGACTCCCTAAAAGTGGGATTTTCCCCACCTGGAGAGAGAGAGCCTTCGTCCCGCCCTTTCCAACAACAAGGGAAAGAACGACGAAACAAACAACAAATAATTGTGCTGCTTCCATCGAGCAGAAAACGAAGGTCTTCTCTATGGTTGTGTCTCGCGCCATCCAGAAATTCTGAGGATGTGATAAATGCTTTTTGGTTTTTTCCCCCTGTGTGAATGCATCTTGCTTTGGGACGATCCCACCTTTTTAGCCTTGGGACTGGTGGTTCGAAATCCCGTAGGTGGATAATAGTGGTTCATTTGCGGAATTCGTTCTAATGGAAAGGAACTCTTAATTACTTTCTTCATCAGGACGTTCGATCTGAAAATTAAGATGTGGGCACTCAAAAGCACCGCGGTGGTGCAAGAGATGAGACAGTATTCGAGAGAACATCGTTTGTGTACTCGTCGTAAATAGTAATTAGTTTCCAGAATGTTTCGAATTATCATAGCCTTTGGAGAATTACAGGACATTAAGCTACATAGAGAACATACGAATTCTGTATGAAGTTTTAATTATATATGAAGGAGTCGGTAGGCATGAATAGCTTATTTTTATATCATAAACATAGTGTTTGTACATTGAATATTTTCGTCCCGTTTCAAGTTATTTTAAAGTTATTTTGGACCCATTTGACCTTCTTTTTAACTTAGTGAAATAGGCGCTAATTATTTGAATGAAATGTGAAAAAATTACAAATTCCAAATTTTTTACTGAAACGATGCATTTAATATATCTGTTTTAACACTTTGAAAGGTACTATTCAAAAAATAGTTTTTGGAAAAATACTTTATCAGTGTCCTATCCCTCGGGTGAAATTATTTTGCACTTAAGAATTCAGTACTTTTTGTTTTTGAACGGTAGGTGGTGTACCATATATCCCACAAGAGCCCACTTTGACAAAAGGATATCAAACCAAAAAATATTTATATATTAATCTTAATATACTTAGAACATTTATTTACTGGCTACAATCTTTCAATAGGCGGTGGAATACCGGAGGTCTCGAGGTCTCACTGCTCTCATAAAAAGTATAGGAACTTATAAAAAGTATTATTCAATCGTGTTATGTACCCATTTTGAACATTAAAGACCATTATTAAATGAAATATACTCAACAGCACATAGATTTGGTTTTATATTTTTGAGATAACTTGCAAGTCAATGCCAATGAGCAACATTATTTACAAGTGAGAGCAGTATATAAGATATGCAAATTTAATATTTTTTGAAATAGTAAGAAAGTTGGTTAAATTTGTTGTCATATAGAATATACTATAATTGGTAAATGAAAATATTTATTGCAACTGAACTACCTTCATTTAAAAATTTTATTTTATGTTCTTCAAATTGACCACATTGCTGCAATGTGTTCAGGTTGTGTAAAAAGAGATTAATTTCTGAAACTTTACTTTTCTTATACATCATTACATATACAGTAGTCTCGCTTATCCGACATAAACGGAAAAATCGGATAAGCGTAAATGTCGGATAACAGGGAGGAATTAAAAAACCGCCTAATAAACGTCAATTAAGCACCTAAACATCACGTTTTACGACAAATCAACAGAAAAACCAATTCAATACACGATAACGTTATATAGTAATTTATTTACAAATTAGCACCAAGACATCGTGCTGTATTGAAACGTATAGAAGTTGTATTGAAATTAACGTTAAAATTGACTATAAATAAATATAGAATTGCATGAAATGAACGTACAGTAACAGCATTGTCGGAAGTTAAATCCATAAAATGTTCAGTCCTGTGATGATATAAAAAAATTGTGATCCTAGTCTGTTTTCCCGACAATTGCCGTGTCTTCGCTGCCAAGTCTCGCCATCTTTGCAGCATCATCATGTCGATCCCCATAGCTTCTTCTTGCTCAACATATTTCATGGCGGTTTCTAGAGCCTTAACTCCATCATTATGCGAGATTCATAGAGGCTCAACAATTGATGCTTGATCATCAATTTCGCTACCATAGCTATTGACAAGAGTTGCATTAAAATGTCTCACGCTCGCAAACAAGCGGCACACTTTTCTAGTCGCCGATTTATGCGTTTTTTTTTTGGAGGCGTCAGATAAGACGGAATGCGGATGAGCAAAGGTCGGTTAAACGAGACTATTGTATTTAGCTAAAAACAATATGGGTTGGTTGAATTGAGTTTATGGCGCAAGGGACATATTTGGCCAAGCCGCGCCTAACATAAGACAGACAACATCAAAAAACATACACATACAAGGCAAGCCTTACTAACACAGATGACAGAAATACACCCAGGGAGGAATCGAACTGCGCCGCTTACAACTCACAGGTTGCTGGCTCAGGAGGTGAATCCATTGGGCAACGGCGGTCCTAATAATATCGGATACATTAAAAAAATGTATATAAAGTCAATCATGCAAAAAATAGTTCATTATGGAGAAAAGTAAGCATTGGCTGTTTATTTAAAATTGTGCAAAGTTTAATGCAAATTCTTGCCACTACTTTTAAAACAATAAAATATATTTGAAGTTCATCTTCAAAATGCATATCTTTGTTTAATGCAAACTTAACGACCTGAAAGCATGTATGTAAATATAACAGTCCTTTTTTTAACCAATGAATTTTTAAAAGTAGGCCTGAAATTTGAATATATTTTCACTCAAACTTTTAAGATCTTATCTTACTTATAAATGAAACACAAACATTAGTCAAAAATATATAGTTTTGAAAAAAAATTATAAAAAAACCTGTTGAAAAATTCTACTCTAAACTTTACTTATTAAATGTGTGGTTCAAGAAATCTTTCCTTTTTGCCAAAAAGAAATGGCTTAATGGACTTCAGTACAAAGATTACGACATTCTGGTCTAGCAAAGCTAAAAAACATATCTCGAAAATTTTTATTTTGTCTCATTTGTAAGTTGACAATATGCTCTTTCATCTCTGTAACTTCTGATCTTTGGACAATACAAAATAATTTATTTTAACACATGTTAATATCGCTATGTAACTGTCATTTATGTTTCGATTCTTATGAAACTATGATTTTTAGTGTTTCAATTCGTCTGTTCAAAGTGTACGCATAAATTTAAATTTGTTTGTGTTTTAGAAGGAAATAATTTAGTATTTCATGTAAATCTCCACTCCTTTTGAACTTTGAAACATTTAAGCTGTCGGCTCATCAAGGTTCTCATTATACTAATGTCTCTCTTTAACAAATTATTCGTGCCGATACACCCACACAAACCATGACATTTCAAAGACCGGAATTTCTTTACGGAACAAAAGGTTAAAATATGCATACTCAACCTAAAGTAAAAGTCACTCATTAACTTTGTGCAAACCATTCAGATAAGTGCGTTAGTGACCTTGGCATTCAACATTTTTTCTCTCTTGGTGTTACTTTGCTTAGAAAGACAGTAGGAGCAGCTGCCCTTTTCAAAGAATTCAGTTACAGTTTTTTTATTTGTTCTTTCTTGAAATCTTACAATAGAAATATTCTTATAATAGAGGGAAATAAAGTCAATTGCTGAAGCACAGTGGTCGAAACAGGATGTGCAGTTTCTTGAAGAAAGTGTGCGTGTGTTCTACTTGACTATATATCCACGTTAGAAATTACTTTTTTCTCTATTAGACTTTTTCTATCTAGCTAAATGTGGATGACAATAGCATTTTTTCGGCAGAACGTGTTTCTTAAACATATTCCAGGCACCACGAAGTCACTTGGCTTGTTTTTTGGAATACAATTTCACCTCGTCGCTGCTAAAAGTTCCAAAGAATGAATACCGAATCGATCTATGATAGTTGATTGGTCAACACCAATTAGATTAAAAGTCAAACGTTGCCAAAACGGCGATAAACTACATTTTAAGGTAACCTAGACATGTATCATAGGAGAGCATACAATTAGTGGAAGTAAAATCTTCGTGGATGGCTAGTTTGTTTGCTTACACTAAAAATCCCTCTCGTATTCAAGTTAAAAAAAGGTTTTTACTCTATAAAAAGTTTTTGTCAAGCTAAATATAGGTAGCAGTAGTCCAGTAGAGAGGTAATACGTCCTTCGTATTCATTATTTCACTTTTTATATATTCCTCAGGCTTTATTTTTATTAAATTAAAGTTTATCAACTTTTAAATCATACTACATATTCAAGTTTCTAATTGTATGTATTATTTTTTCGACTAGTAATTAGATTTTATATAATAGATTAATCCATCTTTTATCTTTACCGTTTTAACTTACATTTTACTATTATTTACGGGGCTCGAATCACTGCAGAAATGATTTTGGAATTAAAAATCTATCAAAACCACTTACTGAAATTAGTTATATCAGATAAAATCAGTTTTGTATAGGTAAAATATACGTCTGAATTCCTCAATAGTCTGAAAACAGTAGAAAAATTGCAAAATGCAATGCTCATTTAACGTTACAGCATTTAGGGTTGTTTTGGAGTTTTATGGTACAGGGGCGATATTAGGCCAAGCTGCGCCAAACGCAAGACAGGCAAGTAAAAACTGTTGTGAAGGGGGGAAAAAAGAGGGATTGGTGAACAGAGAAATGTAATGAAAGCAGAAAAAGATTTCTCGGATATCCCGGGAGCACGACACCAATGTTTACTGAAGAAAGTAAACTCCATGGAAAAGAAGAGATTGCTAGAGTACCTCGGGTCCGTGAAGCCCGTGCACACCTAAACGTGATGTGCCGTGAGAGTTACGGCCATTTGAGGAATCGGAAAAAGAATACTGTGTCATCCGAAATTATTTTCTGAATTCATGCTTGATGAAGGGCATTCTCATAGAAAATAAAGGCTTCGAGAAGAGGGGTACCTTGCTGAGGTTTGCTCGTGGGCAGCTCATTCTTCAGGACAGTTCTTTAGGACTGTCTAACTTCCACCTCTATAGTATTGCATTGTGTAACAGGATAGCGTCTATCATATCGTTACTACCACGCCAAAGGCGCGTATCTGCAAAATTTGCACGCGTTTCTACAAAAACGCGTTCAAAGTTTTGATGCTTCGGGAAAAATCGAGTTAGGACTCTAAGGTTGTTTTCTCATGAAAATCGGCATTTTCACTAAGAATCAAGATGATTCGTGGCTCTGTCATAGAGTTAAACATGAAAGGGTGACTCGAAAAAGGCAGTTAGTTGAAAATCGCCAAAATGCACCATGAAAATAATCATCTAGTGTCTCCGAAAAAATGTCAGTTAATGAGTTTACGCTCTAATTTCTCTGTTCACCAATCCCTCTTTTTTCCCCCTTTCACAACTTATCTTCTTTATACAAGGATTTTAAGAAATTTAACTACTATTTCAAATTTGATACCGCTTATGTGATGTTACTAACTGGTTACAATTACTAGTCACTAATTTAGCTACAGACGTGGGGGTAAAAAACATATCATCGGCTTTTTTCAAAAACTCATTAACTGACAAATATATATATATATATATATATATATATATATATATATATATATATCTTCAAACAGATTATAATATGACTTATTTCTCATCACCATGAAAATAATCATCTAGTGTCTCCGAAAAAATGTCAGTTAATGAGTTTACGCTCTAAGCCGACAATACAATCACTTGTGGAATGGTTCAATAGTGAAAATTACCATCAGTGAATACAGTTTAATAAAGCTATAGCTCAGGCCTCGAAAGTCGTCTGTCGAGTCAATCAACTATTTTCTACGAGTACTTACTTTTGTCTCTTTTTGTTTGGTCTAATTTCTCGAATTCAATTAAGTTAAAAATTCAATTTAAAAAAGAGCCTTAGTGGGCCTTTGTATATTCCACAATTTTTTCGACCAACTGATATGACTAGTAGAAAATTATTTCTACCTACTTTCTACTGCAGCGCATTCTTGAGTTTTGGCATAGTAGCTCATAAAGTTTTATCCTTGTGTACTCTGATAAGGACTATCTCTTTTCTTAAACAGGGAGCTTCTGTGGCTCAGTGAGTTTGTCCACTACGTCAACAGTCTGCGCCTCAGGGTAGTTGTAATGGTGGACCCAAGTAACTACCTGAGTCCATTTCTCTCTTCTATGTCAGAAAATTTTCCTTGTTTTTGTGTTTATTATAATGATTTATATGTGGATCCACGAGATCTACAAGTCGGAATACTCAGTTGAATTAAAGTAGCATACTAAATATTTTCTATAGATCTTCTAGTCTATTCTAAAAATCAAATTCGAAATGGTTAGTGATTTTTACACGCATGCAAGAAAGTAGCGGGTAAAAATATTTGAACAATCAAGTTGGCAAATGACATTGATTTCTGCAGAAGCTAGATATATGATGCTAGAAGCAAGAACAAGTCTGGTAACATGTCTTGCCGAAATGTGCAAGTTCTCATTCACTTTTGACTCCTTTAATCGATCAGAATAAATCTCAATTTGTATTAGGATGAATCATACACAAAACAACAAAAAAGCATTGTTCCACACGTGAAATCTTGGCAACAACCTCGCTTGGAGCTATTAGTTCCATTCATGCTTGTCAAAAGGCAACATAAATGGGGCACAGAGGATGTCTCACCAAGCTAAAGGATGACTAATTAGCGCTTAATGATATCATATCTTAAAGATATCCCCAATGACAAAGTGGAGACCATTAGTCTTTTTCTCATTCTGAAGGGCATTTACAAGAGGCATTGCTTCATCTTGAACCAATTCTGATTGCCCTTTTGGCCGTAAAGCGGAGGTTCTGGCTGAGGTAAGAACCTAAAAGAGAAAGGGGCGGGAGCGAATAAATCATGAATGATATCTGGCATAAAGTAACTAAATAAGGAGTAAGTTGCCTTTATTGTTAAGTTTCATTGAATGAATAATCGATTTCAACATTTCCATTTTGTTGAAAGGAGGAAAATGGACCTTTCTATACTTCTTGTTCATTAATAAATAATGTGAAGAAACCTTTGTTGGATACACCCAAATACTTCCATTTGTCAATGGTTAATCTTCGAGTAAACAAATGTGTCTTGACAAAAGCGTAATTTCATTTATAAAACATTTGTTGTATTTGAGTTTACTGAGAGGATTATACTTAACAAAGATTGGGTAGTACTTAAATGATTTGTTTTTAATTTTAATATTATATTTTGTTCGACTTCTTATTGCACTGGTTTACTAAAGTGGTAATAAAAATGAGAATCATAGATTTTTTTAAAGTTAAATAATCTAATGTTATATTTTATGAATAAGTTAAGACATTTGAGCATATTAAATTCAAATTAAATTATCTTGTTACTAATTTATTTTTGGTCATAATAGAAAAGTCAAGGTACATCGAAGTAACTTAATGAAGGGGAAACTTTACACATAGCCTGTAGTGGCAGTATATCTGCTATAGCATAGTTGAAAAAAAAGCAGAGAATGCATGGAAGCAAAAATATAAGGAACTTAATTTGCAATTCACGAATACAATACGGAAAAAGAATTCGAAAAAAGAATGATAATTCTAAAATCTGTCTCCCGACATTATAGTTATGACATGCCAAGCAAACCAAACCAAACCAAAATGGCAAAGCTAGGCCAGATTTGGCCATTGCGCTATACAAACCAACCAAACTTATAGTTTTAGTCAATGCTGTTTTAGTGAAGGTGAGTCAATTTTAAATTGAAATTTGTATGAATAAAGGGAATGATAGAATGATGAACATGATAATGCACATCGATAAGTGATCTTACGAGTTCGACTTAAATTTGAAATAAGTCTTCAGAGCACATTACGTAAATTCTTAATCATAACATTTTAATATTTTGGGAGAATGTTACATCTAACTGATTTTGTTATTTGTATTTATAGCTTATAAATAAAATATAAAACTCTCAGATTTAAAACATTTTTAGTCTTTGATTGGCTAACGTACTAGATTTTTCAAGCTTTGGGTTTCATTTTGGACCGATTTTATCCTTAATCTGTTCTACTGTCTTCCATTTTTCGTTTTCTGCAGCTTCTCCACTTTGGACGGACGAACGCAGTAACCCGTACTAAATGTGTTATATTCGTCATAGGTAATCAACGTCAAATTCGTATTTTACTAGTTTTGGAGAATGTTTTAGCTAACTTGATTTTGTTACATCTTTAAAGTTTCTTATTAAGATATAAAACTCTTAGGGAATAATTATTGGTATTTGATTGGCTAACGTCATAGATCTCTCAAGCTGAGGTTTTCAATTTGGACGGGTTTGATCCTTACTCTGTTCTAGTGTCTTTCATTTTTTGTTTTGCGTAGCTTGTCCACTTTGGACGAGCGCTGCAACTAGCACTAAAAGTTGTGTAATATTCGTCATAGGTAACCAACGATAAGTTCTTAATCATAACATTTTACCGCTTTTGGAGAATGTTTTTTACAGCTAACTGATTTTGTTATATCGCTACAAATCCCTTTAATCTGAAAATTTATTCAGGAGAATTTACTAGTCATATTCATTTCTATTTACAGCGTATTAAAGACGCGGACATCGCAATACATACAGAACAACTAGACTGGAGAAAAATATATTTCGAAAAGCATTATTTTAATTAATTTAGAATACGAGCGCGATTTCTGATTCGCAGTCCGGAGTTGAGTTGCCTGTCGACTGCATATCTTAAAAGTTTCTTAGTTAAGAGCATATTTAGCATAATATAAAACTCTTAAGGATTTGAATCACCTGTATTCTTTGATTTGCTAACGCCATAGACCTTCAAAGTTGAGGGTTTTGTTTCGGTCTGATTTTATCCTCACTCTGTTCTACTGTCTTTAATTTTTTGTTTTGCGCAGCTTGTCCACTTTAGACGGACAAGCGCCACGACTCGTGCAAACCGTTTTGCTATATTCGTCCTTGTTTACTCTTCAGGAGTCCCTGATTAAGAATATGTAGAAAAATCTGATGCCGAGGGAGTTGAAAACGACATGGGGCGATAGAAAAATATGTGTCACGGTCTACCTGCGTCATGCCGGAAAATCGAACGTGACACTACCACCGAGGAGAAACGCGTCAACTAATTTAACAAAGAAAGATACTCTGGAAACTTTTTTACACTTCAACAAGTTCCAACAGCAAATTCTTGCCTCGCCGTCTAGCTATTAGTTATGGTCTTAAGAGCATATTTGAAATGCCTGTCTCTCACACGGAGACCGTACACAAAAACCCTGATGTCAGGGACGACGCGTGACATCAGCAATTCGTGTGTGGTCAATCATTTTTAATACTCCGTCCCCCCATTCTTGCCTTTCAAAGCTGGCAGAGAGCGGGGCTCTGCAGACAAGAGTTGTGACCCGGTGAGACCATTTCAGCAACGTCCTTGGGTACGAGAGTGGTTAACGATGATGGTTTGTGACACTATCCCAGGTGGTATGAAGGTAAAGAAGCCGGAAGTCTGCTTGTACGGACGAAAGGGTATGACTCCGATTGAAAGGAAAATTATTCACTCATCAGGGAATTAGTGATAGGTATGCTTTGAGATGTGAGGTTATTGGGATGATACGGCGAGTTTTCAGTAACTTCATGATGGGCGATGACTGGTGAAGAGCTGTGAAGGGTATCATAATGCATTTGTCCTTCAAATAAAAGGATATAGATGTGTGAAAAAATGTCTTGGAAACAATATACGTGTTTAATCAGTGAGTGGTACTGGTAATTTATTCAGTATAAATCCAAAACCAGTTTATTCGAAAGGAAAATATATTTGCTTACTGAGAGTTTATCAACCAATAATAGCAATTGCTTCATTGCATTAAATAAACCAAATCAAAATATTGAAGAATTCTGATCAGACCTTTTTGAATAAGAATTTGGTAATGAAAAGCATGCACAATTCTTTATGTCAAGCGTCTGTATGGGTAGGTATTTTATTTAAGTCACACCGGAGCAACACAACGGACTATTGGTGACAGTCCGGGATCAATCCCAAAGGGAAAGAAGTCTGTACGGACGATAGGGGGTATGACTTCATTTAAAAGGGAAATTATTCACTCAAAAAAGCTGTAAAATTGACCCTCCGGTTATTGAAAAATTTCATTATATCAACTTTGTTTCGTTTGTTTGGTTGTTTGAAGACATTTAACTTTAAAATAAGCTATTTCAAGTGCGGAATGGAATTTCAAGCAAAAGTGTATTTGTTTGAAAGAAATTAGTCATGAATATCAGATCAATATTTATCATACTTTCATAATGATGGTGGAATTTGGAAATATCGTATCCCTGTTGCAAGAGTGCTACATATAAAAAAGATTGATAGGGAAACTGGATGCAATACTACGCTGTAAGTTCGACGTTTTTACAGGAAATGAACTTAATGGGCATTCACAATCACTCAAAATAGACTTCTGAAACAGTCACCATTTGTAGTTTTGTCTTACACTATAGTACGACGGAATATATGGATGGATAAAGCAAGCATACGTATTTGATCCAAAGTAAATTGCAGAAGCTACAAAAACTGACAAAATGGAGTTTAAAAAAATAATTTTCCGTTCACTTATTTTTTCTTCTATCCTGAATTTTCTATCGTAAAGAAATATGCATTTCCTATGATATTTACATTTTTCTGTTAAAGGGAAAAGCGATTATATTCGGATCACTTTCAATCAACGTTCAACCAATTCAACTCAAGCAACGCCGAGTAATTCTGCCAGTTTCTTTTAAAGCATATGCACTTCTTGAAAATTCCATTCACTTGCACATGAGATAGTAAAACGCTTGTTTTTATACTCAAATACCTTTTTGTGGTAGAACGTGCTTTCGATTCATATTCCATACTGAGTAAGTGGAAATAAAATATTCGTCTTCCGGTGATTCGTTTCTTTGTACTAAAAATCCCTTTAATAGACAAAGCAGATAGAATCGATTATTTTTCAGTGCGTAGATCGTTCTACAGCATTTTTTGTAAGAAAATCACTGCATCCAAAAAACGTTTTACAGGTAAGTTGAATAAGAATAGCCTCAGCTCATAAAATAAGATCAACTTTCTGCCGTAAAGGAAATTTTTAAAATTTTAAAAAAGCCCCATTTCAGACATTTCCTAACATTAATAATCCTCCAAAATTTCATTTAAAATTTTCTTTAGTCCAACTGACGTGCAGATTAAAATCGAATACTTATGGCACTTTTTCAATTCAGAGATGGTTTCTCAATGGAAATCATGTACTTACAGAATCATGCATGTAGTAACTCGACTGCTGAGTACATCTTTCAATAAAACCAATAATTTAATTTGAAACATGAAAAATAAATGTAAATTTTACTGATTTTAATCTTCTCACAAATCACTGTTTTCAAAACTTTTAAGATAACAAAGTTTAATATTAAGTTGCTTAAATATTGTTTCAATTTGTAAAGTAGTAAAAAGTAACCATGACCTTCTGTCTCTACGACAAATAATTTGTAGTACTTCAAAAAGTTTAGTTTGGATATTTTTCTAACCTTAATATTCCTTTAATATCGGCAAGATTCCTTTAATATCGGCATATATTCTATTTAAAAATAACATACAAACACAAAACAGACATAAAACGGAAGAAAAAGACAGACTGAAACCGTCAAGTTCAGTTACTAAGTTACTATATGTAAAGTATACAAAATTTAATGGACATATATTTAACCGTTTGGACGTAGTGTTGGCATACACATACAGGCAGATAGAAACGAAACTTGGGAACCATCAATTTGTCATTAAATGGAATCACACGGATAAATTGCTTGAATTCGGGTGAAAATATTCAATGTACAAACACTCCATTTTTATATATATCGCTAAATCCCTAACCAATTTATGCCAGGCCAAATATGTTAGTTTAACTAAGAGTTTAGCAATTTTATCCACCAATAATTGCAATTGTTTCATTTCCTGGATAAACCCGTGGCCGCCATGGCTCAATGGATTTGCCCACTGCGATAGCAATTTGTGAGTTGTAATCGGCGCAGGATCTATTCCTGTAACATTCCCTCGTTGTATTTCTCTCTTTGGTGTCAGTAAAACCTTCCTTGAGTGTGTGTCCATTACCTGACGTTCTATGTTTTGTGTTTAGAGCAGTTTGATCAGACTTTTGGGACACGAATTTTGAAATGAAAGCTTGAATGGTTCTTTGTGTATACCTGAGCATTCTTGGTATCAGGTTTACGGAGGTTGTAAGTTATGAAAATCCCTGATGCCTATAAGTAAGGTTCTCAGAAGTTTTCGGTAATGTAGATTTTACGGAGGAGATAGATGCCACTCAGAATACTTCGAGATTAACTAATGTTGATTTCTTTGGCTGTTATTTAGAAAGATACAAAAACATATTTTCATTTAAAATTAATTGCTATTCTCTTTGGACTTCAGGTGGGCTTTACAAAACGCTGCTATTTTTTTGAAAATGGGACAGCAGTGTCAGTTAAACTCAGTACTCCATAAAACATTGGCAAGAAAAAGCACAGCTAACCCCCCTCTTAAGTTTTATATCATTAACATAACATTTAAGGATACTGAAATAATTCATGTATCTCGACTCTGCTGAAACTGAATTTGGTAAATTCAATGGATACAAATTGGCTAAGATTCACATTCCTGAGAAACAAGTTGCTTAGAATAACTGATGGTAATTTCAAAGAAAGAAGGTATTTTTGTTGGTATTCGGAAATTATTTCTGGAACAGAATTTAATCAGTAGTTGAATCCAACTTGGAATCAGTTCATAAAGTTGCATAACAGTCTTTCAAAAATCCTTGCAAACTTTTTTGAGGCATAGAACTATAAAAATAATGTGTGTAGATGATTTTTTGATGTGTGTCATATGAAACCCCATGATACATGTCTTTCAAACTTCACTTTTTGAAGTTCCAGCAATATTTCTTTCCTGCCTATCTCGAAGTAATGAACGAGTTGAGCATGGTGAGTTATTTTACCAGGTGAGTTTTGCCCTTGAGAAGTGACATCCAAGTTTGTAGAGTCCCAATATGTTTGCTGACTTTTGCTACCTTGAGAGAGATGTCTCTTAGGCCAAGTAAAATAGTATACTTTCATTCAGTAAAAAAAATACTGCCCAATCCATGTGTTGATTCTTGTAATAAAAAGGTAAGGACGTGTTACCAAGTGAATCAAACGGTTCTCAATCAAAATTTAACGACCAATAAATGACTACGTCCAATAAGGAAGCATTTCACGCTCTTCAAATGAAAAAACATTGACTGTCCTTTCTTTCCTGCATTGCCATTAGACCTCAATAAAAGAAGATAGTTCTTAAGAAAGTTCTTAATTATTATTTGTTAACATGTTTGACTTAACACTCGTTTGTAAACTACTCTCAGAGCCTAATAATCTAAATTCGGTACAAAATTTCTCTTTCCTTTGTCGTAAATAACAAAAGGAACAGAGGTGATAAATAACGGTTTTTATTTCCTTGTTTCTCTTTCCTCGGGGATAAATCGTAAATGAGATTAAAAACGTCGATTGCAGATGGAATTTATACGAAAGCGAAGCGACGAAAGCTTCATTTCAGCTTAATTAAAACATCATTTGTAGTGCTTCAACCAACTTGGAATATAAATTTCCACTTCCTGTGATTTATGTTGATGGGGTAACGTCAAAAGTACTTGATTTAGTACGATTTTGCAGGAACACCGTGTTCTTCGTCTGAGCACGATGCAACAAACGTGACGTTGGCTGGAACACAACGCTTTGATACAATAGATGAGAGTGACGCGCATGTTAATACGCCTGGTGTGAGTTATGAAAATTGGATGTCAAATTAAGACCAGTTTTGTATATTAAAAAGCTTCTCGGCACTCTCTCCTATTTCTAGCTATAAGGTGTCCTGCCTCTTTGCTGGATAAAAAATAAAAACACCTCATTTCAATAGATAATTGGCACACGTGGTTTTAACTTCAAAGGTTGTCTGGATGTTTGCCTACATTGCAATAATGTAGGCAAATCACATCCTGATTGATTATTGGGGTAGAATTCTGAAATGCAGGCCCGTGCATAGGAGGATGGCTATAGGGCTCAAGTCCTCATTCATTCTATCGTAGAGGTACTGCCGTTTCAGCAATACTTGTTTCTAGAAGCCAATAACCACAATTATTTTATATTTAATGAGTGAAATGCTTTGTATATGTATGTGCATATTACGTTAAATATTCTACAGTCATTGTCATTATAGACTAGTTATAAAAGCCTTCTGGGGGAGGGGCTCTGGACAATTTGCCACTTTCTTCTCATAATCAGGTATTGTTAACGTCTATCTGGTCCTAGACAATATACCGCATTCTCCTGACATTCATCTTAAATTTCAAACCGCTGGAGCTTAGTTTTAAATTGTCCTATTTTTCCTCATGGTCTTGTTGTCAAGGTCCTCCGGCCATAGAGAATTTCCTTATTCTCACATTCAGCTTAAGCTTCAATCCACTGGAGCTTAATTTTAAGTTATCCCATTTTCCCTTCATAGTCTAGTTGTCAACGTCTTCTGTACCTACACAATATGCCGATTCTTCTCAGATTCAGCTTAAGCTTCAATCTACTGGAGCTTAGTTTTAAATTATCCTATTTTCCTTCATGGTCTTCCCAACGTCCTCTGACCCTAGACAATATATATGACAATGTGTCATATGCATGACAATATGTATGACAGTGTATCATATGCATGATAATATCTATGAAAATGTGCCTTGTTCTCATATTCAGCTTCGGGTTTGATCCCGGACCGTCACCAATAGCCCGTTGCGTTGCTCCGGTGCGACGTTAATTAAAATACCTACTTTCTCCTATTCAGCTTAAGCCCCAATCAACTGCAGTTTAGTTTTAAATTATCCCATTTCCCCCTAATAATCTCGTTTTCAACGTCCTCTGACTCTGTACAATATGCCTTCTCACTTTCAGCTTTCGCTTCAATTCACTGAAGCTGAGATTTAAACTATCGTATTTTCCCTCATGTTATTGTAAACGTCTAGACAATAAATAAGTAGGACAATGTGACATGGGCATGACAATGACTATTGAAATATGTCGTCTTAACATTTAGCTTAATTCTCCTAGTGGTTTATCTTCGTGTCGAAAGCTGCCCTGTAGTCACCAGCCTCTGGTTCAAAAACCTGTTCAAAACTGTCACCAGTTCTGGGTAAGGGATAATTTGTTTTTCTTACTTGGATTTTCATTCCCCTTGGTACTCCAAGTAAAAGGGCAGTTTTGTCTCGACGAGATATCTCGTTCTTAGCAAAATTGATCAGATCTTGGGACGAGATATCTCGTCGAGACACTTGGAGGGTTAAGCTTCAATCCACTGGAGCTTAGTTTTAAGTTATCCTATTTACCATCACACTTTTGTAAACAGGCTTCTGAAGTTAAGGAAAGAAAAAATGTGCCCTTTCTTTCAAACTTCTCTCAACAAGTTCTTTACACGGCACTGTTGAATTGGTTTCAAAAGAGCAAAAGTCCACTGTCGTTTACGGTTAGATTTTCAAATGTATCTTGGAAGTAGTAAAAGTAAAATTTTGGTCACAGAAAGCTCTTACCTATAAGGTTCGCCAAGCAGTTTGTAAAATATAAACATGCGTGCATAAACCTCCTAGAAAACGATGACAATATAGAAAAGTTGTCTGAAGAAAAATAAAGATTCAAGACTACGAACTTATTTTGAAAACATCATAGAATTAAAACATTTGGAATCAAGTTTTAGTGACAATAGCTACATACAGATTTCAGAATATAAGTTTTATGATAATTTCTAATCACGGAGCACTTCAAAATATTAAGAATTTATTTCTATGGAAGAACCAAAGTTTTGTAAATGTTATTCAATTGAACCTGAAACATTTTATGTAATACTAAATTACCTGATAGAAAATTAACCCTACTAGTGGTTTTTCCTTGCATCGAAAACTACCCAGTAGTTGCCAGTTCTACTCTAGTGCGAAAATCTGTTACAAACTGTCACCAGCTCTTGGCGAGGGACAATTTGTTTTTCTACTTGGATCTTCATTCTCTTTGGAGTAATATGGCAGTTCTGTCTCGACGAGGTATTTCGTCATTAACAAAACTGACCGGATACACATGGACGATATACTTATTGAAAACACTTGGAGGGTTAAGGTATATTAGGGATTTTTTTTTATTTCTAATGCAGATGGACAGTGGATAAACGTCCTTAGGCAGAGAGAGGAAAAATACACGATACGAATGCAAAGTAGTAAGTACATAAATAGAAAAAGACAAGTACAATATAAAATAAGGCTACTAAAGTGAAAACAAGGTCTCTAGCCTTCCAGTAACGGGAAAAAGAGCACCATTAAACAGTGCGGGGCATACAATCAGGTGAAAAGAGCTCGTGACAGTACCCTTATAAAGGTGGCAGGATGGGTTAGAATCGATTCTAGTATGATGTAAATGGGCCGAAATACCATCATGTCCGGTCTTCAACGGAAACCGGTAACAGCCTTTTCCCTTTGATGATCCGGTAGATCTGCGAGCCGCTCCCTCCATGATTTGTCTCCTATTCGCTGAGTGAGATTGGACATTAAATAATTTTTGATTTTTAAACGAAGAGAGAGAAACAGCAGATTTGTATATCGTCTCGATAATGCTAGACTATAACTTCCGTGCCTCTTGCTTGCTGTATTCACCCCTTGTAAAATGGACATTCTTGCTATTATCGTGGAGGTTTTTAAGAACCAACATAACTAATTAGTTGCAAGTCAACAACGTGTGGTTGGTTTAAAGGGAAATTGATACATTTGGAAGTAAATCATTTAAATTTTGTTAATGATAATTATCGAGGGACCCTGAGAAATCAATCATTATGAGAGGGGCTTGTTCAATAAACCAATAAATTACTGAATATAAAAGCTTACATCAAAATTTTAAATTTATTGGTAGGAGCAATACTATTTAAAAACGTTGAGTTGCTTTGACATTGAAATATTGAAGTTAATGCTTTGCTAGTAAAACGTCAATTAAGTCTAACATTATTCTTTCATTCAAGGCAATTCAATGATCGGAGAAAAAATAGCTTGTTTAGTCTGATTTCTTGATATAAGATTTCGATAGACAAATTGGAAACGCGAATTACTGATTTTACTTTCAAATTATACATATATGCATATAAAACCTGCATGCATTTCGTACAGTAGTCACCCATGGGGATACTCCTTTTTAGTTCTATAGCAAAGTGTTCTTAGGAATTAATATTTCGATAGCAATCATGAATTTCTAAAACAAATTAATATTTTATCGTATTAACGAATACTCTGAGCGCTTAAAATACTTCTATCTTGGACTTTTAATAATGTAAACAAATATTTTTATAAGAATCCATATTTTTCATTCAAAAACTTATTGGTGAAAGAATATTTCATTGTTTTCAAGCACGAACAAAAACTAAGCATACTTAGTATTTGAAAATTAGCACTGTTTGAATCTTGTTGCACTCATTGTAAATGCATTTTAACTCAGTTAAATATAATGTATGATCCTTTTTGTAAAAATAATTTTGTACAACTTTAGAAACAAATTACAAATAAATATCACAAATGCAAGAAATTTATGAGAAATGTGTATAAATCTAATATTTTTATTGCTATCTTCTACATATTTTCAGCCAATCCTCCCTGCAACATATAGTACAATATAATAACCATCCCAAAAGCTAATTTTATAAGCCCCACGCCCCTGTTTTTCAAAGTGATATTGAAATGGCCTTGCACTTCCATGATCTTCCAAACTTCGGTTTTTCCCACTAAGACCTCTCAGAAACTCTAACACGGGCCACAAGCATCCATTAAAAGAAGACTAATCCTCGGAACTGCTGTTACTGAACTATAATTTTCGGATTATGCGATTTTACCTCTGATTAAGTCAGCAGGTCGACCTTTATAGGCGTTTCCATCGTGTTTCGGACAAAGACTTAACAGTCTTTACAAAGTGAGCTTTGTTAGTTGAAAGAACTGATTTATATCATCTCTAAATGAGAATTATTACTGTTTCGAAAAGCGGATTTCAAGGGAAATTTATGGCTCCGTGTGCTCAACGAGTGCTTGGTATTTAAGAGTGTGCTTTTCTCTTTCGTTTTACCCGATCACGTTCTTTCTACCTGGAGAATCGAAATCCTCTACACTGGATATTCTACCAAGCTGCTCAAAATACACCTCACGAAATATTGCATTATCTAGGGTTTCTATGTGTTATGATAAAACATCTTTAACGGAAAAATACATTTATTTTCTGAAGACGTTTTAGTTTCTATTTATGTATAGTAAATATAGTTTGAATTGAGAACATTTACATGAAAAATATGTAGGTTATTTCTCGAAT
The DNA here is from genome assembly GCA_933210815.1 of Meta bourneti. Lineage (NCBI taxonomy): Eukaryota > Metazoa > Arthropoda > Arachnida > Araneae > Tetragnathidae > Meta > Meta bourneti. The sequence continues at coordinate 29,291,357 of OW119922.1, forward strand.
AGTACTTATGGATTAAAAACTACCAAATGAAGACAATTTCAATCGCTATTTTCCATCCAAATAAATTGATAATTGTTGCTAGGGAACACTGAGAAACTCGAATAATTGCATGTACCGTATGGATGTTGCCAGAAGACCAGCTTCTTGAATTCAGTCACTAGTATAGTTGGTTGGTTGGGTTTGTCACAAGAGCCATATTTGGAAAAGCTGTGCCAAACAACTTCAAGCAAATGAACAGATACAAGGAAAGCTTTACTGACACAAGAGGGCAGTGAGCAAACCCACTGAGACAAGGCGACCCGAGTCACTAGATTTAACAGGATAGTTTTACATTGTTAATCAAGACAATGTAACATGGAGTGCTAAACAGTGCACAATTTAGTTTTGCTCACAGATTAGTCCAGATACACTAGGCAATCTAATTTCCACCGAATCATGGAGGACTGGAAGCACCATTGCGCTTACAGGTTGCAGTATTGTGTTTTGGCAGCAGGGTCATTCCTTGTGAAATGAGCAAAAATCAGGGAAAACGTGCTGCCGTATGATAACGGATTGTCATGAAATCTGGGAAAGGGGTTTAGTTTATGCATAAATAACGATATCCAAAATACTTGGCCCAATATTTTGCAAGTTTCAGGTATTTTAAGGATTTGAAACTTAAAAGAGCAATTGTGAATAAGCTTAATGTCACATGTTTGAAGATCTATTTCTCAAAAACTATTTAATGTAGACAAAAATATTTCACATATTTGTAATCTATGAAAACTTTTCTTTTTATCTGTTTGGAAATAACAATTTTAAACAACATGCTTAAGCTACAAATTAGTAGCGAAAAATCGAAAATTGTCGATTTTGATAAAAATTAAGAATGTTTCTATGGGCTAAAGGAATTTAAAGGCATTGTTAAAATTTATGACAGTTACAGTGCTAGGTATGATAAAACTATTGCTGAAGTTTGGAAGTCGGAATTAATTTTCTTCGTCTCCAAAATAGCAAAGGAAAAGTATAAAATGACGATTTTGCACTTAAAGTAGGCATACAAAATCAAACGTAGGAAAGCTCTAATGAAAACTATATTTTGGAAGAATATAGTTTAATATGTCTTTTGATAGAAAAGATTTAGGATTGTGTTTTGAGTCGTAAAGCAACAGTAACAAAATCGGTAACACACAAAAACAGGTATTGACCTTCGCAAAATTGGAGACAGTATCGTCGCCAAACGCTTCTTTGAATAGGACTAGGAAGGATTACCATATACCAAAACTATCGCCACAACTGGCGATATTTATTATCGCCAATCATAACTTTACCTTCCCATTCTATGCATATTGAAATGCAACAGTGAAATAAATACAATGAAATACCAAATTATTTTTAACTTTAGAAGTAAATTATAAAATCAGAACATCAAATTACCATTAAAAAGCTTCAGCTGAGATAAAAAAGTCAGATTTGCACCACACGCATACATCTAGTTTAAAATATTCCTGGGTCAAAAGTAAGCAAAATAAAATTAAAAAAACTTCAGGACGCATAATAGACATCTTGGTCTATAATGTTGAAAAATTTTGATGCTTTCGGAACTTTCCTTTAAATATGTATTTTAAAAAATTGAAAAATCGCATTTCCCATGGTTTTACTTTTTAAATGTTTTTCATTACTAAGGAATAGAAATACAATCACTACATTGCGACATTTTGTTATAGAAAGCTCTTAATTAAGAATAATTTTTAATATTGTCTTTAAGTTTCTAGAGATACCACGGCAATTTGAAGTTTGTAGCATATTGGCAGTTTCTATTTTCGTCGATCTCTCAGATTCAGCAGATGGCTATTAAATTATATTCTGACATCTCCTAAGAGACCTTTATCTGAAGAATGTAACTACATTTTTTTAATTTGTCAATAACTTATTGAAATATAGGGTCGCAAACAGGACACTTGTGTGTAAAAAAATTTATGACCTTGAACTTTAAATGTCATTAATTAACAAAATATAGATTTCTGAAACCTAATATTTTGCCAGTTGCTCATTTCTACACATGATCTATTTAAAAATTGATTTTCATTAAAATCGGTGATACGTCAGCCTCAGCCAATTTGCTCATTGTGCATGGAATGAAATTACACTCTGCCCTTCATGTATTTGTCAATGGATATATGAATGGTCTGCCATATGCGGATGAAGTCTTCAGTATCAATTCATAACGCCATTGTTTCAATTATATTTTATTGTTTTCAGGTAAATAACTTAGTATTAATTAAGTTTAATTAAATTAACTTAAGTAGAGTAAACTGAAGTAACTCTTTTATTAAGAGCATCATTTGGTAGGCTTTGAAAATGTCATTTTTAAGTTAGTTCAAGTCGCACATTCAATATACTTTGTATATTAACCGTTTAGTTAATTTTTCATATAATCTTAACTTAGATGTAATCTTAGAACAAACTCAGTATAAATTTGCTATAAATAAATTTGACGTATTTATAATTATCAATTACTTGCAATGTATTCGTTAGACTACCATCCGAAAATCATGACAACATTTTCGCTATCAATCAAAAGACTGTTCTTTAGATTGTCATCCAAAGAATGTTTAAGAAGCAGAGTTTGTGAAACTAATTTTTTTTGAAACATTGAATGAATTTTTAAAGCAGTAATTTGTGCACATGGAATATTTTGTCAAGAGAAATTTTAGCTCACCGTTTTACTCAGACGGGAAAAAATGGATCACATATAGTGCAATAACACATTCATTAAACGGAAAAGATCATACATTGCTATCCAAACGTTAAGGAACATTCTTAGACCATACTTTGAGGTAAAAACAAGACAGAAACCTGAAATTTGTCCTTGCTTAGAAAACACCATGATTTATAATGTTTGCATATTTTCTACTCTGAGAAAAATTTAATAAAATTGCTTGAAAAATGAATGATTGATGAAAAATCAGACAACGTTTTTGTAAAAATAACAGAAAATAAATTTTAATAGATAGCATAACACTAGCTTGAATACATGTTTGATTTCATCCTCTCTATCCTATTAATTAGGTTGTCAGATACTGCTCAATTGAGAGGAAAGACTGTATTAACTCCTGTTCCTATATTTGTGGATGTTAGAAATACGATTTAGATACGGCACTACCTCTCTTAGATGATTTTCTATGGGTAACCACAAGTGCCCGGATAGGATAAAATGAGTTAGAAAGTCCACTCTATGAATGCTGTGGCAAAAGGTATCGCTTTCCAGTGATTTTAACAACAAGTTTAAAAGATTAATCTCTACTATAGAATTTCATATGTAAGGTGGAAAAATTGTTGACAGTATTTATTGAAAGGTGTGAAGAACAAACTTTTTATCAATAATCGAAATGAAGCTCCCCAAATCATTCTCACTAACTCTAATACTATATTATATGAATACATCGACTGCTTCATGATTTTACGGCGCTGTTGTGGCTCACTCAGCAGTTGCTAGCCCACTGCGCTAGCAACCTTCGAGTTGTAGGCGGCGCAGGTTTGATTATTGCCAGGTGTATTCCTACTTGGGTGCATTTCTCTCTTCTGTGTCAGTAAAGCTTTCACTGTGTGTGTGTCAATTACTTGATATTGTATATCTTGTTTCAATTACTTGATATTGTATATCTTGTTTCAATTACTTGATATTGTATATCTTGTGTCAATTACTTGATATTATATTGTGTCTGGCACAACATGTCCAAATATCACCCTTGCGCAACAAAACTCTCAAACCAACCAACCATTATTTTTACTATACTAGTTTTATGGGACTTTATTTCTATATGGTATTACTTTCGTTAATATACAATTTGTACAAATAATTAACATTAAATAATTAATAATTATTTTCTTGGGTTAATTTATGAACTAGGTAATAATATTTCATAAACGTGGTTGTTTTAACACTAAAACTAGGTAAACCTTTAACAGTTTTAATTTAAATTTAGGCTTAAAATTTAGGTTTAATTTATTTTTTATCTTTTATTCAAACCTAAATTAGGTTTAAATAAAAACTAGTTATTGTATGAGTTTATATTTTCCTCCAGTTACGAGCATACGAAAATTCTTCCGAGCATTCTTTGAATTGAAAGCGAAAACGGTCACGACTTTCGGATGGCGGTCTAACGAATACTTTTTGTTATTTATTTAACCTCAGAAGCACGTATTTAGTTCGCTCAACACTTTAAACCTACCTTTTAATATCTGATAAATACTGCCACTTTTCCAAAGCCTCCTTTCACTTCGTATAAATGTCAGAAAGGCTCTTAGAGTATTTGGTGGAAGTGGCAGCTAATAACTTCAGAAATCCATGTCAAATGCGTTAACCTTCTACTATAAAACATTGCGAAACCAAAGTGGGATGTATTTTTTGACCGCTAGGTTTTCTTTGTAATTAGAAGGCTTGAAGTTCAATTCAGTTTCTAGGTAACGTTTATCTTTTCTTGCGATCGGCTTTTTGTCCTACAGCGGGATGGACTGGTCAGTGCAATTGCTCTACTTAAACCTAATCGGCAGCTCCGTTATTTGCTAGTCTGCGGTTTAACTTTTTTTGAATCTGTATATCGTATGCAAATCAAAACGCGATACTATCTATTAGTGAGTAAGAAAATAGATATTTTCATTCATTTTCGTTGAAGATTAGCAATTGTTAAACAAAAGTAACATCAAAGAGTCGCTTGGGGCATGCACGAGATATTTAGATCATTTTGTGTTTTATCATGATAGATTGTTATAAATGAATAAAATATTGCAATGTGTATTGTATTACTTCTGCAAAATAGAGTTGTCTCATTGTTATTTGTAACATCATTATACATTCACATCTCGTATTTTGAATTCAGTTTGTGAAATTTGAATATTTGATTAAGTTTTTAGGAGTGTCCTACAAAAAGCTTTCAAAAGTAAACTTAAATTTCCCCTCTGTTATTAAGAATGAGAGCAGATGTCCAAATTTGAAGTGGTGATTAAAACAGGGAAATGTTAAGTCTGGAAACGAAAGGTACGAAAAACATTGATACGAGTTTTACCCAATATTCCCTTTTCTACATTGGCTGAATGTATTGAAATTCAAAACATGTATGAACAGAACTCTAAGGGAAACATTAATTTTTTGAAATGAAATTGCATTTGATGTATACAGATAACCATAGATTTCAGAATGCGTTAAGAGACATTTAATTGACTGTTCAGATTTCAGATTTCTGCCCTTTTAAAATTTATTTCGTCATAAATATTCAAATGTATGAACACTCGTTTTTAAGACGGAAAATTAACTACCAATCTCTGTTTTACTAAGAAATTTTAAAATTTATTTTAGATAGATGATTCTGAATAGATGTAATTGTTTTGGGACGACCATGGAATATTGAAATTTTATGATTCGTTTGTCTACTAAATTCTGAAAGAAGGCTAGTTTAGCATTTTTCCTATTCAGTCAATTATCAGTTTTCCAATTCAATTTTTTAGTCAAAGTATATCTTTCAGTCATGATTGAGGTTCAATAAAAAGGTTTTCGGTTTTTCAAATATTCTGTATCTGATAGAGTATAGTCAGACAAATTTAATGCAACTTATTTTATACAAATCAGACTGTAAACATCATAGTTACGGTGGGTGCAAAAGTCTAGCCGTTACAACTCACTGTAAATACGCCCGACTAATGTATGAGAGGCTTTTCTGGCACCAGAAGCTTTTTATGCACCCATAGCTAAATGTAGATAGCGTTAGTGTTTATGTGGTAGAATGTATTTCCTGCATGCATTCCGAAAACGACATCACTTGCCTTGTTTTTCGAATATGATTTCATCACTTCTCCAATAAAAATTTCAAAGAATGAGTTCCGAATTGATTTTTGATAGTTGAATGGTCAACGCCAAACGTCACCAAGACGGCGATAAACTACAGTTTACGGTAACCCCGTGAAAAAAATATTGGGAAGTAGAAAAACAATCTTCTCTCCGTCTGATTTGTTCATTTACGCCATAGTTTCTAAAACTTTCTTGGCTCAACGCCTTCTTTCAAAGACATTTTTTCGGCGCCTCTGCAAAAACTATCTCAACTAATAATAAATTACAAGTGTAGCTGTGCCTATAATGCTTGAACTTCACCAAAATATTTATGTAGGTGTGTGAGATATTTCAGAATTTCTAAAAGCTAGTTTGGAAATAAGCAACTTGGAATTGAAATTATGTAGTTAACATGGGTAATGTTTTGTTAGTGAACTGAATAACATCATACTTCAAATATTCGATGTTATATTATCTACATTTTTGGTTTCACCATGGGTGCAGCAGTAAAATTCTTTTATTTGTTATGAAATTTTAACAATACACATTTTTATTATTTTTTTAAATGAACCCTAAATAATTTTTATTGATATAAAATTATTTAGGGTTTATTAATATATTTAAAACAATATCATCTAGTATTCAATCGGATAATAACGAAAATCAAGTTTTTCATCTTGCCATGAAGAACTTGTTTCATAACTATAACTTTAACAAAATTGTTTACATGCAATTCAAGTCAAACCAAAATTATTTGCAATTTTTTTATTAGTATGATAAAAAATGTGCATGTTTTTTTATTAGTTAAAAGAAACAAGAACTTCTAATGTACCAAAAAATTATTATTTGAGCACTTGGTAACATAATATTCTTTATATGCAAACAGTCGGGGCCTAAATAACCATTAAAATTGTAAGGTATTTCACTTTCAGTGCACTAAATTGGTAACTACTACCCACACTATTTGGTAATGGTAATGGTAATTGCAATTAATTAACGTCGCACTAGAGCAACACAACGGGCTCACACTATTCGGAAAAAGAATACGTGATTTAAGACTTCTATTTTTAGTATCTTCAGTAAATTTGACGTAACATGCAGATTTCTGCCACCTCATTGGTAAAAACTTGCAAGAATTGGAAGTGTGGCAAATGCACGAAAAGATTATTTAACTTAGAAAACAGACTATACAGCACAAAACTTTTTCACATTTCCCGGGTCCCCTTAGACTCCAGACTCGCCATGAAAGTGTCGGGGGCCAACACATGTTGATCAGCGCAATAAAAATAATAACTTTTAGAATAACAATTCTTTAATTTAGTTGGCTCAGCAGCCTTACTCAATGCGAGTTGTAATCTGCACAGTTTGGATTCCTGTAATTTATTCGAGGTACAATTATCTTTTCTATATCAATTAAACTTTCCTGCTATGCATATCTATTACTTGACAGTGTATGTCTTGTGTTTGGCACAACTTGGCCAAATATGGCTCTTGCACCATAAAAAACAACCAACCAGCAAAACAACGAATCTTTAATTTAGAGAAAGTGCTTATTTTTCCCTGTCTGAAAGTTTTCTAACTGAACTGTATCGTATTTTTAGAAAACCCGATGTCACATTAAACTTTTTACATTTCCCGGGGCCCCTTAAACCTCTGGCCCAGTGCCATGGCATCGGTGACCCCCAACTATATGGGGCCTGTGCTCAATCCATTTATCACTCTAATGCGTAGCAAACATTTTCGGAGTGATCGCCATGTTATCAAGAAGGCACGGATCGTGTTAAGAAGGACCACAATTTGTGTCACACCGTCGATAACACGTGGTCCGAGGTAATGTTTCTTTTGAGTGTTCCCGCCTCTATGGAAATGAGATGTTGTCGCAGCGGAGCAAAACAAACTAATGAAAAAGTGCTGACAAATGATCCGGAATGAAATTCTGCATAGATAAGAGCTGACGAGTTGGAAGAAAGGTGACATTTTGAGATGCAGTCGAGATAGCATGGACAGGTTTTCAGACACTAGACAGCACGGAACTTAACAAGCAAGGCACTTCGTTTTATAATGAACGCCATATGTTAGGTTGAAAATAACGATTTGATTTTGTCTTTTCTGGGGACTACCCATCATCCATCGTCTGGGAAAAACTCGAAGACTGGAATTCCTGGCATTGTAAAGTGAAATGTATGGTTTTATTTGAGCAGAATCCTTTCCCAACCATTCATTCATTTAAATAAGGAATGTCTTATGCGAATGGAATTTTAAGCGATTAAGACCTTGTCCTTCAATAATGACATTTTTCAAGTCTGGCTTTAAATGAAGTGTTTTTTTCACAAAACAAATTATTCTTTGAACTAAACATTTGCCATCTTACAAATGAAACACAGCTTTTGTATAACTTTTAAATTTCATAGTGTACAAATAAAATGAGACAGCTTGTTATTCTAATTATTGAAAATTTCCCGAATAACCCCAATATTTGTTTCTGAGCATTTCAGCATTCTGAGAGTTATGCACGTATTACTTGACATTGCAGTTTCTGGTTTATTTCTGTTTTTCTACTTATCTGTATCCTGCATGGCTCAGACCGGTTTTAGTTTTCTTGATAATTGAATGTTCTGTAGAATTTTTCAATCAATAGACTTGACTTTCAATCTATCGTATTTAAATATATTATTGTGTAATAATCATTATCTTTCATAACATAATGCGGTTACTCGGTCAGGTACTCCATATTGGTCACTACTTAATGTCGTATCCTTCAATACGATTTTCATGAGCCAAGATAACTTTAAATTGTAGTATTAAATGTGATTGTTACAGAGGTAAAGTTGTTCAAAGCTTTTTTTGTCTCCCTTTTCAGTTTCTTTGGCGTTTGTTTATGTATTGAACGAATCCTTCATATCTCATTCTGTGTTTAGGAATATGAAATCCAATTTATTCAAAAGAGAATTTTTGTATTTCCTCTCAAGCGGAGCTGACTGATTTTTGCCATTATATTCATTTTAATCATACATAACCAGCAATACTTATTAGCGTTCGTTAAAAACAGACGCGCTTCTAGAATTTTCAGTTGGGAGGGTTGAGAAAATGCTTATAACGATGGTATTGTCTATCTCGAAAACTATTCCGTCACAAAATCCGCACCTGTCTGTTGCCATAGAAACGGACTTTATCCCATTTCCTGCAGGGATTGCTAGCAGAAATATATTCAAGTTTATTCCATTGACGCATTTAATGACGAATTGGATACATTTATTATGATTTTTACTTATTGCAAGAAATGTATAGTACTAGTAAACTACCTCTCTGGCTGCAATATTCGCCTAAACAAAATAAAATTATGACATCCACCATAGCCAAATGAACGAGCCCTGTTCCTATGGCAAACAGTCACCACTAAGACTTAATGGCTGGAGCAGTTCTGGTGACAGAAATTGCTGATATAGTTATTTCGGGTGCAAAATTTCTATCCCCTCAAACTTTAATCCATTCCCTGATTCAATAATCCTCCTCATGTTCAAGACAAGATGATGCGTGGGTTATGAAAAGTTAAAAAGCAAAAGTAAATGATGCGTGTGAAATTTAGACACAAATCTTATGATGGAGAACATTGAAGCATTCACTTTGAAATCTTAACAGACCGTCATCTTTATCTGTTTAACGATCTATGAACAGTAATAAAACATCCAAAAAATCTAAACAGTAATAAAGCATTCGAGAAGTCTAAACGGTAAAAAATCATCCAAAAAGAACAGTAATGAAGCAACCAAAAAGAAATAATGAAGCATCCAAAAAGTCTCTAACAGCGTTAGTTATTTATGCGTCAGGTAAAGTGATGAACATTTTCAGGTGATAAGAAATGAATTCTTAATAAACATAGATATATTTTATCAAAAGAAATGTATCCTTCACAAAGAAATCTAATAAATTTTTCTAATAGTCGATGCTTTCCACATGAGGAAGCAATGGCTGTCCCATTGAACTGCTTCTGAGTGCTTTGACATCAAATTGACATTGTCGATTGTAATGCATTATTAAATTAATCCATCATTTCCCAGTTCGATTAAAATGAAAATGCTTTTCGTGGCAGCTAATTGATTCCTAGCTTTAACTTGTCAATCAAACATGATCAAACATCTGCAGTTTTAGAAAAAAATTGTATTCTTAGTCCTAGAACTCAAATCAAATAGATTTCTTAATTATGGTTTTGCTGACATTTTAGACAGAAACATACAATTAAGTTCCTAAATTGCAATTACTCGTTTTCAATTACAGCATTTTACTTATCTTGCTGATTTATAACACATAAAAGGGGATTAATTTATCAATGTAATAGGATCATACTTGCACATTAAATATATTTAATTCTAACATCCTTATTTAATTTCCCTAGAAGAAAGAAACGTGCTGGACCATGAGAAGGATTTATTAAAAAATATTTCCACAACTGATAGAAATACATTTTTTGCAAGAAGCTATAACTTTATGTGTCTTATTTCAATAAAACTATTTACTTGGACCTCTCTCTCAACAACAATTTTGGTGTTTGATCTTGCTCTTGGTGCAGCTTATCCTGGGGTATCAAATACAACCCAATCCTCTGCACAACAAAATCTTTTCATGCCTCTGTTACCAATATCTTCTGTTAGCCATACCAAATGTTATTCAACTTGGAACCGTTACTTCAAAATAAATTTTCTAATCACGTGGAAAAATTTCACCTTCCTTGAATTCTTTGGTGTATATATTTTGCCCTCCCCCCTTAATATCGAGTGCATCCGGGAGTGTGATCAGTAGAGTACCCGAGACACTCTACTTATTTTTTTCTTTTCCCATGGGGTTTACTGTCTTTAGTAAACACGGGAATCGTGCTCCCGAGAAACCAAAATGATATTTTTATGCTTTGATCACACTACTCTATTCCCGATCCCACTTTCTTGGTTCAAAATTATGTGGTATTGTCCTCGGATCTTTCTCTTGGGGATTGATTCCGGACCGTCGCCCAGTTGTGTTGCTCCAGTGCGACATTAATTAATTACCACCTACCTACCACCGATCCCACTTCCCCCTTTTACATTTTTTACTTGCCGTTGGTCTGTTTTGTGTTTGGAACAGGGTTGCCAAATATGGTCCTTGTTCCATAAAACCCAGAAACAACCAACCAACATATATTTCGACGGATTAAAAAATTCTGTACAAAATATCAAATGCTTATACAATACATTTTATTATAAATATGTAGCAGCAATACTTAACAAAAAAGCTTAAGTGGCGATTTTGAGTTATGCATAATACATCAGTTTTGTGCTTTTAGTACTGGATAGGTGAAAGATTTAGTGATAACTCAAACCACAAAATGAAGCTCACAAGCTGAAATATATCAAAACTGAAAACATTTAACACGTCTGGAGCCTATTCGAAACAGATTTCCCGCCTTACGTGACTTCTTTTTTTGAAGTCTGCTGGGTAGCCCACATGAAAGTAGCAGTAATAGTGTAAAGGAGTAAGGCTATAATTTCCAAGGCTTCAGGTAGTAAACTAGTGTTAGATTCTGAATTGAAATTAGGATGAACTTACTTCTATCAACAGAAAAACCCTTAAGGTAGTTTGAAAATTTCCCCCACACGAGAGATCCTGCCTCATAATACCCTATCATTTACGACGGATTGTATTACATTACAGCTAAGGAACTGTACTATCTATCATAGCAAATGGCAATCTAAACAGCTACGGTAAGACGAAGATTATGGTACAGCAAAATTCATAGACCATCAAACAGAAAGATTAACACACAGTGATAATAAGAGCTGGAATTTTACACGCATATTTTCTACCCTTCTTAAAATTTCTTGAAAAGGACCCCATTATAAGAAAGTAATAAAGAATAATTAAGAATGGATATAAAAGAATGTTGTATAGCAATATTTACCGAAATAGAATTCCAATTTTGGAATATTTAAATCCTGTTACAGTGAACGATTTTATAGTTTATCTTATACAAAGGATTTGGGGGGTGGGCAACCCGACTTCGCCCGAAAGCCAGCTGATTAGCACCCGTTTCGTCAGCAGTTTTGTTGAATGGGTGATCACCTTTGTGAGCTTTTTCCGATTCACGTGCTTGCGTTCTTTCTTTACCGATTGCTCGGCTCGTGACGGCTTTTGACTTTTTGTGTTGATTCGAGTTTGATTAAATAAAAATGAGTCTTGCAAAATGTTGAAAAAATTATATTTTAGTTATAAATATTAAAAAAATTATTAAATACGGAAAAAACACGAACGATCTGAAAATAGTTGCGTTGGCCTAGAAACTCCAGATAACGTTGTTTAAATTTCATGATGACAGAGCTCAGCATATGAGAGTTTCTGCTGCTTCAGACAAACCAAGTCGTGGCCTGTGTTTCCTCAGCAGTTTCGCTGCGACGGCGAACAGATTTTTGAGCTATGTTCGCTTCTCGTGCTTGTGTTCTTTCCTCTTCCGATTGCTCGGCGTATGACAGCTTTTGATGTTTTGCGTTGGTTGGTCTCAGTAATATTCTACAATAAATTTTACTTCTATGGCACCAAAGGAACGACGTAGCGAGCTTAAAATAGTTGTGTTGGCCTAGAAATTCCAAACAAAACAAGATGTGCAAATTTCATGACGCAAGAATTCAGCGCGTTCGGGAGGTTTTTGCTTCAGATAAACAGATTCCTGCTTTATATATACGATTTAGCACAGCTAGCACATTTTTGACAAACAACCCGTTAAAGCGCATCCAGCCTTGACCTACATCAAAAATCAATACAAACCCGAGATCGAAATTATGATCCTCGAATTTTTTGTTACCAATCCACCCTTCCTTAGTGCAAACAAACACTAAACCGCATTGAATTAGTGGTCTGTAATTCTCAACAACTCTTTCAAGAGGGTTTTCGGAATGCTGAAGAATCCATACCCGACTGCATAATTCGGGTTCCATATAAGTCAATAAACACAAGGTGAGGGAGGGCCCGGGCTGTAATGAAGCGCGAAGGTCCGGGGAAGGTCAGAGCGTCCACTCTCAAATAACGGTGGTCATCACGTTCCTAGTCACGACTTCGTGTTCAGATGCTTTCCAAAACAATGATGGGAGCGAACCGCCGGGTGGTCAGAAATGTGTGTTACTTACACCTCCTCCCAGCCCACGCAGTGGCAGAAAAAAGTGATTTTGATTTTCCTGGCAACTTACCAGAAATTGAGATCTGGTACAGCTTCTTTGTACTCTTATTTTCGACGGTTTTGATGCGATCTTTATTTCTGCTCTTTTACATAAATGCAAGCCTTCCTCTGATGGTTCCTTGCGTTTAAGCGCAGTTTGTACCGTTGTTGGATCTTGCGCCATGAAACTCAAGCATTAACCCAATCTGCTGATTGTTCATTTATTAATGTCTCTTTTCTGCAGTAATCATGTGATAAAAGTCTGCCCACATTTATGAAGGTACATTCCCAAGTCTATCTTCTGAAAATGCTCAAGGCAACTGCTACCGTGCTTAATTTATTTTGTTCTAATCATCGAATCTATATTCCTTGTTTCGTTCTCCGTTAACTATAATACTTTCAAGTTAAGCCTTCCTCTGATGGTTCCTTGTTTTTAATCGCAGTTTCTCCGTTGTTGGACATAAAACTCAAATATTCAACTCAAACTTCTCATTGTTCACCTGTATTAATGTGTCTTTTCTTCAGAAATTCTGTGATAGAAGTCTGCCCACATTTCTGAAGGTACACTCGAAAGTCTATCAAAAAATGTTCAAGGCAACTTCTATTTGTCTTTAATTTGTTTTTTCTAAATCATCCAATCCCTATATCCCCTGTTTTGATCTTTAGCAAATTATAATATTTCCAAATTAAGCCTTCCATTGATGGTCTCTTGCATTTAAGCCTAGTTTGTCTGTTGTTGAACTTTGTGCGCCATAAAACGCCAACATCCAACTCAATTTACTGATTGTTCATCTGTATTAATGTGTCTTCAGTAATCGTGTGATAGAAATCTGCTCACATTTCTGACGGTACACTTGAAAATCTATCGTCAGAAATTGCTCAAGGCAACTCCTATTCCTTTTTAATTAATATTTTCTAACTATCCAATTCCTATATTTCCTGTTTTGGTTTTCATTTACAAACTATAATGGAATTTCAAGTTTGTCCTTCCTCTGATGGTTCCTTGCGTTTAAGCGCAGTTTTTTTACGTTGTTGAATCCTGCGCCATAAAACTCGAACATCCAACCTAATATGCTGATTATTCGTCTGTATTAATATCTCATTTCTGCAGCAATCATATGATAGATGTCTGCCCACATTTTTGAAGGTACATTCCAGAGTCTATCGTCTGATAATGTTCAAGGCAACTCCTATCATGCTTGATTACCTTTTGAACAGTAGAAGCTCTACATCCCTTGTTTTGGTGTTTGTTAACAAACTACAATAGAGTTAAGATTTAAGTATTCATGACAGACGAATGGACAATCTATGATTATATGATTGCAGTGGTATGCAATCATTTACTAAAGCCTGTGAGGAAATACTGTCAAACGTTAAAAAGAGGGAATTCCAATTGTCTTAATCAGATTGAGGAATATATTTCCTGCTCATGTGTATACTCAGGCTTGTAGTAATATATTTTTAGTTTCAAGATCAAGATGAATGTTTTATAATCGTAAAACTTCAGCTGACTTCTAGTAAGGCCTACCTCAGCATACTAGACTACGTGTTAGAAATTTTAGTAAAAATTCTGCTTTTGAAAAGTGAGTCGCGTTTATCAAAAATTCGATGTTCCTGGAAGAAGAATGAAAATAAACGTTTTTTGCTGCTTTTTGGAATAATAACTAGCATAACTACAACTCAATCTAACAATATACATGATGGAATAGAATTTTTAAGGATCTTTGCTCACTGCGAAGTAAATATACTACCGCCACCTAAATTTCACTAGTGTCCGTGAAAAGGGAAAGTAGTTATTGTCGAAAACCGGTTATCTCTTTTTATTACATCATTTAATTTTCTCCTAGTTACCCTTAGTGAAGAGAAGAATCTATGGGCACAAATTAATTACTATTTTAAACCGATTTCTTAAAAAATAGATATCCAATTTAACTAACTTTTTATATGGATTACAACTAACGAAATAGATAAAGCTTAAGAAAGAATACACCTGAGAGAATAAGACTAGAAATTCTACTTTTGAATCATAGTACAACCAAATACAATCAATTTTCATTTTTAAATTCATATGTAGAAAGTTTTAAATGTTTTCTGAAAAGAGATGGCTTTTATTTCTATCTTTTATGAATGGCAATTTCAACCTTAAGAAACCTAATTAAAGCACTATCCAAATTCAAATTTTCTCATACGCATAAAATTAAATTTGTAGAAACCATTTTGATAAAAAGCTTATGATTAAGAGTTTGCATCTGAGATTTTTTCCCACTGGTTTTTACCAACTAAGTCCAACGTTAACCCTTTTCATCCTTCTGAAATGTTTGTAATCTTTCAAATATCCTTTTCCATCAAAATATTTTAGGTTGAGGCTAATTCAAAAACTTACCATCAAGAACAAGATGATTTAAGAGCGTTGAGTTGCACTGACGTAACCGCAGAAAAGGTGAAACAACGAAGTTTGAAACACAGCAAGTAAATTGCAACAACACGGAATTTTGTAATTAAAAATACTATTTAAGAAACAACATGTCATTCAAACGTTCTCCGGTGGAAAAGGAAAGCGGAACAATTGTGTTTCGCGAAATCATGGCCTTTAAGAAAATGCAGTCTCTGATACCCTACTGAACTCTACCCACCTCCTCTATCCACAACTGTTTAGCTTTAATTCATACGTCTGGTCGAGTTCCCCATTTACACTTTTGGTTGGCTAATAACCATTCACTCCGTAATTGAAGAAAACGGTGAGACAAAAGAAAACAGAAACAGGAAAAGATAACAGTTTATCGAGAATGTAATTCTGTTTCTCGTAATGCACTCAATTGTACTCGAAGGCCCATTCAATTCTAATCCCATATAATTATGCTAATTCGAGCGCAAAATTTCCTAATCACAAACCCATTTGTAATAACTGCAGTTGTGACTTGGTATGACATATGGTGTACCTATGGCCGACCCGTTCGAGAATGGCAAGTTGTGACCCCGTACTCCGTTTTATCGAGGATAACACAAAATTAACCTCCACCCCTTCAGTGATCGATCAAAATCAAGTGGTGGAAGGTGTTGGTGCAGCCACCTACCTGCCTGCTCCCTTGATGCAACGTTGAATGACAGTCCGGGTTCCTGACTCGGAATTTTAACACCCTCTCTATGTCTCCTATAAATTGACTGCCCCTTGGAGGGCGTTGGGCTTGCCACCCGAGCGATACTCTTGCGCAAACGTCTCAAAGGAAGACACTTTCGGGGCACTTGAGGTAAGGACGAACGACAAAAACAAAATGCCATCCTTAATCCTTTAACCTTCAACGTCCTCTTTCGTCATGAAGAGCATAGCTTCGACCGAAACCTGCTGTTTAAGTGCCATTAACTTCATACAGTAGGAAGGAAAGCATGCGAAATAATAATTAATATCCGTGCAGAGAATGTGCTAAGTGGAAAGAATGTGTTAAGTGCAGAGAAAGTTAATTAGGGACAGGGACTGAAATAAAAAGAATGGGGCAATGGTTTTATATTTGGGAAGCGTTGTTTTCTTATAGAGATAGGACTATATTTCGTCAAGCTGCTCCAGAACCAATACAGAAGACGTCAAGTAACAGACATACATACATAAGGTTGGGTTTTATGGCGCAAAGGCCAGATTTAGATTTGACCAAGCTGCGCCATACACAAGACATAAAATAATGGAAATTAACACAAAGAAAGTTTTACTGATATAGAAGAAAGAAATACACCTTGGGACGAATCGAACTTGTGCCACAACTCACAGGTTGCTAGCTCAGAATAGTATCCACCGAGTCAGCACACACACGGAAAGTTTTACTGACACAGAAGAGAGAAAGTGTAAGTTACAGGAATTGAACCTGCGTCACCTACAAGGCTTTACACTTGGGAATAGATTCTCTAATTATTTTGTAAGAACATTTCAATAAAATCTATCGTATTTCCTTCTTATCCCTGATAAAAATTAAATTGGAACCGACGTGGATCAGTAGGTTTAGAGAGCTAACAATCTGCAAGTTGTGAGGTGGCCATGGCTCAGTTGGTACAGTCGTGGCTTAGAAATCGGAGGTTTGCGAGTTCGAAACTCAATCCAACAAAAGATTGCCGAGTACGTTGGGGCTGATGCACATTAAATTTGTCGTGTCATCAAATGTCCTCACATTGGCGTGGTGTGGAAGCTTGGAGAGTGGGGCACAAGCTCAGGTGTTGACTTCCTTACATAACCGTGGTTCAAAATTAAGAATTGATGGATCTTTCTCTTAAGGATTGATCCTGAACTGTCACCAGTAGTCCGGTGTGTTGCTCCAGTGCGACGTAAATTTAGCTACCTACCTGTAGGTGGCCCAGATTTGATTCCTATAACTTAACCTGGGGATATTTCTGTCTTCTGTGTCAGTAAAACTTTCCTTGTATATATATATGTCTTTATTTAGTGACTGCTTTCTTGTGTTTTGTGTAGCATGATCAAATATGGCTTTTGCTCCATAAAACACAAAAAATCAAAATTAGATAAGTTCCATGATGTTTGTTCTTCCTGCAAAAAATGTTCAAGAGTATATATATTCATTCATTCAAGATTAAATATTCATGTCCCGGATCATCATGAATATCCTTCCATGACTCCCCGAAATACATGTAGTACATGTCCAGGACTAGCCGTGCTGTTACTCTGACAGTTGTGATAGACAGGGTAGAATTTCTTTCCATTTCATTGCTTCGGTTTGACCAGTTTCACACATCACCTTGTCGGGGTGGTTGTGGTTGCGCTCTCCGACCACCCAGAGACCTGTAACTAGTAGTAAATTACCGGTAACTGGTAGTAAACTATCTCCTACTGGAGTTGGGTTTACGAAGCTGGACAGCTCGTAATGAGATATCTAGAAGATGGCAAACTCTGATTCGATACCTGGCGACTGTTTTCCATGTTGGTAACGCCATCCTTATGGGAATAGTCAAGCAACATGTACAACCTTCATCCACTTCATTATCTAAATCTATCACAGAAACAGAAAATGGAGTTTTGAATTAATTTTCTAATAAAAATATGCAACTATACTAACAGGACAAAATATCAATTAAAAACTGTTTATGAAAAGCTTAATGTTCAGGGAATTTGGGGCAATGATTACTGAACAATCATAGTTCTGGATATTTTATAAATCATATAAACTGTTTAATCAAATCCATTCCCATTCTTGAAAAATGGCGTTCATGACCTTAAGCGAAAAGATAGTCAAAGCTTGAGCCCCTGCATCATGGCCCTGATAACGGTATTTTCAATTACCAGAAGACTAATTAATAGTAGCTTTTTGATAGCAAATGCTCTAGGAAACTGCGAGGATCTGTTCTTGTAACCTTCCCTGGGTGTATTTCTCTCTTCTGTGTCAGTAAAACTTTTCTTAAGTGTGTGAAAGTTCATTTTCACAGCTTGCCAAACGACCATAAAAATCTAACAAACCAATCTTTGATAGCACAAATAAAAACATTAAAATATTTTTGAATTGCATAACAAAAACCATGTTTTACTAATTCACTAGATGACCAGATATTTCTCCAAGCCTTTTCGGGGATGGAACTTTTCTGTATAAACTTGTGCGTCTTTATTTATTTGGGGTATACACGAATTTAAAATTGCAAGAACAATTCTTAATATTACATAATCACCTGGATTCAAGAACCAGATAATTTAATTTCTTTTTTTTGAGATTTAGGGAAAAACAGTTTGCCAATTCAAGTTTCATATATACCTAAATTCGTCAATAACCGATAGTTAGAGCTTTAGGTGGTCAAAAAGTTCCCTAGGGCTTGGATTAAATTCTGCATATAAGATCTCAGCTTTACTAATTTAAGTACACCATTTTTCGCGTTACCTGGTTATTACATTCAGGTGACCAATACCTCAGGATGGTCTATATAGTACATTTACTTCAAAATAAACAAACTTCTGAAACTAAAAAAGTAATTTTGAGTTTGAATTATAAATTTCTTAACTAAATGGTCGGTTAATGTTTGATAGCTAAGAAGGAGACTATTAAAAAAAATTTACTACAACATTAGAAAAAATTGTAATAAATTCACTTAATAAAAAATGGTTGTAGATTGTCAGAAGTATAAAAACTAACTCAAATAATTTTTCATAATTTTATATGCAAAAGAATAAATAATGAAATTGATATAAAATTAAGAAACAATCAAAAAGCGTGTTTAACATTTACTAGTTTTGAGTTTTGAATTTTTTATTTTTTAGAAACTTCATTTCAAACACATTGATCTCTCATCATTATGAAATCCATCATACATGGATAAGAATACGTGATTGATTACTTATCGGAAAATGGTGTCTAATTTAAAGTCAGGCAGTTGCTTCCAAAGAGTTGTTTAATAATTTCTCACACGGGCCACGATAAACACTCTAATAAACAATTTAGGAAAGTCCACGATAAGCCGGAATGAAGAATCTCTTCAATCAATGTCTTTATGAGCTAGAATTTGACAAAAGAGCACGCACTGATTGCACACATAGGAGTGGTCACACGAATTAACTGGAGTCCTAATGTATCCGGTAAATGAGAAGCACGTCGCCACACCTTGTGGAAAAAGAGTTAATGCTTTTTTAACCCTACTTCGTAATAGCTGCTTGAGAAAGACCTATTATTTTGCTTTAAAAATGTTCTACCCTGGACGGTGCATTAGAGCCACCGCTGATCGTAAATTTTGCCTTTTTGTCAACCTTGATCTTTCACATTGGCTTTTGAATGAAATAGAAGGTGTTGCGTGTCTTCCGTTCTTTCACAATGTACTCCCACCGATGCAGACATTCTTAATTCATCTGTCGCAATTTTTAAGCTCAAAGGTCAATAAAATGTGAAGCAATTGATTCACTCTAGAATTCTTTAGGTTTAGACACACACATGAAAACACCAATTTCTTTCCATGAACTCATCAGTTTGTCTTTCTTATAGATCGAGTATTTTTTAGATTAATTCGAGAAAAACTTATCGAAATTGTGTCCCAATACGCACTCTAAAGTGTGCTATGCAAAGCACTAGTCAATAAATACTATTCGTTCTAATAAGTAATAATTCTTCCGATTGTTTTTACTTTCCGCAGTAAAATATTAACAGTGTTAAGATGTCACTTTTAATCAACATAGCAACAATCAACTTTGCAATCAACATAGAATGCACGCATTCAGGCTTATGTGTTGTATCTCTCGTCTTGTATTTTCCCGTTAGTGCGTAATTGACCGTAATAAAAATATATTTTCTCGTATGTGGAGTTTGTAATTTAGGATTGAGCCATACTTCTAATTATTTGTTTAGTCTTTTTTTGTAAAAATATTGTGTTTGTTGGAAAAAAGATCTTTCAAGGTAGATAAGTTGGGATTTAGGGTTTTATGGGCAACAGGTTCAACAATGGACAAGCCATTCCAAGAGCTTGATAAAATAATAAAGTCAATATATATACAGAAACATTATAAGTCAACAGTCAAACGCTAGAATTTTATGCAAGTTATAGAGATATTAGAATTAAAAGTAATAAAGATAAAATTTTATTATATTAGAATACATTAAAATTATATTAGATTTAAATAAATTGTTAGTTAAGAAGTTAAAACAAATTTCACGAGTTAATGGTTCTTTTGGCGTTTTATGGCCCTTGAGAGATAAAACGCCACATAGGTTTGGACACTTGGTATATTTGGCCAAGCTGCGCCAAACACAAGACAATGTCAAATAAAAATGTCATGAAAGGGAAAACAGGGATTACGGACCAGAGTAGTGGGAAGAATGCAGAAGACATAGCTCGGGTTTACTAAAATAAAGATCACCTCCGTGTTTACTAAAAACAGTAAGCCCCATGGGAAAAGAAGAGATCACTAGAGTACCACGGGTAGGTGAAGCCCCTACACACCTCAATGAGATGATTTAATAATTTAAAACATATTGATCAACAATATGAAACAAAAAAACTTTGAAGCCGATGAAATACACCGTCTTTCAACCTTTCAGTAAAACTTTTGAAATACCCTCGAGAAGATTTTCTAGACCCGGATTCCTCAAAATTTCCTTTCCGACAGCCGTTGAAAATTCTTCACCTGATAGGTCTGATGCAATTTCATCAAAAGGGAAACAAAAGAGCGATGGCGAGACTCGAAAAAGATTTAGACTGTCACTTTTCAATCATTCTCCCTTTCCGAAGAAGCTCGTTTCCTCTTTCCTGCAATGAAATCGGAATCCGAAGAGCGTTGAACTTAATTTCTGCAGCAAAGACACTCTGTTTGGGGTGGCGCCTGACACTTCTAACCCTGGGACGTGTCTCGTTTCTTAAGAACAAGAGCACGCAGAATGAGGACGGAAGGGATACGATACTTTCCCTGTTACAGGGGGCAAAGAACATCATCCGTTAATTGGGCAAGTGTGATGATCGGATAAATTTCCTTTCGAGGAAGTGCAGATCACTGTGAGCTTGGGAATTAGTAATTGCTCAAATTAGAGTTTTCAGAGAGAGAGCCCATCGGGCTAAATATACGTATATGTTGTCTGTTTTTCAGCAAGGTGTCGGGTCGCATAAATCTCTCTCAAGTGTGTTCTACTGAGTGGTTGAGTTTTATGAGCAATGCACAAACACAGACAAGCTGCACCGCAGCATACGTTTGTAAAGGGTGTTTCAAAACTTCCCGTCAAACTTTAAGAGGAGGCGGGGAACACAAACTTAAACCATATTCACATGGGATTCATGCCCCCAAGTGCCACCTGGATTTGTAAGAGGACTCTGTTTGGCAATGTGGTAGTTCCAGTTTGTATACGTGTTCTCTGTCAACTTTCAACAAGGTATTAGATCGCATAAATGTCTCAAGTGTGTTCTGTTGGTTGGTTGAGTGTTATGGAGAAATGTCCCGTACCAGACAAGCTGTAATTAAACATGAATTTATACAGGTTGTCTCAAAACTTCTTGTACAAACTTTAAGCTGATGTGAGAAACACAAACAAAAACCATATTCATATGGGATACATGTCCGCAAGTGCCACCTGGATTTACTAGAAGACGCTGTTTGGCAGTTGTTCAGTTTGTATGGCAATCCATGCATTGACTCTCACGTGTGCATTTCTGTCGGAGGTGCACCTTTGAGCACCTACTGTGAAATTTCAAGTGTACGACTGCTGTCAAACTGTAAAATTGGGGCTACTAAAATGTTGTTCACATACGTGCTGTCTTTTACTTCTGCACCTTAGTGTATTCTCTAGGTCTTCCGGGTGGTGCTTAGGTAGGTAGTTAATTAACGTCGCACTGGAGCAACACAACGGGCTATTAGGGTGATGATTAGGACATACATACCTATGTGAATACGATATAATTTTGTGTTTCTTTCCTCCCCTTGAAGTTTGAATAGGAAGCTTTTAAACACCCTGTATAGCAGTAATGAAATAAGTTTAAGAATAAAAAATGTAGTAAAGGTAGTAAAATTAGCAATAAAAGTTAAAACTAAAAAGAGAGCATGATCAAACGGTCATTGTCTATAAGAGTAAACAGTGATAAAATTCACCAATTGAGATAGACTTGAAGAATAAAACATCTTACAAATTTAATGACTAAAGATATACGAGACGTTACGAGCATTGTTTAAAAATACAATCACACTTTATAAAGAAAAAAGATTTGGGTATGTTCAGTTAGACTGTCCTGTTTCTTTACTAAATGATAAAGAAATAGTATGATGGGGTTTCGTGGTTTCCAGAATCCTTGTCTTCGAAGAGCTAACTTACAACTTTGAATTTTAGTGTAATAAAATTATTTAAAGATCCCAAAGTATTTTTAATCGCACAGAATATCAATTAAATAGACATCAGAACATTAAAAACAATATAGGATATTTAATTCTTAATTTAGTTCTCGAGGTATCTGTCGCCGAGGCAGGTGTTGACCTCGTCATCTGATCGTGGTTCAAAATTACGAGGTGTTGTTCAGATCTTTCACATTCGGATTGATCCCGGAATAGCCCTGTGTATTGCTCCAGAGTGAAGTAAATTCAACTACCAATTATCTTCTCAATACAAGCACTGAGTTTTATTTCATGGTTAAAACTTCTTCCTGTGCTTAACTTCGGAAACAGCTTCCCCAGCTTATGGTGCAAGGGTCATATTTGTCCAAATTGTGTATAACACGACAGAAAACGTCAAGTAATGGATATAATACGAACAAAAAAGTTTTATTGACACAAAAAAGAGAAATAAACCTTGGTTATGGGAATCGAATCTGCGCCGCCTACTAGATTGCGCCAGATTGCCAGTGCAGTGGGCAACCCACTGAGTCACTTATACAGGAGAAAGGTAAGTGTATGCGAGTTTTTAATTTTAACACTGTTGTGACAGGTACGACACGTCTACTCGCTTAAGCTTTTATAATCCTTTTAAAGTAATTGTATTTTTTTCAAAATAATCTTTTTTGACCTAATACAACGATTCTTAAGTTCTTTTGAATTCAAATAACTTTTTCTTTTCGTTTCGTTTCATCTGTTGGATACACCACGCCTTCTCACGCAAGTTTCACAATCGTGATATCTAAATATGTGACGATTAAATTATTAAAATGAATGAAATTAGTCTCTCCTTATGGGGTGTTGAGTTTTTTCTGTTTTATTTCTTCGGTGATTTGTAAGTTTTATTGAGATAGCTCTTATTTCTTGATACACCTTGACTAATCGTGTCGCATTTCGACCGCGCCTACCAAAGGACTAAACAGTTGGTTAGGTTTAATGGCGCAAGGGCCATATTAGGCCAAGCCGTACCAAACACAAGTCAGACAACGCTAAGTAATGGGTAAAGTAATGGACATATACACACTATGGAAATTTTACTGGCACAGAAGAGAGAAATACACACAGTTTAAGAAAGAGAAATAGAACCAGCGCCGCCTACAACTCGCAGGTATTGCTAGTACAGTGAGCAAAGCTACGGGGGTCTCGATTCATTGGCATTTCTCTAAAGAACAATTCCTGGTTGAAACTCAAACATATATATCACTATCTTAGGCATTTTTATGGCTTATTAATGGTCTGTAAGTAAGAATCATTGCAGTGTAGAAATTTGGAAGAGTACTCTGTATTGTAAAAATCTACTATTCTACATAGATGGCTACTATCACGTAATAGTTTCTTAATAAGTAAAATTACAAAAAATACTAGTTTTACATAATGTGTAAAATATAGTTTAATAGTGTGACTAATAGAATCTAATCTCCCGACCTGGTGCAGATTATACAATCAGCTGTAAGATTTGCTTTGGGTTATAACTACGGTAATTTATTTCTACACTAAGGCTTATTTGACCATGACCTAAAACTGTAAGAGCAGAATGTTTGGTAATAGAGATATAATTTATTTTACATATCTTATTAACATAAGATAGATTAAATACAAAAGTTCAAGTGATTGATATCTGGCTAAACAATGGGTATTAATAACAAAATATGGATTTTGAATTTTATTGCCCCGTCTTATGGGACAATCTACGTCAAGAAAAAAAAATGAAGTTTATCAGTTTCATAATTGAACAAGGCAAAAGTCTACAAAAATAACTCGAACTTTCAGAGATCGTTTCGGGAATTCTCATAGTTGTGCAAAAATGCTATTTTTTATTTACGAAGCCTTTTCCTACAAAACATTATAGAGAACTTATACTTTGGAGTTAATAAATCAAAGAATTAGTTAAAGGCTGCAACGATTCCAGATATTATTTTACAACTAATTAATTACAGCTTGCGTGATGTATAAATAAGTGACTTATTTGCATAAGCAGAATCGAGGCTCCCAGTAAATAAGCCAACCTGTCGTTTCCTGCTTAATCTCAGCCACATTCCTGAGACGCGCATAATACGATCCTTCTCAAAAGAAGAGCCTAATTGTTCGAATACACGTCAGCGCGAATAGGAACAGCAAGTGTTTACATCTAACTTGGGCTACGTGATTAGCATGCTGCTGCACTTCAACAGGTTTCACAGCGTCGGAGAAGAGGGGGGGCTCTTTCATTATTCACTTGTATGAGGATTTTGGAGAATGTTTAGAATTAAATAATTGCGAACCGTTCACCTGATTTTGAGACTCCGCAAAGGACACACAGAGACATTTTTACGAGCTTCTCCAACATGCTTCACTTGACAGAACGATCAGACTAATTCTCATCGACTAAACATTTTCTCCCTGTAGCATCTCATGGTAGCTTAGTTGATAGAGTCGTGGATTAGCTACCGGAGATTTGCGAGTTCGAAACGCGATCCAACCAAATACCGTCGTGTACGTGGGGACTGGTGCACGTTAAATCTACCATTGCCCCAAATATCCTCACGTTGGCGTGGTGGGGAAGTTTGGAGAGTGGGGAACCCTCGTCATCTGGCCGTGGTTGAAATCATGAGGTGTTGTCGTATGATCTTTGGGATTATCCCGGACCGTCGCCGATAGCCCATTGTGTTGCTCCAATGCGAAGTAAATTCAACTACCTACCTTAAAAGATCTTCGGGAGATCCTTACCACTTATTGTCGTGTTCTATTTCTCCCTGGGTGTAGCTTGTAGTGTAGCTTGGTCATAGTAGTGCATCTAAGCCCAACCCAAGAAACCAGCCTTCCCATATTTTATTTATCGAAGACAAACATGTTTTTATTTATCAAAGACGTTGGTGTTATAAACTATTTTTAGAATTTATACGGTGACCTAGTTTCATATTTGAATCGGAACTGAAATTTACATTCAGAATTATTAATAGATTTAATTTTGTCTAATGAATTTCAAATCTGTTAATATATGCAGGATTAGCACAGTTAGACCAAGTGTCTGACCCTTATTCATTAAAACAAAACAACCCTTCCCGCTTATTTTTGGGACTTGTGGTCAAGTAATGTTCTTTAGCTGTTGAACTAAATGTAGTTTTTAAAATTTTTGGATGGCTTTTTAATTATTAATGGATTGATAGTTTTCGGAAAATTTATTGAAATGTATGAGTAATATTCTAAATTGCGACGTTCGCGCTTAAATTTGAGCTATTATGATAGCATAATATGGAATTATTGGTGTTGGATTATGAATAGCATTTTAATTGTATGGATAGCAGATTATGGATGGTATTTTCGTTTCATTGACTGGCAAATTTACTGTTACAATTGCTTCAATTTCCAAACTAAACAAGGCATCAAATGGTTGGTTGTTTTGTGATTTATGATCCAAGGGCTTTATTTGGCCATGCTGCGCCAAACAACGTCAAGTAAATGGACATACAAACAAGAAACGTTTTTACTGATGTAGAAGAGAGAAATAAATACCAGGAGGAATTGAACAGGTATACCAAAAGCAAGCAAGTTTATAATTTTGGTTTATGGATGCTGTAAATCAAATGAAATTTGTTCACTTTATTGCAACTTATTATTTCTCTCCGTAACATATTATACAATAAGTTTTCTTAAATTTTCATTTCATCTTTTCAATGCAGAACAAATAACAGTTATCCTATGATATTCAGAAATAATACAATATCTTAATAATTTATTATATTTAAGATTTTCATTTATTTATTTATAATTTTACTGAAGCTAATCTTTTACAATGCATTTGTTTTGCGCTCAGTAGTAGCTTTTCTGGTTCCATTATTACTAGAAATATCAACAACACTAATAGTGCCATCATTGAAGCGTTCCAGATTTTGTGATACCTCTCTACCGTTTTCTTGATTGGAATTATCTTGAATTACTAGTATTGATTTTCAGATTTCAAATTGGAGATGGCTGTGGAGTAAATGAATTTGGAGGTTTATTTGACAATATCCAACTCTTTGAATGTGGGTAGGAGCATGCAGACCGAGTTCGACTCACAGTTTGGAACAATGTACTATTTTGTCTGATACATTAAGAATATTTTCATGATACGTATTATCTATAGAAATTTAAAAATTCTCTACATATTCTCAACGGAAAATTCTAAAATCATTACAAAATAACTCTTGGCGATTTCATGTTTACACTCGAGATCTTAAAAATAAAAAAGGCAACAGTGGTCTACAGCAGTCTTAAACTAGCAAAAGGTTTATTTTTGATTTGGGTCTTGGAGTAATAGGTAAAGTAGTGTCAAGTATATGCAGAGTATGTTCTCATTAACTATATATATAGTTCTAATCCTATGGGCCCTTTACCCAATATTTTTATAGTTGAGGCCTCGCACCTAAAATACGAGATAAATGTTACAAATGTACCCACAATATGTGTAACCAAATATGTAAGGTGTCTATCATCATCAGGTTGTATGGTCGCTGTATCAGAAGACAGACATTGTCCTAAGGAGCCAAGCCCCTTTTCTCATTAATTTTGTGCTTGGAACCCAAACAGGAGGATAAATATACGCAGGGGAGCCAACAATTATCCCCAATTTAGTTATATTTATGTATCTGTTGGCATCACTGCTCACGCACATCACAGGCAAAATTTATGCCACCACTGTTACCCAAGTTTGAAGTTGCTAGGCTAATTCCATAGTCATAGTGTTCCAAAAACACACATTCATATGAAGCAACAGAGATCTTTCTTGGGTTCCTCCAATAATTTCCTTAAGTTGGTGCCACTGTGGAATCCGAATTGCATTCGTATATGCCACCCATGCCATTACCCAATAGAAATGGTATATTCTGCCAATGGAATTCCATGAAAAAGCTGAGTCATAATAGTGCCTGAGACGATCCGTCAAGTTACTTGTGATATTAAATTTGAATACCATCAATAATATGATATGATGGATTGGGAGCCAAATTTTGGAATTAAATTGCTATTCAAACTTCTAAATTGAATTAAATATTTAAGTCGTTGTAGACGAGTCTTTATTGAAGTATCGTATACATTACCATACTGCTCTCTTGATTGAAAACCGTTTATTAGCAATTTTCATTACATAGGAGGAAGTTGAATTTAGCGATTATATCACAATCACCCTTGTTAACAGCTCACAGACATTCGTTCTCCGATTTCAATTAGTATTCAAACGTTCGGCCAGTCTGAGAAGGTAAAATAATGAGAGAGAATCGTATATATTCTTTATTGTATAGAGGAAGAATGATTGATATTGTTCCGGTTTGCTTACTATCGCATCATCTGAGTAGGTTAGGTCGTCAGCGTGGAAATGAATTAGATTCGCCACGACAAGAGGGAAAAAATGCTTCTCTTATCCGCAAGAGAAATTAGAAATGATTATCAATTAAAAGATTTAAAAGCGAACTTGTTAGAGGACGTCAAATGGACAAACAACTTTTAGCGGGA
Organism: Meta bourneti; assembly: GCA_933210815.1. NCBI lineage: Eukaryota > Metazoa > Arthropoda > Arachnida > Araneae > Tetragnathidae > Meta > Meta bourneti. Next base: position 29,319,623 of record OW119922.1, read on the forward strand.
GTTCGTAGACACACCAAAGTGTTCAATCTTTTTATTTCTGTAACCTTTTTCAATCCTTTAAATAGGTAGATGGTAAAAATAATAAGGCACACACTGGTTATACTTTCATGAAATGTCAATGTGGGAGTACACATATACAGGATAGTTAAACTTTAGAGCTCTGAATAAAGAACTATTGAACTAAACTGAAAACCAAATTGGTTTGCAATACTTTCCTGACGGTCAATGATTTTCATTTCTAAAATAAAAAAATAGTTGACGAATTTTCTAGCTGGAATGCAATTTGGTTCTTATATCATTTTAAGATCGCATCATGCAAATTATGAAACATTGTAAACAAAGTGTTCTATCAATTTGTATTAGTGATAAGTCCGAGTGCTTATAACTGACTGCGCATTACTCGTTCAATTTCATCAAAGAAGCAACAGTGCTAGTGTTTCATTCTAGGAATTTTGACGTTTAAATGTCCTTGCGAAAGGCACACTGCCAGTCGAAGCTTTTGGCCGAATACTTCTTTATGCATAAATTTTTCGAAAATGATAAAGGTCCCTGTAGTATTAGACATCGATTTCTACACATACATTTACCACTACATGATGTTGTGGGTCGACATCTATTGTTATGAAATCGTGCTCTGAGATATGGAACAACGGTCTATGTGGAAACATCCACCTCCTACTGCAGTCGGACTGGTATTTGTTTACGGCGAATCGGAATCGCTAAACCTTGTGCTTGTTGTAGTTTGCCTCCGAATATTTTTTTACATTAATATATATTTCACGACCATGGAAGGAGGAGAAAAGGTGAAGGTGACATCAATCGCTTTAAGAAGCTAAGCTATATTTACAAAACTGTGAATGGAATAAGGGTCCATGTGGTACCTACCCATGTAACATTGACGTCAAAAATATAATTGAGAGTTTTTGGCTCCTCCGGTAAAATTAGTGATTTATAACATAGACGTTAATTGACCGAAAGCTTCAATTAGTGATATCAGGAAATTTATCTATTTTCATTAAATAATTTAAGGAACAGAAATCATAGTCGGAAAAGTATGCACACCAAACCTTATTGAGTTTGATTCAATAGTTCTTTCTTCACAGCAATCTAAGCACCTCTCTGTTTTATTATAACCCCTCTGTATTTCAACTTGGGTGGTTGGTCTCAAGAACCCGCTTATAAAGTAATAAACACATTTCTGGAAAGATTTTAATGAAATGGAAGAGAGAAATAACCTAGGCTAATTACAATTGAATCTGAAATCCGTACAGCACGAGGGCATCTGAAGCAAGAGGGGAATCCAAGACTTCTTTCGTAAGTACACTTGATAAAAATATATTGTGGATAAGATGAATTACCAACTTTGGGAAAGGGTACTCATAAAAACTATGGTTTTCAACAAAATTAGATCAAGGGATTATTTAGGTTAAGAAGTTATATTTTTATCATTTATCAGCCCATTAACTTCTCTTGCCCGCATCTCTGCATTACCTTAGTATGTGTTCTTTGATACTAGTCTCCTTTTCCCAGAATGACCTGGCCCTGCCTATGATATGCTTTTTTCTGTCAAGCTAAATGTAGGTGCCTTAGTGTTTTTGAGGCGAAACGTGTTTCCTGTACATATTTCGAACGTGACATCACTTGACTTGTTTTCCGAATGCGATTTCAGCATTCCACAATAAAAATTCCAAAAATTAATTCCGAATTGGTATATCATAGTTGATTGGTCAACGCCAAACATCGCCAAAACGGCGATAAATTACATTTTAAGGTAACCCAGATTTGTATCATGCCCGAGCATTCGGGTAGCGGGAAGTAAAATCTTCGGTTTCTGCGTCTGGTTTGTCTCACTCAAATATGGTCATTTTGTAATTAAATCGAACCAGTTTGAATTAGGTAGTTTGAAAATAGTGTACAGCCCAAGGATTACATAGAGTCAAACCATGAAACATGAAGCATTTGGAAAGAGAGAAAGCCATTATTAAAAGAAAAAATGACTTAATTTATGAATGTTATGTTAATGATATAATCTCGCTAATCTTAAGTTGAAAAAATAACTTTAATAACATCTGCAAATATTAGTATCAATTTAGGTAATTCTTTTTTTTGTGGAGGGGTAAGATCCTAATTACTTTATATGTTTTCGGAATATCTATTTTTTTATACAGTTCGCACTATCCATATCATCTATATACTTGCAATACTTATCCCTCATGTCTGAGAGAGGGCCCTAACCACATAAAAATATTAGAAACTCAAGCAGCTCAATCAGCTAAGAGTTGGTGCCTCTTTAAATCTTGATACGGGGTCCAATGACCCATTGAGAAGTAAAATTATCTTACGTGTTCGACTACCCATATATAATCTGTTTAATTGTATTATTAAATGACATGTTTGGGGAACGATCCCGACCATAAAAATACTAAGAGGGGCAAAGGATTCGAGTCCCTATGTTGGCAACCCTATATATCAATACAAGGGACACATTTTGAGTCAAGTTACCTTATGCATTTGAGTATGAATAAACATGAAAAGTTGTCTTATGTATGTTTTTATGAGAACCTATATTATCCGTCTAGTTGCAGTATTTATCTATCATGTTTGGGGGACGGGCCTGGACCATAAAATTACTTCGGGGGCAAGGATGTTGAGTCCCTAGGAGTGGAAGTCACTGTATATCTTAATACAGGGGGTCATATGACCTGTTGAAACGTCACATTATGTATTTGACTTCCTTTATTTGTCCAGCTGTAATATTAGTTCTCTTGTTAGGATCCCTGACCATAAAATTTTCGGAGAGGGTAAAGGGTTTGGGACCCTAGGAGTGGTTGTTGTCACTGTATATTTTAATACAGAGGTCATATGACCTATTGCGACGTTGTTACCTTATGTATTTGACTACTAATATTAGCTGTCTAGTTGTAATATTATCTCTCGTGTTTGGGAACCTGACCATAAAAATGAGGGGTCATTGGGTTTGGAACTCTAAGATGCGTCCCTTTATATCCTGATACAAGGGCCATATGACCCAATGTGTCAAGTTATGTTATGTGCTTGACTATCTATGTTAGCTGTCTAATTGCAATATTATCCCAAGTGTTTTGGGACGGGCTCTGACCATGAAATTACTAGGGGATATTGGGATCCTGGAGTTAGTGCCACTGCCTGCGAAGACATTTCAAGACGCATCTCACTGGAATATCAGTAAAAAGTATTTTGAAACCTAAAAATATCATTCTACAAAAATGACCGCAGAGCGACAAACTAAACCAAAATAAATCATGCAACCTAGTGGGAGGTATAAACAAGAGTTTTTGACATTATATAGTATTAATAAGCAGTGTAATAAAAGAACGTGATAAATAGACGCATTTAGTTGATGCCTCACCGAGGCAAGAAGCTAACAAACAAAAGATAACCACCAACTTTATTTAGCACATTACTCTTTTCCTTGTTGATTAATAATAATTGAAATGTCAAGAAATTCTCCGACTCATTTTCCCACACATGTTTATTTTGGTCTTGGACGTTGGTGGACATGCAGTCGCCCTGCAACGACGTCAGACTCTTACTTCAAATCGGAATAATTAGCTATTTTACGACGTCTTTACGAATTTAGTTATCAACTAAGAATATTTTACCTTTGTGCTCAAAAACGTATGAAGAATCGTTACGGCATGAAAATGCTATTTGTGTGAGTATTAACGCTCGCTCCCAACACATTCTAAGTCATACATATTTAAAGCATTTCGGTCAAAATTGCGAATCGACAGGTTTTCCTTTTTGAAAACAATCAATAACAGTCTCGCCTTCTTTCGAAATAGAACCTACAAGTGATCGCATTGTCAGAGAAACGAGTCAGATGTGATATTTATAAGTCGATAGCCATTTGTCAAAGGCTACATAATCGTCCCAGTGTGAGGAAGAGCGAAAATAGGAAGTCATCATTTGTTCGAATGTATTGACGCTTTGAAACATCACACATTCCAGAATATTTACTGTCGCTTTTTTTATGATTATACAAGAGGATTACAGATTATGTTCGTAACGAAGGAAGGAACAGCAGGAGATATTTAAAACAAGAAACCGCTTTCCATTTGCAAAAGCGTTTCCGTTTGATAAATTTAGAAGGCTGAAGGTTTGTAGGTATTGATGTTGGAAAACTCATTTCAGTAATTTATAAGGTACATTGGTAAAATTATATAAGGATCTGTAAAAATAACGTCTGGATGTGTTTTGTAGAAATAGATTGAAGTCGTAGAAAATAGGAGTTTATAATTAATAGAGTTTATTGCTATATAAAATATGCAGTAATATATTAATTTCTTTGGATTATATTATGTTTGTTTGATGATTATTTGTTTGTAAAGAAAATATTGAATATTCTAATGCATCAAATATATTTAAGAAAAATGTTAAATTAATATTAAACTAAGAAAATTTGTAAGGTTCGTGTATACTTTCTGCATTTTTACATTACTGAATGTCTCACTGAAAAATCTGCCTATTTCAGTGATAAGCTTTAAAACAAAGAACGAATTTACCCTGTTACTTATTTAAGTCAACCCCTAAAGGCCTTTAATACTCTCTTAAGTACGAGCATTAGAACCTTTTTGCATTAATTTCCCGTCAGAACGTAATGTCGACAGTTGTTGTCACGTCTATCCATCGATAAAAAAAAATCTCACTCATTTCGATTGAACTTTGTTGCGATTTATCTTCACCAGGCAGAGACAGTTCATGCAACCAGTCATCCGAAAAAACGTATAAAACTTCACATATTGCACGCGCCTTTTAACCAATGACAGGAGTCACTTCTAATGTGTGCCCACGTCAACATAGAAGGGGGTGCCAGTTTAGGCAGAAAACAAACAAAAAAGGTTAAGCCATTAAGAAAACTGGTGATAAATAGGACACTCGTAACAAATTGGATGGGAGTGGGCAATTGACCAATGAACCCCCGGAAAAAAGCGACCTTTTTCCCCGTGTGATAAATGATCAACTGGACATAGCACCATAATTTACGCAAAGATCTCCCTTTTCCTCTTGGCGTTGCTATTGACATGCAATTATACTCAGAGTTATCGTTTAGTGCAGTGTTAGCGAAACAAAGGTTACGTTAGGTTGAGGAATTCTCATAAACGAATCCATTCCCCTTGTTTCCATTACGGTTAGGGTTAAATTGTCTTTTCGCTGAATCCGTTTAATTGCAGGAAGTGAAACACAGGCATCACGTCAAGATGAAGTTGCATATGCATTTCACTTGTTTGTTCCTTCTTTGTAATTACATTTAAACTGTTTGGGGTATTAAGATGGACGTTTTGCCTCAGACCTGACATTATAAAGAGATGAGGAGGTTTACTTAAGGTTGACCGTTGGTTATACAAATAAAAGCAATGAAGTTTGGCAACATTTGAAGGTTGGAAATTGGTGTATTTGTTATACCTATAAATGCACACTTGTTTGAATAAATAGGTGAGAAGATTTACATGAGGTGGTAAGTTGCTTTGAAAATAAAAGATACGGAAGTTTATTAAATTTGAGGGTCTGTTAGCTGTTTCTGAGAAGATATTTTTGTTTGAATAAGGTGAGAGAAGATTTACTTGAGATTACGTTGAAATAAAATACTCTCTAAAAAGAAAAATATATCAAGAAAAGGTTTCTTAAAACCCCTTTCTTTCTAAGGATCTTGAGGGGAGTTGAGAATCCAAATTTTCAAAAGTAATTGATTTTGAGATTCTTAGAGATTTGGGTCTGTCTCACAAATAGTTTTATTTGAGTTTCTACTTATGGGAATTTTTAAAAATATAAGTAAATTTAATAATAAAATTAAAATTTGAGCTTTAAACTCGATTTTCTTAAAATGAAAGTACTCTATATTCGATACACCCTTTTAAGAAATTATATTAACAAAGTAAGTAAAACTTTCGAAACACATTTTACAAACATAGGGTTTCTGAAGTGATGCTTTTCTTATAGATAGAGTAAAAAATTTTAAAAACATTTTTCAAGAAAAAACACCCAGAAGAATTTTGAGATTTTCGATTTAGCTTTATGTAAATATTTTCTTAAAAATGTCATGAAATATAGTATTAAATCAGCTTTTCAATGTGCAGTTAAATATTTATTGAGTATTGAAAGCATTTCTAATCGTTATATTCTGAGAAAAGATACATAAAATCAGCATGTATGATGAAAAGTTTTGTAATTGGGGAAACATTAGATTGAGGGATTATATTTTATATGATCCCTCAAGCTAATGTTTCCCCAATTAATGAGATATTATACTCTTCAGACAGAACTTATCTCGATTAGAAAGATTAGATGCTCCTTATTATAAACATATTTATAATTGAAAATAGATAAGAACTAAAGCGCAACAGTAGGGGTGATATTCCGATGCAAATTGGTTTGGTTTGTCACTCTGGGTCATTTTTTGTAACCGAGGGTTATTAAACAGGGACCTATGGCTTAAGGTGGATTCCAAACCATTATGAACATCCAAAACCGGAATTTGAATCCAGAGACTGTTGAACCAAGAGTAACTGATTCGGGAACATAATAGGTTGACATGTGTGTGGGGGCATACATACACTGTGTTTTTCTGTAGAGCAATGATATACACTGAAGTGCCAAAAGCAATGGGATACCTCCTAATATCGTGTGGGACCTCCTTTTACCCGGCGAAGTGCAACAACTCGACGTGGCATTGACTCAACAAGTCGTCGGAAGTCTCCTGAAGACATATTCAGCCATACTGCCTCTACAGCCGTCCATAATTGCGAAAGTGTTGCCGGTGTAGGATTTTGTGCACGAACTGACCTTTCGATCATATCCCTTATATGTTCGATGGGATTCATGTCTGGCGATCTAGGTGGCCAAATCATTCGCTGAAATTGTCCAGAATGTTCCTCAAACCAATCGCGAACGATTTTGGCCCAGTGACATGGCGCATTGTCACCCTGGAAAATTTCATCGTTGTTTGGGTACATGAAGTCCATGAATGGCTGCAAATGGTCTCCAAGTAGCTGAACATAACCATTTCCAGTCAGTGATTGGTTCAGTTTGACCAGAGAACCCAGTCCATACCATGTAAAAACAGCCCACACCATTATAGAGCCACCACCAGCTTGCACAGTGCTTTGTTGACAACTTGGATCCATGGCCTCGTGAGGTCTGCGCCACACTCGAACCCTCCCATCAACTCTTAACAACTGGAATCGTGACTCATCTGACCAAGCAACGTTTTTCCAGTCATCTAGGGTCCAACCGATAGGTTCACGAGCCCAGCAGAGGCGTTGCAGCCGATGGCGTGTTTAAGAGCACTCGAGTCGGTCTTCTGCTGCCATATCCCATCAACGCCAAATTTCGCTGCACTGTCCTCACGGACACGTTTGTCGTACGTCCCACATTGATTGTTGCTGTTATTTGACGCAGTATTGCTTGTCTGTTAACACTGACCACTCTACGCACACGTCGCTGGTCTCGGTCATTAAGTAGACGCGGTCGGCCACTGCGTGGTCCATGGTGGGAGGTAATGCCTGAAATTATATTTTCTCGGCACACTCTTGACACTGTGGATCAAGGAATGTTGAATTCTCTAACAATTTCCGAAATGGAATGCCCCATGCGTCTAGCTCCAACTAGCATTCCACGTTCAAATTCTGTTAATTCCCGTCGTGCGGCCACAATCACGTCAGAAAACAACTTTTCACATGAATCACTTGAGTACAAATGAAAGCCCTGACAATGCACTGCCCATTTATACATTTCTTACGCGATACGTCTGCCATCAATAGCAATATGCATGATCATTGCATATTGCTATCCCATGATTTTTGGCACTTCAGTGTATACACGCGCATGTTAGATGTTGTTGCATGTCCACCTAGTGTACGACTTGCTTAACGATTGAGTAAGTATAGATGGGTAGGTAAAAAAGTTGAACTTTTTGTTGCATTGAAGCAACACAGAGGAATATTGACGACGGTCCGGGATTAATTCCGAAGGGAAAGACCCGGGGACGACATTTTGTGATTTTGAACCACGGCCAGATGATGATGTTAAACCCTAAAGTGAAGAGGAGTAAATATTTTCGTGATATATTTTCGTTTTTAGTATATGGAACAATCAGTTGTGGAAACGGGTGAAACTATTTTTGAAATTATGAGGTTTAATAATTCACTTATTTGTAACTGACATAACTTAATTTTACTGTGCACCTTACTTAATTTTTTATCCAATACTGGATGTTGTAATGTTTTAAAGAGAATTTAACAAAGGAGCTGTTTAACACATTTTTACTAATCATCCCTTTATTAAATTTTCTTTAAAAAAATTACAACATCCAGTACTCATTAGAAAATAATAAATAAGATTTGTAAAACTTTAGTTTTTATTAGAAGTAGATCATTGTTATACGTAGCTAATTGAAATTTTTAAATGAAATATCCGTGGTTCTAAACAAAAAGAGAAACAGAATTATATTCAGTTATTTTCTTAATGGAATCTTTACCTCACTATGAATGAAAGCATTTTCTGCACGATGTCGCATTAAGATTCAACATTTTTTCTGCATTAAACAAGAAATAAGCCCGTCATTAACATTAACCTAATTGCTTTCGAATGCATCGAAATGAAGAACAAATTAGGCAATTTTTTCATGATTGACATGGCATTCATTACACTGTAAGCCACTTTGCAATCCATCGAACGAACTCTTTCGTTAATTTACAGCCTCAAGTTACACTCCCAACCGAAAGTAACTCTAGATTATTTGTTTGTTTACCATCGCGCGTCCACGTGACGCTCACTATCCGATTTCTTTCCCTTTTTGTTTCATTCCAGCGCCGAACTTTTGCTCATTGTTAATTAGATCAGTCTGTAACCTGTTATTACCCCAGTTGTACGGTTTTCATTCAGCTCTGAAAAATAATATTCTGTTCTACATTTTGCTCACACAGTTAATGAAATCGTTGTGGGATCGCCGAGTAGCTCGCTGCTTAATTTGCATCTCTCACCGCAAAATGGCGGAGAGGTTTCTCGCGGTCCGAAATTCGACTCGACGAAAAGGACATTCGTTGCGTCAGTGTTTTTGCCGATGTGAAATTCTAATTATTCTGCAATTAAAGTGGCATATGAGTGCCGATACAATGGGATATGAACAAGATTAATTAGTCGATGCAAATGAAGTGGTGTTTATTGGATTGTGGGAATTTAAAATAGAGCTGTTTCGCAATATCAAGTAACTAATAGTGTGCAGTGTCTAGCTATGAAAGTTAATTGCATCTAATTAATATCGAAGGCTAAAGCAACTACGTTATAATTAAAAATAGAAAACAATCTGGTTTATTTATTCCATTATCCATTTCACGGATTTTATTCTTCTCGATTTCAGTCTGTTCAATTGCTAGAATTTTTTAAATAAAATATTTATGTTAGTAGGGGAAGTCTGTGTAACCGACCATTTATGTTTTAGGCCAAATAAAAGACGACGTCCGGACGTTGGACTATAAGCGAGTTATATGTTAAAAAATTTACATATTATTATTACATACATGATATTCAATACCTGCTGTTCTATATTCTGCCTTAATGCGTAATTTTTTAGAGTTCAACTAACGGGATTAAGTTGATAAATAAGTTGAATTGTCCAAAATACAACGACATCCCTGTACTTTACAATCAGTCATTGAACCAATTTACTCATTGAACACAATAAGAATTTACTGAAGTTTGTTTAAAAAGAATATGAGCTTTAGCTATTTTCTCAGAAACCAGTTGGAACCCAGAAACGAGACTCATCATTGTGCTGCAGTGCATTCTCATACACATGGCCCAACATTCTTTCTAACTTTATCAGTTGAGTCAGTCAGTGTCTGGAATCTGAAGTGCGTGAGCGTGTAAAACTGCAATGAATACGTGAATACGTATTCATTGCAGTTTTACTTCTTAAGAGATGGCGGAATAGAGTTAAACATTGCTTCTAATTCAATTTTTAGCCTGAGTCCTTCAGTTCGAAATGTCTTCCCTTGTGATGAAAGAGGTAATTGTTCCTATGACCAAGCTTCTTTCGAAAATATGCTGTACGTGTCCCAAATCAAAATTGGTTTTAGTATCAAATAGTTAGTTTTTGGTTGACAGCAACCAAAGTACATGTAACCGTCAACAGATGATACCAGATGAAGGATCACGAAATTTAAAGGATAAATTGAAAGTAGTGAGAGGGGAAAGGGAGGGAAGTCTGAGAGAAGAAGAAAGGAGTCATAACCCCTCGATTGGTTTAAAACAAAGTTTTACCCAAAAGGTTAAAAATTGGCTATTGGCTGAGTGTTCAATAGCCAGGTTATGAAATATTCATGATTTTTAAAAAAAATCATAAAAATTGGATTTTTATGATTTTAATTAATCCCTTTCAAGTACGTTAAAACTTGTTGGACATGAGACATGCAAATCAGTGTAGTTTCTAGATAGTTTTGATTTATGTTAAACATTAATATTTATGATGAATAACATTAATGTATTAGGAAATATAGCAGGGTAAATTTTTGAAAATTAAACGTGATATAGGAATTAGCAATTCATCACATGATAGAATAAATAGATCAGCACAGCAAATGCCATGCATAAGCAATGTTTTCCCATCTGTTTTTGAGGGGTTTAGATTGGTTTGATTTTAATCCATAATAGGTGGCATGAAATTTTTTGGTGGGATCCCACTTGCTCCATGTTATAAATTTTTGCGTAAAATTAATCAAAAATCAGACAGATTACAGAATTTTTTTGAAGTATACATGAATAAAAAGTATAGAATTTCTCAAGTTATTTTTATGTAAATAATTAATCGGTTAAAGACTTGTTTTTGAGAAAAAATCTTGTTGAAAATAGAAAATAAAATAAAAGGAACGCTCTAAAAATCATGAAACCATTCCCCCTTCTCATTAATAATTAGCTTGAACAAAGTACTTATTTGTAAAAAATTTGTATTTGTAAGTAAATAGTAAAAAATGAGACCAGACATAAAAATATACATAAATTGAAATCAAATATGCCTATTTTCTCTGAGCATTGATAAGTATTTTAAAATTATATATTCCAAACATACAAAAAGGGTATACATAACATACAAGAAATGAAGCTTTTCTCTATGAACAGATGGAATACGTGTAATAACATTCCCGAGAACATGCCAATTGAGTGGAATTTTGAGCTGGCAATAAAAAATTCATCAAAATCATTAAAATAGCTTTCTGCTTCAATCCATAAATCTATTTTGTTAACATACTCACTCAATTATCAGATGGTTGATCAGATTTCTCAAATGAATTTAAATAAAATTAATTATTACACAAAAAATGAAAATATTAAAATTCCCAATTTCATAATCAGACTACTTAACTTATTTGATATAGGTCTTCACTTATTTGAATAAAATAGAATGCATCTTTTTCATATTATTTCATTTTTAATATTAATAAACTTAATGCAGAAAGGAAAATGAAATTTAAAATTTTGATTTAAATCAATGATTTTTTTCAATAAAACCACTTGATTTAAATCACAATTTAAATGAAGCTGATTTAAATCGGCATTCCCTGCCGATAGCCAATCTTTGGTTAACAACAACCGAACGTACATTTGGTAACCGTAAACAGATGATTCGAGATGGAAATAAAGGTCACAAAATTTGAAAGAGAAATTACGAGTTTGTGAGAGAAAAGTTACATAAAAAATATAGATCGTTGGGGATTATGAATCTCAATTCGTTAAAATTACTTTGCATAATTTAAAAATCACTTAAATCACAAAATATCAATTCAGTTTATCTTAACTAAAGCGATTTCTTACTTAATTAAAATTTATTGACTCAGAATATACAATATAGTAAATAAAATAGTTTTCTTTATCCGTAAATTTACATCTACTTAGTGAATACATAAATAAGGTGGTGAATTTTTCAAAGTATTAGATACACCATTTTCCCAGAACTTAAGTCCTAATTCAAACTCTTTTTATATTGCAGCAGACATTCGCTAATACTTAACTTCATATCTATCAATCTCTCTCTCTCTCTCTCTTTGTATATATATATATATATATATAGACCATCACCACAAATCAATATATATATATATATATATATATATATATATATATATATATATATATATATATATATATATATATATATATATATATATATATAATCTAAATTTAAAATATTAAACAAATTATTTCTGAAGTTTATGATAGCAATTACAACTATTCATATCGAAAGATCATGATTTCGAAACCTGTCAGAAAATTATAACCACATTGGCGCAAAAAGGAATACCTTTGAAAAATTATGATAATATTTATCATTGCTTTCCAAATTGATTTTTGTGCTTCTCTATGAATAATCTTTGTAAAATTCATCATTAAATTGAAGAAACATATACCGATGAGTATTATTTTTCGAAATTCAGCAATACTATTAGCTCGTTCTACGAAACGTGAATAGAAGGTTAATATAATTCTAACAGTTCACGGAAGGGTAGGACTAACTACTCATTGTGAAACATCGTTGGATGATTTGATTCTTGTCCTATACTTTAGCAAGAGGTAAAAGTTCAAGGGAAGATTGTGTTTCCGCGACCTCTTCCCCCAACTAAAAATTAATTTCAACCGTTATCTGGAATGAACATCTTTTCAAGTAGCATCCCTTTCTCCTCCGAATTCTCCATTATTACACAGATTTTCCGATTTAAAACTACCTGCACTGCCTTTAAATAATTCAATCTTAAATATTAAAAGCATAACTATCCGCACTGCACATTGGAGCTAGACAGTTCCGTTACCATTCGATTTCAAATTGTGAGAGCTTACAGCGATTCAATTATAAAACTTTTTGAAGATGGAAATGATAAAACTTTTTGGAGGAGATGGAAATGATGAAACTTTGCCAGAAGATGGAAAGTTATCAATTTCTCTCTTTCCCGTTCAGTAAAAGCACGAGTTTGCAGCCCATTTGGTAGTAAATATGGTTTAAGCAATGCTATATAACTTCTCACTGTCTTTTGAATGATCGGCTCACATAATAGCATCGAAGTCGCAGAACGGACAGGATCCTCTGTCCTTTTTTTCAAATTTTATTTAGATGTTCCTGAAAATAGTGCTGACCTGTCATATATCAAAAATTTGCTGTCAAGTCCGTTCTTGGGATTTCGGTTGGAATTTGACTCAGAAGATTTTCGAAGCCTTTGTGAGATGTTCACTCATTACATTTAAATTAACTAGATTGAATAACTCTACTCTAGCTTATTGGTCTATTCCCACTGAATTAAATTGATGATGTCTACCTTGTACATGGCGCAGCTTGTCGAAGTATAGTCCTTTCGCCATAAAGCTCTACCAACCCACTGAAATCAACATTTGATTAAATTTTGTTATTCCTTTTATTCAAAAACAGTAGATAAAGAGGTGTAATACAGGTGTAATAGGTGTTTTGCATACACACGCGTAAAATTGCAAATAGATTTGCAGAGTCATAATTTTAATCCTTAGAAAGAAATCGAAGTAGTTGAAACGCCGATTTTTTTTAAACTGCTATACTGAGGGGGAGGCTTTATTTGATTGGAACCGTAGCCTTTAAGTTGATTCAAGCAATGGATAATTTTTGCGTAGATTAGTGTACATAAGAGTTTTGCAATTAAATAAATATATGATAGTTCAAAATGCCTTTTAAATGCATTCAAATAATTTAGCTTAACATCATTAATATATCATTATTAAATTGTGCATTAGTTTTCATTGTATAACGCTTATTGGATTGCAATTTCGTTGGAAACGGCTCAGCAATAGCAGATAAATTTAAATCTTTTAAATGATTGGTCTTTATAATTGTATTTTAGTCTCAGAGGTGTTAGAATGCAGTGTCCTTTATTTCAATTATAAACCCAAATTAACAACACTGAATTAAACTCACAGCTCCATTTATTAGGGTATTTCCTGAGCAACGAATTCTACATAATTCTTGTTTAGAATTTAATTTTGAATGCAACGAGTTTACGTACTGGAGGCAAACATTTTTCGGTAGAACTTTTAGTGGGACCTTACAGGGTGACCTGTAAAGTCCCTTTAAGCCCTTTAAATTTGAAACAGCGTCTCGTTTAGTCAAAGAAGTAATGTGTACCTATAGTTATGTGACCATGCTGAATTTATCGAGACAGCTTACAGCGCTCCAAGCGGCAAAATAAGGAAGTTAAAAAAATAACTAGGAAACTAAAGGAGATCGTCCAAAAAGTTCAATTAGAAAAATGTGCACAATGCCATAATAAAAGCACAGAAAAAAGTTTCATGTAGTTATCTGTAAAATTGGCGGAGATATTCGCGATTGAAATTTGAACTATTCCATGCCTTGAAAAAGGGGTCGTCCAGAAATTCAAAAACGTGTTCTCCTGTGTTATACAGTTTTTCTGAGTTAAGCAACGACGAATTTAAAAATTAAAACAACAAAGAAAGTAAAAAAAGATAAATAAAATAATATCTGAAAAACGCACTCCGGAAAATAAAAAAGACCTGACGATCCGAAATCACAAATTTCGCGCAACAACTCGGCTATACAGCCACGAACGAAGATTTACTATTTAATAATTTTATCCTGATAAACTTTGAGTAGATGCGAAAATGTCAGAAACAAATGCGCGTTATTCAGTGTGGCACATTGGAAAAGTAAAAGACGCAGATGAGCTAGAGCAGGAAATTTATTGCTAAACAAAAACATGGCAAGTGTGTTCAAAAAGGTCACAATCGGCCGCAATACACATTTGTATTCGATCAAGCACGCCGGCATGCACATTCCTTATCATCTGCGGTGTGACAGTAGCGCAGCTATCGATGATACGCTGCCGCAGATCCAACCAACTTGTCGACGGAGCTTCATACACCCGATTTTTGATGTAACCCCAGTGGAAGAAATCGAGTGGGGTAAGATCTGGTGATTGTGGAGGCCATTCAACACAGCCACCGTAGCCGATTATCTGTAGGCCAAATCTGTTGTTAAGAAACTGTCGCACTGCGTGCTGTTTGTGGAGCGGGGCGCCATCATGTTGGAACCACAGGGAAGACAAGAACGCCAGAGGAATATCACCGATAAAGTCAGGTAACACATCCTGTAACAGCTGGAGGTATTTCGGTCCATTAAGTGAACCATCATAGAACACGGGTCCTATTAGACGATCCTTCCAAATACCGCACCACACTTTCGTGGACCACTGCACCTGCTGTTTGACGGAAACTCCCCATGAGGGATTTTCTAGTGCCCAGAAATGGGTGTTTTGTCGGTTCAGCATTCCGTTTCGGTGAAACTTAGACTCGTCCGACCACGTTATGTTGGAAAAAATTCTGGCCTAACCTCCAATTCGTTCAATGCCTAATTGCACCAGTCAAAGCGCCGCTGTTTGTCTCCCGGTAACAATCCTTGCTGCGGAATTGCATGGTAGGGATGTGCACCATTGTCGTGCAGTATTTGCCATACTTGGCTTTGTACTAAGCCACTCTGGTTGCTGATTTGTCTAGTACTGCTGTAGGGATGGGCTAAAGCGTATGCCAGTACGTCTTCCGCTGGTATTCTAGTAGGCATACGTGGTCTGCCCGAACGAGATCGACTTCTAGTGCTGCCTATGTTTCTGAGACGTCGAACAACGTTTCCAATGGTTGCCGAAGTTGGATGTGGACCATTTGGGAACCGAACGGCCTAAGTCCGTGCAGCCTGGACCGCATTACGTTGGTATTCGCCATAGAGAAAAACCATCTCACAATACTGACTATTAGTGAAAGTCGCCATTTCCTCACAGCGTACCGTATGAAGTGAGAACACCGGCTCGGGCGGTTTTTGTCTGATACGTAAAGGATGACGACACAATGTGGATTTGCATACATGCGAAACTGCAGTAAATGTCCACTGTTTTGTCCCGGATCGTGGGCATGGTCGAAACTTTCGTTCCTGTTTTAATCTACAAATTTCGTATTCAATTTTATAAGAACGTTTAATTCACGCTTTTATCTTATTCGTCTACAAATAAATTTTAAGTTTTACTGTTGCTGTGGATCTACCAATCATCCACTGAACGACGAGCATTTGTTTCTGACATTTTCCCGTCTGCGCAAAGTTTATCAGAAGAAGGCGAAAATTAATTATCGTCGCACTGGAGCTACACAACGGGCTATTGGCAATGGTCCGGGATCAATCTTGAAAGAAAGATCCGAGGACAAATTGCGTAATTTGGAACCACGGTCAGATTCCGCAGTAACACCTGAGCTGGCACCCCACTCTCCGCAATTCCACATCACACCAACGCGAGGACTTTGAGGCCACGACGGGTTTTCCGTGCACTAGCCCCTTTTTTACGATTCGGTATTTGGATGGCACAGACGAGGATCGAACTCACAACCCTCTGGTTGGCAGTCCGTCACTCTACCCACCGGGATACCGCGACCCTCAGAATTTATCAGGATAAAATTATTAAATAGTAAATCTTTCGTGGCTGTATAGCTGAGAGGTTTTAATCGAGTATTTTAGTTGTTGCGCGAAAATTGTGATTTCAGATAGCCAGTTTTTTTATTTTCCGGAGTGCGTTTTTCAGATGTTTTTTTATTTATCTTTTTTCTTTCTTTGTTTGAATTTAAATTCGTCGTTGCTTAACTCAGAAAAACTGTATAACACCGGAGAACACGTTTTTGAATTTCAGGACGACTCCTTTTTGAAAGCATGGGATAGTTCAAATTTCAATCGCTAATATCTCCGCGAATTTTACAGATAACTCCATGAAACTTTTCCCTGTTAAACTTTTCCTATGGTATTGAGCACATTTTTCTAATTGAACTTTCTGGCCGATCTCCTTTAGTTTTCGAGTTATTTTTTAACTTCCTTTTTTTGCCGCTAGGAGCGCTGTAAACTATCTCAATAAATTCAATAAATGGTCACTTTACTATAGGTACACGTTACTTTCTTGACTATACGAGACACTGTTTCAAATTTTTAAGGGCTTAAAGGGACTTTACAGGTCACCCTGTATAATCTAGTTCATGTAAAAATCATGACACCATTCGGTCATTGACTTTTAATACTAATTACATATCTTGTGCTAGGAAACTTTCAAAATAATATATAAAATAATTTTCATTTGAAAACTTTAGGAATGGAAGATGAAGCGACGAGTTCACGGCATTGAAGTAACACCTAGTTCCAACCATAAGATTAGCGTACTTCCAACAAGGATTCAGTTTTATAAAAAACTAATATTTTGACTCAAAACCAAGACATTTTGTTGAAATTTTATGACTGACTATAGTGCAGTTCTAGGCCGGCAAGGGGAGGGGATCCATAGGCGCAAGCTCCTATTCTGTATCTCCGAGTCCAAAGTGACCTATTGCAATGATGTCTATGCAATTTTATGAATTAATTTAAATAATTAGGCAAAATATTTAGTAATATTCTTGTGTGTGTGTTTAAAAGCCTTTAATATACACCAAAGAATTCTTATATATAGTCTCTTTCAAAGGTGAGTCCTTTGTAAATTGAAACTGGAATCTTGGATAGTAAATAGTGTTTAATACCCCATACATTTAAATTTTTATAAACACTTAGCTAAAACATGTATCCTTTTAAATAGTTGCATTTATTTATTTAACAAATGATTCAAAATTCATATTTATTCTAATCAACTACAACTAATTGTATTTATGAGGATCGAAAAAATAATTCGATAATCATTCTCCATCTCTAAAACATAATCTGTGCTCTTCATTTCCTTTCCTGTTTCTAATAAGTTCTCTTAACTGCATTCCTACAGTACCCTTTTGGTGAATTTACATAGTACTTCAGGTGCAGAGTCATCTAATTTCAAACGAAAGCCCCTTCATTGAAAATAATTTACTGTTGTACCAATCTTGGAATTAAAAATTAACGTGCTTAAAAGAAACTTTGCTTTTAAAATTAAAATGTTTCATTATTCTTGAGAAGCAAAGAATTAACCTTGCGGTTCATTCATTCCAATGGGATGATACGCCTCTTTTCCAAGGCTTGTTTTTTTACAAGAACTTGGGAATTAAAAGCCAACCAGGGAATTGGAAGTTAATGTTGCCATTTGAAACTACATGTTTTTAAACCCAATTTTGGATAGATGTAAGTCACTATGTGAAAAATTGAATAAATATAGGTGCTCAAATACCTTTTCGATCGACTGTATCATGCAATCTGTACCATAATTCCCTTGTTGAATTATTATGTACTATTTCAAGCACTATAAAACAGTTCTGGAGAAACAGTGTCATTAAATTCATTCCAATTTCTTCATTGAAAACAAGTCATCTCTTCATTCCAAAATAGATAGCATCCAGCACAAAAACTGAAAATTTTGCAGCACGTTAAAAATCTGACTGACTATTCTGCAGTTTGATACCCTTGTTGAATTATTCAGGACCATTACAAGTATTATTAAACAGTCATTAAGAAACAACATCATTCAATTCCAAGTGCTTTCTTTATGGGAAAACAAAGTCGTCTCTCCATTCCAGTACAAATAGACCCAGCACAAAAATTGAATTCAATCTTGCAGCACGTTGAAAATCTATGACGGACTCTACTACAGTCAGATACCATAACCCCCTTGTGAATAATTATTTAGAACTATTTCAAACATTATATAAAGCAGTCTTTAAGAAACAATGTCAACGAATTCCAAAGCTTTCTTTATGGGAAAACAAGTCATCTCTCCATTCCACTACAGATAGTACCGAGCACAAAAACTGGTCTCAGTCCTGTCCCAGCAGCGAGTGATTGACCAGTGTGATTTTGAGCGGGAACGCCGTGACGGTAATGACCCTGCGGGACGGACAGTGGGACGCATGGCTTGACCTACCGCCCACCGAGTTCGTGCAACAGCTCTTGCTTTTCAGCGTCTGGATCCCGAGGTCCTGGAAATTTCGGAAGACAACCCGCAGAGGAGGTGTCATTTAAGCCGTAGAAGAAAGGCGAGTGGGAAGTTTAACTTGCTTTCGTTACGCTTCTCTTACCATATTATTGAGTGGAGAATGCAGTTCTGAACCAACCTGGCCAAATTTTCTTTTTTCTCGGTCACTCAATAATTCCTTCGTTCTCTTGCAAAATTATTTCTGGATTTTTGGTTTGCATAGGATCCTGTGAATTAGTAGTGTGGCGAATGGTTTCGGCAACAATAATAAAACAGACAAAATATAAAATTAACTATGCATTTAATACGAGTGGTTACTTTCTTTATAAATAATACATTAGTGGAAAAATATCAAAATAATATACAAAAGGGATTCATTTGAAAAATTTAGAAATGAAATATGATGTGATGGCACTGAACTGAAACCATGTTCCGTGTGCAGATAGAAATTACAGAAATTTATTGAACTAGTCCCATATTGATGGTTAAATTCCAGTAGTGTAGCGTTGTATTTACTACTGGGGATGCCGATATTCGATAAATGAGACACAAAGAATAAAATAATAAATATCTGTAACTCGACAAAATTATGCAGTCAACATTCATGGATTTTATCTTAAGTTCCAAGTGCAGCAGGCAAAGGAGAGCAGTGCAATATCTTAAAGTGTCGTTCGGTGGCAAGGAGACCGCATGCGCAAGGACCAACTGCGCATATCGGCTGGACTGAGGCTAGTTTTAATGGAAGAGAAGGAAAGGGGTACATACTGTAAATGGCAATAATCACTAACCGATCACATAAGCTATCCCCGAACGACAAGGCAATCAAACATCAGAAGGCCGCTAGAGTTGCGACGATAGATAGCTGGAGAAAGGGCACATTTGAAATTGAAAAGATTTTCTTTAAAGATAAACTTAGTGTTTAATATCGTATTTCATTGATTCAGTAGATTCCCTGTAGTAATTTTTTGAACAGGGGTGCCGGGCTTCTGGGCTTCAACGAACGATACGCCACTGTTGAATTCGAATTGCATCACTTCAGGCTCAACGTCTTAAATAATTCCTACACAACGATGGTTTGGTCTGACTTGTTGCTCTACTGTCATTTTTCGCTACACGAAGCTTAATTTGACATATACAAGTGGCATGACTTATATAAGCAGAAAATATGCTCTCTTAAAGAAGTAATAAAAAGTCTGTCGGATCAGCACCGGATTCATGGATTCTTTCCCCCGAAATATATAGCGTATAAGACGCTGTTATTGTTATCATTGTTACTAATCCCCTCGGTCAAGGTATAGATCATTGAATCATGTTGTGCAAGTCGTACAGCGACCAATTCTTGATCATTCAAGAACTGTCCAACAGACACCAGTACAATAGCGGAAGACGTTAATTTATCTGAGCATCCGCTTTTCCTGATGGCCCTGTGTCTTACTTTAAACCTTAAATCCTGGTCCAAGTAATCTCCACGTAGCAAGAATGACCATAGAGCAACCAAGCAACCAAACTATTTCTAGTATCTCTACTGTCGCATTCTCCTCCTCTGGAGACCCCAGCCTTTCTAGCAACAAAATAACTAGACAATGCCAAAATTTAATAGGTGCAGATGTCATCTTTCGACAGGTTGACTGGCTGGTTGGGTTTTACTGCGCGCAAGGGCCATATTTTGCCAAGCTGCTCCAATCGCAAGACAAGAATTTTAAAGAAAATCAAGTAAAATGAATGCAAGATTAAGTAATTTACTATTTCAAGAGAGAACAGTGAGATGAAAGGCGAAAATATCTTTTGGATGTCTCGGGAGTGGTGGCTCCCATGACCAAAGACAGTAAAGCCCATGGGGAAAGAACAGATCACTAGTTCATGTTGATTTGAGCTATGGAGCAGCATAATGTTAAAACTACATTGACAATATAATTTAGATCAGACTGATTATTGATTTTAGATGATCATCTTGTAAAGGAAAACTATGTCAGCATTTAAAAACTGAATAATTGCAACGTACGATAAGTAACAGTATTATTATAAAAGATTTATTACTTATTTTTTATTTTTTTAAATGGAATTCTACAACCATATATGTTAAATTAAGGACTCTTTTGAGGGAAATTGGTCGAAATACACGCATATACCATCAAGGAATATATATTCAGCGATATTAGGCACAAAACAAATTGATTAAAATCTAAACAATTAAATCGCGACATATAAAATGATGGAACACATTAATGCAGCAGTACCAGCATAACAAACAAAAATGAAATTTAGGTTATTCAAAAATGTAGAATTCTGAAAACCGAAAAATTTGAGCAAACGTATCGGATTTCAACTTAAAATCTACTCGGGAGAAGAGTAATTCCAAACTACTCAGAATAAAATACCGATAAAAACGATGATTTAATTACAAACAGTACACATATTCATAATACCGAAAAATGCTTAAATATAAATGCATTGCGTTGTCTTAACTCAAGTTCATAAACTCGGAATTATGTAATTCAAAATAAAACAACGATTCTCCCATTGCCAAATACCAAGAAGCAAAATTAAAATTTCATCATCAGTGAGTTTTTCCTTTTCGCTCCTCTTCTTTACAAATTTGTTTCCTACAAAATGAAAGTTAACGTAGCTGTAATTGTGGCAAAATTTGATCTTTAAAATTAATTCCCATTACTATGAAATTTTTTAAAATTGAGTGTTTTTAATTCAAATATTATAACATTATTCATATTTTGCGAAGAAATAAAAATAAGTTCAAACATAAAGAATTAGAATTTAAATTCTGTAAAATTTTTTTTGGAAAAAGTGGTTTCTCAAGCAATACTGATATGACAATTTGAGTTTAACTGATGGCTCGTGAAATTGATATTATCTGAGTGCAACTTACCCAAAAGGGCATTAGTTTTTAAGACTTTTCACTTCTTTTCCAATCTAAGTCTTACAAATTCGGAAATCAAAGCACGAGGCGCACATTATCGGTATGTATGCTACCTTTGTGGAAAATTTCAGGTTTCTACGTTGAAGTAGTTTTTACATCACGAATGACAAGCTCCACACAACTTTGTTTTATTAATACGTATAAATGGATTTAAATGTATCTCAAATGTGAGTAACGGCACAGGCCACATTAATAGAGATATAAACAATTAAAAAACTTTAGCGCAGATAATATGTACAGGTCTGCTAATATGTTTATACTTCATGAGGGGCCACCAATTTTCCTGGTTTGGGGGGCCCTCATCCATCCTGCTTTTGGTGCTAGTATTGCAGTTGTGGGGTGGGTATAGATTTGTCTAATGTATTAACAAAGTGATTATAGTTTTTGAATGAAAAATAGGGTAGATTGTGTCGAGGACACAAAACGTAGCTTATACTCGGGCCTGTTGTTGGATCGTGGAATGAATGAAGCAAGCATAGGAAGTTTGAACGATCGTTTATTCTGTGTGAATGTTTAACAATTAATTTAAAGTTTGAACGATTAAAGTGCAATTTGATATTAACATTGAAGGATAATCATATTGATTAAAGGTCCTTGATTATAGCGTAGTTCAGTATCTTTCAAATTACGCAGTCCTTACTCCATGCAATCCAAAGTTACACTGGCCCTGGGCTCTCCCATCACCGTAGAATTCGACATATTGTGGATCCCCTCCCCGCGCTCAGTGTGAATATGCCTGCGCACTCGGTCCGAGGGTCATATCAGGTACAGGACTTCCTTTGTCTGCTCGACGCTACATTTATCTTCTTGATGTTTCTTCTAGTTCTGAAATCACAATACAAAACAATTGCAACTCTCAACTTTTCATGCATGCTCCAATACTGTTCCCGATTTTAAAGATGTATTCACGCCAAAAAGTTATCACACACTGGCAAACTGAAATATCTCTTAAAAATAGTATCTGTATCTAGGTAAGATGAAGCTGTACACCTAAGATCGTCTTATTTCCTTCTCAAATTTCACAAGTTAACCAACTCTTATATGAGAATTGATGCATTAGTGTAATAATTATTATACTGTGAAATTTTGTAGTACATTTGCATTCTTGAAGAGAAATATATTTTAATAAATGAACAATATTCTGTAACTTTCCTTTCTTCTGTGCGCTTGTAATTTAAATAATTGAGCAAAAATTATGTTTCATCCATAATTCATGAAAAGCCAGACGCAGTGTTTAGCAAACAAGTAACGTTCGTAGTGCAAGCTTTCTTCAAAGTATTACCTGGATTATATTCAACATACATCCGTTGGGAAACAAGACAGATGC
Source organism: Meta bourneti (assembly GCA_933210815.1). Taxonomy (NCBI): domain Eukaryota; kingdom Metazoa; phylum Arthropoda; class Arachnida; order Araneae; family Tetragnathidae; genus Meta; species Meta bourneti. The sequence continues at coordinate 29,342,838 of OW119922.1, forward strand.
TGGTAACTACCATAAAATCCAACCGAAATTTATTGCGTCATTTAGTATTGAGTATGACTAAGAAGGATTACACTATCTTATAACAATATGTTGACCCTTTGCCTTCTACGCTGTTTATTGATTTCAAAACGACATTTACGATCACTCAAAGCACAGATTTCTGTAAGCGAGATTAACAAGCAGATGATTTAGTAAAACGTGGAAGGAAACATTGCATTTAAAGTTCGGATGTCTTGTTTAGGGAAGGATGTTGTTGTAAAACTATGAATCCAATGCAGATGGGATTTCCAAATGTTTTGTTTTCATAGAAATTCGAAAAGTTTGTGCTTTACAGCATGGATGGTGAAATTACAATCCTCCAAAGGACATGCGTTCGTTCATAAATGTGCATGTAGTTGTTGGTAAGAGTGCTTGTGTTAGAATAGTTTGGTAGATGTATATTTTTATTGCTCAAGAAAATTTTAAATGATTTGGAATATATGAAGCTCGGTCAGTCTTAAGTCTTAAAAATACTTCTGTGGGAGAAATATTACGTTGTACCATCAATGGAATATAGTCATAATTTGCCAGCAATTTGACGGATCAATCATGTGAAAAAAAGAGTAAAAAAGGTTGTTATATATATATATTGATCTTTTCTGACAGTTCTTAACTTTTCCTTCTTATGTTTTCATAAAGGATACATTTATATTGACAATATTCAAAATGAATAAAATGAAACATCACACAGAATAAATCTGTACCTTGGTAGAAAAAGGGATAATGTCCAAAATGCGCTGTTTTTGAGTTGTGAAATAAGATATGAAATACGAGTAAGGATACTTTGGCATTAATAGATATAAACATTTAAGAAAGTTTAGCGCAGATGCTATTGCGCAGGTTGGACAATTAAAAATGTTCATAAGATGCTTTAGTTAAGATAACTATCCGTGTTATAAGACTACTAAAATTTAAACAGATTGATATAACCTCCAGGAATTTCCAAATAAGTAAACAAGTCAATTATTTTCTACACCATTAATTTCGTTTGTACCAGCAGTTCTTTTATCTTTCGCATTTAAAATGTTTTCGCTCAATTTAGCTTTTTTAAATTGTGTTCGAAGGATTTCGATACGAGACTTAATAACAATGCAGATTCGAATTAATCTTTTGAATGAGTTATGATCAATGGTGAAACTCGCTCAATTCGATTTGCCTATCCGCAAAACGTGATCGGGGAATTCTTCTTTATATCTTTTCCAGATAGGTCAACTTCGAAGAAATGGAAATCATTTTAGTGAGCTTTCACGTAACTTGTGGACTTGCTGAAGAGAAATTTGGACCCACCAAACACTGACAGACAAATTGTTCTGTTTTTCATTTTCAGACAAGACGGCGTCTATGTTTTGACAGAGAAACTATAGTATGTTCTACATAAAAGGAGGTTCTTTCATTGTGTTCGAAACAGGCAAACACGATTGCAACGAAATAAAGCAGAGTGCTGTCTCTTTGCTCAATTCCTTGCTCTCACGAGATCGAAGGAATTTTGAATGATTGAAGTGGTAGCTTTGATTTTTGCTTTTACCAGATGATCAACTTCGTCTCGTAAATACATTAAGAGGAAAGTTGGCATGACGATTATAATCTTGTTATCCATCTAGGGAAGTGCATTTCTTTCTATCTGTTGATTACGTTTTTGCTTTTTGTTTTTTTGCACATGGTATATACTGTTTTGCCTTTGGGTTCTTAAAATATGATAAATAAAAGAATTTAGGGAAAAAGTATTTTTCATAACATTCCAATTCAGTTTAGAATTCAAACAGATACATAATCATCATTGTAAAATACTCGGACTATGGTATTCAAAATCATCATTCTTTTATTCAAAGAATGCCAGATTTTCATATATCAAAATGGTATTCCTATCAACAGATGATAGAAATTTGGTTTCTGAGTTCGAACAGATATATCTAAGATAGAACCAATTATTTTGTTTGTTTGGTGACACAAACAAGACAATGCCAAGTAATTGTGAAAACGGACGGAGAGAAGAAAGTAAGGAGAGATTGCTTGGGCATCCTGTGACCATGTTTATCAGAAGCAGAAACTCTATAGGAAAAGAATGGATTTGTAATGTATACCTCGGGTTCGTGAAGCCCGTACACATCTAAAGATGCGCCCTCTAGGGGCCAATTATTTTGGAATCAAATTTTCTAGCATTTTTTAAAAATTCAAAGAAACTATCTCCATTTTAATGCTCAACATTTTTAAGTATCCCTTATTGGATGTCTTACTTTTACTTTTAGTTATTCATGGGTTTACAGATCTCTGATTTTTACTCTTTCTCTGGTAATATGTTTATTTCTTGCTGCATTTTAACATTGATTTCTCCTGAAAATTATTTAAAATTTATTAAGTTCTAATTTGATGTAAAGCAAATATCAGAAAAAGAATAAATTTCAATGTATATCTCCGTTTAATATAATTTTGTTTGTTTTTTGAACGTACGATAAAACATTACGATTTATTATTTTGTGTTTGGTATGTCTTCTGCAGTAATTTTTTGTTACCAAAAATGTTAATTACTTTTGAATAATGTAATAAATATTATTACATATATAAAGTATTCCTCCTATACGGTATCTTAGGAGGAAAATTTATGCTGAAATCTTATATACAAAGCAAATAATATGTGTCTGAATTATTATTTTGCTTGGTGTGTCCTTTACTGTAATGTTTTGCTATCAAAAACATAACTTATAAACTGAATAATGTAATAAATATTATTGAATAGTATTCCTCCTGTATGATATGTTAGAAGGAAAGTTTAAGCTGAAATCATATATAAAACAGAAAATAGGTTTGTCTAAAGAAAAACCTTCCGAATACTGAGCTTTGCGTCATGAAATTGGTACAGCTTACTTTGTCTGATATTCCTAGGTGAACACAACTGTTTTCAGCTCACTAACTCGTTCCTTTGGAACCATAGAAGTAAGATATAATATAGCATCCTGCATACCAATCAACACAAAATGTCAATGATATCACGAGCAGAATAATAGGAAGAAGAAACACTCGCACGTGAAGTGGACAAAGCTGAAAAGCTGCTCGACCAAGCAACGAAACTGCTGAGGAAACCAAGTCGTGTCTTGGTTAGTCTGATGCAGCAAAAGATTTCGGGCAAAGCTAGGTAGTTTATTATTATTTTTTTTTTATTATTATTTCAATTAACGTCACACTGGAGCAACACAATGGGCTATTGGTGACGGTCCGGGATCAATCCCAAAGGGAAAGATCCGAGGACAACACCACGTAATTTTGAACCACGGTCAGATGACGAGGCAACACCTGAGCTGGCACCCCACTCTCCAAACTTCCACACCACGCCAACGTGAGGACATTTGAGGCCACGACAGATTTAACGTGCACCAGCCCCCTTTGTACACGACGGTGTTTGGCTGGATTCGAACTCGCAACCCTTCGGTTGCTAGTTCGTTACTCTTCCAACCGGGCCACCGCGGCCCTCAAAGCTAGGTAGAAAAACTAGTTATTTACAAAAAATAGAGTGAAACGAGCATACAAAAAGTGAAACTCCAATAAAATATACTTGACAAAGTGTGCAAGCAGATTTTTAAGACTGAAAAAATAAGGTATCCAAGTTTGTTATTGTGTTGTAAGAGTAAAGGGAAACAAAAAAGTTAATATCTCTATTGGAAAATTAAACAATTCCGTAAATTACGCTTGATCCGATAAACAAAGATTTTATGTAATGTAGAAATAATTGGCACATCATACTCATTATGCATTCCTAAATAAAAGATAAATCATTACTGTGTATCTTCATTATATTATCATAAAAGAATTAGATAATTATATTCAATACCTGCCCTTTAGGGATCTTATTTCCCACATGAAAACCTTTATTGAAAATTCTTTCACTTTAATAATTTTTTAAAGTTATTTTAAATAAAATATCAACACACATAAAGTAGCGATGAAATTGTTTCCTCCATTTAGATAAGGAATTATAAGATCATTTTCAAAACAAGTTTTTAATATATTAACGGAATTGAGATGTAGATAGATCAGATTGATGACTTAGTTTCTAAGAGAAAGTATTGTAATTGATGTAATATCCTATCATATACTATTTTATCAGATTTAAGATTCACTTATGGACATAATATATTCATATCTTTTCCTTCCCATCCGATTGCAAACTTAATAAAGAGAAAATGTGTTCCCTAACTCGAAAGCTCTTTTTTCTTTCACCCACCTATTTACTCCATGAAAAAGTTTAGTTTTCTTTTCGGCAAATTAAGCCTTAATTGGCTTGGTAATCGACTATATCGTGTATGATAATCTGGATTACTGAGCATCGAAGCAAACATTAGGCAAATTCCACCAAGTTGAATCTATCATTTATTTTTACTTTGAAATTTTTTTCAAGATGATTTTTTTTCTCACAAAATTAACAAAACGTTACCTTGACTGATTTGTTTTTAATGATCAATTGGCTTTTGTAAAATGCACGATTATGTGCAAGAATAATACATTTAGACCAATTGGTTTTTTGGAATGATCTCTAAATTATTCAGAAAAGCTTTCAGAACTATCAATCTCTAAAAAATTATTCAGAAAAGTTTCCATAAATATTCATCATAAACATGGAATAGTTTTCATAAAATCCATGAGGCACATTTTTAGTCTTAAAATATGACTTTCTTAGGTGATCTTGAATCCGCTGAGTCTCACGAAGATTTCCTAATAGTGCTTTTTACCCCACAGCACACACGATGATGAAACAAATTCATCCATTGGTTGAAAGAATCGTAGGAAAGATTCTATTGGTGAAGGTCAAAACTGGTTAGAAGTCATGCAGTAAAGATTCCAGAAAGGATATATGCGTGTGAATATTCCAGAGCAAAATTGTGAAAAGCAAAATATTGAGATTTTTTCTTTGAAACTAGCTAACAAGGGAAACGCAAAATTAAAATTTGAGTTAATTTTTTAAATTATGGGTCAAAAGTAGGTTAAAGGTAGTAGTTGGTAAGCTATTTATAGATAAAGGTATATAAGTAGGTAAAAAATTAACAGATACTCAAAACAAGGTTTTCTAAAACTTAGTTTTTATAGAAATAAATCGCATTATTAAAATATTTTTCTGAGGATGATTCATTATTATATGACTATAATAAGTATATATATTTCTGTGTACATATAGCAAAGATACTTCAAAAATTACTATAAATACAAAATTTTTAAATCCAAAAATATACGAAGATACATATGAATTTTATTTTTCTAATTTTTTTCTTGAAAATTTGTTAAATATACGTGATAATTATAGCAATACTCTTTCAGATGAGTTTGAGACTAAGGAGAGAACAAAAATGTTGGCGAATATGTGAAAAGCTGTTGGCAAATGTGCTTCAAATATTCCACGCTATTAATGATAAAAACAAAATACTTGCATAGTGAGAAAGTCAAAGAATCGGACCTTGCTACTATGATAAAAATTCAAACTGATATTTTGATCGAAAATAAATCCCTTTTAAAAGTAGTCAGATACCTTAAAATATAATTTATGAGAGAAGAAAAATCGCAAAAAATAAATGAGGATACATATTTTTCTCCTAATATAAATAGCTGATTATCACTTCTTTTAAAATAAAACTGAAAAGTTATCTGCTATTTGAGATCACCTTTCCTACCAACTGGACTGCAAACTTGTGTTTCTAAAATGCGGCACGAAAAGAAATGGGTAACCTACACCGTCCTCTGGCATTGGATAAAAAAACTACAATATTCAATTCAACAAAATTGTATTTATACCCGATTAAACTGAACCCTTTAATATTTAAAAAACAAAGAAGCATAAAATAATAAGTATAACTACTACACATCGATGAAAATACACTTTCCTATTAGTGTCAGAATGTCGCTGTTCAGGTCAAGGCTTCTGAAATGTTTGCAGCAAGATGCTTACATTGCTACTCATGTAATTTAACTACCCTCTTAACTTTTATTGCATTTAATTTTTCATTATTTTCCATATCATCTCCTTGTCATGAAATATGGAGTTATGGAAAAGATAAATTAAACCTTCAACATATATCAAATCAGTCATTATTGCGATACACAACATTTTAAATTTATTTTTATACGTTATTTAAAGGAAATGGCCTATTTCAAAAATGGTAAAATTTCCCTGATGTCTGGGTCAATTTCTAAAAACTAAAAATGAAAATTAAGAAAGTACTCCTTTGAGGCCGATCCTACATGATTTTTAAAAGTTTTACTTATATAAAACTACATAAAAAAAGTTTTGTAAAAGGTTACGCGATATTCATTAATTTTAGAAATAATATTTCACTTCAAGTAATTAGACAATGTCTTACTTTCATCATATAGTTACTATATTATTCATGAAATTTCGTTTGTTGATAAATATTAGAAACTAGTAGACCCACGCGTAGCATCTAAGCTACAGTTTCTCAATTGTTAGTATTAATTGATGGCAGTGTCATTACTCCCATTTCATACTATATTTATGTTCATTTACAATATTAATATGCATCTACATGCGTAATACATCCACCAAATGAAATAAAATTTATTTAAATTTATAAATTTACTAAGCAAAAGTTTAAAATTTATAAAGCATCATTTCCTGTACTTCTTACTGGTGTTATTTATTCTTCCAATAAAGTGCATGACGAAAAGTGTACATCTCAGTCATGTCACAATTGACTACTGAGCGTCCGCTTCAATTGCACCTAATTCATCAAGACAATTCTGTATTTTTTAATATTTAAGCCCAATTTTACGTTCGCTCACATTTTCTTTCTACTCTGATTTCCATCTTAATTTCTCATCGCCTTTTGTAATCAGACTGCTGGAGAATTGCATTACAGCGGCGAGTTTTTCCGTAGAGTTTTAGCAATGCTCTACAGCTCCTAAAGCTCAAATCAAACATACTTAAACTAAGCGCCAAATACAGTAATGATCGGTTGATAGTTTAATTAACGTCGCACTGGAGCAGCATAACGGGCTATTGATGATGGTCCGAGATCAATACCAAAGATTAAGATCTGACAATAGTGTCCGATTTTATATTGTTTATATCCGTTTGTTAATATTCGCCAAAACATAAATGCTGGATACTCACATTTCCTATCTTATTTTAATCCCTCTATAATGATTATAGATCCAGATTCACATAAATGTGGATTTCATACCTTTAATAAAATAAAATTATCCATAAATATGTAACATCACTTCGTTTACTTTTACTGGTTAATTCCCATTTCCAATGAAATACTTGACAAAAAGTACACCTCAGTCATGATACCAGAATTAAATTCCGAACGTCTACTTCAATTTCTTCCCATTCCAGTGTTGGAAGACGAGGCATTTTTGATGCTAAACCTATTTTCGTTCATATTTTCTTTTCTCCGTTGGTTTCTATCGTCCAGATTCCTTCGCCTTCTGTAATCAGACTTCTGAAGAACTTCATGAGAGTAATTATTCATTAGGAAACGCTCTTTTTTGTAGCTTTAGTAATAGCATTATGCAGCTCCATAGATCAAATCAGGCATTTTAAATTGTTCATAACTGTTGTTGCCATTTGATAAAAACGTCGATTTCTGTGCCACGAACGTTAGTGAAGATTTTCAAATGTTTGAAAAAGGTAAACACACATTTTCGGCCACATTAAATATTCTATTTATTGATTTGATTTTAAATGCCACTAAGAAAATTTAAACCAAACAGAATTTTATATGTGCTAGTTAGTACAATTTTTAACAAAGTTTGCATTTGAAACAAACCTACAAGATTTAGAAACACTCTCAAGTTTTATTTTATTTTCCACGATTTGCTGACGAAAATATGTAGTTTACGAGGCTCGGTAAGAAAATTTCAGCTCGGAAAACTCCCGAGACACCCAAAATACTTCGGCGCATTAAAATTTATGTTTTCACTCTTGAGTTAATTTTTCAAACGTGAAACATCCCTGGAGAAATAATAGTCATAAAACAAGAATAAAGGATCTATTGTGAATAATCGGTTTCCTGCAAGGTCAGATACCTAGGATGCTCACTGTAAATAGCAGGATTGCTTTGTGCAATCAGGCATGGCTGACAAGACAAGGCCAAACGCCCTTCTTTACCATCTTCTGTCAATACGGAAGCAGAAAGCGCGACACGCGTCTTAATTTTAAAATAGTTTTGACATTTTTCACTTCATGTCGCGCATTTCCGAACAGGATTGTCAATGGTTGAATCTTCTCCGAATAACCAGATATAAAACAGTTGAATAGTATAATGCCGTGTTTCTGTTGTTAAGTTGTGCATTTTAAAACAAGTTATGATTATAATTTATTCTGGGATAACCGTTATAATAATAGTATACTAAATATTGTATTCCGCCATGCTAGTTCAGAAATGGTTAACGGTGTTACATGCTGCGCATATAAAGCATCAACCTCCTAATCAAATAGACAGAGCATGCGAGTCCAGCTTCATGTTATTTCTTCCGATCGCTCGGTTTGATGATCTGACACGTGGTATTGAGAGAAGGCACGAATCCTAAAGTAGGGATTATTATTGACGGGTTAGTACGATTATCAAGCTTGACATTCGGCAAAATCGTTATCGACAATGGACAAAAACATTAGTTTTCGCTTTGATAGCCAATCTACCCAAGTCAATTCCCAAGTGTAAAAAGTGCAATGAAATAATCAGAAACCTTAAACAAGCATTCATATACTTGATCGCACAATGTACGATGCGATTAAGTATAATTAACTAAGTTAATATAAATTCACCTTGACTGCGAAATTTTTTTGTCTTTGAACGAAAAAACATTTGAAACTGAAAACAGACGAGCACCTTAAGAGGAGAAAATAAACTCCGTTTTTCGCGTACCACAACAGTAAATATAAATCATCTTTACAATCGAGAGAACATAAAATGAATGATTACTACAAATAAGAAATAAAACAGTTTTCTTTCCATATCATGAAAGTAAATGTAGGTTTCAGTCGAGACCATACTAAGTTACGTCTTTTAATCAGAACTAGATTAAAATTCATAGATTTCCCCATCATCGATTTTCTCCCAAACGAGAAAGAAATATTCCGAACTTTCTTTTATGCCCAAAGCTGGAACCACTACAAGAAATAGCAAAATAAACTGTTCAAAGTGCACAAGGATTTCAAGTATTATAAGCAGATGTTTGACCCCTAGTTCAAGAGTAGCGCTTATCCCCAAAAGATGCAAAAATAAAATTGTAACTACTGGCACGATTTTATACCATTTTTGTAAAACTATAATGAAAACTCTAAAACAAGAGCGCTACAAACGAGCTACCGTGTCCTTCGATTGACTTTCTGCAGGCCGGGGTCGGCTTCTTCGATAAGAACCGGAAAATGAAGTTAATCTCTATTGAAACGACCGGATAAGCCACAAGTTTTAGAATGATCAGAAAAATACATATAACTACTACTACTTTTGTTTCATTAAAAATTCTCTATATACTTTAAACCGGTGTTTCTGAACCTGGGGCACACACCACACAAGGGATCAATTTCAGTAGAGTAGGGTATAGTTGACAACTGGGAATGCCGAGATTGGACCAAAATCAAAATAGACTGGATGAAAAAAAGATAGACTGGACAATAAGAAGCATGGGGGGGGGAAGAGTCTGTTAAGATACTTATTACACACAACAAACACCATTAGTCGATAAAAATCAGAAACCATTTGAAGCTGAAATGATCGGGCATCTGCAATTTCTGGTTGGATTTTTTGCGGTAAAATTCAATGACATTAAAATTGAAACTAAAATTTCACTCACACTTGTTTTTTGCTTCAGATTTCATCGATCATTATTTTTTTGCCTCTGAATTTTTTTCACCATGGATGCCGGTTTTCTGAGCATATATGACTACACCATTGGTCAATTTGAATACACAAAAAAAGGCAAATTTTAAAATAATACTTCCAATTAGCTGCAAAAGAAAAACGATCCAAGTTGAAAAATTGAGTCATCGTAAAGTTTTCATTTGTCATGTCAGTGATTGCTAGATATGAATCAATTTGGGATTGAATTTCGTAGATGAAGTTGCATTTTAAGGTTACTATAAGCAGTAAGCTACGTTCTAGCTCATTTATCAGTGAGTTCCTGCCATTGTATTGTCATACCATCAAAATAATTTGTTATAACACCTAGCTCAAGTATCTCACCAACTTGAGAAATCAAACGACGTATTTTTTCTTCAGTTTGATGAGCTGGAACTACTAGGTTGCTAAGGCTAATTTGAATTTCCCGTAACTTAATATGGTAAGTTTAAAGTGATACTACTAAGTAAATTAATTGTTTTTTGTTAATTTTGGAATGTTATTATGCCCTTTCAACATCATATTTGTTTATAGGTTAATGGTAATGAGAGTCAGCAATGTTTTGAAGCATTAATGCGGGGAATAATAATAATAATAATGCATAAAAGGCTAAGAACCACTGCCATAAATAATTTTCATGATTTCAGAATTATTTTATACGGATATTTAAACGATTAAGTTTAGTTAAATAATACGATCAAAATTTGGGGCATTTGAAAGGGCATATAAAAATATAATTAATTTTGATAACAGTGTTTCTTGATATGTATTTTCTTTAAATGCACAGTTTTACGATATATCAAGGGACGAAGGATGCAAAAACCAATGTAAAAGAATGAATTTATAAATTTGGGAGGTGGTTAGCAATTTATTATTTTCGAATTTAATCTTTGAGAAATGGAGATAACATTAATAACGATTTCTAAAAGAATGTTGATTTGGCGAGATCTTAAACTTAGAAGATTTTATTTGGTATAAATTGAACAATGTAATACTTTTGGAAATATAAGCGTTCTGTGAAAATTTCCCATGATGTTTCATAAATTATGCGTTGTTTTCTCGAGAACATTGATATAATCGAAAACAAATATTTTCTTTTGGAAAAATAATTCTATTTCACTCCAGCAAACAATGAAATCAAATTAGAAAATATACTGTTCATATTTGATAAAAGTATGAATGAATTCTACTCGAGGCTTTTTATGTTCAGCTTTGTCTTTGGCACTAGTGTTTTAGTGATAGAAAGTACGTGCTTTCTGTACTTATACCGTGCTGGGTAACAGGAAGTAAAATTCCTCTCTTTCGGTGGTTTATTTATTTATAAATTTAAAATTAAGCACTTTAATCTTCTTTTGGGTTGTTCTGTAAAACTTGCATCTTTGAGTAGTAATAACTTTTTTCGAGAAGGAACGAAATGCTTAAAATGTCTAATTAAATTGCTATGTAAAAATTATGTAGATATATTTACTATTGTCAAAGCGCATACAGGTTTGAAGAGTGTTTTATAAGAAATTAAAACAATTTATCTAACAGTCAATAATTTTAACACGAGCAAGCAAAGAGGGTTACTTGAGATAAAAAATTCAGAATGTCCAAATATTGAACGAAAATATCGTCGACTTACAATTGAAATACTAAGTAAAAAACAGTTCTGAGAAAACAAAAGGGGAAAAATTCTACTCACTAGGCTGAATACGCTAAATGTGTTTTTGAAGAAGTTTAATATTGTTGAGGTTCGTGAAAATTATCAAGTTGTGTCTTTCTGAAGCAATTCTTTAATATAGTATACAACAGAACAATTTAGTAACTAATTTTTTTTAATTTGGAATTTACCTGCGAATTAAAAATAGATAAAATATCGTAGATACTTACAAGAGACACTAAATCAAAATCATAGTTCTGAGAAAAGTGGAAAAAATTCTACTCACTGTACTTAACTCACTAAGTGTGTTCCTCTAGTCAAAATATGACCCATGCAAAGAAAAAATATTTAATGTACTTCACCAGTTTAAATATCACCCCATTCTGGTTTAGAAAAGCTAAAATAACTCTTATACCTTGAAAATTTTACCTTAGTGTGTTTTACGTTGTAAGCCGACGACATATTTTGTGAGAACATATTTCTTTGTTCTGTAGATAATTTGACCAATCTTACTATTGATATATTTTATTTTTTAAAGCGATTACCAACATATCTAGGCGAACTGAAAATTCCCATTTTCCCAGACACCTTTTTCTCAAGGATCACCATTAACACACGCAACCTTTCCAATAAAAACAGTAGTCCATCAATTCTAGTGAACGAAGGTCATTTTTAAATTCATCCTAACAGTAAAAATGAACGGTAGCAAAAGAAATTGAAGGATGAGAAAGGAATAAACAGTTATTGATTGTTACCGTGACCTTTGTACTTGCTGGCCTTGGTGTGATCCACAGAGCAATCTTCTCACGAATGAATCGGAAAGAGAATGACAGAAATATATTCTGCTTTTGAAGCACGACGGTTATCGTGTTCGACATCAATGGAGACACGAAGAGACACGACTGATCTATTTGTCCGTACAAATCTTGTTGTTAGGATTGAATGTTGTCTCGCTTAATCACGTGTACTGTGGCCTTGAAGTATTAATTGATGAATGAAATCTTTTTCTTTGATCTTTTAGAAGTCGTTTAAAGTTAGGGAATAAAGTTTTAATATTGTATTCACAACTTCTTTGGCATTGAATGCTTTAAGAACCTGCTCAAGAATGGACTTTATCACAAGTCCAATCGTAGAGACTTTTAAATCAATCACATGGATTATTCTCGTCTTGTGAAGCGACTTGAAGATTGTTAAGAAATGATTTAATTTTAAGTCAAAGCCAAGGCCCTTTTTCTTCTGAAAGGTAGAAATGAATGGGGATTTTTCTAGATTCTCATGACTGAAAGACAGATTAATAAGTATAGTAACGAGTTTTATGTTTATTATGTCCGTGAATGTATCTGAAAAACGAAATCTTGAGTGAGTTTGATTTGAGGATTCCTAAGAACGAAATTGCATATTAAAATATTTGTTTTTAATTTTAATAAAATATTTGACATTTTTATTATTTTTATTTTATAATCAGTGCTTTAATACCCTGAAGGGTTCAAACGCATTTATCCACATATTCCACTACTGTCAACCTTATATGACTTCTTTCTAGTTTTGACCTTCTTGACCAACGGAATCTTTACTAAAATTTTGTAAGTCAATATATACGATTATTTAGTCATAACCTCCCTGGTGGTCGGCTTGTCGAGGGGTACCTCATCATTATCAAAAACTGACCATATCTTTATGGACGAGATATATCATCATTAGAAGAAACTGATCATCTCGTCATCATAAAAAATAGGCAATATCTTGATGACGAGATATCTCGTTATTAGCAAAATTGGTCAGATCTTGTTGGACGAGATATCTCGTCGAAACCATTTGGAGTGTTAAAACTTTTGTGGAATAAAAACAATACAACACTATGGAAGAATTCTTGATGCTCAGAGGATTAACTTATAATTAAACAGTTTAAAATCAGCTATATTTCAATTATAGAAAAAACACATATTGTATAGAAAGCCCATGCGATTGCGAAATTTACCTATTTTTTAAAAATTATTACAAATGTTTAGAACCCCTTCAAAAAGAAAATGTGATTTTTTTGAATGACTTTAACAGAACTGCATCAAATATCGACGGATTTTATTAATTATCAATAATAAATAGAAATTTTTGGATTAGAAGATTTCATTTCTGTTAAATCACAAGGTTGACAAAAAGAGGGAAAATATTAACAAGTGAATACATGCTATGGAAAAACAATATTGATTATTTTATACTGAAAAGATAAATGTTTTTCATATCATGTTGAGAAGCTGACTTTTTTAGCTGAAACTTTTTCACGATCAAACTAAACATGAATGATTTTTATACATAGTCTAGCATGTGTCATATTTCCCATCTTCATTTTATATTTTTCTCTCCCATAGTAAATCACTATGTTTAATAAAAAAGATTACACTCTTATCACAAATGATATTGCTGCTAATTTAGAACCATTCTAATTTAAGAATATAATAAAATTTTGAAAAGGGATACTGAATGAGAAGTGTATTTTAATTGTTTCCAATCAGTTAGGGTATATAAATCAATGAAAACTGAGAGAACTGTCATATTTATGGAAGGGGTACAGAGCTTCTCTTTCACTGAAGTATTTTCTTGACTTCAGGTAACTAGTCTTAGTGGGTTGTAGAGAAGTTGATAGATTTGTTTTCCGGTGAGGTTGTTTACTTCAAAAGAAATGCCAGCGTGAGTTGTAAGAAACATTAATTAAAAGATTAATTATCGCCTGATCTCTTTAAGTATTGTCTCTAAGTAAGTACTTCACAACTTGAAGACTTAAGACAACTGCTGTATAATTAAGTACATTGCATTTTAAACTATTCGTCATGCAAATTATTAGATAATTGCACCAGGTCATTGCACCTTTCGAAAGATAAATATTTGCACAGGCAATAACGTTTCACCAACTTTTGTTCATTACATTTTGAATTCTATTATGCCTGAAGCCTAATAATACTGAGGATTAATTATGGTTTGATGGCAATCAGGAAACAATAAAAGTCTAAATGAATTAACATATTTAAATAGCTTTTTTTGCATGCGTATTAAAAAGAATGCATTACAAGACGTGCTGAAAGTTTCATGCAATTAAATTAACTGTCTAGGAAGTAAATTTAATTTTACTATTTGAAAAGCTCCATATGCTTATTTTAAACTCATATGGGGATATTTCCTTAGATTGTTAAAAAACGTTAAATAAAAATTCTTATAAAAAGAGAACATGACTTAAGTTTGTAAATAATGGCCAACTTCATAAAGAGAAACAACCATAGCGAATAATGTACAAAAACAAAATAAAACTGAGAATTATCTTTCTGATGACATCGTAAGTTGTCAATGCATATGTGAAGTCATAATTATTGATGTGCCATTTTTTGATTTATCTGACTTTTTGTCCAAAAACTGATACATTAAAACTACAGCTATAATAAAAAAAACCAAGAGTTTATTTTAAAAAAGTAGCTCTAATAGTGTTATTCACTTTGTATATGGTGTCTGTACACTGCAAAATACAATATAAGTTTAACTTAAAATAACGTTATGGAACACTATCAATTTCTACCTCCACCGTCAACTTCATGATAAGTTCGATATCATGCAATACTGTGATTTATGATACACGATCAATCACTTTAGAGCAAAACAATGATTAAAATCGATCCGTGATCGCAATTAATTATAGTCTTAGTTCCGCATATATTTGATTTTTGTTTTCTTTTTAATATAATGTAGTATGTTGTTTGTGATTAGGTATTAAATTTAAATTGCGTGATCCCAATTCTAGGTAGTGCTGATACAATCTTGCTTAAGTCAGGCTTGGTGCTGCTAAGAGTAAGGATATGCATATTTTGAAGGATTTAAATTTCAATGGGGAATTATCTGAACAGGAACTAGGTTATTGAAAAGAATTAAAACCTTTCATATTGATCTCGGTATATCTGCATCAACCTATTCAACAAATGCATGTATTTAATATTTGAGTGATACAATAATTTAATATTGATGGTTCACTGAAAGTTCCATATGGTGAGGTGGGATAAGTGCATCTGCGGGATATAAGATGCATCAGTGATTAAAGTAGGAGCTGTTGAAAATGCCTTGAAGGAGTCCTATAGATCAGTTTCAGCTCTAAGGCGCTTCGAATTACGGAGCGCCGAAGAATTGTATGAATGATATCGTATGCTCTTGCCCCACTTACCATACTATCCCATTGAAAACAAGAAAATAGACCATGGTATTCACTTACATATGCATCATATGAGGAAAGTTTAGCAACCCAATGTCTGCAATAGCACAAGGTAATTTTGAAAGTATTGCTTAAGAATTATATTAATGGTAAGCTTTAAACAAATAAGAGTATACACGTATGAATAAAATTCTAGGAGTGTGGTAAAAATATGAAAACATAAAGCATTATTGAAACAGGATAGTAATTGGTTTAATAAGAACTTTGAATATTTCAGTTCGTAATTGTCTTTATCTTATACTAACAAAAATTTATTTTTCGCAAACCCAAGGAAACACCTTGAAATATAATAAATATTTATTCGAGTCAATCAATTTTGATAGGACTAGATTTATTCTCTTTGTATTGATGTATCAGCTTATCCAATTCTGGGGACCTTCAGCCATAAAACCTAAGCAATCAACCATTTCTTTATGTTGCACTGCAGATCAAACATCATTTCTATCTTCTATTTTAAAAAGTTGATCTAATTTGCCCTCATGTAGCAAAAAAAGAGAGGGAGACACCGTGGAGGAAAACTGCCTTTGTTACTACCTACCTTGACTACATTTTTGCTATTCGATATAAGACGGACATCTGTGTTAAGCAGCCTGCACTGTAGATTGCTAATCTAAGTACTACTGCTTTTACTTCGGTAAAGTTCAAGTCATCGGTTTTGGGGACGTGGCAGGACTGATATGATCTTAATCCCAAATCGCGAAGTGCTGGACTGCAGGATTACGGTAAACCTCCGTGAAGGACTCGATTTAATACGAGCATTCAGTATCGTCTGAAGTGTCATTGGGTTATAAGGCACCTGAGTTTATTTGAGTAACAGTTGACACCTAGTCCAGTTCCCAGGACTAGGTAAACGACTAAGGCATCTGATCTTGACGAGGTGTGTAGGCTCACTAAAGTCTAAAAAGTTAATAATCACCGAAATAAGGCATAGATGCCTATGTAGAAAATTCAACCTAGCCCTGCAGGCTTAATTCATACCAAGACTATAAAGTGGTAGGATGAAGATAGAGAAAAGCTCTGACCGACCCCCGCTAAAAATATCGATACCCTACATCTGGGCTCGATTCAGTACAGCCTGATAGGCACTAAAATAGAAGGAAAAGACGACACCAAGTGACCTAATGTTCGTCTACTGTCCTCCCCGAAAGGGGAATTCGGCGATCCACCGATGCCGACACAGATCCCATTGAACGCATGCCACGTCACCATCACCAGTCAGTCACCATGCCTAAGTTTAGTTTCCACACCCTGTGAAAACGAGTCCTGTTTGTGCTGTCGAGACCAGCTGAGAATTTTCCAAATATACATAATGGCTTTAACACTTCAAGTGTTCGGTTGAGATCTGAACAACTTTGCTAATGACAAGATTGCTTGTCATGAAGATATTGTCGACTTTTGATGATGACGAGATCAAAATCTGGTCAGTTATTTTCTAACGACGAGACACATCGTTGGGGCAACCACCAATAAGGTTAAATAGACGAAATGGAGGCACTATACACTACCAATTAATAAGTAGTTCCAAAGTACATTTCAAGTATCAGAATTAATGCTTGAAACAGCAATTTAAAGTGTAAACTGCAGAGCGGCATGTGTGCCAAAGATGTATATTCACGTATATTTCAAAATGTAGTCTGTTTAGAACATTTTTAACAAGTATATTGGCAAACAAGGCAAAAATTAGTAAAATCTCAACAGGGTTGGTTGGTTGTTTTGGGGTTTTATGGCACAAGGGCCATATTTGGCCATGCTAAGCCAGACACATAATATCAAGTAATGAACATGTGCACACACAATGAAAGTTTACTGACAAAGAAGAGAGAAATACACCCAGGGAGGAATGCACCAATATCAACAGGAAATTTATTTACGGTATATATTTGATCAGTTAAGTTTTAGAAAGGTTGATTGGTAAGACCAATGTAGAGAAGCTTTTCACACGAGCTCAAATAGAGGTAACGTTGTTGCATCATGTAACACATGAAACATCAAAACACGTTATAGCTGCCCACTCTGATCTGGTGTTTGCATCAGCTATAGTTCTGCAACAAACAAAACAAACGCACGAATAAACAACTATTAAAAAGTTCCTTCCTTTGAAAAGAAATTAAGTCCGCTAATTCCTTTGTTAACATCTCCTCGGAACAAGCCATTTTGCAACGCATTACCTGCAAGAGAACGAGAAAGAAGTTGTTCGCCGTCTTTGATGAGATGTTGTGAGAACAATTGTTTGATATTGTGTTCTCGGGTCACGATCTCTCGCTATTAAGGACCGGCGACGGAAACAAAATAGAAGCCTTATTCAGTTACATAATGAACAATTTTTGAGCATCAAAGTAAGAAATCTATGAAGCGGTGAAATTTTCCCGAAGTTAATTGGAAAATGAAATCTCATAGGCGTTGTCCTCTCTATGGAATATATCGTTTCTCTTTCATGGAGACGAGAAGAATGACTCGACCATAATGAGATTTAAATCACCGAGTATTGTCTAGAATTTTTATTTTTTAATTGGAAGACTTGATATTCCCAAACAGCATGCAAAACCAATACAGTACTTCTTTTTTCGCAATATGATTAATTTTGTGGGAGTGAAAACTTATATTCTTTAGGTTCCTTTTTCTGAGATATCTCGCATATCGCGCTTGACCAAAATTGGTATTTCAAGTCCATTATTGTTTGCAAGGAATGCTATTTTGCGCGAGTATCATAGACAAAAGAATCTTCAATTCGTACAACTAATTGCTTTTATTGAAATACGTTTGAATGAAATGCGTCAAGCTTGAGTTGCTCTTTATTGAATCCAAATGATCTAAATTGTATTGTTTCATATATAATTAATTAAGGAGTTAAATGGCATTTATTTACAGCAATAAATTCATTTCTTGTAAGTATTTGAAATGACTAAATCATAATCGAGAAATTTATAAAACTTTCTGTTTGATATCAGTATTTGATGGCATTTGTGTAACAACAGGTGAGTGATGAAACTATTAAATTTAGCTACGAGGATTATATAAAATACTAATAGAATCATAAATTAATTTGGGTTATCGAGTTCTTGGCAGTGAAATTTTTTTTTCACACCAACAGAATCAGAATCAATATAATTCAGTAGAAACTGACTAACGAAGATTTGGGAAAGATGCTTCCATAAGAAATAACTTGTTCTTAAAACATTTCACACTTCCTAAATCCAGAGCGTTTCTCTTCAATGTACTCGAATCTACGTTATACAGGATTCAGATAGATTCAGAATGACCCGGATTCTAGGGATATGAAGCAGCCCTTAGTATGGTACCTTTATGCCCTTATCAGGTGAGATATAATAACATAAACTCCAAAAGTATTTTATTGGATGCTGTTTGGTTGGGTTTTATGGCGCAAGGGCCATATTTGGCCAATCTACGCCAAACACAAGACAGACAACGTCACACAGATGAACATACACACAAGGAAAGTTTTTACTGATGCAGAAGAGAGAGAAATACACCCAGGGATTAATCGAACCTGCACCGCCTACAACTTGCAGGTTGCAAGTGAAAGTGGGCAAAACCACTGAGCCACGGTGACCTGTATTTTATTAGAACCAAGCTATATAGTAAAACAAATAAACTTTTACGACAACTCAGAACGTTGGTGATCATGTGTTTACCAGGGACGAAAGGGTATCATGCATTTCGAACATTATACATCAGAAAAGTTGGAATTAAATACTTCAAAGTTCACCGACTCGATGCTATACACTTATTTATTCGCTGATAAACACATAATGATGTCATAGATGGATAAGATTATCTCATTTTGGTTACTGGATTTTTTTTCTTTCAAATTGGCCCCTTCATAATTGCCTCTTTGGGGTTTTATCATCTTCACAATCGAAATAAATAGCCAGATTCGCGTTTTTACTTTCCCTCGTGGGGCATTCCTAATTGCCTGTTGGTACTACTCCTTGTTCTTCGAGGGGCCCCAAAAAGGTGATTCAATAGAAACACAGGAGGAGACCGCTGTTCATTTCAAGGTCAGACCGCAAACAATGATGTCACCTTTTGAGAAGTGCCATGCGAACAAGAAATTTCCGTTGCAATCCCCGAGAAAAGCAGTGGGCTTGCTGTATTAGTTAGAGGATTGAGAGGTCTTTTAAAAGCTGATAGAGATCAAGATGCATTTTCATCTAGAAACACTCGGTGCAATGCATTTTCTTTGTCGACTTTATTTTTTCAACAAGCTCATCAATCTTAAGAAACCCCATGAAACGAGTATTTATCCCACGAATCCATATTTCTTGTCATCAACAACTACTTAGTTTTTTAACTGCGCCTCTTTGTTTAAACAAACGCAGCTAGTGATTATATATGCTGATGCCATTGCTTTTCTCAACGAATATAATTGGCTAAAAAGTATTGTTAAATTGCGTTGGTCATAGCAATGCGAGGAAGGATTCTTAATGGGTAAAGACTTTTTGGGATCTAGCAGCGTTTTAATCCATTATAATGAACGCAAGTGAATGATCCTCCTCTATATGATGCCTATGTGGTGGAAGTAGAGTTTGTCTTACCGCAAAGTAGTAGAATTATTTTTACAGGGCGTTGCTCTGGTTGAATAATTGGTTACATGTTGATTGCAAAGTGATGAGACTAATCACTTTTCTCTATCATAGGAAAATGGAAACTCATCATTTAAATGTTCGGAAAATAATTTTTCAAACACCGTTTTCACATTTTTATAGCTGAAGAATTGAATTTTTAAAAATATAAGTCATTAAAAAGGAAGCTTAAATAGAAAAATAACTTAATAACTAAATCATATGACTCATTAAAACTAACAGCATTCATATTTAAAACGACAAATGTTTTTAGAATGCGGTACACAAGGAAAACGGGAAACAAAATAATTTTTATTTTTTGGAGAAATGAAAAAAACCCCGATCAATAATTATTTCACTAGTATAGAGCTCATTACTAATTAAAATACTGGAATGTTAAAAATCATCTTTTTTCAAGTGATTACATTACATTGTTGCATGGTCTTATATTATAAGCGAAAACATGCAGTTTTTCGAACTTCGATTCGTCTTTTTAAATCCGAATATATGTATATACGTTATAAGAAAGTTTGATAAGAAAATACAATTAAAAGTTCTCTATGATTTCTCACATATGTTGTTAAACTGCTACAAATAATTTGTGAACTCTAAACACTCAGTTTGTGTTAACTCTACGCTGTCAGTCATATTTCATTTAAAATCAATACTTTCAATAATGGTTTCATCAAACATGTGTAACAAAATAATGTTCTCTTAAATCCAATGTACTATTGTAACAAATCAGATTGTAAACGGTATATTTTATAGCAATATCTAAATCTTTTTCTTGAAATCCTCTGTATGCTCTTCGTATTGAGCAGTGGTTCTCTAGGTCACAGTAGCCATAAGGTTCCTAGACTACCTATATATTTTACGTTAAACAATGGTGTTTTTCACTAAAAAGATATTCATTCAACGATATAACTTGCTATTTCAGAGGCATAACATAATTTTATGTTCTCTGTGCAATACTCATTCGGTTGAACATTAGACGATAATACGACTGTCTTAACTATCGAAATTCCACTAACGTTCGCATTGTCGTGGTCAAATGGAACGGAAATGCGTGACTTCAGTCATCCTTTGGTAACACATCACTCACCAACTATAATGTTGCAACTACTCTCCGTGACAATTCCACAATTTTTACGTTAAAGTCACAAGTTAATTGATGTACGAAGCTATTCTGAAAGCTAAGTTCAAGTACGGTTGGCAGTTTCCAGTCTTTTCTCGTATGAGAATATCTTAAACCACAATAGGTAGATACCGATTGTTCTAAACCGCTTTTAGTTCTTAGTCGTTATCTTTCGTATTCCATATAATGAATATGAAGCAATACTCTCATTACACTTTCAAATTTTTGTGATAGTTCTCCGTTTGTTTCCATGTGGCTACCTCTTGCTTAATAGTTTTTCAAAATTGTGATTGAAACTGAATGAATACATACCGATCTTTAAAATTTCCCCTCGTTAGAAATTCGAAAATCCTACTCACGCAGAAACGCTTAGTACTTAATGGAACAATATATTTCCACAATAGTAAAAAAAGAAACAGTTATGGACTGTTCTAAAGGACAAAGGAGGATGGCGAATAGAGATGGCCAGCATTGTTAGCATCCCGGAAATTGATACTTCATTACTGTCATGATCAGAATCCTTAAACGTCTACAAAACAGGCTTAGATTTTTAATTTCAAAGTGGTAGCCTATTGGTCATTGGTCGAGAGAACGAAGATCGTCTTGACTCCAACCATCTCACGTCACCTAGCCCATTTCCATAAACTCTGTTCACCACCAGGCACTGGTGGTATAGATTTTAATTCCCCAACTCTAACTCTATGATGGAATACTTCACAGTGAAAGCTCTCCCTGACCACGTTTTCAGCGAATACTTTCTATTTAGCACATACGTGTATGCGCACCCCTTTTACAACGACTGTTCTAAAAGATGAAGGAGGATGGCTAACAGAGACGGTCAGCATTGCTACCATGCAGGAAACTGATACCGTGTTACAATCATGATCCAAGACAACCTATGATGGCTCAAAACTTAGACATGTGCACTGCACTTAATTTTAGTAATAGAGTACAGAAGTATTGGGAAGCTAGATGGTGAATGACTTAAAGTCAAGCACCTGTCATTTGTTCCATTTAAAATCATAATCCGAATCCTTAGACATCTACAAAACAAGCTCGGATTTCTTAATTCCAAACTGATAGCCTACTGGTGAAACAGCTAATAAGATCGTCTTGACGTGAAGCAACGCCACGTCGACTCGCTCATTTCAAAGTGGTATTTGCAACTGTATGAATATACACTGATCCCTAAATTTTCCCATTGTCAAATTCTAAAAACGTACTCGCACGGAAATGGTTAGGACTAGTAATAAAACAATATCTTTCAAAAATTGCTTAAAACGAACAAAGCAATTTTGGATTTTAATTTCCTAACTCTAACACTATGATGAAATACTTCACAATTAAAGCTCTCCAACCCCTGTATCAGTGAATACTTACTATTTAGCACACTTGTAAAGAGTATGCGCACCTACTTTACAACGACTGTTCTAAAGGATAAAGGAGGATGGCTAATAGAGATGGTCAGCATTGTTAACATACAGGAAACTGATACTTGATTACTGTCATGATCGGAATCCTTAAACGTCTACAAAACAGGCTCGGATTTCCTAATTTCAAAGTGATAGCCTACTGGTGGAACAGCAAATAAGATCGTCTTGACGCCAACCATCGCCACGTCATCTCGCCCATTTCCATAAACTCTGCTCCACCACCAGGCACCGGTGGTATTTCTTTGTCTGATGTGCCACTCAAAACGCCGTTATTAATATTTTACTCACGGAATTACGCTGCCTTAGTTTCAATAAATGTGACAAGCGTGAAGCGCTCTCTCACTGTAATTGGTTAAGTTCGGTGTGCCTTTTAAAACGGTCGGGCACTCCCACATCATAATGTCGCCGCTGCGTAAAAAAGCGAAAGTTCCAGAGGGTGGAGGGAAGATAACTTCTTCAGAGGAGAGGGCAGGGCTCCCTGTCAATCACCCAAGAAAAACATTCTACCGTCTCAACCTACATTCCTGGTGTCTGAAATATCGGAAGGAACCATCGAAGGGGGAACTGAACGATCAAGTTTAAAAACAGTTTTATTTTCTCCCTCGATAAGTGCCATTTAAATTGCTCCTTTGATTGAAGCTCCCAAAGACCAATTTTCATCTATTTTAGGAGCTATTGTGCGTAACGCTTATCAGGAAGACGTTCAATAGTTGGCGTGAAAGTTATAAATGACTCGTTTAAAGACTTTCGTTGCATAACCTGATTTTGGAAATGGTCACTACCCGAGCACAGGATCAGTGGTTGGTGTGTACTTAAATTTAATTGAGGCTGATACCTTATCCGAAATTGAAAAAGAGCACACCCAAGCCATACAAAGTGGCTTTGATTTGAAGACTGAACATTTACATACAAAACGAACAGGATAGTTTGATAGTATCGGGTTTTAATAGCTTGTCACATTGGATAGAGAAAAATATGTTTTATTTGGACTCCATGTATAACATCATTATAGATATAATGGAGTATTATACAACATATTATCTACTTAATTATAGTAATACCCTGCCTAAAAGAGATAAAAGACAGTGAGGCTGAATCCAGTTTGTTGACCGTTTTGACTCTAGAAGATTAACAAATACCCTTGAATTTTGAGATTTACGAAGTAAAATAGAATGAGATAGATTGGCGCTAGACCAGGAATGAAAGAGTAATAGGATATAATGTTATGACCTTTTTAGTTTGTAGCAAACGTTGATTTAGAAACAACAGGAATCTCTTTTTTAAAAGTTCTTTTTGAAAACTAATGATTTTTATTAATACTCTTGGTTTCGATCACAGCAGTATTTCACAAAACATCTTGAAAACAGTGATTAAAGTGTTTCACTTAATACTGCGAACTTCCATCCAGAAGAAATTCACAAA
Organism: Meta bourneti; assembly: GCA_933210815.1. Taxonomy (NCBI): domain Eukaryota; kingdom Metazoa; phylum Arthropoda; class Arachnida; order Araneae; family Tetragnathidae; genus Meta; species Meta bourneti. Next base: position 29,367,183 of record OW119922.1, read on the forward strand.
ACTGGTTAGTTTACATTAATTTTTTACCGCTCTTCATTTCCATCTGAACAGAAATTCACCAAACATGAGTTTTGATTGACATTTTCATCCATATTCTTAATTTATACCAAGAGAAATCCTGGAAATATATTGACTTGCATGCTTGGTTGGAATTGTTTCCATTATACCCTTCATTTCTACTAAAATAAAAACAGATAACACCGTTTGATACACGAAAAAGTAATATAGAAATATAATTAGAAGCTTTTAACTTTGAGAATTGATAATTGCTTTTAAAGAGGTATTGTAATATACAATATGTGAAGTAGTGTCGGATACGTTAAAATTCAGATAGGTCAGTGAATACGTCTGGAAGGATATAATGATGGTTGTGCTATTTGATTTACTAATGCAGTTCTTTAAAATTAAAAAAAAAAGAATATCATTCTTTGTAAAAGAGGTAGTGCTGATATAGTAGACGTATATTTTGGTTGGTTGGTTTGGGGTTTCATGGCGCAAGGGCCATATTTAGCCATGCCGTTCATTTTAGAATGGAAACTTCCAGTGTTTTGCATAGCAGAGGATTTTATGACAATTCCTTTAATGAAACAAAGCGCCAGCAAACTTGTCATGTTCAATTCATGATATGTTTTGCATGTGAACTGATTGACATTCATATGAATAACCGCTCTTTGACGATGAAAAACACAATTAAAATAGAATGAGATGTAATAAAACATTTTTTATCATTTTCCAAAAATGGAGCTAAAATTTAATAGACGGATTTTATCGTGTAGGATGTAAAAAAAATGTCACTCCCAATTATCAGTTTTATGTATATTTAACGGGTAAGTAATTACAGAAATCTTTATTTTCGGCTAAAATTCTTTCCTCTTATACTATATGTGGAACTGTCATTATTTTTGTTTTATAACCAACAGTCCTGATTATACATCGACCAATTAACTCGTGAAGGTAATATAATTAGTATTAAATTGTATAAATATAGAAAAAGATAAGTGATGAGCCAGGTATTACTTTCACGAGGAATGAAGAAATTAACTGCATTGAAAAGTGTATAAAAAAATCTTTTTTTTTTTTTGCTTTAGTTCTCATTCTGGTCACTAGACTTTCTGTCAGTGAATACAATTAAAAGCTCATACTAAGCACAGCAACTACTCATTTGAAAACGTCCTTGCGAGAAGGGATGTAGCTCGTGCATCAGGAAAAGGGCTTGCTATTGAAAGCATCGTTGAAACTCGACGAGCGAGGTTCCGGTTGTAAAATACAGGCATTAGAAAAAGAAATTTTACGATATACAGTAATTTATTACTCTCACAGAAATGTGGGCTTGTTGATTACCTCTGTGGAACGAAAAATATACGACTACCCACATCCAAATCTATAGAATATAGAAAAAGATAAGTGATGAGCCAGGTATTATTTTCACGAGGAATGAAGAAATTAAATGCATTGAAAAGTGTATAAAAAAATCTTTTTTTTTTTTGCTTTAGTTCTCATTCTGGTCACTAGACATACGAATGGGAATTGGTGATTCTTATTCGCTGTAAAATGAAACGGATTTGCAATTGTTTCCTTCTTATAAATTTGTTTACCATAAGTTTTGCCTACAATTGAGTGCTATTATTTAAATAATCTAATTAGATTATAGCGTCATATTTTCAAAATGCTAAGTAGTTGACAAGCATTCTATAAAAACATCTGATATTCCTGTCAAAATCTGTTACTTTTTAGGATAATTTACTTAAGCATGACAGAATTATGTAGTCCAAATTTGCAAAAGAAAGTTTATGTTTAATGCTGCTGAGGTTCAAAAAAGTAATCAAGAGCTGTAGCTTATAAACAATTATTTAATGTAGTATAAAACAAGAGAAAAGGAATACTTTAATTTGGGATATACATACGAATTAAAAATATACAAAATAGGCGTAAAAATGCTGGAATTGTTACGTCAAGAGGAGGAAACCTAGAGAGAATTTTAAAAACAATATTCGAAGAACACAATAGGTGTTGGCACTATTCTTATTAGTACAGAATATAATATAGCCCCCACTTTAAACACTTTAACACATAGCGATTCGCATACTTTGTGTAGACGTATGCATGTGATTTACTCACACCATACGTTTTGTGATACTGTCTTTTATCCTTCAAAAATGTTTGCACAACTCAAGGGTTGTTTAGTTTGAAACAACTGTGATGTGATTTTTCTCCATTCAGGAGAAAAAGAACTTTAGATTTACGACACGAATAACCACAGTGAGAGTCTTGATAATCCCCTTTTCGTGCGCTGAGCATAAATTCGAGAACCCGTGAGAATGCTTTCGCATTCTGTGAACACTTGCTCGAACAATAGTTTCCATGTCATTGTAAAATAATTTTACAGTGAAATTTCATCCAACGCAAGACACTATAAAACGCAATTCTTCACACCTTAAGACAGAATACGCACAATAAAAACGGTCTGAAAATAACCTTTGAAAATAACTCGTAAATAAACAGTTGCAATTTGATGACACTTTTATGCTTCGCTAAAATATCAGAAGTCAAATCACAATTGTTGAAGGTGAAATTTGCATACAAGGAGCTCTGTTTATGTTTGTTTTGCATAATTATTGCTTTGAATTTTCTAATAATGTTCATTTCGAACAATAACACAATAGTTTGATTTTAAGTCGATATAGTATTTTCTTTCCAATATAAACAAAATATTTGCATAGAATTTTGACAAGTGGACTAAGTTTTATCTATTTACAGTAAAAATTTTTACACAAGTTTAATATAATTCCTGAGTGTAGAATTGAAATTCTAAAGGAATGTTTTTATTGACTAAGAATACTGTAGAAGTGTCTTTATTAGTAGACAGAACAGGAAAGAAAGATGAAATCCCATAGAAAACTCAGAAAGAAATTCACCGTTTACAGTTACAATAAATTTATATATACCTCACATGTAGTTTAAATTTTAGTTTTACACACAATTAAATGTGTTCTTCCATTTATCATTTGAATAAATAAATCATTATATGAATATTTTGTTTATTTTTCTCTTTATACAAAACTTTTTAATACATTTTCCATTTCCAATACTAAAACAAACTTTATAGATTTAAAATTTTGAAATGTAGCGGAATTATAACTAATCTCATGTTTCTAACTTCATTATGTATTGCAATAGATCAGAGGAGAAGGAGACTCTTTAAAGGTAGGAGATGGCATCCTGATACAGATCAAGACGATTGCCTTATACAGCTCAATATCGGCGATCTTTTTCGTCTTTCCTTTGAATTACTGGATGTGGAAACAGTAATCTATCTGTTAAAAGTTTGTTGTGAAAACTGTGATCTCTTTTTAAAAAAGCTATTAAATCTTCCTACCTTTTTTTGAAAAATGATATTCAGCTACCATTTCCAATACCAAAGAATGTTGGTATTTTTCTGCGAAAGAGAAAATTGATTATTCTGGTCACTTTTCCAATCTACAATTAACCAATTCAACCCGACTTAGGTCGGGTAATTCTGTTATTAATAAATAAAATGCAGCAACCAATTAAAAATAACTTCACATAACTGTAACGATAATTTTAATGATCAAGTTCAATGCATGTATTCAAACTAAAATGGTTTTAGCAGTTTTTGAGAACACTAACTTTCAATATTTAAGGGATTAACTAAGCAATTAATGAAATTTAAGTGCATATACTGAGAAATCTTGCAGCACGTCTTTAAAATACATAGCTAATGTTTTCAAATGTAACATATTTATTTGCCAATATGATTAATCTGTGACAAGAAAACACACACTTCACACCTCTTTATAACCAGTCTCGTCTCTACATCCTGTATCGGGCATTTTAAGGACGTGTTCTGATTAAGAATTGAATTTGAGGTATTTCTACTACGTATCTGATACATACATCGACATGAATATAATAGATTCATCTCATAAGCTACATATTGATCGGTTATCAAGTTCTAGATCTAAATCCTATTTAATAGTTTAGCGATAGAAGGAAGCTATTCTTCACGAACTTAATTAAAATTGGAAATACAATAAATATTTGTAATTATAAAACGCTGAGAATGGGGGGGGGGGGTATCTCTTCATGTTATCAAAATGTGTTATTTTTGTTTTGAGTGTCATGTTGTTGAACTATGGTCTTTTAATATGATTAATGTGGATTAGTATTTTCGCTTGGTAGAAAGTAAAAACAAGTTTACCACAAGATGTAAAACAAATTAATGTGATGATACAATTAAAAAGAAAATTATCAGAGTAAATGTTATTTCTAATAGTGAATATTGTTAAAAAATTTAGATCGCTTTGTGTATGTTCTTTCGTAAGACCGTTTCATTACTAATCTTTGTTCCAAGCAAAATATTTTTTGAAGTTATTCCAGCATCCTGAATATTTCTTATTTTATGATTCTTCCTAACCATAGTGCCATAAAAAACGTTTCTTTAGAAACCACCATGTTCTGTTAGAAATAGAATTGCATTAAGTTTTGAATATATTGCCTGTGATGTATGATTTGTTAAGATACACGTGTCTTACAATGATTTTCCTTTTGATTTTTCATATTTCGTCTGCTTAGAGCAGAAATTCACTAACTAGAATTTTTGAAAGTTCTTGTTTTCGTGGTGATGAGAAATTCATTATCATTTTGTAATCTGTTTGAAAGAAAATATAACACTATCAAAATACTTATTTTTATTTTTGACCTAAAAAGGAATAGTTAATCTTTTGATGGCTGTTCTGTAGGATTTTTTTTTGTCAGTTAATGAGTTCCTGAAAATTAATAAGGATCTTAAATACATAAAAAATATATTGCTAGAACTAAATGTTTTATATAAAGTAATCTTTAGTCTTTTTCGTGTACTTTTATTTTCCCACGTATTTTGGTTACCCCAAATCTTAGCTTCTTTGGGGTTAATACACAATGTCAGCCTTTCATTTATAACGCTTTTACTGAGTCATTCTAGAATTACGTTAGGCGTACTGTTAGATGCACATCAATGAATATTTAAGATGTGCTTAATCGAAATAAATATTTTAACACGTTTAGAAAATGCAAAATACATATTGTAATGCAGCACAACATTCAGTCCGTGGATCAGATCCGGCCCGAGGAGGTCTTACATCTATTGCCAATGGTCTAAACTCGAGACAATTATTTTACTTTTAATCGGTTTTAAAATAATAGTTGTCTAAATTTTATAAAATAAGAATGTCGGTGAAATAAGAAGAAAAAGGTATCAGTTGAGTTCTAAGAAGACGCAGACAAATTGCATTATATGTCTGAGAAAGCCAAGTTCATTCCTAAGACTAGAGACCATCGTTTCTCGGATAAAGTATACACCAACCTCCAACTGGATATATCTACAGTTTTCAACGTCATTTAAGCCAAAATCAATTAAACAAAATTTAAAGAATTTTGCTTAATCGATTTGTATAAAATCTTGGAAAAAGATAAGTTTAAAAATTTAATATCGACTGCTCAGAAAATGTTTGCCATCTTTGGAAGCATATTCGTTGTGAGCAAACTTTTTCAATTATATCTATTTGATGATGGCATAGTGCTATGAGTGTTATGGGCTGGATTGTGAAAGATTGTGAAAAAAGGGGGATACACTTGTTAGTTTGAAGGGAAGGTGTTGAGTGAGGAAAAAATTGGCTACAATATAAAAAATAACTGCAGTCTAATTTAAAAAAAGAAAATTTGATTGATATTTTGAGGATTTCTTCAAGACAATTAACCCCGATTACAAATCTTGTTAATGAAAATATGCAACGCGTCAGATTAAGATTTAATTAATTCATGCTAAAAATGGTTTGTCTGTTGTCAATTCTTTCCTCAACATCTTCCTCTTTCAAACTAAAACACGTGGCCTTTTTTTCCCAATCTTTCACAACCCAAAACCCATAGCACTTATGAAGCACTCGTGGTCTATGCCATCATCGAATAGACTAATTTCCTTCTCTGTCATTTAAGTTAAGCCTCCTGGTGGTTGTCTAGAAGCAGTATCTCTTCATAAGAAAAAACTGACCAGATCTTGAACTTGTCATATAAAAAACCGATAATATTTTGATGACGAGATATCTCGTCATTAGCAAAATTGGTCAGATCTTGATGGACGAGATATCTCGTTGAAACCACTTGAAGGGTAAAAATACACATTCTTTTAAAAATCTGATCATAATAAAAAAGAAATATAAACTCAATATCAAAATAATTTGAAATTATTTGGGGTAAGACATGGATGCTTGCCGTCTGGAATGAATGTGTGGCCTCTCTGTAAACACGTTGTGCCTAGATTGTATGGTAAATATGTGAGGTGCAAAATGAGTCCCCGTGGGTAATGCCAAGTAGTTCGCAATTTCGCCCTTGCAGTGCTATCATGAGTAACCATTTCTACCAAGTTCAAACTGACCGGGAATCAGTAAAACAAACTGAAATTAAAAAAATCAGAACAGTTTAAATATTGTTTGGACTACAAAATTGATGACTGAAATCACTTTGGAAATTAAAACTTCTCAAAATTTTATTTTAATATTACTCATGAAGTTGTGCCCCACTGTTGTAATACAATTTAAGGAGAAAATGTGTTCAAAAATTTATTACATTACTCAATAACGCGAATCTCTATAATGCTTGGCCCAGCAAATAAAGTCGCTCCTGAAGATTCATATCCCCTTCTTTTGTGCGAAATTGTGATGTTAGCGTCCATTATTTTCCATATATAAGGACAGTTTGCAGACATGATTGAGGAAGTTCATCATCTGATGATTCCAAGATTATGTAGACAGAAAAGTGATCAATGTCTTTGACTCAGCCGGTAAAACCTCTTTCTGGATCAGCTACCATCAATACTTATCTTCGTTGAATTCGTGTAGGTTTTCAGATTTGATATGGTGCAGAACAACATCGTTCCGTTTTACCGTCAAGCAGATTTAATCCTTTTATTAGAGTAGAAGCTCTAATTCTTATACAATATGTTTTTATAATGTATGCGTCGTTACTAGATCACAGTTTTTATGCAAAGTAAGTGCAAAATGAGGGTGGTCAGTTAAACCTATTCACAAGAAAAATTATTTATCGAATACAGGTAAATAAAATTTAAGAGACAAACATTACTAACACCAATAGGTTTAGGAAGGTTTCTAGGTAAGTTGCTAGGATCTTCGAAAGGATCTGTTTCACAAGCTCAAGTAGATTGAAAACTATCAATATGAGCAGTCAAGAAATGAAATATACTGAAATGTGCATTGGAGTGTAGCGTAATCGGGACATAGAAATATTAGTCCCTAATTTACCGTATTGAAGCCAACTTATGTACTCGGTAGCTTCAAATTAATTTTCAAGTAGATTGGGAACTATCAATTTGAGCAGTCAAAAAATGAAGTATACTGAAACGTGCATTAGAGTATAGCGTAATCGGGACAGAAATATTAGTCCCTAATTTACCGTATTGAAGCCAACTTATGTACTCGGTAGCTTCAAATTAATTTTTAAGTAGATTGGGAACTATCAATTTGAGCAGTCAAGAAATGAAGTATACTGAAACGTGCATTGGAGTATAGCGTAATCGGGACATAGAAATATTAGTCCCCAATTTACCGTATTGAAGCCAACTTATGTACTCGGCAGCTTCAAATTAATTTTCAAGTAGATTGGGAGCTATCAATTTGAGCAGTCAAGAAATGAGGCAGACAGAAAATATACACACTGGAATGCAATTAATCGGGGCATAGAATTATTCTAAACCACAATTTTTTATTGAAGTAAACTTATGCTCTTGATGCCGCAAACACTCTGAAATAACACGTTTATCAATAACACATTCATCTCCCACTTTATCTTATCTTCAGCATTGCTAACTTCAATTCTAACCAGGATGCAAAAACAGATTCATCAAGTCTTCCAACTGGTTCAAAAGCTTTGGTCAAATAAGGACTTGGGCTAAGCTGCTGCATAATGGTATTGCCAGAGAAAGCGAGAAACAAAACCACATGAACTAGAATTAAGGGGGCAAGTGGAGGGGGTGAAAGACCTTGATCTCTGGTGAAGGTCAATGACAGTCGGGCAAGGGACAAGGTAGTTCAACAGGAGTGTGACGCCAACGCAGGCTCACGCCTACCGTTGACGATAATTACAATAAACATGACAAGCACGTGCTTTCACATAGCGTCCGGAAGCATCTGCTCACACCATCCTGTACTGAACAGTGAGAAGAAAAGAAGTTTAAGTCCAAAAGACTTAAAAAATTTTGGAAGCGTTTTGATAAATACAGATATTTGAGGTTTTCATATCGAAACAAACATTTTAACATTATTAGCCTCACTAAGTTACAATTCAAATCAAATCTCGTTCTTTTCTTAGTTGATATCTTACAGAAAAAGCATCACCACATGTAGAAGATCTCAGACTTAATGCATTCATAGAAAAAAGACTCGTCCTCTAAATTTAAAAACAACCTAATAATAAAAATATGCATACAATCGTATCTTTAACACGATATTGTTCTGCATATCTAATGCTATTTTATAATTTCATTTGACAATTGATAGTTAAACTGAGTAGCATATTTTAAAAATATGAATACCAAGGATAACATCTCATTTAAGAGAGAAAAACAACATATTTTTAGTGGGACTTGTTAAGATTATTTCGTGAAATGTAACATACGATCGCATCCAACATGATCTTAGGCTTACAATCATTTTACTGCAAGATTAAAATGAAAAACCCTGAAAATACCTTATTTAATTATATGTTAAATAATAAACATGAAAAGAATTCAGTAAAAAATCCTATCTATCTAATTCAAGTGTGGTTAAATAATTTGTGTTAATAAAAACAACGGATAGCTCTCTAATGTAATTTAATGATAATCTCAATAGTGAATACAAATTAAATACATATTTTCTACTACGAACGTCTTATATTTCGTACTTGAGAATACAAAATATCCTTTCATCGACTGAATACTGACTTATTTCACTTTCGAGCGCAGTTCAGTCGGACAAACAGAATGCAAATTGCAGGTGGAAAAACCCACGATCTTTGAAAAATATGGACAACAGCTCTTGAAAGAACAACACTATTACAAATTGAGCTCTTTGTTTGTAATCGCTGACTGACTTATCTCCCTTTCTGACGGATCGCCACAGCTGACCGGCCAATGCACCGAATCGGTGATGCGTAAACCCACGATCTATCAGAAATATGGGTATGAAAAATTTTCGGACAGTCCGTTGTAAATGAATCGCCGCTTCGTTGCTCGAAGCACGATTTTATCGCCAACTCTTGGGCGTTATTCGTTTCCGGGAACGCACCGCCTCTTGCTATGGCCAGAGGCATCGAAATGTGAGCAACGTCTTGTGCATCTTTTTTCCAGGAACGGGTTTTAATTTTTGTGAGTTTTCTCGGAACAGATCGACTTCATTGAAGTTGCCTCGAGATTTATGTTTGAGGGTATCGTATTCATATATGGAAAGTTGAAAAGTTTCTTGGGATCATGTTCGCAGGAAACAATGTCTCGCTCGAAGACGAGTTTCTATAGATCCCCGCCTTTCTCTGTGTTAACCGTGACAGCGAGATAAAATAGGTGTTTTGTGAGAAAAACCTAAAAACCCGTCCTTTCTTATTTTATTAATTTGAAGTTTCTGATTTATTTTCTAGATTCAAATCCGATATTTAGTTCTTTCTCTCTTAGATAAAAGGGTACTTAAAATGTTTTAAGCATTAAAGAACCCAAATGTTTTTTGGTTTTCATTTCGCGCATCACAAGTTATAAATTCAAGATAAATAATGGTTATCAATTGTACATGAATTTGGAGTAAACGAAGAATCATTTAATTTTTTTAGTACCTTATGATAATATAGAAACTAATTTCGATAAATTCGTTAATGGACAGTCATTAAAAAAGCACATTTTGAAAGGATTTTTCTTGTTTTATAATGACATTTTCGCTAATTTTTAAAATTTGATGAATTTGTAATTTGTTTTATTCCAAACATAAACCAAGAAAATAAAATATTATTCAAAAATTAACTTTTGTTTTAATTTAACTGTATATTAAAGAAAGTTGTGTTCATCGTACATTTAAGGCTTCTTTATTTAGTGACTAAATTACCACAACAGATAATAGTGGACCAAAAAGGACTATAAATGTTCTATTACCAAGTTAAAGAAATGCTATACTGATTTAGAACTGATTTTGTCATTTGTTAGAAAGATAACAGCAATGTTTGTCAAAAAAATTTTATATGATAACATTGGATGAATTTGTATTAAACACTATTTAAACTAGCGAAACATTTTTTCTTACTCATGTTGAATTACTTTCATTCTTTGCTGACTTTTCTAGGAATAATATAAATATAATACAGAGGGAAAATGTGTTAACTTAACCGTCACAAAGTACTACTCATTGCATCAAACCCATTCGGCTACACCCTTTTCACTCGTCTCTCAATGAATTTTTGATTTGAGGAAATAAAGGTATTCTCAGACTGTAGTCTGAAATTGACTGTCCCTTCAAGTAATTATCCTAACCTTTTCCCACAGCTCTGCTCACATTATCTGAAATCCCTCCGGGTACCCATCAGTATAGCCAAGTCAGGGGGTTGTAGTTCATCGGAAAATGAGAAAGAAATTTAGAAAATCGTAAATGGCCTCTATTCAAAGTGTCTCTTAAGGTTGTCCCTACTGATTGAGGAAGAAAAATGTGCCTTTGCGTAGAAAAATGCAGACAACAGTGTAAATAAAAGTTAACAGAAGAGAAGTAAGCGAAAGTCAGCAGCAAAGGGTTTAACTGATCTACTAACTGAAAATCACTTTTTTACCATCGCTCCTTTGAAGACTTATCACAAACAAAAAAACATATTGTCGCTGTTTGTGAAACAGACAATAACAGTCGATAATGGCAAAGGGAAGAAAGAGTAGTGAAAGATCGAGGACTGGGACAAATTCTTGGCAAATAATTGGATTTGAATAGGTTGGTTCCCCTCCTCTTATATATACCCTCCTGAGAACCCAAAAGTATTCTGAGCACATGGTAAAAACATTAGTAACAAGATAAGATGTATCCAACCCCAAAGAATTGGAAAAAGTTTCGAGTGCCTTGCAAGCGTGGATGAGATGTTGGTTGTTTGGGTTCTGCCATATTTAGCCAAGCTCCGAGCCAAACACAAGACAACGTCAAGTAATGGACATGCCACACAGGGAAAATTTTACTGACACAAAAGAGAGAAATAAATCTAGTGTAAGTTACAGAAATCGAACTTGCACCACCTATAACTTGCAGGTCGTGGATGAAAAGGAATTTCTGTTTTAAAATATTCTACTAAATTTCATGTAATTAAAAAAAGTTTTAAAAAGTACTTGTGCTTGATCTTCAATACAAACTCGCAATTTAATGTATAATTTATGACTTTCTAATTGTTTGTTTTTCACGACAATAGATATATCGCTCTCCTCAATATGTCGAGATTTTTCCTTGTCTTCCAAGATGTGCGATGTATCGACGTGTTAATTCAGTTTTTGTTTAAAAATACCACTGATTGAATGCAATACCTGTACAAAATTCTGCACTCACAAGTAACTTGAATAACACGGATTTTAGATTGAGGAATCAAAAATTTTCACTAGCTTTGTGAAAACAAAAGAAGAGATAACGCATTTGACACACATATCAAGATAGTTTACGCTTAATAAAATAGTACATTTTCCCAAACTCCAAAATGAAAAGTAAATAGTGTCGTTGAACTATCTCATGTATTTGTGTTTGTGGTTATTTTAACCTAAAACAACCTTTTGGCAAAAATTTTAATCTAAATTAAGTGTTCTTAAGAAATGAAGCGAAATTATCAAGAATCTTTGATACCAGATTTTTAAATATTATCGTAATTTACGAAATGAAAAATTTATTACATTTCAACGTATCGTATGATTGGTTACTTGCGCTAATTTTTTGCTACACGAAGACCAGGACATACATCTTATATATAAAGAGGAATCACTACCAACCCAATCACTACAACATCCATGCCAAGACCGGGATTCGAGCGCAGATTCCGTTGAACCAAGGGATAGAACGTTAGCCATTCGGCTACTAGACCGGCAGATCGTAATTAAAGAAAACTCGAATTTCCTAATTTTACAATAAAATGGCGCATTTGTTTCTTTCAGAATTTTAGGTCTCAACAGTATGTGAAACACTTGTTCTAGCCCGTTAGCCATTATTAATAAGCAAAATAAAAACTATCATGTCTCATTTATGTGAAAATTGCTCCTCATTTGATGTTTTTCAGCGCTATTGCTTAAATCTGACACTCACTGATTTCCAGATATTAACCTTCAAAGCACATTGAATAGATTCATAAAAAAACGCATCACGAGCGATTTCGTGTTTGAATAATTGTTTGTGTATCTCCTTCATTGAATCCACTGTTACTGGTACTTATTTCTTCCAATTCAGGTATAATTAAGCTAACAAAACCGTGATAAGTGCAATGAATTATCCTCAACGACCTTCAGATAAACATCTAATAAAAATAGGCTTTCAATCAAAACTACATCTTCAAGTCAATGGACTCTGTTAAGGGACTGGAAGGACCATGACATCTTTATGGCTCTGAAGATTTCAGTGTAATCGGCACATTTTGTGGATGATGTCACGGAATAACCTGTTGCTTTCGAAACTCAAGATGAGTTAGCTACCTTGTACTTAGAAGCTGTCAGAATTTGAAACGACTAATTGCAGTTTTTGAGGGGAGCAAACTGACAACTGGTGTTTACATTTAAGGCAGGAATTGGTTTGAAAGCATAGTTGAGTTAGTACAATAGTAAATGATGAACACTTTAAATGTCTAATTATATCTAAAATTAAATACAATGTAAACTGCTCATAAAATTTTCTCTCAACGCCAATTACAACAGAATTTCGCTAGCTGAAAACAACGAGTTTAAATTTGAAGATAGTGTATTAATCATAAAATATATTAAATACGTTATGCGCATTCATTAAATTAAATAAAATGAAATGCAATGTATTATAACAGTCGAACCTCGAAAATGCAAAACTGAAGGGACTTACGAACTTATTTTACATTAACAGAATTTTATGTTACCCAACAAGACGAAAATTTGTATTTTCCCTCGAGGTTATAGAACAGATAGCGCTGATAGAGCTCAGATGTGATATTCAAGGAATAAAATAAGAAAATTTTAATTTAAACTCTATAGATTTAAATGGCAATAAAACTAAACTGAAAAACATTTTGCTATTATTGTTTTCATGTTTATTATCTATTTGCAAACAGCAAATTAAATTTCAATGCCGTTTGTTGTCTGTCTAACATAATGAGGATGTAGTGCATTGTTTTTCGTCTTCTGGATAGAACCACTTTTTCAAAAGTTTTCAATCTGTTCGTCTTGTACACGGGAACTGGTGCACGTTAAATCTGTCATGACCATAAATGTTCTCACGTTGGCACCGTGTGGATGTTTGGAGAGTGGGGTGCCAGCTCATGGTGTTGACTTCGTCATCTGACCATGGTTCAAAATTACGAGGCGTTGTCCTTAGATCTTTCTCTTTGGGATTGATCCCGGACCGTCGTCAATAACCCGTCGTGTTGCTCCAGTACGAGGTTAATTAGGTAGTTAGCTACCCAAGCTGTTCAATACAGACGAGACCCTTGCTCCATAATGAAATTTTGTAGTCTTTAGAGCTTCTAGATGATATACCTAATTCAAGTTAAAAAATCCTTTCGTCTTAAGGTTACAGTGGTATTTTAAAATCATAAAAATATCAAAATAGGTCGAAAAATCTACTTTTTTAAATTTTAACTACAATTTAATTGATGCAAAATTTTGAATAGCAAAAAAGTATTTCTCAATTACGATAATGTTTGGTCGAATCACTTTCACAACAACATAAAACATATAGTAGATAAGAATAGTAAGTCGATTATAAAAACACGTTTTTCTCCAATTGAAATTGTTTGATATTTTTCTGATTTCAAATGTTCCCCGCGCTTCTGTTTTTAATTTATTTCGTTGAATTTTTTGGATGATGCTTCTAATCTGCTGTATATATTTAAGTTAAAATGAGAAATTCTTCATTCCATTAAATTTTGAAATTTTGGTTTAAAATGTTGCTGCTTTTTAGCAAAATCTTTGGCGTTTTAGTAATTTTTTTGCTTTACAATTGAGTGATACACTTACCAAATTGGAGTTAATTTGATTTATACAGACTGCTATTGAATTAAATTTTTGCAACCCATAAAAGTTAATGCGCATGGAACTTATCAATGTCTGCTAATTTATCAAAACTTTTGACCACGTTTTTTGTATTAGCTTCCGCATAACTTAATATTTTTGGACCAAACTTTATATATAAGATTTGTAGTAGAAAAAGGTCTGCAAATTTCATAACAATAACTGCAAAAGTTTTCGAAAGTCCACTGTCCCCTCAAGCAATTTTTCGGATAAAAGAATTTATATTAAACGAATAAATTACAACATTGCCTCAGCCCTATTTGACGGATAATTTGACGGGACCGGTCATTCATTTCGCTTAAGTGGAATATCGGGATAAGCGGTTCCGAGTTATCGAAATTTGACTTTATTGCTAAAAGAGTGCATATTGTCGAGACACTTTTTTTAACTCGTAAATAAATGCAATTTTGTGTGATCCCATGCACATATTTAGTAGGATGGGCCGCTTTTTCGAAACTGCTTAGACTAGGGGTTCTCAAACTTTTTAAATTTTGTACCACATAAATAAGAATCAAAAATATATGTACCATCATAAAAGCATTTTCCGATTAAAAGTCAATGCATCCTAAATGGAGTGTTTATAAATCAAAGAATAAAACATTTTAAATTTATATTATTCAATTATATTCGTAAATGAAACTTTTATATTATAATAAAATATGCTATATATTGTACTAAATAGTGGGTAATAATACATAATAGCAATTATTAAGATTTATTATTGATGAGGATCAATGCGGCGAATGAGCCTGTTTCATTGTAACCAATTTCGATATGTCGGGCTTTATCTTCATTAATTACTGACTAAAAAAAATATTTAATAAAAAATACTCATTTCAGCACTGTTAAAACTATTTTTTTAAAGAAATACTGATTTGATGTGTGAATATTACTATTTCTTAAAAAAATATTTATTCAAAAACTCAGTCATAATACAATATTCAGTAAATGGCTTAGTTACAAAAAAATGCCCGGAATAATTGGAGGGAAATCGATGGATTTAGCAAGAGCCCCTATTGTAGTTCGTAGGAAACACAATTTCATTAAAAAAATTATCAATAGATAGCGGAAGGATGAAAAAACTACTATGTATCAGATATGACACACTATGCTTGTAAGGGTTTGAACATGCATTTAAATCTTTTGTGTAAAAATTGTACCACCAAAAATAATATAATGTACCATTAGTGGTACATGTTCCATAGTTTGAGAAACCCTGGCCTAGACCATAGTGATCATAAGTGGTTCTATCTGGTAGGTTGGGTGAAAACTTTCAAAAGAAATATTAAGTTCTCTACCAGCACAAAAAGTTTGAAAATTTCACTCTTATTTGTTGTATAAAGGATGCAATTTGGTTTATTAATTAAACGTCTAGCACTTTAAAGGAACACGATTTTACAGATTATGGATTTTAGTTGTCCTTTACAACAAAATATGTCCAACAAACTGCCTTGAAATTGGCCCTGGTGTGTAGGCGCTTATTTCAAATTAATGCGGGAACACCCAATTGGAACTTGGATCGCCCTGATAGAGGGCCGGCTTTTTGAGCAACGATAGTCATGTGTTAAGAGTTTCTTTGATGAAATAAATCTGAAATGAAAATATGAGTTTTTAGCAAGATAAGAATAAGAAGCGCAATTTTCTACCATGTTTTTGGTCCCCCATCAAATACATTGCATAGTGTGTATTTCATATCCGAGTATATGACAGCTCGAAAGAGTTTCAGACTTTGTTGAAAGCTGTAGTTTGGGATTTCTAAAGGAGTATGTTGATAGGTTACTTGTGTAACCAGTCTCTCTAAATAATCGTTTGCTCTTCGGTGACATCAAACAGACTGTGGCTGATGTTTTTCAAAGACGTAACGCTGGTAGGGCCATGGGATCAAAACTGTGACCCGAGGGGTCGTATAAATTATATCGCAGCAAGAAATAGTGAGAAATCTTATAAAAAATGTCTTTTTATGTCTGACTTAGCTTTCGAGGTATGGTGTTAGAACAAGCACTAATATTAATACCCATAAGACAGATTACCCAAAGCCGCGTTTCTGAAGCTTTAATATTCATTTTGGATGTTTAGGCTAAGAACTAGAAATAGTGTCTTATTAGTACTTTGAATAATGATCTAGAAAATGCATTTAGGTGGAAAAGTCTAAAACTGCAGACTTGTGCCTTTGGATTGATGCCGATGATATACAATACTTGTGCTTCAAAACTTTCTATACCAACTTTGAAGAGAACACAAATTTAAACGTTTTCGCTTAAAGATGTACATCCCAAGCACCCTCTGTATCTGCTAGGTCACTGTTCTGCACCGTGGCAGTTGTTCAGTTCGTATGGTAGTCCATGCGTCAGCCAGACAGCATTACTGTTGGAGATCTCACTTTTAAGCACCTTCCGTGAAATTGTAAGTGCACAACTACAGTCAAGCTGTGAAATTAGGACTGGTAAAAATGTTGTTCACATACTTGCTGTATTTCATAACTGCACTTTAGTATACCTCCTATTACAACCGGGTGGTTCTTGCTGACAAACATGCATCCCTATGCAAAAACTGTTTAACTTTTGTTCACTACTTCCTCTTAAGTTTTGAAGCAAACAGTTTTGAACTTCTAAGTTTAATAGTTTAAGAATTACATCAAGCAGTGTTGAAAATTTTCATTCTGAGAAAAATAAAGTTAAGCTGAAAGGGTGAAAACTGAAATAGGGTGTGAGAAGAATCTTAATTATGTATGAACTAATGCAAATTTTTGTGTTTTTTACTAGAATATCAAAATCTTTTCGACTTTCTAGATTCATCCAAATTGAAAAAAAAAACGATTTGTTTCAAGTTTTAAATGTACTGTGCTCCCTTAAAAAACTCCTGAAATGTTCAATATTGTTGTATTTTAAATACCCATTTTGCATGACATACCAATTTGGTCGAGCATTTTTTAATCCCGTATACTTTATTGAACTATAAATTTAATTTCTATAATGTTGAAGAATACTTCAGTGTGTATGCCATAAATATATTTTGCACAGGAAAAAATAATAAGCAAGAAATTATTTTAATTCACAAGTTGTTACACATAAAAATATGAAACATGTTTATTTACGTTTTCTGCAAAAAATTAGGTGTTCAACATTTAAGAAATAAAGGGTTATAAGCAATATTGGTCAACTTATCATAGGTTTACTAGTAAAACGCACTAATAAAATTTTGTGAGTTTTTTAGAACTTTTACACCAGAATGTTGTGATATTTAGACTTGTGAAGTCCACTTAGTCATGTTTTCTTAGTATGAAGTTCAGATTTCATTTTGAGAAAATGAGTTAAGCTTAGTGGGCAAAAGTTTTTCCCTCTTCGTTTTCTCAGAACAAAGTTTCTTTGACTTGGCGTGATATCTAAGTATTTTCTAATATGACGAAACGGAAGATTTCCAGTAAAGAATGTAGTAACGGAATTGAAGAGTCCAGGTACAGCCGAGGAAAAATACCGAGCTACTTTTCTTTATTCGCAGTTGAAACAATTAAAAAGTAACATGTAATTCAGAATAGTCTGCTAGAAATTCATATGCTTAAAACCTGCAAAAGAGACTGTCTTGATATCAAATCGCATGAAAACTTCAAAATTTTTAATAGCAAAAATCCAATCTTAACGCCAAATTTCAAATTTATATAAAAATTCTACCTTGTGGAAACTTTGGAGCCCCTTATGTTAAATTGGCTTTACAGATCCTTATCGTTATCTTGTGGAATAAAAGTACCTCGCTAATATTTTTATTACGTTACTATTAAAAAATTCAACACAATTTATGTAATGTTTCTTCTTAAACTAATTTTCAATATTCAACATTAATTACGAATTAATATTCGAAAAAATTATCAAAAGCTACCTTCAACTTTTTGATGGAAATAGATTCAGAACTTTTTATGTGATCATGCAATATTCTTCTATGACCTGCATGTTTTATATGCTTTTTATATTTCAGATTTTTCTATCCGCTACGTTTACAACTTTTTGGCAAAAAGAAAATTTTAACTCCTATCGGGAAGAAAGCTAAATTTTGTTTGGTAATTTTAAAAGGTAGGTAAGTTGGAGAATTGTCGCAGTGAAACAACAACACAACGGGTTAAGGTCCGGGATCAATCCCGAAGAGGAAAATCCAAGGACAACACTTCGTAATTTCGTAAAACTTTTGGAATAAAGTTAAGTTTAATGAACTTGAAACAAGTATATTTTTGTGCAATGGTCATTAAGTGGAATGGAGTCGTTCTAATATAGCTTACGATGTAAAAATTCTTGATTTGAATTAACAAGTGCTATGGTGGGTAGGTAATAATGTCACTGAATGATCGTCACTGACTCGGAAAACGTATTTATTGATATTATAGCCCTAATGAAGTATTTAAATATAATCCCTATCATTTTGAAAAATTGCAATCACTCTGAGCTTGAACATAAAATTCAAATTCCGACAAGACAATATTTCGAAATTGTCAAAGCGTGATTACTTAAATGCATTCACTTTAACACAAACAAATACAGTAAGTCACAATCTTCCCCTTTTAGTTGTTTTGACCTTGGAGGAAGCATTCATGAAATATACTTCTTGAAAAATTTTTGTATGTGGCGACCCTACTCCCTAGCCTACCTGGTGGTTGTTTCGATGAGATATCTCATCTTTGGCAAGACTGATTAGATCTTGGAAGACGAGATACCACGTCATTAGGAAAAACTGACCAGATCTTATTCTTGTCATCATAAAACATCGTAATATCTCGATGACGAGATATCTCGTCATTAGAAAAATTGGTCAGATTTTGATGGACGAGATATCTCGTCGAAATCACTTGGAGGATTAACATTTTTTACAAATATCCTAAAAATCGACACAACTCTACTCTACACCACCGAATTTTCATCTCCTCATTCGAAAGTTTATTATTGCATAGCATTTTTGGAATGAATTAAATACAGAAGTCTTGTTATAGACTAACAAACTTCGATTTATAAACGTTGTAATAAAAATTAATATGCTAAACATTTTTTCATAAGGCTGCTCCTGACTAAATATGAATTTACTTAGAGAAAGATAAGACTGAAATATTTGACTTCATATTTGTGGAGACACCTTATATTTAAATATTTCCATTTTTAATGTTCTTTACATCTAAACGGTAGATAAACAAAAGGTTTTACCGTCGGGTAATGTGCGTTACAAATTTCGTTTTGTAGCTAAATTGGTTTAAATAATTTACACAAGAAATTGCTGACCTATATTGTGAGAGGCGCGTTTAAGCCATTTACATATCTTTATGATAAAAAATAGGTGAAACGTTGAGGGGAATAAAAAATATATTGTTTCTTCTCATAAATTTAAATAAGCTGGCCCTTAATGACACGTCATTCTTTTATTTGTTGCTTTTATACAACCCAGTACTTACAAAGCAACTGAAGTTTGAAAAATATGTAATTGAAAGAGTGGGTATAATAGGTAAAAATAATTGTAACCACGACCAAAATGAGAGTCAAGGTCAATTCTATTCAAGATCAACACTAATTTAGTACCTTACCACAGGTGGAGTGTTTTCAGCAGGCAAACCAGAAATTACCGAAACCCTTTTTCCCTGGAAAATTTATTTCTAGCCTTGACGAATTTTGCGGGTGCGGCCCAAAGGTGAAAGGAATGATGCATCGAATGTGAGAAGTCAAAGAAAAAAGTATCATAGGAACGACAATGGGAAACACGAAAGGTTACCGTGGAAGTAGACTTGTAGGTCAAAAACGACAGATCTTTTGTTCCGATTCCGATTTCATTTTTATCAGAAAGTTTGTCTGAGATGTTTATCTGAAGGTGAAAGTGAGTAGGAGCAGCATGAACCAATTTTGATTAATTTTTCACATTGGTCTAGATTTCGACTTCTGTGAAAGCAATTTAACTCTGCGAGTGTTGAATAGTTCTGTAGGGATGATTGTTTCTGCCTTGCTAGTCGGTAAACCATTATCTCCAAGTTTGGTCTTTATAATTTGTGCTGTGTATGAATGTACTCATGCCTCATAACGCCAGAAAACACTTAATTACTTGAATGATATGATCATACTGTTGTAATATTAGTTGTCAAGCTGGATTAATGCATTGTCGGCATACTAGTGAAACTCATTAAATCGAAATTTTCGAGATACAAGTTTTTCTTGCACACTTTTTTTTAGTTTTTTGTGTACATAGTATTTTGTGCGCTCATACATTGTCGGCATACAAGTGAAAAGTAAAAATTTTCGAGATACAAATTTTGCAGTTTTTCTTGTACACTTTTTTTAGTTTTTTTGTGCAATAGTATTTTATTATCTATGCATTTTGATTAGTAGAATTCAATAAAGAGTATTTAGTTGCAATATCTGCTCTATATCATCAAAAGTCAGAAAATTCTGCCCCAATTCTTCTGGTTGGTTGGTTTTAGGGTTTTACGGCGCAAGGGCCATATTTGGCCATGCTGCATCAGACACGACATACAATATCAAGTAATAGACAGACACAATGAAAGCTTTACTGAAATAGAAGAGAGAAATACACCCAGGGAGGAATGCACCTGACAGGAATCGAATCTGCGCCACCACAACTCGAAGGTTGCTAGCGCAGTGGGCATACCCACTGAGCCACGACGGCCCCTAATAATTCTTCTGGTAACGGTCACAATTAAATCTTTAGTCTTTCAGATATAACTCCATACTTGATGGACCCACTGTTCTGTATTCTTCCTGTAATTAATTTAATATGCATTTCTCATTTGTTATATAGAGTTATATCTGAAAGACTAAAGATTTAATTAATTTTAGTCTTTCAGATATAGCTCTATATAACAAATGAGAAATGTATATTAAATTAATTACAGGAAGAATACTGAACAATGGGTCCATCAAGTATGGTTCATCTTGGAGTCTGATCAATTTATTTAGTGTAGAAATTATTCTAACGATTGTAAATTTACGATAAAGAATGTGCATGAAACGACACTCTCCATTTCTTGTAACAAAAGGTCTCTACATTCATCAAATTCAATCTCTACAATTTAACTGCTGAAAACTTACTTCTGCTTCTTTCCGTGATAGTTACTTTCTACGTATGAAATCAAATATCCTAGTTCAAGTACATATAGTATTTAGACACTTTTTATAGAAAAATAAATACATAAACTCTTGAAATTTTAGTGGAAACAGCATTTTATGAATTCTTTTTTGAAACAACTACGTCCACCCTCGGTACTAACAGTATGGTGAACTATAATGCAAAATGATATCGCGTTTTTAAAAATGTTATTCAAGAAAAGTGACAAAATGTGTAAATGGAGTAAACCAAATTAATAATTGTAAATGCGATAAGTAAATGAAATAAAAACACGAATAAGTAAATTATATTTCTTTTATCGAATTTTAAGATACAAAGAAATTAAATAATTTCGGCATTTAAAACTTAACAATTTAGAAAGTCGTTGAACAGTTTTCTATAAATTCTATGATAAACACTAAATAAATAATCCATCCAAAATAGTAAATCTTTAATAATAACACTCTACGAACGAAAATGCCTGAAGATCTTTTTTGAACAGTTTTTGCTTGATATTTTGGAACAGTTCATTTAGTTTTAAGATGCTTCCCCCGATGGAAAAGTTTAGCTCTCTGCATTGGACAATATCACCGAGTTATTGATGATTTCATCATTACAAACGGATTTAGGAAAAAATATCTTTTTACTTTCGTTTACTTCGTCAATGAATGTTAGGCTTGGTTTGTATTGAATCGTTTCTTTCATGTCGCACCAATTGAAACGACGCAGAATGTAAAAGTAGCTGTTGTTCATGAAGTACAAAAGACCAGGTATGTGTTCTTCCTTGCAATTCACAAGTCCTATGCCTTCCTGGCTACATTCAAGCATAGTTATACGATTTCTTGGCTGAATATTTTTTCGCAATCTCTGTATGAAAAACTACCAACTTTTGTAGGGCCTTTGCAAATGTCACCAAAATCATTATATTCATTCAATGAATCTCCACATGCTCCACTATCAATTTTACCATGTCTAGAGGACACAATCTGGGCAACGCGGCAGTTGACCAGTTTAGGTGATAGTTATTTTATAATCTAAAGGTATTAAGTAAATTAATTATTATTCATTACTAATTTTTATCTTACAACTGCTGTATAGTCAAACGTTTCTGCACATACTTTTAAAAACGTGTAAACTTTCCTCATTAACAAATCCTCACATATGAGAGCAGATACTATGTGTGTGGAGAGAAAAATTAGAATGGTCGGACACACACAACATTATCCAAAAATGACGCACACACTTTACAGCAATTCTTAAACATAAATTTTGGCTGACTTAAAACATGTCCTTGAATTGAACTAATTGTAAACTAATGTTACCCATTTTAAGCATCAATAAAATAATCATTCATTCCGTTTAGTAATCATATTAAATTTACGTGTTTCCATTTTTTAATTACTATGTAATGCAAATCTTAAGACATAAAACAATCTAATCAGAGGACTGACTGAAAGTAAACGAGAGATACTTCTGGAATAGAATCGAAGCTTTTTCCTCATTCCGATTCTTTTTTATCATAATATGTCATTTATCATAGACATAAGATGCATGTTATGAAGCATAAACATATTACGATACACCATAAACATTTCATAAAAGATTGATATTCCCCGCCTCCTTCCTCTAAGACATTCATCATCATCACGTTTTAGGTCTCATCAGATAAAAAGTTTAAGGCACTCCACCTTAACCGAAACATTTCTTAAGGTATGAGGATACGATGTCTGCTTCAGATAAAGCGGAGCCCATAAACGATATCCACACTGAGAGGGAAAACGTTGCCATTCCCAAATTCCATTTTATACTATTAATAAATATAAAATTAGTGTACTAAATACTTTTAAAGTGGTTCGTTAAAAAAGTTTCTCCTCGCAGTTTTCTTAGATTCATCATATTTATGTATGAAAAATGAATTGTACTAAATTGTATTTTAAAAACTCTTCAAATCAACCCAAATCACTAGGCTGGTCGATTTGGGTTTCACGGCACAAAATCCAATAATGGGCAAGCTGCGCCAGGCTGAGGACCAGATGAAATTCAATTAAAATACTTTAGAAAATTAATTCAAAGTGACTGAATCAATAAGAAAACATAGATAAGAACTCATAGACACACAACATGAAAACGAAATTAAAATCAAAACATTTTTTCTCTCTGAGCGCCACGAGCTTACCTTAAATACAGAGATTTGACTGTTTCAATATCAGTCAATTAACCCATGGGTTGTTTGAGTCAGGTTTTCAATTGCGAAGGTTGTATCTAACCCCGGTCTATCACCTTGAAACATTACTGATACATATCGAAGCTATATCCAAGTGCTTTTATGACCAGCATAATCCCCATATATATCGTCGAATTAATACTTATAAAACATCGTCCAAAACACCATCGCATGAAATCATCTGTCAGCGTCCTCGAAATAGGAAATCTAGACTTGTCCACATAATCCCACTGATTAGAGATTTCTCAGGACATAATGCATCAACTTACTTGCTTTTACCCTCCTGGTGTTTTTCTCGACAGGGTATGTCCTCATTAATAAAACTGAGCGGATATTTATGCACGAGATATCTCGTCAATAGAAGAAAATTGACCAGATATTGATGGACGGGATATCTCACCAATAAAAGAAAACTGACAAGATCTCTTGATCTAGTCATCATCGAAATACCAGCAATATCTTGATGACGAGATATTTTGTCATTAGTAAAATGAATCAGATCTTGATGAACGAGATATCTCACCCAAACCACCCAAAGTCGCAACATTGGTAATACACATAGAACGGTTGGTTGTTTTATTCTATGGTAATTTATTGCTATTCACGAAGGCAAATTATCCCCATATATGAGTCCGCTCCTACTGAGTCAGGATCATTCCCTTTGGGATTGATCCCGGACCAATAGCCCGTTGTGTTGCTCCAGTTTGACGTTAATTAAAATACCTACTGAGTCAGGTAAAGTAATATTTTTCAGCAAATTTACATAAAGCTTCAAATTGAAAAATAATTTATTCATTCACAATCACCTGTCCTATGTATTTGTTTTTCTAAACCAAATTTCTTTCTTTCAGGTTATATTCTGTTTGTTCACTTTCTTTGTCCAGGCAGTGTCTTCAACTTTATAAGTAAAGAAACTACTAAAACTCGTCAGACACTAAATAGATGCGTATCCAATAAAACAGTGATTCCACTTTTTTTACTTTATGCATGACCCTCCCCCCCCCCCCCCGGTCTCAAATACCGACCCACGATATGCTTTTGCATCATTATAAATTAAAGAATCAACAAGATCAAAAACACATTTGAATAGAACAAGGGTGGGTACACCAAGAAAACCGTTGCACCTTTGACCATTGAGCCCTTGTTGAGTTGACAGCTTTTTCACACGAATATTTATGTAAATGCTTTAATCCATGTAAGGAAAAGGGGATATCAAGACATCAAAACAAATCGTAGATGACAAAAATAAAATCGAAAGAAGTAATTTAGTCTCGTTGTCAAGTTGAAACAATTAAAAATAAAGTATTTTATACTTCAAGAAAATAGGAGAAAATATTATTGATTTCGGAGATGATATCATGTAATTTGAAAAGATGAATCAAATAGATCCAATTATCTTGGAGTTCAGAAAGTGTTCTTGTCATCTGACCATGATTCAAAATTACGAGGTGTTGTCCTTGGTTCTTTCCCTTCGGGATTGATCCCGGACCGTCGCCAGTATCCCGTTGTATTTCTCCAGTGTGATGTTATTTAAAGACTTACCTACATTGGAAATCAGAAAAAGGAAAACCTTTGTAAAAATTGATAACTCTGACACCGATTTATCACACAACACAATTTGAAATACTGTATATCTTTTTGTCCAAAAAATTATATATATAATATCTAAAGCTATTGTTTACCTCTAAAATACTAAATTCACTGCACTCGTAGCGTATAAAACCTTAAAACTAGTTTCAAGTGGTTGTGTCTAATTTCACAATTGTGTGCCTCTTGCTATCACGAAATAGGAATGCTCATTACAAAATATTTTTATAATAAAACTCTGACTCTCTTACGTCTAAACCATACATGTTAAAATAGGATCCGGGCTCTAAGGATTAGGAAATGAAGAATGGTGCAAAACAAAATCGAAATACAAAAATTGGTGGTGACTCAAGTTCTACAGAACTAAAATTACTTTATGTAAGCAACGTTTTGTAAAACGAAACTCATTTAACGTAACTTTTTGTGTATATATTGTATTATGTAAGGAAATTTTACTGTTATTTTAAAAGACTATACAGACGTTTCCGAGGAATGAGCTGCCTGATTCAAACCTCAGTAAGTTGCCCCTCTTCTAAGAAACCTTTGTTTTCCTAAAAGAACTTCCTTAGGCGCGCATTCAGTAATAATATCTATGGCCCAGTCTTCATCCTCTAGGTCTCCTAAATGCGGTAATATGTGGCAACATGTTAAATGTGCATTAATTTTAATGATTGTTTCGACAGCTTTGAGACTTGAGTTGAAGCTAATATATTTAACCTGTAATATACGATACTTCGATTTTCTTTGAAATAACTAGCTTCAGTATGCGTGATGGCCTTTGAATTCCAGAATCATTTCAGAAAGGATTCAAACCCCGTGGCCTCTCCCCCTCAAATTATCCCGGCACCTGATTTTTTTAATATGCTTATGTAAATTAAGAGCAAAATATGCAAATTCAAAGTATATTTTTTAACAATTCCGAAAAGAACCACAATGTCACCATGGCGTGATAAGTTGAATGGTGAAAGACAATCCATAAAAGCAACAACCAATACAAAATGGAACGACTCGTATAATTGTGAATATAAGGAATTGGGACGGGTCAAGCAGCAATAGTGATTGAATATGGGATGAGTGGACTTGCTGATATTGGTCCGAGCATTGGGTATGGAGCTGGATTTTATTGGAAGTGGAGCAATCGGTAAAAGGCAGAAACTGGGAATCTCTCGGAGGAGTTAGAGAGAAAGTGAATGACCTGTAAAGACCGAGCTTCTCAAAAAAGCTACAAGTGAAACCTTTAAAAGTTATCCTTTGCCCCTTAGAATCGTCGTCATTATGGCCTGAATCAGCGACACCTCAGGGTCCAATCCATATTTTAATCCCTCTCTATATCTGTTAATATCCAGGATGCTTCCTCTACACCAATACGATATATTTACACGAATTTGGAGATTTTATAATAAGTGTGGAACTCTATCAAAATAGATTTGGATGCGGCACCTTTTATTCAATGTGATAATAATTTTACTGTACATAATTTTCAAATGAATGAAACTTTAACAACCATTGTACGCCAATGCAACAATCCTAAAATCGGAAAATTTTATTGCTGGGAATGTTTTAAAGTTAGAGAGGGGCAAACAGCGTCTTCAGCCTCCACTAGTTTTTCCTGACAACATACAAGTGCATGAAAAACGCACCACTCAGGAACGGCCCTGAGACTAAAGAAGTATTCTTTACTTCGTTTCAGATTTTATTTGTGCTTACTCATATTACTCGATACATTTCTTTTAAAATCTTAACTATTTAAAAGACTTCAAGTACCACCTTATGAAATCTGTTAGTGTCACTTCCACTCTATTGTGTTAGGATATTTATTAGTATGGACGCGTTTTATTAATATTGAATGCATAACATACTCCTTGTGAGGATTTGACATTATAAATTCTGTTAAAGTTTATAAAATACTAAACTAACATATATCAGCTACCACAACTATGTGCCAAGTAAAGGTTATTTAAAAAACTACCACCTACTAACACCTGAAAGGTATATGGTATGGCTGGCAGTTTTTAAGGTCATGCTCAAATATTAGTTAACCTATTAGTATTTGTCAATACCAATTATGTTCTAGTTTTTAAACTTCCGTCTTCAAATAACCTCCAGCTAGGCTTTTAATTTTTTACGTTTTTTTGTGCAACAAAAAGTTTCCTGGTTAAGAATTTTGAACTATAAATCTGACAAAACTTTCTTAGTTTCTAAGTACTCAACGCTGAAATATTGAGGAAAACTTTGATGCGCTCTAAAAGCAACCACGTACGGTTACTGTACTGATATTTTGTTCTTTTTTCACACGTCTACAGATTGGAGAATGAATTTTTCCACGGAACAAGTCTGCCAGAAAACAATGGTAGATCTTTACGATAGCGCTAGAGGGGATACAAACAGAATGCGGAAGATGTAACGAGTTTGCTTTCTCGCCCATCCCCCTTTGCTTATACTAAAATTTCAATCTGCATGAATCTTGAATTAATCAAGGAAATATTTTCTGAAAAAGATAAGTTTTCATCAAATGGGATTTAGAGTAAAAGAATTTCAAATTCAAAATTTAAAAAAATGTGAGAAAATACATCTCACCTCGGCTGCAATACCAGCATAGCTCAAAAAGTGAACTTCTAGTTTTATGTATAGGAAGACTAAATATTCTGCATGCTCTGCAAAACTCCCTCTATTGGAATCTGCAGTTGTGCAATTTTGCAGCGTATTACAGTCTTTCTATACATAACACAAGAAATTCATTTTTTGACTTATGATGGTATTGCAGCCGAAGTGTGATATTGTAGAATCAATTAACAAATTGTTTGGTTTGTTGGTTGGCTTCTATGGCACGAGGTTCATATTTGGCCAAGCTGGGCCAAACGAAAGACAGGCAACGTCAAGTAAACGACATACACACAGAAGGAAAATTTTACTGACCCAGAGAAAAGAAATACACAAATACACCCTTGTATACGTTACATAAATCAAACCTGCTCCATCTACAAAATAAATTTTCTGGGACCTATATTTTTATGCTACTTCATTCCAATGCTTATTGAAATATGTACTGATGTACTTTAAAGTTTAATAGTTCCTTTTAATTCTTTATAGTCCTTAGAATAATATTTGTCTGAAGGCTTCCGCTATAAATGAGCGAAAGATTTAGAATAATTCACCTGACAACATAATAGTGTTCGATTTGGACCTGGACCTCTCTGGTTTAATATAAATACATATATATTTTAAAGTATATATATATATATATATATATAAATTTACGAAAGAAAAGGTTCAAAGATCTGAGTGTCGAATTCTCATTCCAAATATTAAAAAAAAATTCAAATTAAGGTTTTTTAAATTAATACATTTTATTTTATAAAATCGTATGATTTTAATTAGAATGACTTTGAAAATAATTCACTTTTTGACGTTCTTAAACAAAATCGTCAATCACAAAAACACTGATAAGAATCAGGGTAAAATAAAACTGCAAAGATTTATTACAAACTAGCTGAATTACCCGGCGTTGCTCGGGTTGAAATGGTTAAATGTTGCTTGAAAAGTGAATTAGAATAATCACTTTTCTTTCACAGAAAAATGCAATCATTTAAGTTGTACGGAAAATACGTTTTAACTTTTTCATAGCTTCTACAAAATACTTCGGACGCAAATATATACATTTAATTCCTGAATATATGGCAATATGTAAAAGATTAAGACATAAATACAAACAGGAACGAAATTCCGACGAAAAAATGCAGAATTCTAAAGAACGAAAGATGCGCGAAGTGTTGAATTTCGACTGCCTGAGTGTATTCTGAAATAGAGCAATTCGAAAAAAGACATTTGAAAAATATTGATAAAGACGATAATGATTTATGAAATTTAGTAATGCTCAAATATGACGGCAACATTTCGCTGTGTTAACTCAAATAGACAAACACGGGATTCTAAATCAAATTTATAAAATAATAAAACATTAATTCTGGTTTGCCAAATCTAAAATAAAAAAATTACGCTTTTATGAATAATGAGTTGAAGTATTTCGTGTTCCATTACAAAATGTAAATTATGAAAAATGAAATATTTTAAATATCTTTTTTATCAATCAAATATTCATAATATTCATGTAAAAATATAAAACTCATCATAGAAATACAATAATAATAATGAACTTTAATTCAATAATGCACATTACACCTATCAAATAAAGTAGGAAGTACTTATACAATCAATTAAAAGTTAGATTTAGTAATGCTCAAACATGACCGCAACATATCTTTGCCCGGGTATTTATCCCAATCTTCTATTGGACAGGAAAAGGAATGAAATCAATGTATAGTGTAAAATCAAAGTAAATGTTCTCCATCAAGAGTCCAAGGAAGTTTCCGTTTCCCCAACTTTCTAGAAATTTCTACAAAGTTTTATAAAAAAAGTAAACATTAATTCTGGTGCTGCCTAAAAAGTTTATGAAACAGAATTCTACAAATTATTACGTATTCAATTTATTAATTATTATTTAAGGAAAGTTGGTCGAAATATACACCAACTTTCCTTGAAAATCATCCTTGAACTCCTGAAAACTTTTCCTTGAATTTCCTTCCAAACATAAATATTTTAAAATATTCTTTCCCCTTCATCAGTAAAATATCTATAATTTATTTACATCATGGTAAGAACTAAAAAGTCAGTTCAAACATAAATATTGTAATTTAATTTGTTTTCGAAAAAAATTTTTTCGATCAACACTGATAAAGCAACCTTAGCTGCCTAAAGCAAATAATCTATGCTCAATGTTATTTCTATGGCTATTTCGAATAGTTTTTAACCCCTAGGGCCAATAGAACGGGGTTAAGAGTTAGCCTATGCTGACCGCAGTGTTCTAAATTATAAGTGTACCAAATTTGGTGTGGATTGGTCAAACGGTGTAGATTTGTATAGAAAAGATACACATAAGCATCCTATTTTAAGTATATAGATGCAGAAATCATAGAAAATATTTTAATTTAATGTGGCTTGGTAATGTCAAAATTATTAGATTGGTTTAATATTTGTGAGAGAGAGATGGAATTAGAACTTTCAATTTATTGTTAACCAAAAACTTCGTTTTCACAGCATTTTGTGCAAATCTGTTGAATAATATTTTTTTAAAGTTTTTCTGATAATACTGTACCCGTTTATACTACGTATCTTTTTTAGCTATCTTCCCCTTCTGATCTCATTTTTATATGTTTTGAATTCGCCTTTCTATTTTCAATTAGTCTTTGTTTTAAAATTCAACGTTATTCAATAAGCTGTAGCTACTATCACGCTTTTTATTGTTATTTTTAATACTTTTAATGCACTTTTATATTATGTCTTCTTTGTTATTTTTTAATTACTTTAATGTCGCATCCATCTTTGTTACACTACATTTGTAAGTCTCTTGTAATATATCCAGTGGATTTTTTTTAATTTTTCCCAACGAAAAACATTTTATTTTATTTCATATTCAGCATTGATCTCGTTTTATTAAAAACAACATCCCTTAAGGCGCAATTCCGGCACATTTATTTTCAGTACCCGGGGTAATCATATACCTTTAAATATACGAAAAGGTTGCATTACGTTAACAAGTCCACCCTTCAGAATCCTAATTTATACCAACCACCTGATAACCTTTCCACACGTGCAATAGAATACCCATGCCACGTCATTACAAGCTGCAATATCTTATCCACTGGTATTTGAGTTATGACCGGAGTAATCACTGTGCCGAGGCGCAGAAACGAGCACCGCCTCTATCATCTATAATTGCATTAACCCATAAGAGTAGCCGTGTATCTGCTGAAACGAAAGTGAGATCCATGGCTGGTGGTGCGAAAGCACACGTGTGTGATACACCGATTCATCTCTCTTTCCTCCTCCTAGGCAGTCTGGAAGGATTCGGAGCACGACCTTATTCTACAACAGATCAACAGCAGGACGTGACGAATACTCCCAGAACACGGGCCACTGGATCACGTGAGGATGTGCCACACAGATCTTACGGTCTCCTGCGATAAATTCTCTATCTAGCGCACTCAAAATGTAATGGGCATTCTTCGGTTTACATTTATATATTTAGCAATTTTATTTCTGAGAACAGTTACATTTCATTTGCGATAAGAACCATTCATGCGTAGTAGAAAGTTAAAACATTTCAGGCCAGTGCGATGTTGTTGGTTGGTTGGATTTTATGGCACAAGATCCAGTTCGATGTGAGTTGTAGGTGGTGTAAAATCTATTCCTGTAACGAGGAATCCTGTTTTTTTTTAATTTATTTTATTACTCGCAGATTTACCGGACCTTACTAGGGTTGAATTGCTTAATTGTTGATTGTAAAAATGACCAGAATAATCACTTTTCTCTTTTATAGAAAAATTCCTTTTATAAATCTCAGAAAAATAAATTTTATACACATTTTAGACATTTTTATAATTTCTATAATTTACTTTGGATAGAAATCGTATTGCATGCATGTCTATCCATATAATACATTTCACATACATCGCGTCCCTATTTGACAAACTACAAAAGGTGAATACTACAAAAGTCGATTTTAAGGAGCCTTTTTTGGAAGGAGAGATATGAATGATTCTTATTAAGTTCATTTCCTGTAAAATTGCCCTAACTCAATTCGTAAAAATGAAGAATCCACAGTGAATAGTCTAGCACTTAGTTGTTCTTAATTATGTTTTGATTTGTTGCAATCTTGCACTAATCATGTATTATTTTCGAATTTCATCATCTTAAGGTGTTGGAGCGTCCGTATTCGTGTTCGCGATTTGATGTTCCAATTTACTTTCATGTTCGTATTTATCATATGCGCAACTTTCTCGCGCAAATTTGATTCCGACTTCAACCGGAATTGATATTCTGATTTGAAAAACGATGAAGTCAGTATAGAATCGTCAGTTCAACGATTGGTGCCATGTAAATATGTGAACGTAATAAATGTTTTGTCTCAAAATGCAGCAATTCCAATGTACTTCTATATGCACAATTTAGCAATAAAGTCCACTTACAAACTTTGAGAGGACACTTGGGTCCTTAAATAGTATAGAAGGCGGAAACATAAGGAAAGGATTATTTAATTTGAAAAGATATGCCTAATTATATTTTTAAATCAAACCAATTTGTTCTTGAAAATTCCATTTGGTGGTCTGTGCAACTACAAAATAATTTGTTTTAAAATTGAATTATTTATTAAAGGTAACTGATTATCATTTTTCAAAAAATTGGGTTTTTTAAAAGAAAATTACTGTTTTCATAAACTTAACAGATATAAGTTGCTCAAATATAGTTCCTATTCGTAAAGTAGGCAGCTTTGACCTGTCACTACAACGAAAAATTTTTAATAATTCTAAAACCCTAATTCGGATTTTTTTCTAACTTTAATACTTATTCTTTTAATATCTATATAGTTCTATTTAAAATTTGCTTTACTCTAACTTGCACTCAGTCTCAAGTCGAATCTTTTGTGAGGTTGTTGCGTAAGATAAGTATGAATTTTACTTTTTATTAAAACATAAATATATTTATTAAATTTACAACTACGGAAAAACAGATAGAAATAAAATTAAAGTCGACTGATAAAAGCTGTTCTTAAGATACTGATGCGTGATTCTTTTCTATTTCGTGATCTCGTATTGTTGCCTCAACATACATCTAAATATAGAACATTTTTAAATGTGAAAATAATTCCAAGCGAAAAATCAGAAAATAATATTACTACCGGTGGTCAATGGACACGAGTTTTCGTTTTGTTAAACACGCACTACTCTTTAAAGCACATTTTCAATTCAGAGATTTATTTTTGAAAGCAACCTAATACCTGTTTAGAATGAGACTAATAGTGTTATTAGCATATTGAGTATAGTTTACAATGAAACCAAGTATTTATTTGAAACATGGAAAAGAAATGCAAGTTTTAATGAATTTAATCGTTTTGCAAAAGTCATAGTCGTCTATATCAACATTTAAAAATACTTTGAATAGATTCGATTAAATACCAGTCTTCGTTCAAAAGGTTTCGTGCTGCATGCTTTAATCTTTTCATAAAGTGAAATTCTACAACCACTTGTGTTAAAGGACTTTTGAGGAAAGTTGGTAGAAAATGTACACATGCTGTCAAGGGCACACATATACATACAGACATGAAACGCGAAAAACATCGATTTTGCTTTAGAAATGGATAAATAACGGGGCGAAAACATCTAATGTACAAACACTCCATTTTTATTTATATAGAATTTTTTCAACATATACCACATAAGTATTACATGTATAGATAGGATAAATTAACACAAAATTACAACAGTGACATAATTATTACCCTAGACGTATTTTACGCCTTATGTGCTAGTAAAACCACTTTCCTTGTGTGTGTATGTCCATTACATGACGTTATTTGTCGTGTTTGGCTGAGTTTGGTCAAATATGGCTCCTGCGCCAAAAAAAACAGAACCAACAAGGTTAATTTCATAAAAGAACGAAGTAAATTATTAGCACATTACTATTAATTGTGATTTTCGCATTTAACCCTCCAAATAGTTTCAACGATACACCTCATCCAACCAGATTTGATCAATTTTGCTAAAGACACGGTATCCCGTCAATAAAGATCTCAACAATTTTGCTAATGACGAGATACCTCGTCATCAAAATATTGCCGATTGTGTTTGTGTTGAAGATATCAAGGCCTAGTCACACACAGTTTTCTTCTGATGATGAGATATCTCTTTCATCAAGATCTGGTAACGTTTGCTAATGACAAGATACCTCGTTGAGACAACCACCAGGAAGGGTAAGGTATTTATATCAATAGCATTATTAAAAATGACGGTTGATATTGTACGAAGCAAATTTTTAAAGTTAAATTGAAATTAGGTCGTTGGTAGCTTAATGACCTGCTAATAAGCAACCTATTACAAATTTAAACATACCAAAATAATAGCCCGTTGTGTTGCTCCAGTGTGACGCAAATTCAACTAATTATCCAACACAATAAAATGAGAACACGTGAAGGGTTATTGTAGTCTCGTCCAAAAATGGATGCAGGTAATTAAATTTCAGCTTCCTTTAATCTTCGGACACGTCTGAAACAAAATTATCACACATCCTATCTCTTTTTTTCTTTGATTTCCCTTAAGCTTCTGACTATTTTGCTAACCTTCACGATTTCGCATTTAAGATGACAAAAACTATTGATATGATCGTGCGTTTTATCAAAATGAATTTATTAATGTACTTAAAGGGGATAGACAGAATGTGAAGTTAAATGTGAAGTCTTCACCCCACCGCCACTAATAAGATGAAATTATAATGATGAATATACACTTCCGATGTATTCAACAAGGTTGGTTGGGTTTTACGACGCAAGAACCGTAGTTGGATAAGTTGCACCTAACATACGACAGACAACGTCAACTAATAGACATACACACACGAGGTAGGTAGCTGAATTTACGTCACACCGGAGCAACACAAAGGGCTATTGAAGACTTCCCGGGATCAATCCCGAAGGGAAACACACACAAGGAAAGTTGTGCTGACACAGAAGAGACAAATACACCCAGGTAAGTTACAGGAAACGAACCTACGACGCCTACAACTCGTAAGCTGCCAGCACAGTGGGCAAATTCACTGAGCCATGGCAATCCCTATTCGATAACAAGCGTCGTACCTTACGGAAGACAATATAAGGTATACATATTATGGGGACAACAGATTAAAAGCTGTTATAAAATACGTAACCTTGAATAGATTCTTCGCGATCCCGTTCCGCCTCTCATGAATATGCATTTCACCAATCGGGGATACCTATTTAATGCATTTCCGCATTAACCGAAATCCGATACAACTCTCCCCTAATCTCACCTTATCAGCCGGCAGATTAACTATCAGGGAGAGCATTCCGCTGCACAAAACATCTCAATAATTCCAGGTTAATAGTTGTCCAATTACCGACACCTCGTCCACAGTGAGAGTTTCCTAATTAATTAATAAATTCTAATTAACTCGTTATCGGTGACTTTCATCGCATCGAGAGCCTTGTGTAACCGCCAATGTCTCCTTAGCAGGTCAGATCGGCAATCGGCCTCGTTCCGATATCCGGTCAGTCGGCTGCTCTATATTAATCATTACCGTATTGACGGAGACGGTTTGGGTCAGCGGTGAGTGGCGATCGTATCTAGATTAGTCTCGTTTTGTTTATGCTCTTTTGCAATGGCCGAGTATCCGTCCGCGCCTCGTAGAGGTGGGAGAGGCACCCTCCATCGGCTAGAGCCCTTCGGATCGACGCATTTTTGCTTTGGGAGACCTAGTTTGATGGTTAGTTTGTCTTCCCACCAACACCCTTTCCTTATTATCTCAAAATGATGCTCTGAGAAAGTAACCATTGAGTTCAAATTCCAAGGGATCTGTCGTAAAAACCTTTCCTTATTCTTTGATAGTTGATCATAGCACCGAGTTGAAATTTTAATAACCACTCTTATTCTCTGAGCTGGCTCTTGTACTATAAAAATCCAATACACCATCTTGTTATCTTAAAAGACGATTCGAAAAAGCGCCTATAGAGTAGAAATCTTAAAGACATTTCCATTAACACCATTATTTATTCTTTTAAAACGACGATTTGACGGAATAGCCATGGTGCTGAAATTTTAAAGGCAAAAAACTAAATACGTAAAACCAACTCTGCACGATTAAAAAAGATTATTTCGCCTGGACCCATTTTAAATACCGATCCATAGTTAGAGAAGACTTGAAATAAACACTTTACAACTAATAATGAATCAACGAACTTAAAATGAAATAGCTGTCATTGTTCTTAAATATGAAGCTTTTTCAGCTAACTTGTAAATTTTACATGAATCTCAGATTCTAGTTGAAATATACCTATAACATGATACTATTGGTTCTCAATATCAGAAAGATATCACGGGGACATATCAACTCAAATCTTGATTCTTGAAAGAAGTGAACACGAAAAACAGTTATAAAATATGTAAATAATCATCCTAGAATTCAATGCACAAATTAATGTCAGACTAATTGTTTAGCGTGATAAATGTTCATGTAATGTATTTCGTTTAATAAAAAGCTGCATTGTGTACAGAACAAAAACATCCATTAGAAATTATGAGGTTTAGTCTGAGTATCAATGTGTGCTTTGAATGTTAAAAAGGGAATAGAGAATTACATTATTCATATATACTTTGATTTTTGAGCAAGCACTATCCATCCAACGTAAAAACATTTCTTAAGTATCCTCCGTTTCGTTTATTCAAGAAATTTTCACTTTCAGTAAGAATTTGGAAGATGATTATTCATGCACAGTCATTTCAATTATTCAAAATATCCTGTTATTCGGGTCAGAGAATAGGAAAGAACAAAATAAACATTGCTTTCGGATTCATTCCCGAATGTAATTGATCCCATCACAAGTTCAACCGAGGAAAAGGTTTCAAGTGAAAAATACTAACTGCAGAAGAGCACAAGGTCTGTTTTTAATGTATCACGAAATCAATCGTTCATAAACTGAGATTACACAGAGAAAATAGGTTGTAATTTATGCAAAGTTGTGCTTATAATTTTCCATGTAGATTTCCTGATAAGAATGTTAGATTAGCTTTTGTTAATTTATTGACACTTCAATTTCATTGTGTGAACTGAACATCAATTATCTTACAAAACTTTACACTACTTAATCACGATACCTTATTCCTTTTTGGAATTTTAAAATCCTAAGAGCAATTTTACAACCAACATCAATAAGATTTGTTTTTCTTTTTTAATAGCTGAATAGTTAATTCATGTAAGGATAAAAAGTAATAATGCAATACATTCAAAACAGTTTTTAAAATCATATCTATATTATGGAACAACGCATTTTTTCATACTCATTTGTAGGAAATGGTACACAAATACCAGAAAATTACCATTTCCCATTGAGCTATAAGTTAGTCCTTAAATTGCACTTTCCCTCAAATACGTATAAAGGATCTGAAGTAGCAGAATGCTTGGTATGATTTGTCACAGGATAGTATACGGATTCCACGTCACACCATATATCGGAATGTATCGCCACCAGAGGGAGCTTTATAGCTTACTAATTTATGACCGTTCTGATGTAATTCTACAGTAGCATAAAGAGTCCCCTAGATTTGAGCATGTGATCATTTCTTTACCTCTTCATATACATCAAGAATGCTAAGTTTCTTTCTGATCGAATATTGGTTACGGAATATTTGGATTTTTTTGGTACGGTGTGTATATAGTTACTAAAACAAATTACTGATCGCATTTTACTGGTTAGAAAAAATATTATTTTAAAATGTGTTGAAGAAAATGTACTATTGAACAAGACATCGTATTGAAAAGGAATATAAAGTTTAAAACGATGCATCGACAAAAATGTTTATAGCTATGTAGTATTTTAAAGTATTCATTAAACATGCTAATTAGCTTCAGATGATATATTTCTATTATTTATGAGTACTGGGTGATGAGTAAATTAAATTCTGTAAATATCATAAACGAATTTATTGAGAAAAAAGGATGATCATTTTGCAACACCTTCAGTCATGCATCAACATAGATAGAAATACTCCATCCTATTTCTTATTTCTTTTTCTAAGGTTTTTCCTTGATAATTTGGTTTTCAGTATAAGGGTAACCCATTTGGCTTTATACACAAGTTTAGATATTATACACAAAGTTTAACTATTTTTATTTTACTATTAATGTTCGTTTACATACTCGCTTATATAATGTAGATTGGTCATATATCCTTCAGCCAACCGTCCAAACATTACCCTAGGCCTTTCTTCTGAGATTCTACCGATTTTAATCCTCGAAGTGGTTTCGAAGACACCTAATCCATGAAGATCTTGTCAAGTTTTTCAAAGACGAGATATCTCGTCCATCAAGATCTGCTCAGTTTTGTTAATGACGAGGTGCATCATCTACATAAAATGCCCTACTACAATGAGGAATGAAGGTCCAAATGAAAAAAGTACTTGTATCAAAGGTTGACCACTACAAGGCATTTTGCGACGTGAAGATAAAGGGCGAATGATAGGCTGACAAATAGAGAAAATATGCTATGGATGATTTAGGTAAATTGAAATTTTTAAGGCGATATTGAGGTATATAAAATATCAGATTTCATATTTAACTAGGGAAACAATAAGATACTACTCGAATACCCTTCAATCTCGCTGTTCCCAAAGTTAAAGGTTTGAGTTCTTGCAAACCTTTAAATTAAAGATCGTAATTTCGCTTCAAAATCTCAATCATGTAATAAAAGTAAATAAAATGTGAATTAAATGCAGTTTATGGGTTGAGATACGGTATGGCACACATAAGTAGGACTCTACCGAAACGAGTAATTAAAGCATATTTGAAACCCTTAGGACAGAAATTTAAGCCAAAAAGGATATTTCAATCAATTTGATAGACATTTTAAGTGATTTTAAAATTTTGTTCCGATATGATTACGCATCGACTTGTTTACTCCTTTCGATAAATGAGTTCCATGGACCACAATATCTAGGCGTAAGGAGTGATAAAAAATGAGATCAGGAAAGAATGAAACACGAGTTTATCACACAAGGCTGGTTCTTTTCCTCCAATTCTTTCGAAACATAGATCTTAAAATATATTTCCTGGAAAGTCAAAGGTTTCTTTACAGCGCCCGGAGCTCATACAAAAGAAGAGAAATAAACGAACAGCATACCAGAGCATGATCAGTAAGAAAGAGAGTTCAACTGTCAAAGTCACTCTTCGCTTGAGACCTGCGTCACTGTTTTGACCGCAGAAAATGAAAGTGTGCGAAAACAGGTGGAAGAGGGGGATAGTGGAACATTAATCCGACTGTAAGCCACGGATCTAACAAATAATAAAGAATTTTTCTATTTTGTTTCTTAAATACAGATCAATTCGGGTTTTTTCGCGTGGGGGTATATCGTGTGTCATTCTAAAAGGTTGACGCATTCTCTTTTTCATGACGATTCTTTGTGATTTTTTAACGGAGAATAGGATATCCTGTAACGGTCTACTCTTATCTTGACGTAAGCTTAAATAACCTAAAAAATGAAAAAGAAATCTCAGCATACACTTTCGCAGGCTTGACAGACTTATACAGGCTAAACAGACCACCTCCATCTGCACTCCGGGCCTGTACCATTTGATACAAATAACAGGTTCATTATGAAGTAACTGGCTGTTGAAACTTTGTTTGGAGAGTCGTGGATTAGCAACAGGAGGACTGCGAGTTCTACAATAGATCCAACCTTACAACACTAGTGCACATTAGATCTGTTGTGACATCAAACGTCCTCACGTTGGCTTGGTGTGGAAGTTTGGAGAGTAGGGTTCCAGCTCAGGTGTTGGCATCGTCATCTGACCGTGATTCAAAATTACGAGATGTTTTCCTAAGATCTTTCCGTCCAAGATTGATCCAGGACCGTTGCCAAAAGCTCATTGGGTTGCTTCAGTACGAAGCAATTTTAACTACCTACGTACTTGTGAAATAAAACTATGTATCCCAAGTACTCAATGGTAGGTAGGTATTTAATTAACGTCGCACTGGAGGAACACAATGGGTTATGCGCGACGATCCGGGATCAAACCCGAAGGTCACCCCGTAATTTTGAACCACGGTCAGATGACGAGGTCAACACCTGAGCTGGAACCCCACTCTCCAAACTTCCACACCATGCCAACGTGAGGACATTTGAGGCCACGACAGATTTAACTCGCACAAGCCCCCATGTACACGACGGTCTTTGGTTGGACTCGAACTCGCATCCCTCCGGTTGCTGATCCGTTACTCTTCCAACCGGGTTACCGCTACCTTGCACGATTGTATAAAACTTTATCTTCTTTTCCGTTATACAACTGAGGAACAGCTTTATTATTTGACACAAAAAAATTTATAAAATTTAAACTCAGTAAACAGACTGCACACTACAGGACAAACATTTTCCCCATTGCTCAGAATACCTTTGACCTTGACTCCGGTATCATGATACCGTTGACCCCTCTTATATGGGGTTCCTGAAGCTAAAAGCAACTTCTAAATTCTTCTGAGAGCCGATACATTGCGCTAATAATATGGGCCGCGGTAACCTAAATGGAAGAGAACGGATTAGTAACCAGAGGGTTGCGAATTCGAAAATTCGGTCCAACCAAAGACCGTCGTGTACACGGGGCTGGTGCATGTTAAATCTATCGTGGTCTCATACGTGGTGTGGAAGTTTGGAGAGTAATGTGCCAGCTCAGGTTTTGTTCTCGTCAACGGACCGTGGTTCGAAATTACTAGGCGTTGTCTTTTGATGTTTCCATTCGGGATTGATCCCGGACCGTCACCAATAGCTCGTTGTGTATATAAAGGGTGAGTCTAAATTGTTTTTACAAAATAATAGGGGTGATAGTACCCATCCTGTCGAGCAATAATTACCATGGAACATAGGGTCGCATTCCACTCTGAGAGGCAGAAAAGAGTCAAATTAGAATTTCAACATGAACTTACAACAGTGTTGGGAAAGCGAATGAACGATATCAAAAGTTGCACAATCTGATTTATTGATCAGAGAAAAACACACAGCAAGTGCTCAAAGTGGTGGCCACGCGTGTCGTTGCACAGTTCACACCGGCGAAGGAATGACTGGCGCACCCTCTCGAAGATTCCTGGTGTTGTGTTAATTTTGTCTGCGGCAACACCCATTCTCGCTACGAGATCTTCAGCCGAGTTCACAGGCGTCTGGTACACTAAAGATTTCATGTGCCCCCAGAAGAAAAAGTCCAGTGGGTTGAGGTCCGGTGATAGAGGAGTCCAAGCCACAGGTCCGCCACGTCCGATCCATCGTGCGGGATATGTGGCATTCAAGAAGTGCCGGACCGTGCTGGAAAAGTGTGCTGGGGCTCCATCGTGACTTGTTCATGCTCGACGCGTTTCGACTACTTTTTTCTGCCTCTCAGAGTGGAATGCGACCCTATGTTCCATGGTAATTATTGCTCGTCTGGACGGGTAATATCACCACTCTTATTTTGTAAAAACAATTTAGACTCACCCTTTATATATTCAAATGTGGGACGATTTGTCATTTTGGAATAACAAATGGAAAAACGAGTTCATCATTCAAGTTAAATTTTTGAGCAGTGTTTTCAGAAAATGAGCAACTGTAAATTGATGAAATTTTTGAGCAATGTTTCTTTCTTTTTTTTTTTTTTTTTTTTTTTTATTAACGTCACACTGGAGCAACACAATGGGCTATTGGTGACGGTCCGGGATCAATCCCAAAGGGAAAGATCCGAGGACAACACCACGTAATTTTGAACCACGGTCAGATGACGAGGCAACACCTGAGCTGGCACCCCACTCTCCAAACTTCCACACCACACCAACGTGAGGACGTTTGAGGCCACGACAGATTTAACGTGCACCAGCCCCCTTTGTACACGACGGTGTTTGGCTGGATTCGAACTCGCAACCCTTCGGTTGCTAGTCCGTTACTCTTCCAACCGGGCCACCGCGGCCCGAGCAATGTTTCAACAAATGAGCAACGATAAATTAACGAAGAAGATAAAAAGGTGATGATCAGCGTAGAACAGAAATGTGAAATAAACGCAGATTTCGCTGAATTTTAAGATGTAGAATTGCGAATAATCTTCGAACATGATGCAATTTACACAATTCACGCAATTCAGGTGCATAATTTTAAAAACATCGAGCGCATTTGTCATGTCATAAAATGCTTATTTTATGACAGATTATTATATACATAAAATTATTGTTATCATGCTTATTTTCATATTGATGATGAAAAAATGTAATATTTTTATCTAATTAAAATATATGTAATGCTATCAAAATGCCTATAATTTTTATTTTTTTACCTAAAATTTTTTGTTGGGGTTTAGACAGCGGCACAATAAAAAGTTTTTGTCAGTTAATGGATTTCTGCTCTGTCAACGATATTACACTTCATTTATCTATCTTTTTTCTAGCATTATAAATATAATCGTCCGTTGTGCGGTGTATCACTAAATAAATTATCGTACATTCTAAATTATGTGTTCATAACGGATTTATAAAATTCACACATCAACACACATATTTGTATCAAGCTCTAGAATTCCTTACGGAAGAATTCAAAACTATCCAATCGCACTTTCATCAACTAAACTTTCAGAACTAAGTTCACCAACAGAAATTTAGATCATTTGTACTACGTAAAAAATGTCTACAAAATAATTGAGTGATAAACGTTTTATTTTCTAAATCCAAAAAAGATTATAGGAGTGTCAACATGCATGTTAATGACCCCATAAATCATAGAGGGGGTTTGTAAAGATTGGATACATCCCGTTACATATCGAAAAATCTAAACTCTTCTCCACGTTTCTTAGAAATTAGAAATGTATTTCATATTTATTGCGATTACATGCATCATTGACAACGAAGGCCACTTTATGTTGGTTTTATAAACTACTGTTATCGGCTTCTTTGAAAGATTTTTCTTTCAATATATCATAAAGAGGTAAGAAAAAATGCACATCTGTACGAATATGTTCCATTAGGTATGCATTTTCCGTGAGCTGTTTTCACAAAAGGTTGTAAGTCGAGCGATATAAAGCTTACTAAGCAATCTCGTTATAGAAGTAAATGGATGGTCAAATGTCAGTTCGCCACACCCTTACTATGGGATTATAAAAGTATTTTTTCACTCTAATATGCCAGGTCAAAATATTGCAGACGTCTTTTAAATTCCAGATTGCATTGTGTAATTCTTGCTGTGATCAGCTTTGCATTCCCAGGCTTTTGTGGTCGTGACATGTTGCCAAACAGTGGCAGTGCTTGTTACGAAAACCTCCACAACTCGGAAATCATATTAGAAACTTTAACGGCTTAATGTCAAGAGATCATACATCACTTTCCATTCACAGTAAAACACTGAATGCATGACTCATATCATTAATGTATGAGAGGATTTCTTAGAATGAAGATTTTTTGATAAAAAGTCTGACTATTACTTCATCTTTAATTCCTAAATGCGCGTCAAAACCAATAATTTTATAAAATGTGATAACAATATTGAATTAAACAAGCAAAACAAACTTTTATTTTTCTCTCATGACGGATTTAAGGTAAAAATATTGGAGAGCATGTAAGCTAATGGAATCAAAGTAAATTGTTCGGCATTTGCCAACAACATATCGCATTGAAATTTCTAGATTTCTGAGTTTACAATGGATGTACAGTGGGTGATCGCATTATTAGATCCATTTTTATAAACTAACAATTTTATACTTCAACCAGTTGTTAGTAAAAGTAGAAAAACTGGTTTCATTAAATTCTTATTATTTTCATGACATACTTATACGTTAACAGATTTTAAACATATTGTTGGAAACACTTGTTTCAAAATCTGTTATATAGCCACCCTCCATTTTTACCCAAAACTTAGAAAATACCTATTTTGAACTGTGGCTCGAATTATTTGATCACTCACTGTATTTATCTTCAAGATTTTAAATACAAAGTGTCCCATATAATTTGAGCAACAGAAATATTGAACAAAATTATTCATTCAAATATTGTTATTTCTTGCACCACTTGATATATCTTGTCTAGACCAAGTGGGGATTTTAAAAACCCTAAGACAAGCATATGATTAAAGTACAGTCTATCTTGGCAACCCAGACAAGCAAAGTTGTAACGAGGAGATGCCTGCTCCATGTTGCATTTCTAACAGGTCGGAAAAACTCAAACACCATGATCAAATGAAATTGGTCTCAAATATCCACTGGCCAGTCTTGAGGTGGCAATCTGATGACCTCTATCATCCTCGAATTTGAGGCACTTCTGGGATGTTTTCTCTGGTACCAGCTGTGGTTGGGAAACATTTTCCTCGAAAAGTTGTTATGAAATTTCTTTTTCGTAAAAATAAATACGAGAAGTAACTGCTTGAAATTACTTTGAAATACCCTCAGTTGCCAAGCTATGATATTTGATTTCGACTAAAGTTCACATGAAAAGGGATCCATTGTAAATGTATCTCATGGAGCACAAGTACCTAAGTTGTCTAGAATTTCAGTTCCAATTCCATCTACGATTATGTTCCAGCTCTTTAAATATTGGGTGGA
The DNA here is from genome assembly GCA_933210815.1 of Meta bourneti. Classification (NCBI taxonomy): domain Eukaryota; kingdom Metazoa; phylum Arthropoda; class Arachnida; order Araneae; family Tetragnathidae; genus Meta; species Meta bourneti. Next base: position 29,411,516 of record OW119922.1, read on the forward strand.
GCTACAGCTGTCAGTAAATGCCCAGATGTTATAAATATAATTCAGTCCTTTCTCGATGGATATAAGTTCAAATCTGAAGGAGGAAGAGTCGATAAAAATCCTGATAAAAGGGTTAATAAATATGATTATTCAGTATGGAATCGTAGAGCATAATATCAACTTCACGAAAAGTGCAGACTTTCATGAACGGATTTTAATGACTCGTGGTCCCCACCATGTACACAAATATTCTAATCGTGAATCAATGATTTATATACATGTATTACAAGATTACGCTGTTTCTCGACGAAAAGTTCTCCCGCTAAGTACAGATATAAAAGAATGACATATTATACCTCTTTTGAAGTTTATGAACTTTATCATAAAATCTGGGCTTGGTGAAGAATCGCAAATGTTTATTTAAACAAGGTCAAATCAGAAACAATAGGTTACATTCTAAGTTCGTGACTGAAGTCAATCCCAAATCAATACCATTCAATGGAAAGGGTGTTTACCGAGGAATCCAATATTGAACAGAACCCCGAGATTCAGTAACCTCATTTTAATGCAACCTTGATACACTTTGGAACAACTGATTGATTAATAATCGAATTAAACTATTGCATATTTCGAACAATCTAAGTAATTAATGCAGCCTTCGCCTTTCCCTAGAAATTCACAATGATAGTGATTTTTTTTTTCGATTAACAGATGTAGACTTTTCAGTGTTTTGAACAATGCAATTCCTCCTTTAAAAATTAAACGAAATTTAAGTTTTCTTGACCAAGTGGCCAACGTCCGCCTTGCATAGATATGCGACACAAGGAGAGATCACACCATGTATCAAGTGTAGTCACGAACGTTAAGCAAACATCCTTGAACTCGACCTCGCAAGTGAGATAAAAAACATTTTCAGTAAGTTTTCTCCCTACAGGCTGTTAATTACTGCAAATGTAATTTAGATAATAAAGAGAAATGTGTTAGAAAGGATACTGGGATTTCGGATGCCTAGGTGCCTTTAAGGCTACTATTTTGACACACATTCGATACGAAACCGGTCTAGTCGTTTCGGATATGTTTCTATGAATGTTTCAAAATCAAATGTTTTTCATATTAAGAATTCACTACCGCAAAGGACATTTTTTTCGTTACGAAAACAGTTTTTTATGCAAGTAGAAATCGACAATTTACCAATAAGCGTGTAAATCTATAATTTGCACTCTAGAAATACTAACTTAGACTCTCATTTGGATATCTATGATTTGCTAATACATAGTATGTAGAGGTGTTTAGCTAGAACCTATCACTATATTTATTCATTTAGAATTGTACAGTCGCGGAAAAAAACGAACCACCCCTCCTCATTCGAGCAATTTTAACAGTAGAGGAAATTCAAAGATGGTGTTTGACAGGAGATAACATCTTCTATAAATTTAAATGCATAAAATTTACATAAGAGGCCGTCTTCATATTAAATTGAGCACCAACTGCATAATTTCCAATGGAAACCCCCTATTTTGACACACAATTTCAAATCTATATCAAAATTTAACTTCAGATACCAAATTTCATGTTATTAGGTCTTACCGTTTCGAAGTTGAGTACAGAAAGATTGGTGCTCCTAATGTTAAATCAGTTTCTTAAACTTTTATGGATATCTTCCTATATCACATCTCTATAGCACTGATATTTTGTACCATATTACTGTTAAACAACCAAACTAAATCCACATAATATTTTATTTTAAAAATAATTTTTAATACGCAATAATAATTATAAAATTAATGTTTGATAAAATTATGAATTGGAACCTTACTATATTTTGATGGGAATCTATTCAGAAGGATTTCTAATATGACCATGCAAAATTTCAGCTCATTCCAATCGTTAGTTTTTGAGTTACATTAAATTTTCCTCATTATTGCGATTTTAGGGGGCAAACAAAAGTTTAAAAAACGTCTGACAAACCTCGGATAATAATTCTCGGATTATTTGCACATGAAATTCTTCAATCGTTCTCACTTGCATAATAAATATAATAATTCTCGGATCGTTTGCACGCACTGGCAAATACGTTTAAAATAGTGTTCAAATTTGAAATTCCGGTTACTATAACTATAATTAATCTCGATCTACGAATAGCGATTTTCAATCTGGAGATGATCCGTGAAATTGACTGCAACTTTAACATTGAATATCTCCGGATATAAAGATAGTAGTCATGAAATTTTATATTTAGACTAATTTCGCGATGCCAAATCTGATTAAGGCATCAAACATGGTGTTTCCATTGGAAATTTTGTTGCATTTGAATTTGTAGAGGATGTTATTCCCTATTGAATGATATACTATGAAGTTGCTCTACTATGAATAGGGCTCCAAATAAAAGGGGTGGTTCGTTTTGACTGTTCATATATAGGATGTTGAAATATCTTTTCCTATAATAATATTTTGATAATTTTTAAACACTTGCAAGATTTCAATATCCCTTACATTGATCTGAATACCTGAAATGTGTAATCTGTCCGTTAATTTTGTGAAGATAAATTGTTTCTTTAAAAGTAGTTTTTCATAAATGCAATAATGATTTTAATACTTTTAGGCATATTTTGTAAAAAGAAACGACAAGCTTCCTACTATGAGGAAACTGATGAAATATTGTGCATTATCGTTTAAGCCCTGTACCAATTTCAATTGAAATATATGAAGGTTTCTACTCATAAATTTTTTGAATATTAATTTTATAATTAATTTTGAATACTAAAAGTTAACTGCACGAATTAAGTAGATTTGGGGTTCCTTAATAGTAACGTAATCATGAATTTTCATCGTAATAGGAATACTATTTCGGAAGATATGAAGTCTGGGAAACAAATTCAACCTAGGTGTCCTAAATTTTCTATATTCATAATCCAGAAACGGTTGAACCAAAATCAGTTGAAACTGAGAATTCGGGGTTAAATTCTGATGCTAATTCGGTATTAGGTGTACAAATTGGGTATTGTCATTAGAAATTATAAATTGAGTGCTGAATTTAACATCCCTTTAAATTTTTTATGCAAATTAATTCCTAGAAGACATTTTACCCCTGTTGAATAGTACCTTTGAATTCACTATACTATGAATAATGCGCGAATAAAGAGTGAGACTGCTGGTTCGATTTTTTCAAGCAGTCTCATGTATACCCAGAGTGAAAGGAAGAAGATCAATTATTCTTAAGAGAAAGAGATGTTGCTTTAATTGAAGGTTTCTACTCATACATTTTTTGAATATTAATTTTATAATTAATTTTGAATACTTAAAGTTAACTGCACGAATCATTAAGTAGATTTGGGGTTCTTTAATAAATAGTAACGTAATCATGAATTTTCATCGTAATAGGAATAGGTTTTTGCAGGTGTCTTAGATGCATGCTCTTCGATTTAATTTGTGAAAGTGGTGCACGTCTTATGAAACTTATACCCTTGTAATCCTTGAAACCGGTATAATTATGTTTAAAAAATATTTTTAATTGCACTTTGGAAATTAACATTTTGAATTACAACTTTAAAACAAAAGGGCAAAGTTAAGTAACAGCGTATCATTTACAGTTTTCGCTCATTGTTAGCATTCATCAATATCTTTCACATTTTATTTTTTAGCGAAAAAGAAACATTTCCTACCCTCTATGACATGTTTTCATTGTTTTGATTAACCTCTTTGATAAAAACGATAGCCTTTGACCCAAAACCGAACACACCTCGTTTGATCACCGCACATAAATTTTAATAACCCATTTACCCTGTAATACAATGCACTCTTTTTTATCGCAACAAGTGTACCATTATTGTCTGCCCATGGAAGAAAGAGAAACACAATCATTACGCGCTAAACGAGCCTGGAGTGGAGGAAAAAGATCCCAACCATGGGCACACAGTGAAATCCCATGGAATTGTTGATGGTTATCGCACCTAATGATGCCACAAAGCAGCATCTTTCTTTGTTTACGTCCCTTTTTGAGCAAGATGGAAAGGGGAGAGCTCTTTGGCTGTCGGCCTCGGTGGCGGAATTATGACAAGTTCTGTTTCATTCCATGGGCAATCGGATCGTTATCGGGTTGGCAGATCAAAAGACGCGCGCGGCTGATTATCTCTGAGATTGTTTACAGCTCGTTGAGTCCTGACTGAAATGGCATGTGAGCGTCGCTGAAAAATCGTGATTCCCAGTGCCTAATAGCTGATGTTGGGATAAGGGAGAGAGGATTTATATGAACATATACCAGATAACGAGAAGGGACTCTTCTTGGAAAAAAAATGGAATTTAATCATTAAACCCCCGCATGATCATTCAACGAGTGATCAATCGTATTTATTATTAGCATAAAAGAATAATTTGGCCATGATTAAGTTTCAAATTACTTTGAGTTGAAATGATATATGATTTAATTAGCCTTGGTGCGGACCAATCGGTCTAGTGGTCAGAATGCTGCATTTGGGATTAAAAGGTTCCTGGTTCGAATCCGGGTTAAGGCATGGAGGTTTGTCCGCCTAGAACGAATATATGGCATCCCTATAAACCAGTTGTGCCTAGAATTTGTGGATGTGTATGAGGTGTAACGTGAATCTATCCGCGAGATGGACCAAAGTAACGCTAAGTGGTTCGCAAATACGCCCTTGTAGTTCCATAATGATTAAGATCGATTGGTTTGGATGTAGCAAAGAAATTATAGTCTTTGTTACGAGAACCTGCTTAGAATTGTTTTTAACAAGATTGCTTTGCTTTATTCATCTTTGAAACAAATGACATCAATGACTCCAACTTGGAGAAATTATGGGGGATGGCAAGTAAGGCCCAATTTACTTTATATAGTATATGCATGAGTACTTTTGAAACGATTTATTTCCTTGTCTTTTAGTTCTCTTGGTCAAGGTACCAAGGGACCCTAGACACCAAATCTAAAAGTCCATGTTGTTCAAGTGGCACAGGAAACTTGTCCTTATCATTGGAGAGAATTTCATCTTTAATTTAATGAGGTACCCTAAAGGCTGAAGTCTGGCTTAACCTGAGGAATTAAGGCCTATTAGCACTTAGCTAGGAATATTTATTTTCATACACTTCATCCATATTATCTATATAATTTATTTTCTTGATAGAGTATACATCAAACTGTTACGTCCCTCAAAAGGACAGGGTCTTGGACACTTCTGGTAATTATCTGTCTGTGTTATATCTTTCCTCTGTTTGGAGAAAGCAGGCCTCAGCTATAAAAACACTGTGGGCCCAAAGAGTTCGGATACCTTAGAGTTGGCGCCCCGTCTCATGATGTAGCGACCATACCATGGTGTTGACGCCCCTGTGAGGTCGAATGACTGCATATTTTACTACTCACATCATCTGTATACTTATGTTTGGCTGGGCCCAAACCACACAGTATTAGGAGAGTCCTTCAAGTGATTCGGGCCCCTAGAAGGATACATAAAAACTATCTTAAATAGTTTTATTTTAAAGTTTGCGTTGGCATGCATAATTCGCCCAAGTAGTGCGTTTTCTAATAAAATGTTCTCGTTTTAGTGTTACGACGGCTTACAAGATGATCACTCACAGAGACGTTCCTGAGATATGAGCTGCCCACGTGCAAATCACAGTAAAAATATTTTATTTCCTAAAAGAACGCCCTTCATCAAGCACTTATTCAGAAAACATTTTCGATGGCCCAATCTTCTTTTTCCCGGTTCCTTACATATTGTAATGTTAAATGCATCGGCCTTCAATGAAATGGATTGAGCCTGTGCACGTTGCTTTACGTTATTTCTTGAGGTCACTCGATTTGAAGGTCCGTCCCAAGGTTGTGGGAAAAAGCATGAATCCTAAATTATTGATTCACTAAAGTGATTATCCACCGTGATCAAAAACACTAGTATAAACTCTTCGATAGCCAATCGGCTAAGTCGATTCGTAAGCCCACGTGATTTACCCTTCAGAGATCTTAGGATAGAGACTGCCAACATGCTCTATTCATTAGAAGGCGATAATTAAATGAGCATTGCGCTTAACATTTTTTACTGTTTCCAGATTATTGACGATTGAGACGCATATTTAACCAGTATTAAACAAAACTTCGATTTTCTTTGATAAAAGTGTTTCAGCATGTGTTTCTAGAAGTTTTAATTTCCCAAACTCATTTTGGGAAGAGTTCGAGTCCCATGGGCTCTTCTCAAAACATCCCCTGCCTACCATGCTTTTTCGACTTACAAATGCAAAATAAGAAAATAGGCAGATTTAAAAATATATTGTATTGCAGTCGTAAAAAGAACCTTCAAAGACCAAATAAGCATAATATTTATAATATCGGAAAATTTATTGCTGGGATGTTTATTTAAAGTTGAAGGCATACTTGTCTTTTGGCTGCCCCTATTTTTTCTGAAACGTGCAAGTGGGCACCCAACACACCACTCAAGAACGGCCCTGATCACCCAGATTAAGACCACAAGTGCTATTCACACCCATATGTCGGCACCATGCCAATGCAAAGGCATTATTCAGTATTTTAAAATTTTTTACCTAAATGCATATCTAGATTTAGATGTTTTATAACATTCCAAAGTATCGACAACAAACAAAGCAAGTTTAAAAAACTTGTTCTCGTAAATTTACTATCTCAAAGTGAATGGAAAGATGGTTTTCAGTTGCAACATTTTTTTTCTTTTTTATATCCTGTCAAAGAAGAACGGTGATGTCCGTACCCCATGACTTAGCATTAAAAGTACTTGCACCCGCAAGCATTAGGCGTAGAAAAATGGAAAAATTATACCATGTATTTAAAGCGAGATCATTTTCAAAAATACTTGCACCCATAATTTATTTCAGTGTGGGTGTCTGATGTTTACGAAGCTCAAACCACTCATGCTGCTTTGTTCCCGCATCTAGTGGTATCCATTTCGTGGTTTTGGATTCATTAACACTGCCCTTGGGATGAGTTCATCCCCTATCCTTTGACGCCACTGCATGCGATTCCATCTATTATCGATCTCCCAAAAGACTAGGTAAAACCAAAACAAGGTCATCGCAATCGTGTTGTTTGCCCTATAACCCCCTCTGTGCGAGATGGGAGCCTCAAGCTAAGGGCCAAGAATGCAGAACCTCAATTCCTTGCTTCAGAACTAGTCCAACGCTATTCCCCTAACCCTTTACATTCATTTCTCTCCGCTTGTCACGCATTTGGTGGAAATTTCATTTTTTTATTATTTCATTCCTTGGGGTTGGCGTTTTTTTGTTGTTGATTCGTTTGTTATTATTATTATATAACGCTATTTTGCTGACTCGGTACGGAGTACGTGATTACGCGGGAACCTGACCATTTCTGGTGACAAAATAAATGGGGTCTCGTATGAATGGCTGCAGGGTGATCGTTCTTGACCACAAATGTCACTGCGTTTGCGGACACAGGGCAGATGAAGGGCCGTAGGATGGAAACTATCTCGATTCTGGTGAGATGAAATATGGCTTCACTTGTCAATGTTGGGAGAGAGCCGCATTGTTTCACAATCTTTACCAGAAGTTTCTCAACGTTCAAGAAATTTGTGTTGAACACTGAGGCCTGTGTTTTGAATTTGTAATAAGAGCTCTGAACAGCACAGGGTCATCAGAGGGATAAAAGTGCCGGGATCTTAGCCCTCTGAGCGTCAAGAGATTTTTTGCTAGTTTATTATTCTTCCCCCTACATCAAATAACCGCATCTATTGGTTGAAAGAATCTTAGGAAAGATTTTATTGGTCAAGAATTTCAAAACTGGTTAGAAATTATGCTGGGAAGGCGGCGGTTTCAGACCGGATATATGCGTATAAACCCCTCAGAGGATTAATGAACCTGGAAGGCTTGGGTATGGTGTTTACAAGACATGAAACTCGTAACTTTTAATACAGTTATTTTAGAAATCAAAGTTATTCCGGAGATTCAAAATAGGAGAGACAGCACAATAATGTTACAGGTCTCCTGTCTCGGTTTGATTTTCCAGTGACCTGTCTTAAGAATTAAAAATTGAGAACATTTAGCACTATCATTGATTATTCAGTATCAGAATAGGCTCAAACATATGCCTTTTGACCTTGAATCGCCTTAGAAGTGTTCGTTAATATTCTTATAGGTGACGGATCTGTGAAACTAAATTTGTGTTGGAATGAAATGGACAGTTACATATTTTGTTGTTTACACAGGCTCCTGTTTATTTTCATTGAAGATTTCTAAAGGAGGGCGACTAACTAGAGAATCGGTTTAGAGCACGATGATCAAATATGTATAGGGAACATATGACCAGTCAATAATCACTAATATTACTGAAATTTAAACATCTATAAATTAAAATTAAATGGCTAAGCTGTTATATTAACCAGCACACTATTATTATGTATGACATGGTGCCATCAAATACAAATTTACAATTTAGGTCACATATTTACAAGCATACACATAACATCAGTTTCCACTCCAGAAAAATTTGAACTAGAATTGAATTTCTTTGTAATTATTTGTAATATCAAATGACTGAACTAATTCAAAAATAATCAGAATAATTTATTTTTTCACAAAGATATGATTTAAAGGAAATTAACGACTACAAAACTAGTGTCACATTAATAAAAAAATTAAATGCCAAAATTTTTGAGGCAATGGTAATTGGTGGTAATTAATTAATGTCGCTCTAGAGCAACACAACGGGCTATTGACGACGGTCCGGGATCAATCCCGAAGGGAAAGATCGAGGACAACACCACGTAATTTTGAACCACGGTCAGGTGAAGAGGAAATACCTGAGCTGGCACCCCTTCTCCAAAATTCCACACCACACCAACCAAAATTTATGAGATACTTTAAAAAGAAGGTTTTATTAATTTTTCGAAGCGATAAGTAGTTGCGATAAGTAGTTGCTTCGAACTATAACCAATGCAACAATGAAATCATGTATCTAAAAATAGACGAATGTAACGACCAGAAATAAAAAGACGACTTATAAAAATTTAAATTTTACGTGAATTTAATCTTCCTACATATAGTTTTTTAATCGTATACACCAAAATAAAGTAATTCTAGACGATTTCTTGTGTTTTTAAGAGTAAATAAATACTCAGTACCATTATAATGCTGATAGGGTTAGAGGACAATTTAAAAAATTTAATATCAAATGTACGTTTATCTTGAGGATTTCCCCTTCCTCTATATTATGTAAATGCTTTCGGTGATAGCTATCTATATTTATTTAGTCTTTCTTCCTGTAATGTGAATACCCTCAGCACAGGCATTGTTTAGTAAGAGGCGGAAGTCGAAGTGACGATAGAGAAAAGAGAAGTAGTTCTAGAGAATATGAATTAAACTCGTGATAAATTTCAAAGTCCTTTTTTAATTTACTAGTTCTTAATCCTCTTTAAGCTCGTGTTATTCAGTTCTGTGAGACAGATAGGGTAATCGATGAAATATTTAATTTACATATGTTGGTAATTTCAAAACAATTCATTTGGATTTTTCTCTTAATTAAGTACAGGTACATGCTAAAACATAACCCATTTCTAATTAATTTCGACCTTTGTTATAGTTAAACATTATTTCTCTTAAAATATATAGGACATTTTTAAATATGGAAATGGCACATAGGACTCATTGAAAATTATTTTCAACAGGTATGGGTTTTACTACACTTCATTGATAGAATAAGATGCAAAAAAGACAAAATTTGTTGATACAGGAAAACGTACCACTGAGATTTTTGCAACATTTTCAACTTTTTAAACTGTGTACACTCTCCTACAAAGAGGTAAAGATATAATATTCCAATTCAAATTTTATTTTGGAAAGGAATATGGTATTTTGAACAGTTCAACCATGCGGACACTTTTGAGCGAGCAATCTCTTATTCACTGACCTTAAAAAGTTTCTCAAGCATCAATTAGAATGTACGCCTAAATTAAAAATCATTTTTCAATGGCTAATCTAGGTTTAAACTTGCGTTATTGTATTATTCTAAACATGATAACCTATTCTTACTTCTGTGAACTGTTTTTATAGCATTTATCTTTATCTTAAGTTGTGTTTATGAGTCACCACCTCAAAACGTAAGGGAGTATTAGTATTGAAACAAAACATGTCCTTTTAACTTTTTTAAATATTGGGAATAGATGGTTCCGAATTCCAAACACATCAACAGGACTCATTGCTCTTTGTATGAAAAGAATTTGAAATCTGGTTTTATGTTTGTTTATTACGCATACTAAGTGGGTACTTTACAAGTAAGCGCAAAATTATTCATAATTCTTTCATGACTTGTTCACGACCGTTGGAAAGCCATTCAAATAGTAACGTCAGAGCGATTATGTATCAAATGGATTGAAATAAGTCAGAATGCTAAGCGGGCACTTCTCTTAAGTAGCTTCAATTCAAACATTATTGTTGCTAAGACTGATTTATACGTGTTAGAACAATTATGCAAAATAATGTACATTTGTAGAGTAAAAGTGAACATCTTTCCACTCTACTTATTCTTCCAATTTCATCTTTTTTAAACCTATATAATGACATTTTAGAAACGTGACAAGTTTAAGAAAGAGTAGCATTTTCAAAGCAGTACTTCGTTTTCATGCCATAGAACATCAGAGAATTTTAAGGTGACTTGTTATGAAAGCTTTTGTATCACTACATTAACCAGTTGAAACATGATTCTTGAGTTCAAAACGAAGAATAGAATCATTAGTGTGCGATACTATCTAGAAATGAATTTTAATACGTCGTTAATTTATCATGAGTCCTTATGGTTATTGACAACTCAACATATACTTTTTGAACTTAAGATTTAAGGGACCATTTCAAGATGACTTTTTCAATGAATTCTTTGTATTTTCGCTGTTTTCGAAAGTTTTTATTTTGAGTTTTCTCCGATTATTTCATATTATGACTTTTCAAATTGACTCCCGCTTTACTTCCCTTATAAGTAAAGTAAGTGGGCTCACACACTTCATTTCCTATATATCGCAATGAACAGACTGACAAATTGGGTAAGGTTGGAACGCAGTTACCTCAACCTAAATACGCTTTATACCTTCTCGACTATTCCTACCCCTTAACATCAGAAGGCTAGTATGCTCGTTGAGAATGCCTAATTGACTCTCAATATACGAAAAGATGTCAGCAGGAAAGAACGTTAATGGTTTATTGAGAAATATAAAACTCGTATCACAGGTTCCTTGCCCAGACCTGAAAGTGTCGCTTGCTTTCGACTCCTTACCGGACATGACTAACTACAAAGAAATTTATATCATATTGGCGCTGCGAGATCAGCTATTTGTCTCCTTTACGAACTGAGAAAATGACTGCAGACCACAACTCAAGGACTGGCTAAAATTCCTGACAGTAGAATTGCAAATACTGTTGATAGTGTTTTTACGCTATATTTTTTTCCCTTCAGAAATCTATTGGACAGCTCGTCGATTGATGGCAAGAAGGTTGTGCACAAAAGACCAAAATTAACATGGTGTGGGTCCACCGTTTGCTTTAATAACAGCGACTACTCTATTAGGAAGGCTGTTCACTAATCGTTGGTAAGTTTGAGCTGAAATGGTACGCCATTCTAGCAAAAGAGCAGTGGTCGGTTCTGACACCAATGTAGTCCGGTGTAGCCTAGCTCTCAAACGCCGTTCCAATTTCATCCCTCAGATGTTCTATAGGATTCAAATCAGGGCTTTGTGGAGGCCAGTTCATTTCTCCAATATCCATATCATGAAAACAGGTCTCTACGACACCTGCCGTGTGGACGGGATCCGGATCGTGTCGAAACAAGAATGGGCCCGTACCAAACAGTTGCCTCAATGTGGGAAATGATGAACTGTCCAAAATGTCAAGATAGGCCTCTGCATTTAACGTTCACTGCACAGAAATCAGAGGGCTCAGGTCAAATCATGAAAAACAGCCCCATACCTCAATGCCTCCATTACTAAACTAAGAATATGTATGTTAGAAAATATACGAAATAGGAGTGTTGAAATACTAAAAACTCTTTATCATAGTGACAGAAGTTCAAAGTTGCTACTTTACGATTTGAAGTTAGATTTAATCAGCTCTTACCTGTTAAAAATTTTTGAAAGCAGTAAATTTCTTTCAAAACAGCGCTGTCAAATCAATTTACCATATTTTTAGAAATGGTAATAGGTTACCATTGATTTGTCTGCACTGAAGACATTAAATTTTAAAATAATTTCTTTTATTACATCACGTGCCGCTAATTGGAAATTTTAAGAAAAAATGTATTTTCTTTAAAAAGACTAGACATGAATACCTCCATCACTTAAAGATGTCATGGTAGGACAAATTATGAGAGTTACACTATTCACCGTTAGATTGGTCATTTTTACGATCGGAGCTTCGGCAAATTTACAGGAAACTAACTTTAAGAATTCATAATCATCCCTAAACTAAAAATCTACTTTTGTAGAGTCACCTTAGTATCACCTTTCGTAATTTTGTCTTATAACAGGGATGTGATTTATATGAAATGGATTAATCGATGGATATACATACATACAATTTGAGTCCAAAGTAAGTTGTAGAAATTACAAAAATGTCGAAAAGGTGTTAAAAAATTACTTTCGAAACATTAAATAGTGTTGCCACTTTTCTACGAAACTGAAAGTATTATTCTGGTCACTTTTCACGGGTAATTATGCTAGTTCCTTATAAGCATGTATGCTCAAAAATTTCGACAATGAATTTAAAATGGTTATTAGACATGATATGAGAGATTATTAGAATAATTTGTTAATAATAACAATTTAAGAACAACCAAGCACATTTATGAAATATTTTAAATTAAATTCATATAAATGAATTTGTAATTCAAATTTGATTGTTAGCTTTAGCTTTGGTGTATATTTTAATAAAATACTAAACTTTCGGGGGGAAATAGGAAAAATTGCTTAAGTGTTTTATAAAAATGTAATATGCTCAAAAATTAATGAAAAATGTCAATGTCTTAGAAGATTTAAAAATTTATCACGTGTGATAAAATTTCATTGAAACCTTCATCATACCAGCCACCTGCATATAGCGATATGTAGGTAGCTGGTGTTCGTATTTTAAAATTACCTTGGTTCGTATTTTAAAATTACACATCTACCAACTTTTATAGGAATTATTTGAGATACAACGAATCAAAGATACAATTAATACATAAAGAGTCTGCGTACATCTAGAAATGGGTTGGGTGGATTTTTTTATATTGCAAGGTCCAGATCTGGCCAAGATGCGACAAGCAGTTTATTTCCCCTCTAGTAAATACATACGCAAGGAAAGTTTTTACTGACACAGAATAGAGTAATACTCCCACGGTAGTTACAAGAATCGAACCTGTACCACCTGCATCTCGCACTCTTCTAAAGGAGTGGGAAAACGCACTGAGTCACTGAAAATCTGGAAGTAAAACAAATTAATTTCCAAATTAAATTTCTACTTTTTCACGATTTTATAATTAACAATTTTTGGAGAACATATTTTTACTTGAAGTGAAAGGAGCTCTTGTAGCCCAGTTGGTATAGTCGCGGAATAGCAACCAGATTTGTAAGTTCGAAACTTTATCGAACCAATGATGCACGTTAAATCTATCGTGGTTGAAATGTTCTCAAGTTGGCATGGTGCAAATTCAATTGCCTACCTGTAAACCAAAAAGCACACTGTGATAAATGAGAGGCAAAGCCAATTGGCAACTCAAAATCTTCCACGAAATGGTCGAATCTTTCTTTCGATGGTATTCCAGTTCCGGAAAACGTTTTCCGAAATCAGGTTCTCTGAGACCCAGAAGGCAAGGAAAGAATAACAATGAAAACTTCTAATAAATAATGTAGAATCTTGAAAACAGTCCTTGTACACGCGGGTCTAGTTTTCGCTGTAACTCCAAAAAGACTTTCCCTTATCACATGGTCAGATCATTTCTAGCATCGACCTATTGACCCAATTGTAACTTTCAGTGTCATTTTCAGAAAAATCTTGTCTTTTCCGTATAGAATCTTTGAAGTCTCTTGGAGCTGCGAGTGTATAAGTGATCACCTTTTTCTATTTATTCTATAATGTAATTCATAATTCAAGCAACTAGCAAATGATAAAGGTGATATTTATAGAATATTTCAATAATGAATATAGGACTTTTAAATAGGTGGGAAATGGAATATTCACGAAGCTGAGAAAAACAATTTGATTTTTTTTTGCCGAAAATAGAGAAGAGGTTTGATTTCGAAAGATTCTAGTATTCGTTTTTTATATTTTTTTCGTAGCAGTTTTAAGGAATAAGGAAATATAATGCTTGCGATCCAATACTACACGTTTTTAAGAAAACTGATCATTTTGCTAAGTGTAAATTAAAGACAGAATTAGTATAACACTTAAATTCGTTTAAATGAAGTGTATAGTTTTTAGATACAAAATTATTCCAAATTCAATTTTATCAAATGTGGTTCAAAATTTAGAGGTGTCGTCCTCGATCTTCCCCTTTGGGATTGATCCCGTACCGTCGCCAAAAACCCGTTGTGTTGTTCCAGTTCGACATAAATTCAACTACCTACCAACGTACCTATCTGATTTCATCCAAAATAAGCGAAAGAATGAAGTGCATCGCGTATTGAAAAATAAAATTAAATATCTTTCTTGGAATGATTTAATTTTTAAATCTGATTTTCAAATTGGTATCATTTATGAGTTTAAAATGACCTATAACTGGATTTTAATTTGGGTAAATGTGAGAACTAATTTGTAGAGTATGCGTTAATCATGTGTAATTTAATATCAGACTTGTTTTCTTTCTTGGTATATACACTATCTGATTAAAATTAAACATTAGTTGGACTATAATTCTAATTTATTTTAAAGTAATTGTTGATTAATTAAAAAATATATTTATAAGTAGAACAATTCATCATAGTTACAATAACCGCATACCTTTTCGAAAAAATTTCAAATCAATACTATAAGTTCTAGAAAGTTACAAAGGAAGATTATTAATATTTTACTTTCATAAGTTCGATGTTTTGGATGGAACTAATTTTTTTTTAAATCAGAGTTTTGGAATATTTTAATAATAAACAAAATATGAACTCCATTAACATAGCTATTACAGGTTGCTACAAAAGGATTACAGACTAAGCTAATACACGGATACAATATCTTATACATGCTTTTATTAGTCGCATTTATACAATGAAGTTAAATAGTACTTAAATTCATTTTATGTCATATATTATTTCAAGATGGTTGTAGAGAGTTTTACCTACGAACTAAGTTTTTAACATCAATAAAAACACAAATGGATTTTCAAATAATTTATCTGAGGAAAGTTGAATGACTTTTAACGGTAAATATGTACGGTACACAATGTACTCTAAGATTATCTTGTGATTGAATTTCTACTTAAGATTCTACATGGAGCTAAATACGGTTAAAATAACATGTTTTTCAACAATATCGTAATTAATAGTAATTCTTTAGTCATATACCTCATTAATTACAATTGTTTCACTCTAATTGTATGTGTAACCTTTGTTTGAATATTTTTTTGAATAATCTATTTTAACAGCGTTAAAGCTTTCATAAATTCACTCAAACAGTATACGTATTTTCCAAATTACTTCTAGTATTAATTTAAATATTTGGATAAGGAAATTCCTCCTTTACGATAATTTCCGGAAGATATTTCACTGTTCATCCTACATGTAACAATGTTCCTTAGTATTCGAGAACTTTTCTTTGTTGAAATTGTCTATAACGAGTTATGTAACATGAAGAGAAGACGCATTGCTACCTCCATTTTCGTGGAAGATATGCACAACAATCATAACTATTCAACTCGCGACACTAATCTTTAACCCCAAGTCTTCATACACTCCGTCTTATATCATTCGTCACAGGCTGAATATTTACGGTTGTTGTGACAGTTATTGTGAGCAAATAAATAGCCCAAGATCTTTTTATGTGCACTTCTTGGTGATTAAAAGCTTCGTTTTTTAGTCTATGCAGTTGATGGTGTGTAGAAACTCACTCTAGTGATTTTAACATTCTGCCTGAATAGTTTGAATTAGAGCCAGTGTTGAAAGTTCCAAATATCATTTTGTTTAATAGATTTAATTTTGAAAGTCAGGAAAAAAATATGTTCAGAAGGATGTCGTTTACATTAATTCCAATGATGTGATCAAATTGATACCTAAGCATTAGATGTCTTATTGAGTATAATGCAATTTCACATGGGATTTTGTGAGGTGTCTTTCACTGTAATGTTAATTTAATTCACATTTTGTTTATAAATTTCAACTTTCTGTCGTTGTAATTAAATTTACAACTATTCTTTACATGTACAAATTCATTCTTGCTATCTCCGAGCCATTGCTCTTTTTTTTTCTTGCTCTTTTTAATCTGCTATTCTTGATAAGACGGATCTGGCAGTGAATAGTTCTCCAGGGTAGCTTGGCGTGGGTGGCGGCATTTCAAAATGGTAGAGCTGTATTTTGGTTGGCTGTTATTCCTTTGGCTGTTTTATTTATTTTCCTTTCAAATCTTGATAATGTTTTATCTCTTATGTTTTTTTTCTGTTCGGTAGTACTTTGAGTTTTCGGGGGTAACTTGTGTTAATTTCTGGCTAAGCCTCACACAAGTACATAAAAAACTCAAAGCATCTCTTAAATGCGACTCCTGCTTTACTCCCCTTGACAAAGTAAGCGATCTCACTCCCTTCACATTTACACATTTTATCTTATTTCTCGGAAAAATCTATTTTAAGGTAGCTTTTATTTATTATTTCCCTCTATTTGCTCTCCTCGGCTTTCAGCACTGTTCATCTAAAGGGTCATTATCATTATTATTTTTACTATTATGTTATTTTGTTTCATCTTTTGTTCAACAGTGATAATGAAATAAATGGTACATCGATTTGTACGTGCTTAAATTAAGTTACCACACGTAAGTATCTCTATATAGCCATATCACTTATCGCATACAAATATAACTAATCAAAATAAATTGACGGCCGCTAGGCAGCACTGTATGTTTTTATCTTGCTAATTTCATATCCCTTTGACGAGATCCGAAATCAGCGTCCATTCACAACATGACTTCATTCCCCGCTGTTACATCTTCAGCAGTGATTTAAAGCTATAGGGAATGGCAAAGGAATCGTTGTTTACAGCTCTAAAAAGAATGGCCCTCGTAAATCTCATTGTCATAGAAAGATATTAGAACTATGTGTTCTGGCATACATTAGGGTCCTGTCAGTTTCTCTATTACTCTACGGATATGAAAACTGACTGCATGACCTTACGACCTTTCCACAATACGTCTGATTAACCCATTTGTCATAGCAGGAGCTGACCAAGATAGTAGCCGTGTAAATTGAAACGCTCGAGCAAAGTTGACTACTTAATGAGAATATCTGGTTTTCTGAAAAACACAGCGTCTTTCCTTTTTGCTGCGGGTGTTCTTGTTTTGATAATGGTTCTGCCTGACTCATTTAACGCTTTGAAAAGTTGAACTAACAACTTAATTACTTCTGAGATATCTTGGTATCATTTCAGTAGAAATGAGATCGATGCTCCTTTTTATATCTTTTAATTGAACGAGGATTTTCAACTGCAAACTTAATTCGTATCAATTGTATTTTCAGTTTCCAACAATGGCAAACCTATTTCACTAATTTTATAATTTCTCACAGAGCATGATAATTGTAGGTAAGAATATTAGAGTTTACCTTAGGCATCGTAGGTCATCGGTTGCTTAATTTAAATTAAATTCAACAATTGCTATGAAAAATCTCATATGCACATTTCGGGAGTGATGTTTGGGAGTGCATCACCATAAGTTATGCAATTTCATAATATAACTCATTTTATGTGATTTGATATTTCATTAGAAGGCAAAAAGGAGTTCCATCAAACTCAGGAGGTAGGTAGTTATTTAATTAACATCGCACTGGAGCAACACAAAGGGCTATTGACGACGGTTCGGGATCAAATCAGAAGTCAAACTCAGAAGGATAAACAAAATGTATTTTATAAATATTTAGGACAAAGGAATGTTTTATTTGAGTAGTGTACTCAGAACAAACCAAAATGAATATGTATTTGAAACCACTGAACACTAAACAAATTTTGATAAACTCAACATCTATGATCAAAATTTAATTAAATGTCCTTATGTAAAAAGTAGCAGAATATTATCCGGTGTTGTTCGGATTAACATGACAAATCTTCGGTGAATAATTTTGCTTCCATCAGAAATGCGATACTTCCGAATTTCACCATCATTAACGAAATAATTGCGAATTATTTTGAGACGATATTCATGATTAATTTCTTTTAAAATTAAATTCAGCATGAAATAACAAAGAATTTGTATTAAAACTAAATGTCTCGTGTCAGAGGCTTTTCCTGTAAAACTAAATGCGGATGGTGCTAGGGTTTTTGTGGTAGAACATGTATTCTGTACGTATTTCAAGCAGAGCTGAGGGTTCGGCACATATGGACAGACTGAACAGCTGAGGTAACCAACCCTTATGTGAGACGGCAATGTCATTTGGTTGGATTGAGTTTCGAATTACCAAACCTCAAGTTGATAATCCGCTACTCTTCCAACCAATCTACCGCGGCCCGTATGAGGAAAAGAAAGTTACTATTTGTTTGTATTTTGTTGTAAATTATCAATTCTTTTAACAAAAAATATCGTGCGCTTGAAATGGAAGGTTGTGTACTTCGTTGCTCCCTACCGATGGATAAGAATTCGAAATATCAGTATTCATAATAATTTATAAAGGAATTTGGGCCCTGCGGTACCTCTCAACACTGAGCCCAACAAGGGGATGCAGACTGCACCAGTGATTATAGGGCTTATACGCTTTCGAATCACTCCTGTAGCAGATACAATCCTTAACGCTACAGATCGCTGGATCCCAAACCCGAGAACTAATCACACGAGACAGATGGACACCTCTCGTTTATTAAAGCAGTGTGCTGGGTCAGTATGTTATCCCTCAGCTGCCAGAATTCGCTTTTTCAGGGACAAAGGTCTCAACGAATGGAAAACACATGGGTGATATAATCTCCAAGAGAAGCTAATAACGAAAAGCTTCTCAAAGGAAGACCTCACCTCCGAAGAGGCAAACACAATGAGGGATGTAGAAAAAGCAGAAGGGTAAGCGAGAGTAAAAATGAAAGGAGATCACTATTGTTCCTCGAGGTTATGATGCCTGTACACACCTAAAGAAGATGTCAACCTTAGGACCTATATCTGAATGGAAATCACGTACATGCTAAGAATTATATGGGTAGTTACTTGACTATTGAGTACATCTTTTAATGATTAATAAACTGAATAATAAACCGAATGATTCAGAAAACTTTGAATAGTTACATCTCTAAGTTATCGATTCGCGATCTTACTTTAAAAGAGATAATTTTAATCTCAGAAGATAATTAAAAGGGAGTCGATGGTTCCAAATACGAAATACGGTGTTGTTACGACAAAGAAAGTCGTGTCTGTGTATATAAAGGCAGTCCCGTTTATTTCAGGCAGCTGCGGATACCTCTTGGTATCAACATTTATTCACGGCAAAGATCTGAGCTCTTCCAAAAAAGCCAAAATTGGACTGCACAATTTATCCAAACTTTTCTCACCGGTAACAATTTTAAACATGGAACTATCGCGCAATTTACGTAGAAAATAATATAAATGAACTTCAGAAATGCCTATTAGCATTTTTCATGATTACAAAAATGACAAATATTTGACAATCCCAAGGAAGGTTAAAATGGTCTTCAACGGTTGATATCAGTTTAAGTTCTAAGATAAGGGGTGGACTAAATTTTTATGAGTCAATAAATAGTAATTTACCTTCTCCATGATGTGAAATAATTCACTTTATCATTTGACAGGTAAGATATTTTATTGTAATCCTCATGCAATTTGGATGGTATTCTTCATTACTTTGACAGCGGACTGCATCCCATTAATTTCATGCAGGTTCAATTCTTCTTATTTGTAGATTCAACTGACTTAGACTTCTCAGTTTCTCTTTACAGAAATTTAGATGGGCCTTTTTCACTTTTCGTGTGAGGAGGGACTTTTTCTTAGAACGATATACCTAACCGAATGTATAGAAGAGCCCTCTTCTGCATTCGACTTGCTACCCCTCTTATAAATTCTTTGCAGTATTTCTTTAGACTTGCTATTTGGGGCTTTATGGTTTTTAAGGCATAAGCACTTCAAAAACCTATCTTGCTTTGACATAAAAACCTGTATAAGTTCAATTAGAATTTTTAAATGTATCTGAAAGCTTCATTGAAAGGTCTAGTAATGTTATTAGATAACAAAATTAATTAGAGGAAAAAATATTTTTTCAATGTTATTTATTATATTATTATGTTGATAAATGATACCAGAACTTTAGTCTAAAAAGTACGAAATGCAGAGCACATAATCAAGTGTAAAAATCAGTTTTGTGCGTAATTCACTGAATAAACTGCTTTTGAATATAATTATGTGGTTAATTAAAAATGCTATTGTGATTCGCCACTTTTTTATTTTCTTTGTTTTAAAATATATCCATTTTTAAATGTTAATTTAAATCTAAATTTAACTTAAAGAACATTTATAAAACGATACTTTTGTACTAAGGCAATATTGTTCAACTCCAGTGGTATTCTAATCTAATGTTCGTAAAGTTATTTCTTAAATTATTCATATTATTAAGAAATTTATATTATGAATTACATATAATTATATCAGCTATTAAAGGCCAATTAATTGCACTTTATTACAAATTTTACATTCCATGCAGCAAAGATAAGCTCATTATATCTTTACCCTTTATTTGTGATGAATTTTTATACCAAATTAAACCCATCTAACTCTATTTTGAATACAGTTGGTTAACGAAAATTGAAGATAAGTATTTGTTAGTTAATGAAATTACGCAAGAAACATTATGTTATCAAAATTGCAAAGGATTCTACAGAAGCAATTTTCATCTGAAATTTATATCACGAGACTGAATCTCATTATCTCATATACTGACTATATTGTAAGAAAGATCAGATCTCTACATATGCATACCACTATAGTTTTAGATTTAAGAACCCTGAAAATGTTTCATTTTTTAAAAATCAGCAAGTATTAAGAAATCATATAATTAAATAAATGAATTCATAAGTCGTGTGATTAAAAAATGTAAAAAATTACAGTTGTTGCTTCCTTAAACTCTTATAACCTATAACATTTTCAGCATAAAACTATTATTCAGTGAAAACGAAGAGAACTATTTAGTCTTTTTAACATTTATTTTTAATTTTAATTTTAATTTCATTTTCTCAATTGAATATGGATGTAAACGACATTCCAAATTATGTATGTATCTATGTCACTATCAATTCTTAAATGATTCATTTTTCAAGAAAAGTAAAACCTATTATGTTAATTGAACTTTTATGCATCACTTTCTACCACTTTTAGCACAAATAATTCATTTATTTAAAACAGCTCGTACTTTGTTAACTAACAAACAAAGCGTTGAAGAATAATTATTTCAATGAACTTATAGACCTTTGTGTTGTCAGACAATGAACTAATGTGTATTTTAAAATCATTCGAGTGACAAGTCAATAAAAAGTCAAGGCTACGCGTCTTGCTTCTTTTCTACAACAGTTCGATCACTATAAGAAAACAGCACCAACTGTTCAGATCCTTGACCAAGTATTTGCATAAACTTGGCGTTTATTAATTGTTAAAACTAAGAAAGCATGTTCTATATGTCAAATTCTACAGCAAATGCGTTTTAATCAAATCTTCTGTTGAAGTCTTCATTTACAATAGTTATTCTGATCATATTTGTTATTAATAAAATATTGGCGTATAAGGAAAAAATATAATTATTGTAGAAAATTACGATACATAATTTCAGAAGACTTAGGGTGAAAATCTTTATTTGTCATTGAAAGCAGCTTTGTTGTAGCGTCAATTTGCTTTCAATACAGAATGATCTTGTGTGCTTAAGTTGCTGTAGACTTACTTGATAACATGTTTGATAAATAATGGCGTATTCAACTTTCACAATTGAAAATCATACATAAGTACGTCATTTTATTCATGGTATCAGTATAAGATTATTAATAGTATACTGATATAGTTTTGAAATTCAAAAGTGCTTTTAAATTAAATTGTTTCTAGAAATTTTTACATTCATTTACTGACAGTTAATTTAATTTTAATATTTGCTGCTCTATTTTTAAATATAAGTTAAACCTTTCCAGTTTTACACAGAATAATAACGAAGCAAAACATGAATAATTGTCGAGTATAAGGATTTTACAGTATGTATATTTTAAATTAGTGCCAATGAATTACATTTACTATTTAAAATTCATAGAACCTAATACATTTATCTTTAATTTTACATTTTGTACGTTGTTTGTCCTTAAATGTTAGTACAGTGTCATGATCAAAAGTAAACTTTATGAGTTAAAGTGTAGATATTTACAATTATTGAAGTTTTATAAATTAAAAAAAATTAACAATGCATTCATTTGGTTGAAATTTTTATCGGTGGTTAAGGCTGAATTTGAACATAGCGTGCCCCCTGTAGTGTTATAAAGTTTTAGATTGTGTATACTTTATCCTATAAACGAAATAAGAATTTATATTATAGTGTCATACGCTTGTTATTTAAAACTCAAGCTGTGATGTTAAAATTCCTTTTCTGAAAAAAAATGTAGGTAGTCACGTTGTTGCTTTTAGTCTTGAATTCTTTCATATGTAAAATTGTTACTTTGTAATTAATTCATCATTTCAGGCTGAGAGTGCGAAAAGTCTTCGAGGCGATGCTTAACGTTGGTTCTGAGTAAACGAAAGTATAATTTATTTTTGCGTAACGTTTTTCCTATAAAGTATTGAAACTTGTCTTAATGTCTACACAAATACTGATCCGATTGAGTTAAGATATACGTATAGAAATTTACAATTTACAGTAAATTTAAATTAAATTTTTGTTAAAATCTTAGTAGCATCAACATTTCAAAGCTTCATTAACAAAGAGAACACACGTTCTCTTTAATCAGATTTTGAAAATTAGAATAAAAATTAGTTCGGTTTATCTGATTAAAGGGAACGTTATCAAATAAAATAAAATCTGATTAAATAATGCTACATTTTACTAATCAGAAATTATTATTTAGTTATCTGCTTAAGCCAATCTCTTTTAAATCCTAAATTAGATATTGCTTCATATTTTAAAAATTGCTTTTTTATATCGTCTCACCATCCCATGACTAAGCACAATTTTTTTTAGTTTACATATACATTTGAATTTTAGGGTAAATTTAGATAGAAGTGTAAGATAAAATAATGTATTTTATGAAAAATAATTTCTCGCGGTTTCATCTATACTGTAACAAAATATTCCGCTAGATTAGATGTATTCATATCCACTGTCAGCATGAGGACGAAATCTAATGAATTGGATAACGACTTTTAATTAAAACAACTGTTAAATAAAGATAAATTACATTTGGAATAAATGAAAGAAATATTTACAATGTTTTATCCTTTGTTTCGAAGTTACAATGTTATGACACATATTTATATGCTGTTTCAAACCATTAAATAGCACTGCACGAAATTGTAAGTGTGCAATATTGCACGTACTGGTAAAACAAACACAAGAGTGAAATTTTTTACATGACCGCAAGATTCCATTCTTTACTTTTTGAATTTATAGAATTTTTGTACTGAGTCATTCTTCCTTTTAACTGGATCAAGGTCTATGATGGCAGACAACCTACTTGATTGCTTCGTTTAAGCAACGAGTTTTTACCACTATATCAGGAAGGAAGATTCAGATCCTTAAAACTATACTGACTGCTTGCGAAGAGCGTTCCACGTATTGGTAAAACAAATATGAACTTGCACGCACGGAGTTTCCTTCATAACCACAAGATTTCATCCCTTTCCTTCAGAATGCATCATGTTTCTGAGCTGAGCCAGTCTGCTCTTCTAACTAGATCAAGGCCTCTTTGGCGTACAGCTGATAGACACCTACTGGATTGCAGCTGCTCCGTTTGACCAAACCTCACCACCAAACAGGAGGATTGCTTAAAATACAATAATTGATAAATAATACTATGAGGGAAATGGGAATGGCCCACTTTAGTTCTTTTTTGTTCTTGCGCGAAAGCCACAGTTTGTCCTTAACAGTTGATTCAGGGTACAGATATTAATTAGTCATGGCAACAGGTGGTAGAGTTTTAATAAGCTGTCTTTTGAATAAGATTAATGTCAATTATAGCCTATTATGCAATAAAGAACTTCGTTCTATGTATTCTGAAATATAATGCAATACAGTGTGAAATATGAATCTAATACATCAAATATACTGATACTTAAAACTTTCTGAACTAAGATAGCTGAACTACGTAATTCCAGCATAAAAAATTCTCATAACGTTCTGCATATTCTCTGCATACAATACATTTGCTATGCATATACAAGTAAAAAAAAAGCTACAGTTCGTTTAAAATGAGATTAAATGAACCAGTACTTTATAGTAATTACTTTCTAGTTTGATTAAATTAATACCTGTTGCAATGGAAAAAAATAATATCGTTTCGAAATTTTGTATAGATTAAATCAACAGCAAATAGATTAAGTTTTTAAGAGTAAGATATTTAAGTAAAAGATAATTTTATAGTGTATGCAGCGTTACTACTAAAATTAATATATGTTATAGGTTTTTCTCCCTACTGAATTAATATTAATAGAGGCGTATACAAAGCACACAATACACCTTAAAATATAAATATAACTTACTTCAAAAAATTCAACTTACTCTCCAAAACTCCTGATGATTTAAATCTTTTTTCTACACATTAATGAGGGCTATAATAAATAACGGGTTTAAGCATTGGACCCAGATTAGGACAATGAATGTGTATCTAGAAGTTTTCAGTATTTCGATTTCAATTATGTTCTAAGTTTCTACAAACTACAAAATTTTTCAATTAAATCTAAAAATTATTCATCGGTCTAGGAGGGTTGGTTGACTTTTATAGTGCAAGGACTGCATTTGGCTAAGCTGTGCCAAACACAAGACAGACTACGTCATGTAATGGACATGCACGCACAAGAAAGGTTTTACAGAAGAAGGCACAGAAGAGAGGAAATACACCAAGGGGACACAGGAATTGAACCTGCGCCGTCTACAACTATCAGGTTGTAAGGAGCAGTGAGGAAACCCATTGAGCCTTTGCGATCTCATTCTAGAGAAGATTTTGATTTTAGTTGTATTTCCAGACACAAAAAGATTAGGATTGGATGTTAGGATTATATGGCGCAAGGTCCAAAAGCGAGCAAGCTGCGCCAACAAAAAGATTAATTAACTCTCTGAAAGTCACGAAGTTTCCAAGTGTTGTCGTATTTCTTTTACCCCACTACACACATAATGACTATGACATCGATTGGTTGAAAGAATTTTAGGAAAGATTTTAGTGGCTAAGATGGTCAAAATTTATTAGGAGTCATGTATAGAAGACTGCCTGCTTCAGAACAGATTTATGCCCCTGAACCCCTAAGAAGATTAAATTGTTCAGTCTTCAAATAAAAATTGCGTATAAGAAAATTATTAAAACCTGAAAGTAGATACACGAGGGCATTGGAAAGTTTGTAAATTTCCAACAGATAGTTTAATTGATAAATGTAATGATAAGACTAAAATGTCGTATAGTTATACGACATTTTAGTCTTTTATCTGCTGGCTTCGATTCTTCGACCAATCTTTTCTACGACACATCTTTTATGCCCATAAATTTGTATCTTAGTCTTTCCTTTACTTGTTTCGGGTTCGATTCCTCCCTTTGTGCATTCCTCTCTACTGTGTCAGTAAAACTTTTCTTGTGTGTATGCCATTACTTGGCGTTTTCTGTCTTGTGTTTGGTGCAGCTTGTCCAAATATGGTCCTTGAGTCATGAAACCCAGCCAACTTTTCTTGTTTCGAAATATTGATACAACAAAAACATTGATTGCAATCAAAAGGCGGGTCGAGTTTCCAAACGCTTATTCTTATAATTTGAGGTGGGCTGTTCTGTAGGCGAAACTTAAAGGATATCCTTTATCCCGGCCGTGGGCAAGTGAACAGCAGGCGGTGAAGTGTGACTCAAGCGTCTGTACGGGAAAACCCCCACTAGAGACTACATTTCAATCTCGATCTCAATGCTAGATTCCCACTGTGGTACAGATTGCACGTGCTCGCGATTAAGCGCTGTGATAAAGGTCGCCAATCTTGACATATTCGACTGTTTCCCTTTCACTGACAAAAGGAGCTAGCAAATCTTGAAATTCTGAACACCGCGACGCGAGTTTTCAAGTTCAGGACGTGGCGTGTTTTCCTTTTCATTTTACATCACGTTCAGGGGCATCACGTTCGTAAAGTGTGTGTAGTGTTGCAAAGTGTCGAGGATGTCTCTTTAGGCAGAGGCACATCGTCGACCTTCTGTCACATTGTCAAGGCTCTGTCCTGTCATGTTTTATTGCTTTTTCAGCTTTGTGCGCATTTAAAACGCACGTTGGAGCATAAATTAAGAGTTACGTAATATATCGTTTAAATCTTTTCGCTTTATACAATGTAGTATTGTGCAGTTGAAGAGATTTGATTGTTATAAGTTCCAGAAACAAATTAGGAATGATTTTATACGCTTAAGTCAACAAGCTATATATAAAACATTTTAGGACACATTTTTAAGAGGCCTGGAGTACATATATCATTTTTGTTATTCTGCTTAAAAACAGATGGGTATCTGGCTGACAATAGTTTTAGGCCAAATGTGAATTGATAAGGAAGGTTGTTAGGTTTTAATTAATAGGGGAGTTATGCTGTCGCAACCTGACCAGACTTTTTGCTGAGAAGCCTTTCGGAGTTGATCCTACACTGTTGCCAGTGGACTGTGTTTATATTATTCGGCGCCGGCGAGGCGCACAAATCTGTTGCGCTTCGAGATGTATATGTTACCGTTAAAGTATGAAATCCGTTATTTCATAGAATACCTAGTTATTCCATGGAATAACTGATCGTGTCCGTTAAAGTGTAAAACTCTCTTGTATTTCATGGTTTAACTAGTTATTTCATAGAATAACGATCTGCAGCCCGTTAAAGTGTAAAATAATCTATATCATATATCGAAAACCGGAGGAATCGAAGAAGTACCGGATGTAGAAATATCGCTCCGGTCGGTTGCTACAGCTCAAAGTTTAGGTACTGGTCAGGGATTTAAAAAATGTTCGTGTAAAACCCAGTGTGTCAACAAAAAATGTTTTTGTTTTAGAAATAATGTTCTTTGTAATTCCAAGTGTCATTTTAGTAATCCTTGTTGTAACAAATGATTTTATGGTACGTTTCCATAAATACCATTTATACGCTGCATAAATTAGATAAATTGCTTCTTTTTCATTTTAATTGTCTATCATTAGTTTAATTTCATTTTAGATAAATTGTTTATTTTACACTTTAACTGTCTCTCATTAGTTATTTCATAGAATACCTAGTTATTTCATAGAATAACTAGTTAAAGTGTCAAATTAATAACATATTACACACTTTAACGGACACGATCAGTTATTCCATGGAATAACTAGGTATTCTATGAAATAACTGCATTATATACTTTAACGGTAACATATATACTTTCTTCGGGAGGCGAAAGCAGACGCTCGCGAGATCGGTTCAAGTATAGAACATTAAAAACTTTTGAGGACTACCTATGCTTTTTCATTTGACATGTCGGGAGCCATATGTAAGTTTATACTATTAAATTATTTTTGATATAATTAGCTGTACTTTACTCTCTCCAAAAATTAACTAGGAAACAAATTCCAAGTATTAAGAAGCAGATAAAAAAGACTGGTAGTTTTTTAACGTTGACGATCTGCTATAATGCTTATTGTTTCGGCTTTTTTGTTAATTTCTTTATTAACAACGAAGATTCTTTTGTTATAAATTACCCTGTTTAAAAATCTGTCTCAAAAATTTAAATGGTACTGAGTTTATGATAGAAAATTAGTGTGATCAAATAAACATCTACGGCAAATTAAAAGCTTTCAAAAATTTAAAAGTGACTGGTGCTCACTCTCTATTAATGTACAAATGTCAAGATGTGGTAATTTAGAACTTCCAATGTACGGAACGCTAAAATTCATGTAAATTTAATTATTTGATACTAATATTTGTGAACTAAAAAATTAAGGAATTTTTTTTTGAAGAGACAACAGTTGTCCTGCGGGTTGTGTTCTAGGTTTAAAAGTATACTAAGTATATTATAAAAGTATACACTAAGTGTGTATAAAATACATTATGAAGAAATTCTGTTTTGAAATGGAGCTATAGGGAACGATGGATAAGTACACGTAATATGAAGCATCGCGTTATCTCAAAAAGTATTTATCAAAATCAATTGGAATCTGTATAAAATGCTTTTGGGCTGAAAGAACACAATTTCATTCTGTTTTAAGCATCAGTGGAGTATAATTTTTTAAAGGGAAGCGTTTTAGTATTTCGAGCTCCTATAAATGTTTTATGAGGTTTATTTAAAAGGCCTTTTATTTAAGATAGAATAAGTTCAAAAATAATTTTTATTGAATTATTTATCATAAAATACGTTTATTTGTAAATGTTCAATGCACTAGTTTTTGTTAATTTGATTTCTTAAAACATGCGTAACTTTTCCGTCGAAGCACATGTGTACGCAATATGGAATATCCTAGACTGAACCAATGCAGATCTTCCATATTGGCGTGCATTTTCCATATAATGAAATGTCTTGAAAATAATAAAATTTTCTATATTATGAAATATGTTTTGAAAATAATAGAATTTTCATGTTATAAAATAACATTCTCGATGTGTGTGAGGGAGAGATAAAGAGTGTTTAAAAAAATTGAAAATTAACCTATCATCATTTTGCACTCAAACTCGAAGAATTCAGTTTGGCTGAAATACTACATCTATGGAAGATTTTAAGATTGGTCATTACTTTCTTCTATGGTGCACCTGTCAGGACCAGAGATATTAACGGAGGATTAAGAAAGTACATCTTATATAAGTTCAAATCTCTATTAACTCTTGCTATTACCTTTGGTTAGATTCTTGAAATAAAAAAGTATGAAAAAGATCACGACTCCATTTCACTTGAGAAAGAGGCAGTATTTGAAATTGGAAGCCACTTTACTCATTTTCAACCACCTACTTAAA
The DNA here is from genome assembly GCA_933210815.1 of Meta bourneti. NCBI lineage: Eukaryota > Metazoa > Arthropoda > Arachnida > Araneae > Tetragnathidae > Meta > Meta bourneti. Next base: position 29,440,764 of record OW119922.1, read on the forward strand.
AAGATTGATTCCACTTCATCCCTCTTAATCACAGAGTAAACCTCTAATTTTTCCGATTAAATTCTTCCCAAGTATTTCTCAAAGATGAGAAAAGGAAGAGAAGGGTTTTGACCCGATAATTGACATAAGATGGGGGAAAACAAATACGACTGACCTAACAGGGGGGATAGCGAGACAAAAGGGCATGATAGATAACGATCTCGAAGAGATAGCTCTTGAGAAATGTTGAGCATTCAACCCCTCACCTGGACTACCAGAACAATCAACAGAGGGATTACGACACTGAATACGATTTACCTTTGTGCGTTAAGGGTAAAAAAATTACGAGTTTGTTGGCTCATGGTCCCTATACGAGGCCCCTACCTTACTTACAGGATCCTGGAGAGTTCATTATGGTAAAAAACTGACATATCTGGTTCATCAAGGAAGCAGAAACGTTTTAAATCCTTTTATACTGTGTTTTCGAAGAAAATACCCACTGGTTTTACTTCAATAAATTCCTTGAAACCACTTTTCATGTACTAGAAATTGGCCTCGTTAGGAAATACGCTCTGGGAATAATAAGATTTGGATTCAGGGAGAACACTAAAAGAATTAGATGAGTTCAGCTTCAGGTAGCTTATACTTTGAGCTCACGAAATAAAAATTAAGTTTTTGTATATTTATCTTATACTTAGAAGGAGGCACACAAAATATATTACTTTTATGGGTGTCGAGAACTTTCCAGTTTGTCTATGTACCTCAACTACAGCAACTCCATATTTTAGAATTTCTCCATATTTTAGAATATATAGGAGTCTCAGTGGAACAGTTGAATGATCAGGAGTTGGACGCAGTGCCAATTGGTCAACATGGTCTTAGGGTCTAGGTTATACCTTGATCAAGGAGATTAGTAACAACAAAAGCACTATAAGTATAGCATTCAGATTTCATACCTGTGCTTCGTTAGTATTGGCCTGAAGTTACATTACCGGAATAGTCAATTACCTGATACAGTGCAACTTGGATAATTCGAAGCTGAAGGAACCACTAAAAAAATTCGAATTATCCAAAACTTCGAATTAAAAAAGTTACATCTTTTAACTTTAATTTCAGGTCCACTGAATGCTTGAAAAGATTATTCTGTCAATAAGTAAATATTTATTCAGAAAGATCATGGTATGAAGACTTAAACATTATATGTGTGTAGACAAAATAAGATTTACATTACGTAAGCTGCAGTACATATTACATGTACTGTAGCTTACGTAACAGGTGGCGGGAAGGGGATTTCAGCTTTCACGTGTCGAACAGGTGGGGGTATTCCGGCGATTTCTTAACGATGAAAGGCCGAAAAGTCGTTATGATTCGAAAGTTTTTATTAAAAAACATCGAATTAAGGAAGTTGAACTTCGAATTATCCACGATTTTTTAACATTGATTTAATGAGAAGTTCAAGGGACTAAGAGAAATCTTCGAATTAACGACGATTTCGAATTAGAGACGTTCGGTTTACCCAAGTTGCACTGTATTTGCAAATTGCATTATTTTTTTTCTGATGATACATGTTCAGATCGGTTACGGCGACATCTCTAGTTGACCACCACGGGGCTCCCTAAACACCTACGTGCACATTCCATCAGTTGTTTGACGTGGCATGACGTATGTATCTGTTCTATTTTCTTTTTTTTTAATAAAATTATTTGTTAAATTTCAAACCTTGTCTGATTCTCATTTGACCTAAGCACCCGTTATATTTAATGATTTACTTCCTTTATAACCCGACTTCGGCCGAGAATTTTTGCTGCTTCGAATAAACTAAGTTGTGCCTCCGTTTCCTCAGCAGTTTTTTGTTCTTTTCTCCTACTATTTCTTTGCTCGTGATAGCTTTTGATAGTATGTGTTGATTCGAGTTTAATTAAAAATTAGTATTTTCTCTCGAAATGCTTTACATTGAATTCTACTTCTGCAGTTCTAAAGAAACAACACAGCGAGCTGAAAATAATTGCGTCGACCAAGAAATTTCAGACAAAATAAGCAGTGCAAATTTCATGACGCCAGGGTTCAGCGTTCGAAAGTTTTTGCTTCTTCAAACAAACAGATTTTCTGCTTTATATATAACATTATACCAACACTTTTGAAGATAAATATGAGAGTAACATGAATAATTAAGAATCGTTTTGTAAATTCTCTTGTAATTCTGATGAAGTTAATTTTTACGCCGGTATATTTATTTCAACCTTATGATCAGATTATCAAATTTATTGTTTGAAATGGAAAAGAAACAAAGATTTTATCATTGCATAAATTATAAATCCATAAATTTCACAATATGAAGATACTTATCTACTTCAACTTAAATCAGATACTCTTTTCAGTAAATATTTGTTTTACGACCAATAAATGACCAAATTACATTCTTCTCTTCTGCGCAAAAAACAATAAGACATTCTTTGACTCCAAGAAAACCTTCATTCAAAATCATATTCCGTGACCTTAACCGCTTGTTCATAATAGATATTGATCATAGACTGCTAACAATGCCATAATGGGTATATTGATATTGGCGTGTTTCACAAGCTGTAAATGAAAAGTTCTCATGTTAGAACATCCTGGGTAATAAATGATTAAGGCGAAGTGTCACTCCTATTCATCGAGGTGCGTTTTATTAGGACCAATCTTCAAAAATTCAAGCAACTCCGGAAAAAAGAAAATTTGAATTTAAAATTTTTCAAATACATACAATTAGCGCTTTTGACATAATGCATATGGAAGGTCTTAGAGAGATTAATTGTCTTTTCCTAAAGTTGTAAGGGTCGCTGTAGCACGGTTGGAAGAATAGCGGATTAGCAACCGGAGGGTTGTGAATTCGAAACTAGATCCAACCAAAGACCTTCGTGCACGCGGGGGCTGGTTCACGATAAATCTGTAGTGGTCTCATATGTCCTCACGCTGGCATGGTGTGGAAGTTTAGAGAGAGGGATATCAGATCAAGCGCTGACCTCGTCATCTGACCATGGCTCGAAATTACGATGGGTCCTCGGTACTTTCCCTTCGGGATTGATCCCGGACCGTCACCAATAGCCCATTGTGCTACTTCAGTGCGAAGTTAATTCAACTACCTGCCTATCTAAAGTTGTAACAAAAGTGATTTGAAGGTATTTTACAATAGTAGATAATAAGACTTTTGGTATTAAATTAATAATTTTTTTTCCATTACCTGGCAATTTTAGTTTTTATATAACTGGCCTTGCAAGGAACGAACTGTTGAATAGTTGTAAGAAAGAACTCAGTGAGCAGCCGTCTTTACTTCTAACAGGATAATTACCATGTGCTTACAAACTCGAATTCGAATCCGGAACCTATTGGGCTACAGACAAACGCTATCACCACTATACAGGGTAGGTGGCTCCAGAACGATGTACACGGTAGATTGACAGTTGAAATAACGTCGCACTGGAGGAACACAAAGGGCTATTGGCTATGACCAGAAATCAACCTGAGGGGAAAGATCTGAGGACAGCACCACGTAATTTTGAACCACGGTCAGATGATGAGGTAAAGACCTGAGCTGGCATCGCACCATTCTAACTTCCACACTACGCCAAGGGGAGGACATTTGAGACCACGACAGTTTTAACGTGCACCAGACCCCATGTATACGATGGTCTTTGGATGTATCGAGTTTCGAACTCTCAACCTTCGTTTCTTATTCACTACTCCTCCAACAGTGCTGCCACGGCTCTACGATGACAAATAATGACGCAAATAAAGAGTATATTACATGATAGAACGCAACAAAGATTATTCATCAAGTTGCTGTCAAAATATCGTTTTTAAACAGATATATAATCCCTTAATTTACGATATAAACTATTTCAAATAATACTATATAAAGAAAATTTCTAGAAAGACTCATTTAGGCCCATAAAATTAAGTTTTCAGTTTGGGTAATTTGTCAGAATACTATATTGTTGTGAAAAATAGTTATTATGTTTTGCATCGTCAGTTCTTTTTTCAAATTTTTATTTATCGAATATTCCCTTAATATCCAACCGTAAACAGTAAAAGTTTCAGGAACTTTTCAGAGAATTATTCATCTAGTGGATGTGTGTTGCAAAGTTGAGCCTAGATAGAAAATTAGACTCGTAATTAGAATGCTCTCTAATTATGTTCTCAAATCTGTAAAGAATATATTTGTATTGATGCGGTTCTAAAATTAATGTTTTTTAAACAATTTTGTGTTAACATAAATAATCTGAAATATTTCTAGATAAAAAAATAATCAAGTTAATTATAAAAAAGCAAATTTAATACTCACAACTACCATTACTGAATTACCCTAAATAATAAAGTGCAAAGTCCTTGATACAAAAATAGAAGGAACGCTAGTAGTGTGCATATGAGAGAGCTGGCGCAGACCCACAAACACCCCCATAAAAACTCCACCCACTTTTAGAAATGTAATGGCTCTATTTTACCCATTAAAATTTCCACCCACTTTTAAAAACAATGGTGTGAAAACCACCCATTAAAATTTCCACCCACTTTTAGAAACAATGGCTCTCAAACCACCCACTAAAACCGTACCCACTCTTAGAAAGTGATGGCTCTATTTTATCCATATAAATTATTTTAAATAAGCTGGCGCAGTGACTGTTAATGGCTCTCAAATCTCCATAAAAATCGAACCCACTTTTAGAAACAATGGTGAATAAAACCACCATAATTTTTTCACCCCCTTTTAAAACAATGGCTCTCAAAACCCCCATTAAATCTCCACCCCCTTTTAAAACAATGGCTGCAAAACCCCCATCCAAATTCTACCCACTTTTAGAAAGTAATGGCTCTATTTCACCCATACCAATTTTGTAAAACAATGGTGCTAACCTCCCCATTAAAATCGCACCCACTTTTAGAAATCAATGGTTTTGTTTCACCCATACCAAATTTTGTAAAACAATGGTGTAAAACTTGCCCATTAAAAACGCACCCACTTTTAGAAAAGCGATGGCTCTATTTTATCCATATTAATTTTATAAAACAATGGTAATGAAATCCTCCATAAAAAATCTCGACCCACTTTTAGAAAGCAATGGATATATTTCATACTGTAATACTATTTATTTGAAGTAACCAAAAAGTCACTGAGACGGAAGGGTACCCCCTTCGGAAAGCACCCCTTTTTCCTGCGACGCAGAATTTTAAGGAAATGTTTAGTAAACAGTGTAAATGGTTCTAACCATTTACACTGTTAGAACCATTAACACTGTTACAGTTAAAGTTTAAATACAAAGTATATCAGTCAGTTTAGATATAATATCTACTGCCTCGTGTTTTTTTTCATTTAAAGAGATGCATTTAGTATACAAAGAAATCAAAAACCATGGAAAGTTCTCTTCTCAAAAGTCTAAATTCAGTAGGTAATTTGCAATCAGACTATCTAAAGCTGGATGATTTAGAAATTGGTAAAAAGTACCTGATATCCGATGCGAAAATGGTAAAGACACGCTATGGTGAAAAGGCTGTTGTAAGTTTGGTGGATACAGGCACAGTATTTCTCCCCGAACGTTTCAACAAAATAATGACTGACGAGCATTTAAGCTTAATAACAAAACAGTGCTATTTAATCTATCGAGGTAAGAAGGATATTGGTAAAGCCAACCCAGCGCACCAGGTAGAATTTTCTTTCAACTAATTTTTTTATGTGATTTTATTTTTAATGAATGAAAATAATCATTAAAAATTGATAAGTATCTTAAAATTTTTTTGCAAAATGCCTCCCCAGTAGGCTCAGAGCGTACTCAATCTCAAACTCGACCCACCAAGGGGCCCTTCTTGATAGGTCGAATTCAAGATCAAGTACGCTCTGAGCCCACCGGCCACTGAGGCTTACATAACATATAACAAGTTGGACAACACTGTAAGACTGTGACATCATTTTGACGTCGGGATCCCACCCACCACTTTTTCGAAGAGTGCTGCTCTTTTGGACAACGACGAGAGCAGCGGACATGTCATTTTTGGCTAGGTAGAGGTCACCAACCATCAACCCACATTGATTAACAATGTGGGAGAGGTTGGGGTTTGAACTTGGGACCTTGATGTTAGGAGTCCTGCGCGCATACCGTTAAGCCATGGGTACCCAACAAAACCTCACGTAAAATTGTATTTAAACATTACACTGGAGGGGAAAATCGTCGAATATATCACTTTAAACAAGTCATTTTTCAGGTTGAATGCTAAAATTCTTTAAAATATCAAACACCACAATTTATCTAATCAAAGAAAGGTTGAAAAACGTTATATTTATAAGAAGTTGTAAGAATTTGTTAAACACGCCCATTATAATATGTGTCCGTAAGGAGCTGCCATCTATTGACACAATTTAAATAGTTTTTATACGTCATACTACAAAAGTGTTCTTTCCCCATATGTGACGTAACGAAGCCGCAGTTTTGCGAGTTTCAACGCTCTAGCGCGGCCCCGGTTTCAAGGACTCTCGTACGAGGAAGTGAGCACTCATTGCCGACGGTGTTTGAGCATACTGCTTTAGAATAAAATTGATTTAAAGAAATAAATATATATAAGAAACAAACGGAAAAATGAATACAGAAATGAACAAACCCAAATTCCATTTGCCATCAGCTTGCAGTTGTACACATCTTTTCACTAATAAAGATTCGCAAAAAATTGTTTGGTTAGACTCGTTCAAGGAGCCATTATCTACAATAATTGGGGAATATAAGCGGTCCTTGCAATATCTGCAATTGGCTATTCTTTCAAATGATTTAGACAACCCATCAGAAATTGGCAACTGTTTCGAAAAATTAGAAGATGACATCGCAAAATTAATTAACTTGGCTGTTCAATGTCTTTCAAAAGATCAGTAAGTTATAGGCCTTTTTTTTATTTTTTTAATAATCCAGGATTATTAAAAAAAGTTACTGATCAAATTTAAACAAATGGGCTAATTAAATCCATTTCTTTATTTAGAGTTGAAAAATTCAATCCTTTGGATATGTAAATATGGATGAACTTTAATATCATTTTTTTTACACGATATGTATAGTTTAAGAACATCATTCTTTTTACCTCGCTTAAAATAAGTAACTGTTTGTAATGTTCGTGCAGCTATTTGAAAAATAGAGGCACCATTATTAAAATCTAAACGTATGTCAAACGTTTCAATATGGCTTGATACGGGTAACAGTTGTACCGTTATTTTCATGGTCATATCAGCTGACAATGATAAATTTTCGTCTAATAATGTGGAACTCATTAGATCGAAATTAACTTCTTTGAATTCATTAGGTGAGCATTCGAAACGCTCTCTTAATGTTGCAAAGAATTCTCGATTATCCACATAACTTTTTGTGGCGACATCATTTAATTCCAGTGGATTAGAGACATAAAGACCATCATTATCGCTTGTTAATATATTGTTGCCTCTTTTATCATTGATTTTCGTTTTAAGGTCAACATACATTTTTGATACAGCGTCGTTCGGGTCCCTCGGTACAGCGAGGTTTTTGATTTGAATGTCCCTCACATCATAAATACCGTTTTTAAGTACTAAAGCATTGCTTTCAAAATATTGTTTGTTTACTACGTTTTTGTCAGATTCCGGATCTCTTACATTGCCTATCGTTTTGTTTTTAACATCAAAGTCTCCTCGAAATGAATGTAGTAAACTTTTATTTTGTAACTTCTTAGTGAGTATGTCTACATAGTCCCTTGTTGCACAATCAGACTGTTCAACTGGGTCCAAAAGATTACAAATTCTTTTGCCTTTTGCGTCGTACATATTGTTTTCCGAAAGAATTAAACTTCTATCCGATAAAGCTTGAATGGTCGTCTTTAAGATTTTTTTACATATGTCTACGTATGACTTTGTTGTAACATCACTATTTTGAGTGGGTTCTTCGGCATTCCTTAAAATCTTCTTTTCCATGTCGTAATTGCCATCATTCGTTAATTTAAAGCCTATCCCGGGAATTCCAGGAGGCCCCTGTTTAATTTCTTCCTCAACAAGGGGATAATATGCTGCCATTTATTATATGAGGTAATTAATTTTTTCTACGATAATATGTGGCTTGATTTTGTTCTCTTTACCATCTGGTGAAATTTCTAACAACACTTGTTTATCTTTTCTACCAAATGCAATCGCTAAACAGGATTCATTATTCGTTTCTAACGGCCTTTCAAGAATATGATGTCCACCAATGCTCAATTTGATTAAAGGAATTTTTCGATCTTTAGATCCTAAAAATATTATAATTTTCATGTCCATCTCACACGTTAGATTCATGTCGGGAGTCAGTAAATTACTACTGAATTTATTGAATGTTACGGTTTGAATTCCATCCTCTTTGTAAGTTTCGTACTGCTCGGTTGTTGCGTAAAATATTTTACCATCAGCATATTCTTTAGTCACAGCGTCTGAATTTTCGATTGGATTGGAAACATTCGTTAATCTTTTATTTTCAAAATTATAATGCTCGTTTTGTATTAAAGATGGAACATAAAGACCGTCGTTATCTCTTTTTAACATATTATCATCTCTTTTATGGTTGATTTTTGTTTTAAGATCAACATACTTTTTGGTAACGGCATCTTTGTCGTCATTCGGTTTACCAAGGTTTTTCATTGGAATGTTTCGGGCATCAAAAATATTATGCTTTAACAATAATGCATGTCTCTCAAAGTAGGCTTTATTAATAGCATTTCTGTCACCAACAGGATCTTCTAAATTGTCAATTACTTTGTTTCTTGCATCAAACTCCCCATCATGATTTAGTATAATACTTACATCACTTAAAGCTTTAATTTTTGATTTTAAATCTCTTTGCATATCATCCGCATAATACTTAGTTACTGAATCATTTAATTGAATAGGATCACTTAAGTTCCTTAAAATCTTCTTTTCCATGTCGTAATTGTCATCATTCGTTAATTTAAATCCCACTCCCGGAATGCCAGGAGGTCCTTCTTTGATTTCATCCTCAAAAATTGGATAATAAGCTGCCATTTCTTTATTTCAATGAATTTTTTTTTTATAATCTTCCGACTATAAAAAATAAAATCTTATACGTTTAATGTTTTGATAATGGTGATGTCTTTATTCTTGATGTTCAAGTGACATCTCTTACGCTCTTGCAGGATGAAATAGAAAACGTAATCTTTAGTGGTGTTGTTTCTCAACCTCCAGTTGAACTCAATCATCAAGTTATTTGTATCTGTATAGTTTTGATGATGAGCAAGATTAAAACAAATGATTGGATACAATTTTCCAAAATTTGAATAGTTGACCATGCATCCAGTTTCCGATGTAATGGTGTTGAGTCCGGATTCTAAAAGGGCTGCGTATAACCTATTATAATCCTTCTTACCAAAGTCCATCATGTAGCTAACAGTTGGAACCTTAACGTTATTTATCATCAGCCAACATTCTGTCATGTCCAAATGGTCGAACAGCATATTGTTTTGCCCTGCGTTCTCATACCTTTCAGTGTATTGAGGTATCACATACAGCGATAAGACTTCATCTGATGTGGCTTTTATGCTATAGGAACCGCTTGAGTTTTTGTAGAAGATATTCGATTTTACAATGCTGTGTTGATTCCAGTTTAACTCGAGGGTCTTATCTGACAACCTTAATTCGTTAAATTTAGCTGCAGCTGAGTTTTTGAATCTAACGTAAGGAAGCCAAAGCGATAAATCTTCCACAACAACTTTATAGTTCTTATTTTGCTCATTGGTGTACAACATATTTTCACTATGATTTCTCTGAAACTCAAATTTGACTTGGAACCCAGTAATAACTTTCTTGTATTCACGGAAGAAGTCAAATATATATTTCAATGGGATCCATAGTGTTACAGTGCTACTGTTTCTAGTGAATTTGCACCTTTCAATGAATCCTTGATTAAAGTCGTCATTCAACCCCAATCTTTCTAAAAAGTCTGTTATTTTAGTGTCTTCAGCCAAGGCCCCGCCGTATTTTAAGTGTTTTCTATCAGCAGTGTTGGATGTATCAATGTAGAAGAGCATATTGCTAGCTTCCGAAGTAGAATAGTCCGGTGTAAAATGAATCAAACCTAGCACATGTTGGAGGAGTGCAGAATAATTAATGTTCGATTCGATTTCTGTGTTCCCTAATGTAAACCTGTTGGCATTGATTAAGCCACCTCCATTCACGAGAGCTACATTATCATCACCTATTGCAGTTCCATCGCTCTTAACAATTTTCAGTTTTTGCTGCAGGTAACCGTTAGAGTATAAAATGTTGGCGTTAGTGTCTTGTATAAAGAAGTGATAAGTGGCGTTTTCCATAGAACTATCACTATTTTCATGCCTCACTTCTCTATACTCGAAACTTTCGATGTCATCATCGTAATAATAATCGGTGTTGTCTAATTCAAATATTTTGTTCATTTATTATATAATTTTTTTTTTTCCTTCTCAATTTAATAGCCACGTGGCTATTAAATCGAATTTATAGGAACTTTAGTCCAGCTCCATGTTTCTTCTTCTTTGATAAAATTTCGTTGAATTTATCATGCACAAACGCTTTAGCTTTGCCTTCTAATGCTGAGCCGATACGTGGTGATACATTCATCTTGTTTAGTTGATCTTGTACGAACATGAGGGCCTTGTCTTTTAAAGCAGGTCCGACAGTAGACAGTACGTCTGAAAAGAACCCCCTCCCTTGAATCTTCTTACTCTTCCTTTGAAGTCTGTGTTTGTTCATTTCTTTTATTTATAGGGCAATAAAATTATATTGTACTTCCTGCTTATTGAGTGGGATTGGATCGCCTCTATGATTTGTTATTCTCATTCTGATTCTATAGACACTCTCCATTCGAACAGGGAAGAACAGAGGTTTGTCGAAGGATTTAATAATTTGACTGCCCGGTCGATTACTATTTGTAAAAGAATAGATAACGTTTGAAGAGTGGAAGCCGTTGATAAAGGCTCCCTCGGCGATATCACAATGGATGTAAATGTTATCATTACCGCCGGAAAGGTCAGCAATGTACTTTCCTATTTGTTCGGGCTCTTCATATATTTTGGGTTCGAAACCTAAAAGTTTGTGCAGGTTGTTGGTTCTTGATAAATTGATCTTATAGTTGTTTTTCAGTTGAATGGCAATTCTTTGTCGCTCCTCTACTATACCAAATAGAATGGGTGGATCGTTTCCAAAAAATTTTATCATGTAACGGTTCAGACCTCTGATAGTATAATTTCCATCTGGTATCACCAAATCGAACCACTGTTGACCGTCATAGTATGAAAACTTTTCGTCTTTGATATTATCCCATGAAACATACATAGAAAAGGACTGAAGGGCAATCTGTTTGATTCTAAAAGGCCTGGAATATTCAATCGTAAAATCTTCCGATCTTTCCGAGTTCTTCGAATCTAAAATTAATAACACCATTTATTTATAGAGAACATTTTTTTCGTTAGATTCGCTAGGCTCCTGCGTAAAAGAATATAACACATCAACAACTGATTTGCCTTTGTTTCTTTCCCTAATGTATTTCATACAAAAGTAACCACATTTTACAGAGGCAGGATGTTGTAGAAAGCTTGAATTATATCCAATTTCTTTTTTCCTTCCAGAACTTAGCAGATATTTCTTGATATTTGGAAGAATTTTGTAAATGTGCTCTCCAAAAGGGTCAAAGTACTCAACAAAGTCATTATTAGGATCGTTATAGTAACATACCCAGTGCGTACCGGGTCCTGTAGCTATGTCTAGATTAATAATGCCGTTTTCAAACAGCCTCATCTTTTTGGGTAATAGATCTGAAGTGAAGACGCCCCTAAACCCCCTTTCATGCTTCATATTTTGTTCAATTACTTCGTTGGATATTCCCAATTTTGATAGACTCCCTTTCCAACGGTCTTTTTTTTACCAGATCCGGAAATTTTATCCAAAGCTTTCTTGGCCCCCCACCCAGCAGCCCCACTTGCAGCACCCAACGCTAATGCTTTTGCCCCAGCAATTAATGCGGGTATAAAAGGCGCTAAAAAGGGTAGAAAGCCCCCAGTTTTCTTGAGTTGTGACTTACTGATGGTGATTCGTTTCCCTTTCCCAAGTTGAGCAATTTGAGTTGAAGTTAAATACATGTCATAGTTAGAGGGTTTTGACTTATCTATTTGTAGAGTTACTTCTTCCCCCTTCTGGTGTGCGGATTTAAGTTTAGCAATCTGGTGATCGCTTAAATGTATTTTGGTTTGTATGTAGTTACTCATTTATTTAAAGAAAATTTTTTGTAATAGTGTTTCACCTGCTCGCTGGTCAAAGTTCCTTCTTTCAACAATGCGTCCAATAAATCAACGACTTCATTATATAATTTTCTGCTTTTGGATCCATTACAAATCTTATCAGTGAACCGAGCCAACATTGTCATATTATCTTCTACTCCTTTGCCGAGATATATTTCCTTTCTTTGCAAGTCTCTTAATCTCTCTCGATAATCTTCTAACGTATGCATATGTTCTCTTAAATAATCAACCTGGGAGAATAAGTTTTCTTCTCTTTCCTCATCTTTCTTAGTCATTCGAGAAATTTGGCTCATAATGTTCCCTTTTTGGCGAGCCATTTTCATGTGAACTTTGTTTACTTTATCAATAATTTCTTGCAATACTACCTTGGGTTCATTGTACAATTTTGAGGGTCTTGGAAAATTGTTTTTCTCTAAATACTCTATATCCAATTCTTTGTCAAAATTAAAGATATCTGGGGAGGGATGTTCAATCGCTAGAGGAATGTGTTCAATTGCTTGAGGAATGTTATCGAGGGTATCTTTTATAACCTTAAGCTGCTCTGATCTTGTTGCTTCTTGTGCTTGTAGTTTTTCGGTTACAGGCTTGTGGAAGTCGGATAGTGACCTCTGGATACCTAGTTCTTCTCCGAGTTGTTGTTCGTTGTTTCTTCTGATTTGAGCCTGCAGCTTGAAAACTTTCAGGTCATTTTTAACTTCTTCTCTTAACTTCTTATTTCGCTCTTTTTGGATAGTATTCATTTATTATTATGAAAAAAAGAGTTTTGCTCCCAGCAAATTATGTTTTTACTCAAGCAAAGTAATTTTTTGCTGAAGCAAACTTTTTGACATTAAATAAAGATGATTCGAATTGAAAATTATACAGAAGCAGAAGAACTAGTCGATGCAAATCAACATTATTTACTACCAAAGCATCCTTTCAGGCTTCTAATCGCTGGAGCTTCAGGGACTGGTAAAACAAATTTATTGCTGAACTTCATATATGATTATCTCGATTTTGATAATTTATTCGTTTGTGCAAAAGATATGTATGAACCCAAGTATACCAAATTGCAAGAGAAGTACACAATGTTTGATGGTGTGGATATTGACTCGATAAAGTATCCTAAAAAGAAGAAGAAAATTATGCTAGAGTTATACGAAAAATTCGGCACGAAGGGAACTTTATTCTCCTCTGATTCAAAGGATTTTATAACAGTGGATGACCTTGACCCATCCTGCAAAAATGTTGTTGTCTTTGATGATTGCATGACTGACAGGGATCAGAAGAGCATAGAAGATTTTTTCGTCAGAGGCAGGAAGAAAAACGCCTCAATCATTTACCTTTCCCAATCTTATTATAGAACACCTATTGTTATCAGGAGAAACTGCAATTACTTAATATTTTTCAACCTCCAACAGAGGGAGATTCAACAGATCATAAGAGAGATAGATGGTAGTTTGACAAAAGAAGAATTTAGTAGATTGTACACAAAGTGTATGCAACAGCCGTATGATTTTTTTATGCTTGATTTAGTTAAACCAGCCTTGAGATACCGGAAGAAATATTTTGTGCCTATAAATAAAGATGGAAGAGTACTTACAGAAGAAAATTTACGTTTACAGAAAGAGCTATCACCACTACCATAAATTTCACATCACCATGACTGTTAGCAAGTTCGTTTTAAGTTCATTGGGTCTATCAGCTTTGGTGCTGGCCCCCCTAGGTGCTCTCAGCTTAAGCGTTGGTATAGTTGAAGTTATTGATAAAGCTTTGAATATCGTGGAAAGGAAAGAAGAGTACAAACAGTCTTACAGGTTTTACAAACAGCTGCTTAATTCGTACAAATCCAGCGCGATATCAGAAGAGGAGGTGTACAAGCGAGAGGACGATTTTGTAAATAACTTAGTCTACCTACCAAGAGAAAAGTACATGAAACAAACCCTACTCAATGGATATGCATATGTGAGTAAATAATTTTTTCTATATAAATAAATGTGCGGAAAAAAGAAAGGAAACAAGAAAGGGAAAGGCGTTGTAAACGCCGCAATCAACAATTTACCATTTGAAATGCATCTGCCAGGACATCAATTTACGGGACCAGGAACTCAACTGCTTAGAGGGAAAACTAGGCTGAACCCCGATTTAACGCATAAAGAATGGAGTAAACCCATTAACCGAGTCGATGAAAGTGCTTATAAACATGATGTGTGTTATATTAAAAACAAAGACACTGAAACAAGAAACAAAGTGTGCGACACAAACATGATAAAGGAGTTGGAGGATATCCCCAACCCAACAATTCGCGAGAGGATAGACAGAGCTGTTGTGAAGCCTATCATCAAAGCAAAGAAGACATTTGGAATGGGATCAAAAGTGTATTGTCTAAAATGTAAAGACCATACCGAAACTAAAGATGTACATCAAACCACCTCAAAAAATGGTAGGCCTATGATGAAAGGTATATGCATGGATTGTGGTTCTAAGAAAAGCCGTTTTTTACCTCTGAAGGGGTAACTGAGAAAAGTTGCCCCGAAAAAGTTTATTATGATCCCGAAACAGGATTTTGCGGTATAAAGGAACTGAGCAGGAAGACTGGTTTAAGTCGGAAAAAGGTCTCAGAGTTCTTACACCAACAAGATGTGTACACGAAGCATAAACCGCTTATCCGTAAGTTTAAAAGGAGGAGAATTTACGTCTCACACATCGATGACCAATGGCAAGCTGACTTATTGTTTGTCTATAAATTTGCGAGAAGCAAGTATAATGATGGTACCAAATATTTATTAACAGCTGTTGACTGTTTCAGTAAATATGCATGGGCTATTCCTCTTAAAGATAAATCATCAAATGAAGTAACTCAAGCATTTAGAAAGATCTTCAAAGAAAGAATTCCTGAAAAGATTCAAACAGATAAGGGTTTGGAGTTTGTAGGTGAAACAACTCAAAAGTTATTTAAAGAAAACAATATCCAATGGTTCTCAACAGAAAATGTGGAAATAAAAGCTGCTATGGTTGAAAGATTTAATCTTACTCTTGGTAATAAAATAAAGCTCTACTTATGTGAAAATAACACTGAAAGATACATAGATGTATTGGATCGATTAGTGAAGAATTACAACAACTCATACCACAGAAGTATCAAAATGACACCTGCTGAAGCCAGTCTAGAAGAAAACAGTGGAGATGTGTATCACAATTTGTTTAAAGAAAAGGTCATACGTAAGCCTAAATTTCAAGTAGGAGATAAAGTAAGAATATCAATATATAAGTCTACCTTCAGAAGAGGTTATCAAGCAACTTTTACAGAAGAAATATTTGTAATTTCTAAAGTGTTAGAAACCGACCCAATCACTTATAGAGTTATGGATTTAAATAATGATGAGGTTAAAGGCACTTTTTATGAAAATGAACTAGTAAAATATGATAAGAAAGACAATGTGTATAAGATTGAAAAAATCATCAAAAAGAAAGGGGACAAATATCTAGTAAAATGGTTAGGTTATCCTGAGACTAGCTGGATTGATAAGAAGGATTTAGTTTATTTTTAATAGCAGATAGAAGCTATTAAAAATTCTCATTCACTTATTGGGGCTCCAATTTAGTGCTTCGAAGATGGTTCTACAGATTTCTTCATTCTGAATAAGCGTCTTCTTGAGTTTAGGTAACTTAACGAGAAGGCGCGAAATATCGTAACCTCTTTTCCGTAACATATGGTATAAGACATAGTCTTTGCTGATTAAGTTTTTACGGTTCGGATACAATTCATTGTATTTATTGATAAAAGATGAAAAATCAACCAAGAGCTCATCTTCGAAAGGAAAATTATACTTATCTAACCATTTAGAAAGATTTTTTATTCTGCTATTCATTTTAGCTGTCTGCGCCTTTGCAAAATATAAATCTGCTAATTTGATAGGGGGTTTATTAGGATTATACCTCAGCTCTTCACCACATGCTTGGCAAACGTACCAGCCATCATCGTTTTGTATTACATATTTGTGTTCACACTCTCGTGCTGACAAGTCAGATAGCCTTATCATTTCCAACGCTTCCTTCATATTCTTCATTTATTTTGAAAAGTCTTTTCTTTAACCCCTTTTAAATTTGATTATACCTCTTCAATAATAAAAGCACTTAAAGAAAAGGTTTGTAGTATATGTAGAAAGACAAAATGAATTTACAATCAAAAACCGTCCGGCAGTTGCAAGATTACTGTCGAGAAAATGATATTCGAGGATACTCGAAGCTTAAAAAAGTGGAACTGATCACCCTCATTCAATATCATAATGGCTTCTCCAGTTTCCATAATGACTTGTTTAGCAAACCAAAGAAGAGCAGAGTGCTTAAGATCAGATGTTGTGGTAAATTATATAAGGAATCTAGCATAAATAAGCACTTACAAACTAAAGCTCATCATAAGTATAAACCTAAGATGGCCATCCAAGAGGATCACAGAGATTATTTTAACAATATGCAGAGGCTGCATCATATGACCATTAACCAACTACGTGAATTTTGTCGAACGCGCGGCATTAAGGGCTATTCCAAATTACGAAGGAAGACAGACATCATAGCATACATTGAAAGCGTATTGTTCAACCGTCACTTCGAATTTGATTCCGACCTGTTTTCAGATTCGCGAGAGAGAAGGCTATATACCCACCATGAAGTTGAGACTGCATTTGAGTCTCGGCTGAAGACGTACGACATCCCAAACGAACACAATCTGATGCTTCCCAAAGACTTTTTGAATGATGTTTCACCACTTGTTCGGGGTCTCATCACTAAACATCTGAAGAGGCTGCATGGCCTGAAGGTCAATTTTCAGTTCCTCTGCGATTATGAAAAAGCAAAAGATGGAAAGGTGGAAGAAATGGAGAAAAACTTCAAAACACAAAATGAAGTCATCTTAGAATCCACTGATTTGGTAGACTATTACAGATCAGTTATCCAAAAGTTACTGACAGAAATGGAGGAGTTTGTTGCAAGGGGCTCAGGGTGGACGCTTGCTAGAATCAAAAGCCTTGAGTTAAGGATCAATAAATACAACCCGCTGAGAGGGGCATCCTACATCGATCTGCCGAAAAAGATTAAAGCCAAAAAGGCAGTCATAAACGTACAAAATGAGGATAATAAGTGTTTCATGTGGGCAATACTCTCTGCGATGCATCCAGTGGAAAAAGATGCCCAAAGAGTCACCAAATATAAACCGTATGAGAATGAGCTAAAGTTTGAAGGCATTGAGTTTCCAGTGAAGATGGAAGATAGAGTATTTAACAGGTTCGAAAAGTTGAATAACATATCGGTGAACATATATTCATACGAAGGTAATGACATTTACCCATTGAGAATCACTAAAAATAAGAAAGACAAACACGTCAATTTGCTGTACATAAAGAATAAGGAAGGAAACAGTCATTACTGTTGGATAAAAGACCTCTCCAAATTGATAAGCGGACAAGTGACTAAACACAACGGAAAGGTATTCACCTGTGAGAGATGCCTGCTGTATTATTACTCCGAAGAGGACCTCCAAGCTCATGAAACGGATTGTAGGAAGAATACGCCAGTAAAGATTGTAATGCCCAAGGAGGACGAATCTCTGCGGTTCAAAAACTACCAAAGGTCTTTACGATTACCCTTTGTGATGTATGGAGACTTCGAGTGCTTGACAAACAAGATAAACACCTGCCGCCCTACAGAAGACAGCTCATTCTTACATAAATATCAAAAGCATGAACCTATGAGCTTCACTGTCTACATCAAATATAAACACGCAGACTATAAGGCACCAATCACATACAGAGGACCCAATGCCACCAAGCTGTTCTTTGATACAGTGAAGACTGAGACGCTAGCGATAAAGAACATTTATGATAAGAAGCAACCCATCAAAATGACCGCCGAAGATGAAGAGCATTTCCAAAGGACCCATGTTTGCCATATCTGTGACGGAGATATCAGGAAGAAACCTTCACCCTATTCACCCAAGGATGAACCAGACTTCCGAAAAGTCAGAGATCATGACCATCTTCTCGATCCGGCGAAATGTGAATCGAACTACAGAGGACCTGCTCACAACCTTTGCAACCTAAAGTACCAAGAGCCTTCGTTCATTCCGGTGTTTATCCACAACCTATCTGGCTACGACGCCCATCTCTTCATAAAGGAGCTCGGTGGGGAGAAAGGAGACATTGATGTCATTCCGAACAACGAGGAGAGGTACATTTCATTCAGTAAGGAGGTCGGGGCAAAAACTGTAGAAGTAGGCGATGGAAAGAAAGCAAAGGTACCTGGTATAAAGTTGAGGTTTGTAGACTCGTTCAAGTTCATGGCCGCTAGCGTCGACAGTCTTGCGAAGAACGTAAAGGAGTTCCGGGAGACAGCCAAGTACTTCCCCAAGGACAAACTGGACCTCGTCACCCGAAAAGGCGTCTATCCATACGATTACATGGACTCATGGGACAAATGCGAAGAAACCAAGCTGCCCCCACAAGAAGACTTTTACAATCAATTGAATGAGTCACACATAAAGGAGGAGGACTACGAGCACGCTAAAACATTATGGAAGACCTTCAACATTAAGACATTGGGTGAATATTCCGATTTGTATGTGAAGACTGATGTACTCATCCTAGCCGACATCATGGAACACTTTAGAGATGTCTGTCTAAAGACCTATAAGTTGGATCCTGCATGGTACTTCACTGCACCCGGACTCTCGTGGGACGCCATGCTCAAAACCACGGAGGTCGAGCTAGAGCTGTTGACAGACTATGACATGATACTCATGCTAGAAAAGGGGACCAGAGGAGGCATCTCTCAGTGCTGTAACCGATATGGGAGGGCGAACAATAAGTACATGAGGGACTATGACGAGAACAAGAAGTCTAACTACCTGATGTACCTTGACGCCAACAACCTTTACGGATGGGCCATGAGTCAATACCTACCGCATGGTGGTTTCAAGTGGAGCACTGTGTCAGATGTGACCCAAGTAGCGGATGACTCAGACAAAGGATACATCGTAGATTGTGACCTACAGTACCCGACCCATCTGCACAACCTCCATTCAGACCTACCTCTAGCACCTGAGAGCAGGATGCCCGATGGCTCAAAACAGCTAAAACTACTGACGACCCTCTATGACAAAGAGCATTATGTGGTTCATTACAGGGTTTTGAAGCAACTGTTGCAGTTGGGGATGAAGCTCAAAAAGGTGCACAAAGTGTTGGAGTTTCAGCAGTCTCCCTGGTTGAAGAGGTACATCGACCTGAACACAGAAATGAGGACCAAGGCAACCAATGACTTTGAGAAAGACTTCTTCAAACTTATGAACAACTCGGTCTTTGGCAAGACGATGGAAAATATCAGGAAGCGACTCGATATTAGGCTAGTATGCGATCCCCAGAAAGCGGAGAAGCTAGTTGCTAAGCCCAACTTCAAGGGAAGGACCATTTTTGACGAAAGATTAGCCGCTGTGCATATGAACAAGACGAAAGTGATTTTTAATAAGCCAATATACGTCGGCATGAGTATATTAGATCTATCGAAGCATCTGATGTATGACTTCCATTATAATCTTATGAAGCCTAAATACGGGGACGATATCAAGCTATTGTACATGGACACTGACAGTTACATCTATGACATACAGACCGAGGACTTTTATGAGGATATTAAAGGAATGATTGACTACTTTGATACATCAGATTATCCAGAAAACAATAGGTATGGAATGCCTCGAGTAAATAAAAAGGTCTTGGGGAAGATGAAAGATGAAAATGCAGGAAAGATCTTGGAAGAGTTCGTTGGCTTAAGATCTAAGATGTATGCTTGTAAAACTGAAAAAGAGCTAATTAAAAAGTCTAAGGGTGTTAAGAAATGTGTCGTGAAAAACAGGATAACCTTCGAGGACTATAAGAACTGCCTATTCAAGCAAGAAGTACAGCACAGAACCATGAATCTCATCAGGAGCACAAAGCATGAGATTCATTCCATACAAGTCAATAAGATTGCCCTATCAGGAAAAGATGACAAGCGTCATATATTGGAAGATGGTATCCATACCTTAGCTCACGGTCACTATACGATACAAAATGATGCTCTAATATACAAGTAGGTATCTGATTTTAAAAGCAACCGCTTTTAAAACCTAAAATGGGTGGAGATCTAATTACATCTCATAGAGCATTGTTGGCAGCTGGTTCTGGTCGCTTGTCGCGACAAGCTTAAGTTCTCCCTGTGAAGGCGATCGATCTCAGCTCGATGACGGCGGTTATCAGCATCATGGCTTTGAATTGTTCTGTTTGCCTGAGACAATTCATTTTTGAGTTGATCTCTTTGCTGAGTCAGCTGATTGACCTGCTGAGTCAGTTGATTGACCTGTTGTTGAAGTTGCTGAATGGTTGTCATTTTATAATTTATAAAGTTCTATTTACATACTAAATGTATTTCTTTAAATGCTTAAAATGTTGAGCCCCTACTTCGTTCTAACCCCGTGGTTTTCTAAAAGGGGGTGCTCGCCGAAGGGGGTACCCTCAGCGGCTTTTACCTAAAAGTGGGTGGGGGGTTTCTGAAAGAGTCGCTGCGCCAGCTCTTGCGGATGGAGAAGTTTAATACCATTGTTTTAGAAGATTGATGTGGGTGAAATGGAGCTATTACTTTTTTAGAAGGTGGTTCGATTTTAATGGGGAGGTTAGCACCATTGTTTTAGAAAATTGGTTTGGGTGAAATAGAGCCATTACTTTCTAAACGTGGGTAGAATTTGGATGGGGGGGTTGAGAGCCATTGATTTCTAAAAGTGGGTCTGGATTTAATGGGGGTTTTGAGAGCCATTGTTTTTAAAAGGGGTGAAAAAATTATGGTGGTTTTATTCACCATTGTTTCTAAAAGTGGGTTCGATTTTTATGGAGATTTGAGAGCCATTAACAGTCACTGCGCCAGCTTATTTAAAATAATTTATATGGATAAAATAGAGCCATCACTTTCTAAGAGTGGGTACGGTTTTAGTGGGTGGTTTGAGAGCCATTGTTTCTAAAAGTGGGTGGAAATTTTAATGGGTGGTTTTCACACCATTGTTTTTAAAAGTGGGTGGAAATTTTAATGGGTAAAATAGAGCCATTACATTTCTAAAAGTGGGTGGAGTTTTTATGGGGGTGTTTGTGGGTCTGCGCCAGCTCTCTCATATGCACACTACTAACGCTTATTTAAATCATTCCCGCCGTTTATTGTGTCGCCCAAGAAGTCATAAAATTCCCCGTAATTACCTGCCATTTTCTCTGTTCTTTTTAGAATTTTGTATTTCCTTATTTCCTTACTACGTAGAAAGTTGAAGATGGCTTGTTGTTTGTTTCATCTCTTTTTATTCTCAAAGAATGAGTTCATCAGCATCGTTTTAGGAAGATCTACACGCATTTTTGTGAAAAGCCTTGACCCCGAGTTGACCATGGAAGTAATGGAGCGATTTCAGAAAGGCATCGCCTTAAATTTCATTTGGGAAAACCCACGCTTATTCGTCTCTCTTGGGGACATTTTATGTCCTTTTAAAAATGTGTTTTTTTTATATATGATGATAAAACTAATTTCTTATCTCAGAAATATTTCCGTGTCGCCAAAGCCATTTTGCGGAAAATACTTAGATTTTTTAATTTCAAATGAATGCAGCGGTGGCTTAATAGACATTACATCTTTGGGTCCGAAAAATTCAAACATGGATAAAATACAAGGATAAATTATGCAAACAAGAAAACGGAATTTACAATCAATCTTAAAACACAAAGGAAAAAATCATGAAGACAATTTTGACAAGTCTTTGCTTCCAATAACAGTGAAAAAACTTATTTGTCCGACAGGGTATTGCAATGAATTAGAAGGTTGGCATCCACAATTATGGCGACCCGGCAAAAAGGGTTCAAGGGGATCTCCAGAATTTCAATGCTGTGCAGGTGGGCTGTAAAGAAAATCGTGGCCAATAGTCATCCTGAAAGTTACAGCTACCTTTGCTCTCTATAATAATCCTGTCAAAGTTTTTTTCAATGTTTCCCCTTAATATGGTCATTGAGATTGGATGTATAAAGGTCTTATTTTTTAACGTATAATTGAGACACTGATTGTACGTGGTCTCATTGAAACTAGAATTGGGTATTGTTATGCTTTACATCTGTTACTGTTGCTAGAAATGCCTCACTGCGAAGGAATCCACTGCAAGATGATTTCCCTTCCACGATCAAAAAGTTATCTTATTAGTGACCTGTACTCCTGAACTCTCTAGCAAGAAGCCGGATTGTCTTGAAAAGACTTAGAAACAGTGAAGCGAATTCAAAATGTTAAAATTGAAAAAAAAAAGAGTTATTGAATTTTGAAATTTTTTGCTTTTATGCAATTCAAACTGTAGTTTTTTGTGTGTCAAGACTGTAATATATTCATCTACTAATTTACATCTAATAAGCCTATTGCATAAAAAAGAATGACAACTATCCTGACAGTTTTGCAACTTTGAATGCTTTGCAAGCATATTAATTTATCTATTGAAAATTTTATAGCAATATATTTTAAAAAATTAGGAAAACAAACAGAATTTGTGCAAGGCACGTTAATATTTAAATTTATCTTCCATTGCTGGTTTGAACAAATAAGATCTGGTTTTCCTTGAAATCTCTGACGATTTTTCAGGCATATTTTAAGTTCAGATTTCACTGAACCAATTCACCTTCAGATGAACGAAACTAAGATTTCAAGACACGATACAAAAGTAATAAATACAAGCTCCATGTTCTGAAGGCAGTCTATAAATTTTGGATTACCGTTCCCCATGGTTAGGAGGCAAGTGAAAGAATGGTAAAAAAGGGGGAACCCTAATTTCATCAAGTTGTTTTGATGGATCGGTGCAAAAAATTCTGACATCCATATCAGAGAAAGCGGATTCTATTGTCCGTTGGTTCTTCCAAATTGGCACTTGCGGGGGTACTATATCGAAAGATTAAAGGGTTGAGTTCTTATGGATATATACTTGTCATAGAATGCTATGAGTTTAAATATACGTTTCGAGACTAACCTTTTATGAGAAGGCATTGAAGTTAGGATTTGATTTGAATCAAACACGTGCATGAGTATCTATCTGTATTGTAGGAATTGTTTTGGAAGTTAGTGTCAAATCAAGGATGTTCTGTTCGTGTGATTGCAATTGTGATACACATTCATCTTCTGTAATAATATTGTAGATGCAACTGAAGAACTTTTAATGAGCCACGTATTCAAGGATCTAGTTGTTATTGAGGATGGATTATTTTGGATTTTACGGCGCGATATCCTGAACAGTACCAACTGCACCATGGAATTATTGATGATTCACTTCTTTTACATCACTATAGCATTAAAATCAAATATTATAAATAGTTATGCAAGGATTAGAATAATGAAGCTTGCTCTTTTATATTATTATGACTATTTTTGAATATCAAACTTATGTTCCAAACACTCCGTACTAGTCTTATGTAATAAGGAATTCGTAGACTGTTCTTATTAATAGATTTTATTTTAGTTTTGAATGTTTTAAAATTGTGTTGTATCCCCTTGTTACTGCTTCTTATTTATGAAGCAGGGTAATTAGAGTAAACAACAATATAACATAAGAAAAGGTTTCAGCGTTTCGTGTTCAATATGTTATCAAAAATTTTTAAAATTTCGAAACAATTATCTTTAAAGAGATTGAGCGATCAAATTGTGAATCTGTGGGATGTGTATGCAAAATACTTTTAAAAGCCCTCAGTAAGTGACGTAATATAGAAAGAAAAGTATAAGACTTCTCAGTTATGAGATAAATGATCTTATCTAATTATCAATGTGTTCCCATGAATAAGTTTATATTTTTAACTTAATTACTCCTTAGAAATACTGAAAGTTTTTTCGGTTATTTGGAACAAAACCTTATGGCGATTCATAATGCAAGTCGTGCTGTGTAGCACCGCGAGACTCGGATGAGATGAAACCATCGTGGTTCTGTAGTCAGATTCGTCTGAAAAGATGATGTCATGACATTCGCTTGTCCATGTGCGGCGTTTTACGCACCATTGCAGCTTCAGACGCCTGTGGTGTAGAGTCAAATATAGTCGCAGCATTAGATACTTTGAAAAAATTCCCTGCTGCTGCAGACTACGTCGAATTATAAGTGCTGACACAGGTTGTTGTGCAACACACCTTAGTTCTTTAGCCAAGGTTCTCAATGTTGCAGAATGATTCATAATAGCCATGCGCACAAGAATTCTATCTTCTTGTTGAGTTATGTGACGTGGTTGCTGCAATCTTTCACATCGGTTCACATATTTTTTGATGAAGCATAATTAAGCTTCCTATACAAAGGGACAGTGCGAAAATACAATTATATATTCTTCGATGATCTATCGAGCAAATTTCAAGGCTATTGACGCTTCTTTCATGGTATTGCACTTTCGATGGACAGCAGAGTAAAGTTATGTGAGTTTTAGATATTTTAGTTTTAGAATTTAACTGGTTGAAAGAACCCATAACACAAATGTAAAAAATAAAGCGAAAATTTTAGACAGCTAGACATACGTATTTTCCTTTGAATAACTTTGAATGGTTAGTGAGTAATTTTGTAAAACACTAACAACAATCCATAAAATTATATACAACCTATAATTTTTGCAATAAACAACAAATATGAGCTATTTTTTTCATAACCAATCGCACCCTAAAAAGAATACTGCCAAAACACTGATAATACAAATTTTCAGCAGAGAAATAATCAAATTCCTTTACATTATAAAATTATGAAGTAATTGAAAGCAATTAGATTGCGATGTTTGGGTAGAGAACAGATTATAATTATGGCCTTATAATGAATTTTTGTGATCCTGTTTATCATAGACATATTTTCAAGAGGAGAGTATTGTGGTGAACTTAGCCATCACAACAAAAATCAACTTCCACTGCAGTAGTATATATAGCAGTGTAACCTACCACTACCTTGATGTACTTTTTAGTAGACAAAGTTGTGCAGTCTTTCACACGTTTTATTAAACATACATTCCGTTAGATTAAGGCGTACGTATACACTAGAAGACTTTTTTAAAATTTTGACTTTAAAAATCCAATTTTTTTACGATAGGTCATTGGCTCAAACTCATTTCAATGTGAAAAATTCAGATTAATCTATTCATTACTTGTGTAATTTAGATATAATTAGCTTGTTTTTTTAACAGTGATATCAAAATTCTAATATGTTCAGAATGACAATTCCTGTTGGAAATTATTCCTAATATTATTCTTCATGTTTTGACCCTCCGTCAAGTTGCAACAAAGAATAGGGTTTTTTGACAATTTTTTCTCCAGGGAAGTCTAAAAAATTAAGATTTTTCAAGAATTTCAACATTGAAAAATCAACTAAAAATTAATTTCTTAGCCTAATAAAATTGACTGAGGGTCAAAACATTTACTGTATTATATAGATTACAATCACATAAAAATAATTATAATAGATCAATTCATTGTTGAGTTATCGCTGTTTGAACAAAGCATAATATTGCAAAAACACAGTTCTCCAGAAATTGAGTTTAAAGTTTTGGAAACATGTTGGTATATGGTGACAGTACGTAACGAAAACCCTTGTAAATACAAAACTATTTCGAATATTTACAAGATCTTGGTATCTTTTGAAAGCTAAGAAATTGGAAAATATTTTGAATTAAGAAAAATGTATTGATATTCTTTTCGATTTTCGTGATTTCTAGTCTATACATACACCTTAACTAAAATATTCCGGTTTTTTTTAGTTGTGACACTATTCTTCTAGGAGCGGATTACATTTAATTATGAAATTTTCACTCTAGGGTATTAAGGGGGAGGTGGAAGGAAATCCTTGTTTGGTAATTTTCTTACATTTTGTAAAGAATGAAAAGGGAAAGGGAAATATACTTTATAACCAAAATCATTGAAAACAAAGAATTATGGTATGATATTTGTTTCTACAGGAACGGAAACAAAAGAACATTTTTCACGGCTTTAAATCTGACATTGTTTTCTACAATGGTGTACAAAGCTCAATAAGATAATAAAAAGAACAACAATGAGAGCACTATAATTTTGGGATGTCCCGTATAATATATTTATGGTATTATTATAGTGGAGGTTTCTTTTGTTCACACCGTTATTCACTCACTGTCATATCAATGCCATTCAAATATCCTTTATTACTTATGGCCGTGTTATAACTACTATAAAATTTACCTTTCTACAATGTAAATCATACTTTCTCTTTTTAAAATAAATTTCAGATCCCTTGTATTCCCTTTTTTTATCGCAAAGCAATCATGGTCTGCCAAATAAATTTTCGATAGCAATAAAAGTTGTAAGATAAAACTTCTAAAGTGGTTTATAGTTTTATTTAATGTTATTTGATAGTCTTTCCGTAGTCACGATACAAATATTGTATAAGAACAAGTTTAGTTATTTCCTGATGCATTAAAAGTGTTAATGTTTTGTTTTTCATGATATTGTAGGATGGTCTTCAAACATTCGCATAGAATGTAAACCTATAAAATATCAACTTTATTTACCTTATTATTTATGTAACCTATTTCATTTAAGTTTTTAAAACAAAATTTATAAAACTTGATTCAATATTTTCTACTATAAGGTAAATAATGGAAAATACGAAGTTTATACAATACCATACATCATATTATAGATTTTTTAAAAGAGCGTAACTGATATATAATATTTGATAATAGTAACCTGGGGCGACAATTTTATGATAGGATTCTTTCCAACAAAACCACTTAGAAGAAACTATGACTGATTGCTATAGACTAACTTTTAATCCAGTTGATACATTATAAATTACCGGTTATTAAACTATTATTTCATCTCATTTTAATATCTGCTTCTTAACATGTGTTTATGTCCGAGTTTCTTTGTCCGTTAAACTGATATTAGAAATATGTTTCGTTCGTGCTGTTACATGGTTCATCTAACCTATAGATGTTTAAGAAAACGAGTACAAAATAGAGCTATGTATTTTTTAATAAAAATCGATCCAGTGAAATTGAGTTCTACTGCAGCAAAATTATGACAATTTTCTCTTTTTCGAAGCATTTGAGCGGTAAGAAGTACTTGAAAAAAATTTTAGAACACGAAGTATTTGCAAGTTTGTTTTTGTCTTAATGCAACTAGCTTAGTGTTAAAAATCTTACTATTTACTGTACGACATGAATATAACAAGGACACATGATTTGCTTTTCAGGTATAAAATTATTCGTCAAATAATTTTGTTCTATTTTTCTCGCATTTACATCTTAAAAACATCATCATTGACCTTTTCAAGTGTTTTACCGATTGATTAATCCAACTGGGGAAATGTTTCTATCAGAATTAAAAAAACCAGTAATCATTTCTCGAGCTTCGACCTTGTAACTGTTCTCTTCATTAATTTTTATGATGCAAAAAACTCCAGATTCATATTATGATTCCGACTAATTAAGCAAGTGTCGTTTCGTATGTAAACAGAAATAATAATAATAGTATGTTCATTGTATAGGGTTAGAAGGAAATTTTAGCGAAAACATTCATCTGTTTTTCAAGATATGTCTAATAAGGATGAGATAGTTTTGAAATAGATTGTAAAAACTTATGTATATCTGCAATGTGTTTAAGAATATGCATAAATGGGTTAAATTTTTGGTTACCCGTATATAAAAACCCACAGGATAATTATGAGACTTTTTCTAGTATAAATAAAAAAATGAAAGTTTTAAATCGTCGGCTTAAAGTAGAAACTCATTAACTGACGGTTTTTTATACCGGAGAGACTTAATGCCTATTTTCATGGTAAGAATTACGTTGGCGTATTGAAGGTGCTTAAAGAATATGTGACATTATCAAAAATGCTTATAATTTTTTACCTAAAAACTAATAATTAGTCTTTAAAAAGCTGGACAACAAAATTTGTTTTGTCAGTTATTCAATTTCTGCTCTAAGACGACGATATTTTATAAAAAGGAGTGATAAACATAATTCTAAAACTTTAAAATTTAAATCTTCTAAAATTCTGCATTTTTTATTCATATCTATAAATAATGTTTAGCAAAGAGAAGTATATTTGCATCCTGTGGCGGTGTTAATCAGTCAATGCTTAGCAGCTGATTCGAGACTCCACGTCGAGACAAGCACCTCCTGGTGCTTGGTGGTGGTCTCCACCTCCTCCTGGTGGTTGTCTCGACGAGTTGTCTCTTCATTAGCAAAACTGACCAGATCTTGTAGGACGAGATATTTGATCATTAGAAGAAACCTGACCAGATCTTGATTTCGTCATCAAATTATTGATTCCTCATAAAAAAATAAATTGGCAATATCTTGATGAAGAGATATCTGATCATTATCAAAATTGATCAGATGGACTAGGCACCTCGCCTAAACCACTTGGAGAATTAAACAGGCATTCCGGTTAATGGAGACAATAATTGTGTCATTTAAAGTGTTTCTGAGATTAATGCATTATTGAAAAGTTTTGAGTAGACACCGAATGTAACTGTAAACACATTCTGAGGCGAGGAAAAACGTTCATCGAGACATCAAAACAAGACCATTGTATTAGAAGTTAAAGGGAAAGACCTTACAAATATTAGCTTTCCATTGTCTATTATCTGGAAACGAGAAACAAGCTAATTCAAACGCCCCTTCGAATTAATTTTAGTATTAAAGATTTGTTTTCCTAAGTAGCCTGTACTTCAAAACACTCCAGATAGTTATGATAGTAAAAGGGATATTAGGAATACATTACCCCAAACAACTTAAAGTAGCTCAATACCTTTCAGATCAAATGACTATGCAGACTATAATATCCAACCTGCCTTTCATGGTCATGGAGTTCACAGTCTTTCTTTTTACCATGAGCATAGGTGCATTATCATTGTGATAAAAGGCGCCAATTTCAGGGTGCGATGTGTAAACCATTGACCAATATGGTTTTCGAGAGTTACTATTTGAAGTTTAGTACCTATTAAGAACAATCAGTAGACCTATATAATGCCACAAAATCTTTACTTCACCTTACTGTTTCATTCCGGGAAGGAAACAGCTCATGTAGTAAGTCTCTGAAGGGCTTCTACAGTTCTACACACACAAAACTCTTCCGAACATAGAAAAGGTGATGAAGGGAGACTAGCTAAAGATTAGAATAGATGTTAGGGTTTTATGGCGAAAGGTCCAAAAACGGACAAGTTGCGCCAAACATAAGACAGGATATAACCTTGTAAAAAATATAAAACATTTAAAAGATCAAGTCCAAGACAGATAAAATATGGATTCAAAACATGTAAAATGTGTAGATGAGAATAACAATATACAAATAGTCAAATGATAAAAACAAGATCATTGACTGCAGCATAACTAATGAATTTAATTTACTTATGCATAAAATTTTAAAGTGTGAAATTTAAGATTGAATTATAAAAGAATTTGATAAAATAGATTGATGAGTCATTTTGAACTTGGAAAAAATTAGATAAGATGTAAAAAACCAACAGAACGTAAAAATGCAAAAAGATTTAAATGGGGATTTTCCCCAATCAAATATTGTAAGTTTAAAATTGTACTTTTAAAATTTTTTTGGCGATGACGATTAAAAGCAGGACATATAATTAAAATATGATGAACAGTAAAATCTGAAGAGTATGAAGAACAAAAAGGGGGCTTTCTCCCAACGAAAGATGACGATGAGTAAATCGTGTGTGCCCAATGCGAAGGCGGGGATACGCCAAAGAGAAAGACGTGTTTTAAGTTGTATCAAATTAGATTTCTGATGATCTTACCATTACAATCAATATCTTGGGATCAAGGATAGTTAAAGAAGTCCAAATGTCACTTAACTAAAAGCAGGTTGCATCAAAAGAAAAACTTTCACTAACAAGTTTATGAATTTCTGTAATCACTTCTCTCTCTTTAATTCATATGTAACATATATTCACATTTTGAATGGTTTATGGGGAAATCACGGGTTAAAATTCTCTGACCGGGCGTATAGATTGCCTTGTTTTTCATTTATGATTTGGTAGAAAATATCTAATCTTCAGACCTTTTGTCGTTTGATATGTCATCACGTTTCTTACTGTTTCCTCGTTATTCTCTAATTTAAAATTTTGCACTTTTATTAATGTTATTGTTAATAAATATGACACGAGCTTGATCGAAATAATCTTTATTGATCCATAATTTCTTAATATGGATAAAAACCAATAATAATAACAATCCTAACAATAAAGTGTATAGGCGTATAGTGTATTTTTCTGGTTTTGGTATCAGATTGAAATCAAATATAATGATAGTACAAATAACTTCTTAAAATATTAAAATATAAAAACTATAAAGTAATAACATAGCAAAAAAATAGAATCTCCTATGATTGATATTAAATTTCGAAAGTAGTAGTATTTCATTATAAAATTCTTCAGTTTTTATATAAATAAAAGAAAATACAGTGAATTCAATGTGAAAGGTAAAAATGAATGTTCACCATAAAAATTAAACTTGATCTGAAATGATTATCTGATACTCTTCTCCATAGAACACTGCATTTTCATATGTGGTTAAGCATTTCGAATTCCAAGGTGTTTCGTGGTGGTTTAACGCAATTCTAACATTTGAAATATTTGTTTGTGAGTCATGATTGTTGTCTCGTTTATCTGCAGTTCAAATATCAAAAATCTCCCCACTGATACAACTTTATTGTCAAGATGGGGATTTTCCCCAGCTATTTCCCTCTGGTGTGACGGAGGGGATGAAACTTCTCTCAATAACACCCATGTTCCTCAACCACATTCGATAAGCATCCATTTGTCCCTGACGTAAAGTCTCGTGACGTCACGACTGCGATCAAAAAAAATCCTCTTTCCCAGTTCGACAGCAGGCTATATAAAACCTGATGACCGGCCGTCCGTTTTCACTTTCTGTGATCTTTTTTGCAAAGTGTTACGTTGCGTGTGTGTTGTTGGTAAAAGACGGGGTGAGCACTTAAAGTGGGTTGCAGATTGTGACGTTTGAGGGTAAACCGGCCTATCAAAAGTGCGAGGTACCAGCCGGTCGAACGGGTCACGCTGTGGTAAAAGGGAGAATACTTTTTACAGAAGCTAAAGAGTACGTTTGATTTCTCTTCCCGAGCTTAGTGAGAGTGGAACTTCCGTAAAGAATTTGTTGGGGGAACTTTCTCTCAGAGGACTGGCAGGTAAGACGGAGAACTTTCTCTGTTCACTCTCCATCTATCTCACTTCTCTTTCGTCTTTCTCTTCTCGTTCGTATATTCGACGAGTTGTTTTAATTTTAAGATTTAATTTTTTTCGGCGTTTGTTGATGCGTTCTGGTGTATTATTAGAATTAAGTCAAACGCGTTTTATCGATTACTTTAAGTTACAGTAAAGGGGCAATTCAAATATAATGGTCATCAACAAATGCGATCAAACAACTTGTACAATTTATTAATTTTCATTTAAGTTATGAATTTTCTGTTCCGTTATGGAAATAAATTAAACTTTATTTTTAGGTTTCTAATTTATATAGCTTTCTGAAAGCTTAACTTTACTTCTTAATTCAAACCATTTAAAATGAGTTATGTGTATAACACTATGTTCTCATCATTGTTTTTCAAAATTTTGTTTCTCAAGTCTTTGAAGATAAAACAGATTATTTATTATGATATATGCATCTGAAAAGAAGAATTATTTTCAAATGTATAAAATGAATTTAATATTATTTTCAAAATGGAAAAGGTTTCAAAGAAAAGAGAACCTATTTTAAAATTTTATTTTGATCTCTAAATTTCAAATTATTATGTTCAAATTAGTGAAAGTGAATTGTTAGCTACATACGACTTTATCGCAAAACAAAGGTATTTAATTTTTCTGTGTGTATGAACCTTTAGTTTATGTACTAAAGTGTTTGCTAAAACATGTTTCAAATCTTTCAGTTACGATAAAAATTTTGAATTCGAAATTTCAAAATTGTTCTACCTATTAAAAATAAGTAAAATTGTGATGAACTATTTTTACAATGTACATCATTAACAATAAAATAAAAAGTTATTAGAACCCCAAAGTAATGTCCTTTTCGTAGTATCACGTTTTTAAAAAATACTTGTTTAGTGAAAAGTTTAGTAAATTTGTACTTATCCACAATCAAACAATTTTTGTGAGATGAAAAAATATTTCATTAAGTATGAAGTAACTTACGTGATTCGGACAAGAATCTAGGTGTAATCCTCATCTTGTGACAATGGATAAGAATAATGTTTCTTATGCCGAAATATAAAAAACATTTCATAACTCTTTATATCCTCCAATATTTTGAAACATCAATTTATGTATGTAATTTTATTTAACATTTATGCATCGTTAAACAGTTATCTTATAACAGTGTATGACAGAACGTGCATTAGTTGTTTTAAGACTAAATTTATCTGATAAACATTGTGATTAGAACTGTTTGTAAAGGTTTTCAAGTGAATAGTTGATGGATAAGTATTTCAATGAAATTGATCCTAACTCTATGTAATATACAATCATGTTAGAATAATTTATTAACTCTAAATGAATTTTATAACAATTCTTTTGTTGATTTTGATGAGTCCTTTCGATTCATAATATTCACTGTTTTATGATTTTAATTCAATCTGAATTTGGAGGCTTTTTCAATCACGTGCAGACGTTCCGTTACTGTATCAATAAAAGCGATCACTTCATATCTATTCATTAAACCGATGACTGGATCCATTTTGTCCAAATCACCTTTTATAAACATTCTTGATTAATATCCACTTTCCCTATCTAAAGATTAATAACATGGCCCACGGCAAATAACATCGAATATTAACCACACAAGCGCACTAAAAAAAATCAACCTTCAGGAGATTATAAATAAAAAAGAGATATTAATCAGCTTCGGTCTTCAAGCGCTGCGGAAAAAAACATCTTCCTAAAATGAGCTTCGCATTGTAACCTTGCGTAGTGGCATCCGTGTATCAAACCCTCAGCTGGGCAGTGTGAGCGCCCTGCGGCTATTTTCCACATTAACCCAGTTATACTTGAAAGCCCTGCAGGAAAAGGAGTTTTACAGACAGTAATTTTACTTTCGATTGCCCAGCGGGTGGTTGGTAGTGGAGAATGAAGTTGTTTTACTAAATAAAACTTACGTCTATTGCGTAAGACGGGTGGCGAGGATTTAATTTATGTTATTCTTCTAAGTTATAGATACCATCGCTATTGCAAAATTATTTTTTTAGGGGGAGGGGGTTCTCAAAAAGAAAGCATTTCTGGAAAGAACTGACTCAACTAAGAATTGTTCATCTCCATAATTCATTCCACAAATGAACATTATATAATAATGAATTGATAATTAGATACTTCCTGTCAAGAGTCTAAGGAAACCCCAAAACATGTTGATCTGTATGTTTCGATAAAACATTTATTTCTATTTATTCTGTGTAAAATGTCACATATTCTCATACTACGTTAACTATTCTGTTTATACTGATACAAAAGTAACTTTTCCCGAGCTAACTGATAGTATTAATAGTAAAACTGGAAGATTTGAAATCTTCAGAAAGTCAGTGTCGTTATACAAAGCGGAAAGTAGATGAGTATAGAAGTTTTATCATCTCAAAAATTATTATCGATGAGATTCAATTGAAATAACGAACTATCTATAGTTTTATGATGCGATATCAAAATATACATATAATTTTAAATTTACCTTAATAGAGCTATTCAATAGTTAGCATGTAAACAATTATTTTTTTAATGTTGGAGTTAGAAATCGATTGAGGCCATACCACAAAGGCAATTGCAATCGAAACATCATACCAAAAATTACTTTCGTCAAAATAAAAGAAAAATACTTGAAATATATACGATTCTTTGTTATTTAAATTTTGAAACTATTTGTATCTTAGCTCATGACCTTTATGCAAGGTGATAAAGTGTTTATCTTCAACAGTGTATAAATTTATTACCAAATAAATTGGAAATATAGAAAGACGAATCAATCTTAAAAACGAATTTTTTAATAAAAATTAAACATAATAGCAAGAGTTTTAAAAATGTACATGTATTATCAAACAATCTGAAATTGCATTTATTAATTCAAAGTACCTTTATGGAAATAATAATGTTAGCGTTTTTAGATTGTGTTGATTCCTTCACTAGAACACAAAAAGGATTATCAATGCAAATTTAAATTTACTAAGTGCAATAATTTCCACAGCACAGTTTACTCAAATATCTTCTTTTTTATGATTAACTAAAGAGCAACGCAACGGTGAAGTATTTGGAAAAGCAGTATTAAGGAAACCCTATCTTAAAATTAAAAATAAAATGCTAATTTAAAGAAAAGCAGTCAAAAACATCCTATGTTTAAAAGCGTATAAACTAGGAAGTTTGTTTATCTAACACTAAATAAAAATATATCTTTTACATAATATCTGATTATTTAAGAAACTAAATAGATATTAACTTTGATAGTCTTGGGTTAACCACTCTCTTAAAATCTTTAACATTGTAGTTTTTTTACGTATATAGAATACAATCAATTTTAAGAATAAGAACCACCACCCAACACTTTCCTACTTTAACGTCTGTTTTCTAAACAGCCTAATCGTCCTTTTATACACGAGTTTTCTCATTCTCGAAACTAACCATTAGAGGTCAGCTGACCTAGCCTCAAAGGGTTATGGAAATTGCACTTTCTCCGCTCGTTGAAAAAGGACACTTCCTGGGTCCCTTCATCAATGTATTATTATTCGCGATGAAAAATCCCAGATTTATTCGTTGAGCTGTTAGGAGCACCTGCTCGAGCCGCTCCATGCATTTTCTTATCCATTTTCTTTCCATGCATCGCTTCATGCATTGAGCGAGTCTTTATAAGACGGAATGCTGAGAAAAATTCGATAGTAAGATAGGCTATTTTTGAAAGTATAATGGTGTTTTGAAATTATTTTATCTTGTGGGTTTTAAAAAAATAAAGCAGTTTTCTGGTTTATTTTCTGAAAAAACATTCAAAAAACGAAATCAGGAGATTGTGAATAATAGTCCAGTATAAGCTCTAGTAATATGCTGATTATCTAATTTTTATGATTTATATTTAAATTGATTAATGATAATACATTTGAGCCTGAATTATCACACACGACTTTATTGAAATTCTACATCATATCTAAGCATTCTACGTTGGGCACAAATAATTTAATCAACTTTATATAGTTTTAATTTGTTCAATCATTTTCATGAAGCTAATTTAGAAATTTAAAATTACTTAAATGAATTCTCAGAAGTAAAATATAGCTTATTCCAGTACTGAACTTCTAGATGACAAAAATAAGGTAACCAAAGCCAATCTTCATTCCACATGTCATTCACAGAACATTTCAGATTGTTTTCTATTTATAACATTGTGAAGCACATGCAATATCGTGAATACCTCTATAGTCAACGTACATACTCAATAAGAAGCACAATTTTCCCTTTTAAACTAGATTGACATAAGAGGAAATTTAAACACAACTTCCTTCATATATTTCAGATGTATATCTAAGTGTAACGAAAATCAGTGTCAGTCTTCAATTCAATGAAATTAATTTTACACTGGTCAAAATAGTATGTAATCTAATAATCACACTTCATATCAAGCATTTTTGTACTAGTGTCCTGTTACTGTATTTTAACTTTTTATAACGTCACTGTGCGGACGTATGAATCAAGGGAAATGAGACTAATTGTCCAAAGAAGTCAGTCATCTCATCGACACAGGACATCTTTAATCTCTCTATGATGCCAATGTCGTGGTGAGGTACAGACTAAGAGATAAATTAATTAAAAAGAGTCAGTCTATGTAAATAAACGTAACAAATAAACGTAAACAAAGCAATTATCAAAACTGTCACAAGATTAAGAACTAAGAGGAATGAAGATAAAATAGGGATGAAATAAGATCTTATTAAAACTACAGAAATTACCCTGAAACTGACCTCATCCTAGAACACACTTTCCCCGACCATACTGGCAGTTTTGCAGTATGTAAATTAATTTACTCGGGAAATTTATTCTGATGCAAAAGACTAAAGTGATATTATCTGCTCATGGTTAAATTTGACTCCTGGTGAACACGACACCAACTATAACATCGCTGTATTCTACTAACCATGTTTAATTTTTTATCAATAATTGAAATTCAGTATCAATTGAGTTCGTGTAATTAGGTTAAACAAAAACTTCGTGTATTCTCTTTTTCGACAAATCACTTCAATTCAATTTCCACCAATATGTTGCAAGTGAGTGAAATCGTGAAAGCAGCACACATGAAGGATTGATAGGTAACTACAAATAACGCGACTCGCATGTGTAATTGATCCGGGGCCATTGTGTTGGTCGACCCATTAACCCTTGCACTGCTTCCTTTTTCTTCATGTTGTGTCTCATCGGGCACCAATAGTGGGTTCATCCATTCCATGACGTCATTTTCACTTCTTCCTACGTGCGGTGAGATTCGTGGATTGCCTGATTGATTTAAGCAGCCCTTCGATTACTAACCATAGGGTGGTATGCCACCTGTTAGTGTTCCTGATTTTAAGTTGCAAACGACCCAAGTGAAATTTCTTTAGTGGAAGAACGATAAACATGAGTGGGAAATAGAAGTTCTGGGTTTATTCATAGTTCTATGCGATAATTAATCGAAATGATTGGAAATTTGATGTTTTTCCGCTTTGGAAAAACGTTTCGATGTAATAGATACTTCGAATCAAGAACGTTTAGATTGCTAATAAAAGTTATATCATTAAATAAATCGAAAATACGATTCGTATCAGAGTTGAATATTTTATTTTAAATATTATTTTCTGTCTTGGCAAAATATCAGCTACAATAAGTATTTCTATCGACGTGAGAAGAAAGTGAATAGGTGATTCTTTTACGCCTTTATAGTAGATAATTCATTGAGAAGGTTGGCGTTTTGTGTTAAAAAATCAAATTCCCTCAAATTACTGTTTCCTTATACTGATATATCACCTCTTTATAAGCAAATTAGATGCAAATTTGAGTCTCAATTCTTGCCATAGCTAATATAAAATGAATCAACTTAGTAGTAAACTGAAATAAATGTACGCGCGAGCGCGTTGCAAAAGGACCTTCTTTATTAAAAGTAGATGTTTTTGAAAATAATGTATTCCAATAACAATTCAAACGTGTGTTGGAGGAAAAACCTCTAACTTTCATTTCATGGAGGAGAAATAAAAAGGTGTATGCTGCATTTAAAAATCACTCTTGCACAAACTCTTATAAGCCAGTCTTTTCAGAGGCTTTAATTTAATTCAGCAGGCTATTATTTTGATAGTAATCTGGAAATCCTACTTCATTTATAAAAATAATGAGCTTAGAAATTTAAAGCTTTTCAAGTAAGTTATGGTAAAAATTTATAAATGAAGAAAATTACTTATCTGTTTGAATTGAATGATGATTGACCGCATTATGTCACTGATTCCTCGTTTCACTTTTTCTCTCTATCGTTCGTTAATTTTAATTTGAAGAGCAAAAGAATTGAAGTCAAAGTGACATTTCATTAGTATTAAGATTCTGAATTCAGATTATTAACATCTGACTGTTCAGTATCTAAGTGATGCAATGATAAATATCGAGGCTTGTCTTGTCATTGAAAGGAAGCTAAAAAGGACACCAGGTAAGTTGTGAAGTCGGAGAAATGCTGAAAAAAGGAAGTTAGATACGAACTTATTCCGAATCTATCATTTCGCTTACGTATAGTATAGTAATTTATCTTGGGAAATGCTTATACCAGTAAACGCTCATCTATTCGTAAGTAAAGATCACTGGGATCACGTGTTAAACCTACTTTGATTGTATCTATCTCTGTATTTAGGGGATGCAAAATATTCCATAAGTGATTGTCATCCTGATTTTTGGATATGCATGTCCAGGAATGAGATTATAGATGTTACATAATTGTTATTCAAACAAATCAAGACAGTTGTCAAGATAACTTTTCTAGCTGCTATGTGGTGGTTCACGATGGCAAGATGGCACACGATAATCAGAAGCAAAATCTTTATACCTGTCACAGCAACTCATGCATAATGCCGGGAATTTTATAAACCTTAATGTAACCATTCTACATTAGTAATCTCACGCCACCCTTTCTTTTCGCATCACAATCAAAGCAGCTTCATTTCCTGCAAAGAAAAAGCGCCTCTGTACCCGCCAAAACAACGGCGGTCAGTCGCCACCTTCTTTTCTTCGCATGGGATGCGTGCGTCACAATATTTGTACGGGCTGTTGAGCTTTTACTGCCATTTTAAGGAAGGGCTGGGTTGGGCTAGATCAGCTCTTGGTGGGCGATCAAGGTTACCTGCCGCTATACAGCTATGAGAAGGTGGGTAACTGACGCAAGATGTTTAACCTCTATCCACCAGCTACACGGGGGTGGCCCAGCCAAGGCACGAGTGAAAGTGTGGGTGAATGTCACTACTGAAGGTGCTCTCGCTTTCAACAACTCACCTCATGACTGTAAAGCGCGAGGTTATTGATGAGCTTTGATTTAATGATACTTTACACCTCACCATATTCATAAGATGGGGCATTTTTTCTGTACATAATCAGAACGACTTATGTTCTTATATTTCTGCCCTTTTTGGGGGCCAAAAGGAAGTTCGAAACTCAAAAGGAAGTTCGAAACTCTAAAGGAAGCTAAAAACACTAAATGGCAGTGTAACTACGATGA
This sequence comes from Meta bourneti, assembly GCA_933210815.1. Taxonomy (NCBI): domain Eukaryota; kingdom Metazoa; phylum Arthropoda; class Arachnida; order Araneae; family Tetragnathidae; genus Meta; species Meta bourneti. The sequence goes on from OW119922.1 coordinate 29,479,806, forward strand.
AAAATTAGTTGTAATTATCAGTAGCAAGTTTAGTAACCATAATGTGTTTGATAAAAAACAATCAAAAGAAACAGGACTGCTGTGTTAAAAGTTCTGGTATTGTCCTATATAAAAATAATGAATTCTGTCGTCGATTAGAAACATCAGACGATTTTGCTAATTACATAATACGCTTTGATTTTAACAATTTAAACATTTAATTCATAGAGAAATACCAACTTTGAGTTAAATCTTTGTCACTACTTATGTTACTAAATGACGATTAGTTAAAATGTTCATTAATGATTAAATTCAAATGCTTGCATTGATAATTTTCAAACGTATACTTTTATTTAAAGTTTATTCAAGTCCATATAATAAATTATATCAACTTAATGTTGTTGGCTTAAAATTGCTTAATGAAAATTGTTTAAAACACTACAACATTAGCGTGTTAAAGATCTTTCCAATAATATTATCTGTGCAAACAGAAAATACGCATTACAGAAAAAACAGTGTTCCACAGGACTTTTGCTGAAAATATCTGAAAGAAATACAGTTGTATATTCACTAATTTTAATTCCACGCCACTTAATATGGAAAATGCCACACTATGAAAATTATGTTAGTTTGGTGCAGATTGCAAGCAATTCACTGCAGAAAAATAGTGCAAATTATTGCAGTTTTGTGACAGTACGACATAGGGGAAAGTCACGTCATAGGGAATAGAAAAAATAAATAAAGCCAGTAAAGCTTAACCTTTGTGACTTCCCTAATCCTCACATGATTCCCAAAACACGTTATCTTCACTGTTTTGTCTATTAGAATAATACTTAAGGGTCAAGAAACGCAATTTAGTTGTCGATAAGAACCTTTTAATTTTCTTGTAGGCTTACGTACATCACGAAGCTCGTCCATCGCGTCAAGTGCGAAACTTATACCGATAGATTTAGACACATTGCCTTAGAAGGTAATGTAGATTGTCGTATAGTTATAATCGTTAATTATTGCATCACACAATAACAGCTCAAATAATATCTTTAACAGCCGAGACTCATACACATTCCAGAAAATTCTAAAAATTGAATGTATCGAAATCTACCTAGAGTTTTCGTTCATTTTGTTTATTAGTTTGAAGAAGTTTCGTAATGATGGTTACTTTACACAAAATTTATCTTTCTTTTACAATGTTTACATCGTCATAAAAGCTTGAAGTAGTGCCATATCAGAGCTACCTGGAATGAGTAATGGGACAATGTGGTACTTAGACATGTCTCAGTTGTGCATGCTGTCAAGGGAGGGTCCACTATGGTGATCCTGGTGCCCTTCGTAATCATTACACATCTGAATACTACTAGTATGCATAACGGATACAATGACGGAACATCGATAAATCAAGTTCAAGATGTTTGTTCTATTATATCTTCAGGGAAGTAAAAATAAAGTGCTTTCTTGGGCAATATGATCGCCATATCTCTTTCTAATTTGCCGGTCAGGTAGCCACGCGGTTAGAGCTCTGGAACTCAGTTTAGCAGGCTCTATTTGTAGTGGTTCAAAATATATCTTAAACTATATGTCCTTATCCAGTTATCCTTCGTTTAGCAAGCACATTCTCTTAGAGCTGCAGACAAAGTGTGCCGAGAGGTTAGAACTCAGGAACTCAATTAAACAGGCTCTATAGTGGTCTGAATCCACTTTAAACTGTAAGTCCTGGTACTCTTATCCCTCTTTCAGCAAAACTCGATCGAGACAAACTAAGCATAACCACACCATTAATTAAGCTTATAAAGAACTTTATTAGCTGTTGAGTAGATTTCTGTCCAACGCTTACGAAATTGTTACATATTAGACAATACAAGGTCTTACTTGATCAATGCCGTATGGTCTGATATACCACAAGATATAAATCAAGGACGCATACTAAATTTCACGCCGTGTTGCAGAAGGTATCCTCAAATGTCTACCAACAATTATATCAGTAGAATCACCTACATATTTTATTACTACATTAAATTGAAATCTCAAAATGTAAATCATTAATCGTACTTGTCTGTGTCAGTCTCATTTTGAAAATTACTTCAAGGTGTGTCGTTTATTTTATCAAGGCCTATATACGCATATAAGCTCAAAAATAGCATCAGATTGACTATTAGCCCTATATTCAATTGCTTCTTCCATAAATGTGAAAAATCCGTTCCTCAAGCAGAGACCTCATACTTGTTTAAGTAAATAATTAAATTCAAACTATATTTCTAAAATACAACTTTATATAGTTATTACCGTTCACCAAATTTTAAAAACTGCTTTGGATCAGGTTTGGGTTGATGAGAGAAACATTTTGAAAGGAATTTGAAAGGGAACATGGGTGGAAATCAAGTTTAAATATCTGGATAGGTAAGAGGAGGTGATTAGTTAAACAAACTGGTATAATAAGCTAAAGTGAATATTTATAGCTATATTTATTTCCCCAGCTCATTATGTACGGTATATCAAATTTGCGATCGTATTTTTTGACATGTGACTGATTCAGAGGAAAAACCTTAGCAGAAAAACTGCATTGGCGCCTCTGTGGGTTGATGGGCACACCCAATACTGATTCTCGGCGTGGGGTGAGCTTTTGTTTTATTTATTACATTTTTTCATATCTTGTTTTAATACAGATAAAAAAAGATGACTCCGAGAACTGAATACAGATCATATGATCGTGTTTTCGACCTCTCTTGGCCATTTATTGATGATAACGCGTTTAATTTTTGTCTACTGCTGAGCCAAAGGCAATACCAGTATTTACCTGCTGGATTTTTATGGAGTCTACTTTAAATCTAGGATTTGTTTTTTAGGAGTTGATAGATCAAAAATTGGTTCAAAAACAACAGAACTGATTAACTTGTATTTTGCAGTTGCGGTCTACTGTTTTTATTACGTTCCTACCTTTTCAATAATATGATTTATATCGTTACTAACAGAAAAGGTATTCAATTAGAGACACCTAAATTTTGAAATGTTGCAATGTTTTATTATTTTATTTTTCAGTAATGTCATTTTTTCAATTGGTGCAAGGTTACAGAACATAGCTATTCACATTTATTCTAATATATATTTAAATATTCATAGCTTAAAAACAACAGGAATCATTGTTGGGTGATTACTTGTTATTACAATTGTTCAGAAGTTTTTCGAAATCAAAATTGCAAAATTCTTTCAATAAAATAAATTTGAAAAAAATGTGGAAAAATATGACAGGGAAAGGTTAAAATTTCACTAGTTACGATGAGAGTTTAAATTTATATATATATTAGTTTTAGTGAAGTGAATCATCAAATGAATTCAGCTCTTCAGTACCTTCACCACTGAATTAATTGGTACGATAAATTTAAATCGAGATTATATCAGAAATGAACGTTTTAGATGTTCAGTCACAAATAAATTTCCTTAATATTAATCCCTGAAATATATCTGAAAATATTATGAATGCCACTTTGAGCAAGAATAAATATTTTTGGAACAAAACGAGTATTCATATTTCGAAATGATGTTTTTTATACATAAAAAATTCTAATTTAAAACAATGCGATTGGTTTGAAAGCTATTATTAAGCTGTGATGATAACCAACATAATGAGCATCCTTAAACTTTAAAATAAAAGGTTTTTCATTCGCTTGTGGATGAGTAAACAGACACGAAAGGTGGAAAGATTCATTACATCCCGTTTCTGAAGCACCATGATGTAAGCCGTGCGTTTATCAATTGATCAAATTGAAAGAAAAAAAAGCTAAAATAAGTGAGTTTAAAAAGAAGATAATAAAAAACTAGTTTCGTGAGTTGAGACAGCACACGGCAATAAGCGGAAATTAATTTTAACCACAACTTTCCCGATGGAGGAAGTTTTAGGCTGCATCTGACACATTTAAGGGGAACGAAATCGCCATCTGACCCAAATCCCGCAGCAAAGGATAAAGTAATACAAAGAACTTTCGGAAGGGAAATGAATACCGAAAACAGTATTTTCCCTCCCCTCCCCCGAGTAATGAAGCATCTCAACCAAAATATTTGACCCGGCGGACGCTCAGCGATGCCACGGCCATTAAACGGTAGGATCAACTGTTTACCTCCTAAAGAAGTGCCGCCTATGAACACAAACCCTTGCTTTTATGGCACTTGAAGCTATAGTGCATTCGAAGAGGTCCTTAAGTTATAGCGTTACCTACAAAAGTGGTATTGTGTGCAACATTTTCCAATATCAGTGAAAAATTCTTTGCTCCGTGTTTACCTTCAATAGATTTTCATTTTTAACTGAAAAAATGGAATGAATGTTTACACCTTCACAAATGATTTTAACAACATAAAAATATTGAAATAAGCAATCACAAAAATGAAAAAGCAGTTACGTACAGATGTAATACGTTAACAAAAAAGTATAATCTAGTTCGTTTACTTAGAACCACGTAAATAAAATTTAACTTCGAGCATTATGCAAGAAGAGACCATTCAAAACAATTCGTTAACAGTTTCCATGAGCCGAGCAATTGGAAGAGGAAAAAACACAATCAAGTACAGAGGAAAAAGCTCAAAAGCTGTTAGCCGATTCAACGAAACTGCTGAGGGAACAGAGGCACTTCATGGTTTGATTGAAGCAGGAAAAATTCTCGGACGAAACCGGGTAGTAAAGCTAGTTTACACTATAAATAACGATTCATTCAAAAATGTTTTAACAAGTACAAACGTTATTATGGTCGAGCAAAGTGAAGTTTGTTCTCCATTCCCACTAGATTTGCATAACTCGAATTTTGATACTCAAAAAGAAAACTAAAAGAGTGAAAAGCCAATTTTTTAAATTGCTATACGGGGATATAGTAGTATAAGATCGGAACCATTACCCTAATGTTGCACATATAAGTTTTGTAATTAAATAAATTTACGAGTTACAAAATCCCTTTTAAATTTTAAATTCATTTACACAATTTCATATAGCATCGATTTAATCAGTAATTAATACATCATTAGTAATTTGGGATTAGTTTTCTTTGTACACATAGTATAACGCTTATTGAACTGTACTTTTGTGTACAAACATGGTTGAGAAAAGTAAATTTATTAGAATAATATACTACATTGAACGAACCGAAGAATAGTGCCATAGTTGTAGAGAGAACTCATTAAAAGATTCATTAGAAACAATTATGTTCTAAATGAAAGATTAGCCTTTAATTAAAAAAATAAGTAACAATATTAGTCAATTCGTTTTCAGTCAAACAATGCGACGCTACTTTCTTAATTGAATGAAACAAGATGACCTTCAGAGAAAGTGAAAGAATCTAATGTGATTTAAATCTGACTTTCAATCCTTTAATTTGTGTATTTTAACTATATAAACAACCGCAGGTCTTTCTCTTTACACGGCTTTTCTTGTTTATCTTTTTGGAACGAATATGATTTTTTCATGTATTGTTATGATAATTAAGGACGTTTTCTCAAGCTCTTCTGAACTAGAAATAAGTAATGGAATAAGGAAGTAATAAAATTGAACTAAAGTCTCCAAATTATAGTTTTTTTATTAATAAATATCATGTTTGAAATACATTCTCTCTCTGAATGTTGGAGTTTGAACTATTTGTATAAAGGAACTTAAAAAGTGCACATTTAAAATTATTTTCCATTATTCTACAGTTAACAAACGGAAATTTATCGGAAAATCAACGATGAAGGAGAGAGGACCTTGGAGGCTTTGGATATTATCACTTCTACTCTCTGGTAAGTCTCCTTAAAAACTTTTATACTTTACAAGCTTATAAAGTTGTTTTCATTTACATTTCTAATAATAAATATATAATCTGAAATAAAATGCATAAAAGACACGGAAAGATGTTTTATATTACACTTAATTATCCAATATCCTTATTCAATCACCAACAGAAAGTGTTTTAAATACAATGCATTCACAAAGCGCACGACATAAAATCATCTGGAAGCATTCAGGTGTAAAACACGTATGGCAGTTTGAGGTTATCGCGTTTGAAGTGTGTTGTGGATTTTCTGGTAAAAACCACAATCGTATGGAGTGAGCCACGTTATTTATCTGGTTGAGTTGCCACAAGCGACACAATCGTTTCTTACCTACCTACGAAAAACGTGCTTTATCAATTCTATCTGTTAACAAGAAGCTACTGTTGCCTAGACGGTCATTCAAGACGCCTTGTAATCTGTGAGATAACATTAAAAACGGCTTTCCCCATTTAGTTCCATTCTTTTCCTTTACTCCTATGATTCTAATGTTTCCTCTTTGAATGAAAAAAGCCAGTTACTTCACTTCTTAATGATTCAGAGAGTGTGATTATGTATGGCTTCAATTTAAACGGTATTTTGCTAGTGATAAAAGAGCTGTCTAATCCTTTTAGGATTATAATTTGTCATTTTATGTACTTTGTAGATATATATCATGTTCTTTTACAGCACTATAAAAAAGATATATGTACATAAACTTTCTTAACACAAAGTAAGACGCTTAAATTAGACTGTAAAATGCAGAGAAAAAATACATTGAACAAAGAGCTCTGAAACTGCAAGTTAAGAATTGTCGTGGAAATAAAAAAAATAGATTGAATTTCTCATGTCTGGAAATAATCTGTTAAATCTCATTTGTGCAAGTAATTAGATGCTACTTAATAATCATAAAATTATTTAACAAAAATAAATATTTTAATTTACAAACTTAAGATCACTGAATAGTGACTTCATTATCAATCTCTTCATTGCATTTAAATTGCATGTCTTGTCTAATAAATGCATGGTTAAACAAACCACATACTTATATAATTATATGAATAATAGATCTCCTTGACTCATTCTGAGCCACAGAAGATTTTATAAAAACAACTAAGTACAGGGAAGGTCGCAAACCTTTCCCTAAAAAGCGACACATAAACGGACTTCATTGACACTTAGTTATCTAGTTTTCAATTTTAAGGAAACTTGTTAAAAGGCATTACCTTGTTCAGAAATGTTTTCTTTTATCATGTGTGATGAGTAATTGGCCTTAAAATGAACCCAAATTATTTTCGTAGTGACAGTTTTATTCGGCCTTCAATAAAACAAAATTAAAACACTGAAAATACCAGTTAAAGCTAAGGACTGGGACCATAGACGGTATATTATAAGTCAGTCACGGTGGCATTTCTTTTTTACATCATCGACGATGACATCATTTGCAGCAAGGTCAAATAACCTGCTCCAGGAAGTTAAAGAGAACCTATGAAATGTAAATGACCATCCGATGATATTTTTACCAAGCAACTTTGATTCCCTATTAGGTTGCAATGTGCTTTTTAAAGTTTGAGGCAACTATTTGTCTAAAAAATCTCATTAATACGATTCTTAATTCGCATTTAATACTAACTACAATGACTATGATGAACAGTGTAATTTGTAATACAATTCATTCTTTTTCAAGGAAAACTGAAATAATTAGCTATTGATGCAAAAACCCTTAAAATGTAAATGTGTTGTTGGAGCAAGAAAACCAGAAACAAATATCATCTGAGAACATTCATTTTAAGACACTGGTTTATATGGGTGATTAAACTATGTTGTAAAAATCTGGCTTAGTTTGACTCCTGCCATTTTCATTTCACGATGTGTGGGATTGACAAAGGATAATAAATATATTTCACAAAAACGAATATACGATTCTTAAAAGAATTATTCAAATGACTTCCTCACAAATTTTGTCGATAGGAAGCAAATATGGCATATTAAGCTTTCCCTTTAAAGATATGAATTAAGAATTATAGGTTTAGCAATAAAGCATGAAAATGAAAGTTGATAAATTTTTGCACTTTATAGTCATATTATAACAAATTAACAGTATTAAAGTATAAAATATTAAAGTATATTTTCCTTTTAAATTCAAATTATGAAAAACAGACTAACTTACCAGCTAAATATTAATAACTGGTTTATAAGATATACCAAAAATCCAACTCTTCTAACAAGTTGGATCAATTTAAAAATAATGTAGTATTTATGTATAAATTACCAACAGTAACACTAAGAATGAAATAAAGACCTTTTTTTATTATCACACAACACATTTATGTTGAGTTCAAATGGGCGAAAAAAATCATGAACTGTTGGAATATATGTTCACATTTTTTTATTGAATAAACATTAATTTAGAAAGTAGAATTTTTTTTGTCTTGTATGTACTATTCACCAAACAAAAAATATTTATTCTGTATGCGTTACGTAAAACATATTACCTGTTGAATAGATACAAAAATAATTTACATACATGTTTTAAGACCAAAAGTTTTGCTCAATTTAATTTAAAAGATAACAAGCACAGTTGTTTTTTAATTTTAGGAAACAACTTATTTTAGGATTTCTTAACATTTCTTCGATATGCAGAACTTCGAATTTATACTGTGTTAAACATATCTGTTTTCGCATCTATACATTAGCTTTTGAATTTCGAGAAGACAGACTCAACATATGCAACACAGACTAAGAATTGTGCTATTTTTGAATAAAACTCAAGCATTAGAAAGAGGTTAGACAGCTCAACTGATAAATATGCCAAGCGTGCTTCAACGTTACTGATTATGATGGACCGTCGAATAAATTTTCAATGGTAGTCGATGTGATTATTTTCCCGTCGTTCGAATATAGACGTCATACCTGGAATTTTAAACACTTTACTGAAAGGCATCATCTACATGCTTCTTTAAAGCAGATGAGCTGCCTAAATCCTCATTTATATTTCAACTTATAATGATTTTTAAATCAATCAGACGTTCCGCTAAGTTCTCGATTTCAGAAGCCCTAGTTAGAATCACTAAGCCTAACGAAGCTCAAACCGGGTCTCGCATATTAAATGGTAGCTCGGCTGAAAAAGGTGCGGGTTATTCTACTATCTCCAGGCATTGCCCGGGGAATTTAAAAGAGAAAGCAGAACAAAAAAATTCTGCATCTGTCTATTTAACCGTTCTTAATAAGTCCAAGTAAATGAACGTCGAACTCACGCTCTGATGTAAATCAAACTTAAGAAACGAGTGCTGGTCGAAGCTTGTTTTCTTATTAATTTGTTTTGCCGTAAGGTGTTTAGGGTTTTAAATGATGAGATGGGTGTCAACTCGTGTTAATTTATATTTTTGCGTCTCCTATGACACAACTAGATTAATGAAATGGGTTGCATATTCTAGGCGGGGTAATTGTTTTTTCCACCACAATGGAATAGAATGTTAGCACATCTTAAATTTGAGCAGTCTTTTATCTTTTAATTAGCTTTGCAATTACAAAATGCAGTTTTCAAACTTCTAGAGTTAATTGGTATTAACATAGCAGTTTCTTGTTACTAGTATTCTGGTTGGTCTAAAAATTACTTTTTAAAATATACTTGAATCCTTTGGAAATTCGGAATATTTTCGATTGGAATATAAAAAATTTTATATTGGATCAATAAAACTTAAAGTAGTATGTCATCATACCAAATCACACTAAATGTAATATGTTCAAAAGAAACCACACTTCCCAGCAATTTTTAAAAATTATTCTTTTTAAAAAGTAAATATTTATTACTTAAGTTTGATTTTTATAGTTCATTTCTTGAAAATCTATTTAGAATTGCATGAATTTCAAATTTTATTTATAATTACATCCAATACATGTTCCTGATACTAGTCTCAAAGTCTTTTAAAACACTCACCTCGTATGCTTGCAAATTTACTATAAGTTTAATCATCTCAATTTATTCAACCTATTAAAAATCATATGGACGTAGAAAACTGATAAATTACTGAAGTCTTAATTTCAAAATCGGTTAGTCAAGAAAAATCGTTTTAGTTCTTACTTTTTGTAAAAACCTTCCCATACGACTCCTCAGAAAAATCAAATAACTATAAAAGAAGTTTTATTTATATTTTACTACTTCCATAACTCTACCTGTAAAAGTTAAAGTTAAATAAAAGGCAGTACTACCAAATTTGCTATTTTAAAATTTCATAATAGTATATCTAACTGTAAATGTTTTACTCTTTTATTTTAAAGTATTAACTACTTATTTTTTCAGCTGAGAACTTAGAAAATAACGTTTAAAAGTTGTGCATAAAATTTTGTTCATAACGGAAAGAAAAATGGTTTCCAACTTCATAAGTCTTCCTCATTAACTCAAACAGGTATTACGGTCTATTTAACTTTATTGGTCAATTGGTCAAGGATAAGCAAAAACCTCGATTGCAGCTCTTTGATTAGAATTAAAATCGAACCATTTATGGTATCTCCATTCACTTTTTAAAAGTATCTCATCTTAAAAGTATCAAGAACCATTTATGGTATCTCCATTCACTTTGTGGAGAAATATGAATATTACTATACTTTTTCTTTTCGACATTGAAAGTACTGGTAAAAATTCCTTGATAAAATCACCTATTTATTGGTTTTTTTACCACAAGACTGTTAAAAAGCAACGAAATAAAAAATAAAACCTCAATCTATTGCTTAAATGTTGCTTCAGAGAAAGAGAAACAGCATGAACATTGATCCCAAACGAAGAAACACGCCCAGCACTTGGGATTCAGCTCACCATTTCGCTGTTGGTCATCACGTCGATCAGAAGAAAGACCATGACTTTTTATTTACAAATAACAAAAAAGAAAAAGGTTGAACATTTGAAATGGAAAGTGCTTTTTCAGGGCCTTATTACTTCATCGTCCTGTGCACGCGTGTCAGAGATAAGAGCTGTTAAGCAGAGCAACGCCTTAGTCGGTGGAAATGAGGCACTCCTCATTGCGATTCCACACTCGAAATGTGTTCGACTGAATTGAAACATGGGATAGGAAAATATGAATGAGACGTTTCCTTCTATTTTACATAAAGGGACCAATTATTAAAATCTACGATATGAAAAATATGAGTGCTACAGTCTAAATGATGATGAAGCGCAACAATAAAAAATTTATACGAAGACGTATGTATGAGTGAAAAATGTATTCTTTAGAAGCATCACACACACAGAACATGTCAAATAAAAGTGGAAAGCGTATATTAATAATGATAAGAATTAATTTTAAACCTTGATGATAAAATTACCTTTCTTTCTGAAACCATGCTTGTTTCATGAATTGAATATTACATGCTCACACACACAGTCATAAATGAAGAAAATTAATAATAACATTTATTGATATTTTTCAATTTAGTTAACTGGTACAGGATCCAGTTTGTGTGTTGTGAATTTGCTTTTGAGAAACTTCTAAGATACAAAGAATGCTTTATTTGCGAAGTGAATATTATGAAATCAAATTTTGAGTAAGGACTTAATTTAAGAAAGTGTTTGTGAATTAAAACTCCCTGTATAAATACAGGGCTGTAAAACGTCCCATCCCAATTTTATGCATCCCACCTTCGATCAGACTTCGAATAGCTGACAATAATTTTTTTATAAAAGATTTATCCAAACAAATTTCAAAGTTAATACTATATTAAAATTTTTTTTAATAAACCTATGAGGAAACTTTTTATATTACTAAATACAACAATAGCTTAGCTTATCTTATCTAAAAAGTGCATTACATTACTGTTACACTAATTTATCTCAATACACGGCAAAATAAGTATCATTAGAGAAAGTAAATAGGAACGCTACAACAAAACAGTTCCAAAAAGGGATAAATAATTTATGCTTCATTCTATAGTAGGAATGGTCCCTTTTCTGTATTTCTAAACAAAGATTTCGATAAACAAGTTTCAGAGGTGTGAAAAATATGAGGGATATGTAAAATTCTGTGTATATTTGATATTAATATAACTTTTATTTACAAATTAATTACTGAACAATGATTACTTATAAATACTTAAGTTGACAATTTTGGAAATCCTCAGATAAATTTTGCATATTTTTACCCAGAAAATCAGTCAGAGCATGGGTTACAAAATTTTACGTCTGATGGAACGATTTAACGAGGCAACGATTGTTGTCTGAAATTTTAGGATATGGTGCCAAATTGGCTGAAATATTTAAGAAAGCATAGATACATTAAATGCATCGATTATTACAGACGATCGGTAAACCAGTTCGAAAGAAGCTTGACGAATAACCCCTCGGAGCAGTATTGAAAATCAATTTGCAAGTGCTTTGCTTCCAAAGCGTTCCGATTGGAAAGTAATTCAGCATGGACAGTGTCGATTGAGTCGGAAAGCAAACCACACCCATTAGACGGCGTGGATGTTATGATACTTATTAACTGTTGGACTCTCAGAAAATGCCTAATTGTATCACTCGCAAGTCCGAGTGTTTCTCCTGAAAATTCTCAAAAAATATAAAAATTTAAAAGATTAGGCCTAAGCTACGCCCAGAGATCGGCCTGGTTTACATCGACTCGTCGAATGAAACTTTCGAAATAAAATATACAAACAAGCAAAAGAAGAAAAGAACATGTGGAAAAGAAATGAGAGAATATAAAAAAAAGATAAAAGAAGAAATCTCTGTGTAAAAGCATTAGATTAATAACAAGTTTCAAACTGGTTGTACCTTATTATTGTCCAGTTTTGTGTGCGGCATAAATTAAAGTTTAAAATATGCCATCGGAATGTCCATTTGATAGATGATTATTGCAGAGTGGCTAGCTTCCGTTATGTAGCGGTGACGTGCGCTGAATCCATTATTAAGCCAAGTGCCAAATTCCAAATTATTCCATTAAGCACATCATCTCGCATGGGTGTCACCTAATCACTGGGAGCACTCTGAGACTGTAATTGGTGACGATTATGTTCTTCGCATGATTGAGAGAGGCCCGATTGTGATGGAGTTTACATTTTATCAGAGCTTTAATATGATAATTCAGAACATTACTCTATTTTTAATGTGGAGGCTTTTTTGAAAATATCTTTTGCGGTTTATAAAAGTTAGGAAAACTAGTTCTGGATTTAAAAAAAGGTACGCTACCCTTTAGTGAAGCAAAGATTAAAAGTTCGCAAAGAGTTTTGCCGCACCTACAAATGAATTTCTATATTCTATTTCTATGAAAGCTATATTAATACTCGAAAACTCGAAAACAAACGAAAAATACCAATTTCTATAGTTTTATTCTGTTCATTTTAATACTATCGTATTATAATATAACTTTGTAAGAAATTATGAGAAAAATGGTGTCTAAAGTATGGTGCATGTTATTTTAAGATTGAATTTATTGGAACCCTCGAATAATGTGGTATAGGCGTTTGTATATACTCATAAATTTTGAAATAAATAAATATAAAATGCATGAATAAGTAATTTTTCTTTTGTATGGATCAGTGCATTGCTTAACGCGTTGTTAAGATTATGAGCTTATCAACTTTGAAAACTCGATTCGAAAAGTTCAGTAACTCTTCATTTCTATTCTAAAGAGAGACGAAATATAAAAATAAAACACTGATAAGTACTTTTCTAACTGTAACCTGTTCTTTTTTATTTCATATGTACAATTACATGAGTAATTGATTTTTCTCAGAAAAAATTACTAAATTTTGAAAATATTGTTTTCCTTTGTGTGCATTTCATATTTTAAATATATCAATAAAACAAGAATTCAATGTATACAAGTACAATTCTATTAATGTCATTTTAACACCCACTAGTTACATGAATATTCGGGTTTAAGTTTTAAAAATTGAAAACATGATACTTTAAATCGTATTAAAATATCGAAACAATATGGTCAGTTATTACTACGATTTAATTCATCTACGTCTTACAAGTAAAACACACCAAGTCATAAAGAAGTTTTGAGAAAACGAAAGGAAAAAATTCCAGTCATTATGCTATACTCACTAAATGTGTTTCTCTAGAATAAATGTAAACTTCATACAAAGAAAAATGGCTCAGTGGACTCAACCTGTGATCACCACATTCTGGCCGAGGGAAGCTAAGTCATATTATAAAAAATTTAACTGAGTGTGTTTAATTTAGTGTGTTAAGCAATATAATAGACAATAATATAGAATTTTTAAAAGCACTTCATTAAATAATAAGAAGGGAAATATATATATATAGCACTGATAAGAGTCCTATTGTAATTGAATAAAAATATCTCTCAATCCCATATTCAAAATACGTCTGAAATTGCGAAACCATTAAAATCCTCTACCACTAAATTACCTCTATTACTAAATTTTTATTACTGAACCACCGCTTCTATTACTAAAACTTTTATCCTCTAGTACTCAGTCAAAGAACTCATAATTTCATCACAACTGTATAGCATTAATGTGACCAGAAAACACACACACACACACTTAACCTATCGATCAAAGTGATGATAACCTAATAACTTTCTCTGTATTAATCCTGCATTTGAATTCCAAGAAAAAAGCATGAAAGCTCATTAATTTCTTAACTGCCTTAATTTATCAATCAATTATTCCTCGTTGACCTGCTTTTAGCCTTGCAACCTATACATTTCTTGACTTCTCAGCATAAATAAAGTGCAGTCTATATGTCACCATTGAGGTCACGCGATTGACCTGGGTCGCAAAAACGTCGCACATCCTTGACAAGGCCGTTCTTGTAAGACGTTACACAAGCACCTGTGTCATTTGTTTTTGATCTACCAGTTGCACTTTTCAAGAATTACTGATTCCAATGTTTCATTTAAAAGGATACGAACCTTTGCAACATCTTATATTGTCCAACATATTCTGTTGTGTTCAGACTGTCATGTATGCGGAATACAAAGAAGCTAATCTCACAGTTTTAGCGATTTAATTGAAGAGAGATGGAAATGATTAATGATTCTTTTGATATCTTGCACCACAGTTCCTCACGGTGAACTTTGTTTCATTCTTTAAATAACTTTCAGGATAAAAATTAACGTTTTATAAGCTTATTGATTAAAGATAGTTTATTTTAGTTTTAGGTAATTTAATTTCTCCGTCACTTTTGGTTAGCACACATTCGTGTCGTGAATGTTAATCTATGCAGTTTTGAATAATCTCATTTATTAACTGAGTTGAAAAATGGTTCAGACTTGCTGATCAATCATCTAATATATAACAGCTTCTCTCTAATATTTTAACTGTAAGATATTACTTTCTGACAAACCTGTTCACAAAATTTCATGAAAATTGTCTTACTATATTTCATCATTTTCTATGTACATGTTTAACCAAATTTTTAATAAAGTTATACCCTAAGATATCTATTGTAAAGAATTTCATACAATGAAACCTTAAAACTGCCGCTTCTTTAATAAACCTTTTTATTTTTTAACAATACATTATCAATTCTCAACTAAAAAGCAATAAAAAATTTCAATAGAAATTTTTAAATTTTCAATGAAATTAGCTTTCACTCAAGTTATCTGAGAAATTACTGTTTGTACTAATAAATTATTTTCAAATTTTATTGTTACAAGCATATTCGATCATAGCATCCCGCTATAGTTCTTTAATTGTCCATATCTATTGATGACAGTTTCGTTACTCACATTCCTATCTTATTTAAATCCAATTACAATGAATTTGTGCATCGATATGCAGATTTCAGATCTCCAAATGAAACAAAATTAATCAAATATATAAAGTATCATTTTATACACCTTACTGGTCTTACTTATTCCTTCTTTCAATAAAGTGCATTGCAAAAGCTGCACACCTCAGTCATATCAACAATTGGCTTCTGAATATGCACTTCAATTGCATCCCATTGATCAAAGTTATTCGGTAGCTTTCAACATCTAAATGTTATTATTTATCTCACTTGACATAAAAAAATTACATCATGTCTATTAGCCCGTGAGACCCTTTTTAGGGATAAGTATGTAAGATAACTATAACTTTAAAACTAAAAATGACAACATTAATAAGTGGAATAGAAGAATCGAAACTGAAAAATATAAAGATCCAAGAACATTTGTTCTATTCTTATATACTTATAACTTCTATACAAACTGCGAATTATCTAAACGCTGTAGAATTTGATTAAAATTGTGCAAACCCCCTTCCATTATATAAAAGAAAACTTTCGTTTCGGCCTAAACATAAAATTAATATGAGCACGTGTGTTTTTAAGTTTTTGATTCCAGAAAAGAAGTAGTGATTTCATTGTGGAAGTTATGACAAACATAAATAAATTTTTAACTGAAGGTGGTCAGCTCCTTTAACACTGAAACAGAGATTTAAAAAATCAAATTCCTAAATTTTAAATTTGGTGTCAGATTAAACTATGCTATTCAATCCAATAAATCTAAAATTGATTCTTGTCCCTCAAAAGCAGTTCAAACCGTGCATAATAATAATTTTTTTTACTAGAAAAATTAATTTTGTGAGAAAAAAACGCATAATCTCCGTAAAAAATTAATTTACATATAAAAATTAAATTTTAAAAGAAATCGTGCTCTGATTATGAATTTTACCAGTGTAATAAGATACAAATCATCTTGCATCACCAAACTACGTAAATTTGAACCTACGCCTTATACCTTCAGTAACTGCGGCGAAAGTTACGTCATCAGTCTAGCATTTTGATAAATTTAATTGTTAAACTATTTACTTGTCATGTATGCATTTTAAATAGATAATTTGGAATTTTTGCAGACTTCGACAAAAACGAGTATTTCTTTCACCAATCACTTGATAGATCAAAGCTACCAGGGTGTACAGTTTATCTACGGTTTAAGTTTTATCTATATAATTTAGATCATAACGTTTCTTCCAGTCCTTTGTAAAAAAAAGATAAATTTATGGAGATTAGATTATATTTAAGCTTTCGTGATCATATTCTTTACGCATCTGAGCACAATGGATAATTGTGTGCTGTGGAATGCTTAATTTATAAACCTCTCGTACGTTTAGATTTATGTATCCCCGTCAAACGTTTGCATGCGTCTTACCAATATTTCCAGCCAGATTAGGCTTTACAATAGTTCTACGGTTTCACATGCAAAAATAAAATCAGAAAATTATTTTTTCCCGCATAAGCTATCATTAAACTCACCGTAAATAAATTATACCGGTAGAAGGTCAAGAACAGTGTTTTATTACACTACGTTATGCCACGCGTGTTCTTTCGCAGAGCCTTTTTCGTAGACAAGGTCATTGGTAACTAAAATGGTGTAGGAATCGCGCGGATAAATTTTTTTGTCTTGTCCTGATTCAATTGGAGAACGGAGCATACAAAATAGAACTATCGGGAAGAAAGTCCAACCCTCATTAAAAGGGCTGTTGTTTAAAGTAACCTTGAAAACTTATGTTATATATATAGATATCACACCAGATTGAAAAATTAGTTTTACTGTAGTTTATGTCCCTTTAACACACAATAGCTCTGCTGCTTTGAAGTTTTTTGCGATTTACTGCATCTGGTACGAATATTTGTCTTGTTCCAACTTATATCAATATATTCAACTTAGTCTTGTTCTCTTTTTCTTTCTGCACAGGAAAGTGTGGTTTTACGAATTCAAATATGTTAAAAACGTTAAACATTCAAATATGTTAATCATTCGATAGCGAATGATTTAAGTAATAAAATTAGAAATGTGTGGGATTTATTATATTTTAGTTTCATGTATACGAATGAGATCTTATTCGCCTGTCTTTGATAACGACGGAATCAAATGTCAAGTGATTCCACAGGAATCAAATCTTCTGAAGGAAAGTAAATAACCTTTTTCATCCGATTTTAAACAAAACAAACTGGTGAGTAGTTTCAAAGATGTATTTTAAACAATAAATTAGAATTGTTCTGTCAAATATTATAAGCATGAAGGACGAGGTCAAAATCACTGACCAAATGAATCATTAGAGGAAAACTGAAAGGCAGAAAGACAACAAAGAAGGGATTGACGAAGATGTTGAAGTCATGGAGTAAGATATGTGCGAAAGAAGAAATTTATTTAAGTTGATGATACTAAGAGAGAGAATTTTTTTAAAAACCAATGAATCGCCGCGATGTTTTAGTAAGTTTTAGAGATTGTGAAAGGCTGTGTGCTATTTACTTCCGTAGGTTCGGATACGGATCTACAAGTAATGATGTCAATCTGTTACTGAACAAATGGTCAGGTTCACCGCAAGCCCAGAAATCTTCCACTGTGTCTTAAAAGAAGTCCTAAATGTCTAATTGAGAAATTTATTCCTACGCTCATTGAATTGTGTACCATGATACTTTTTATTTAACGAAATAACTATCAAAGGTTTTGATGCTAGGGAACATTGCATTCCGCCTTCTAGAGAGAGAGGCATGCAAATAGGAGTTTCAAAGCCGACCAAATAGCAACTAGGGAGATGGCGAATGAGACTGAACAGGGTATGGAGCTGTAATTATCAAAATGAAATTGCCTTTTGAAGAAAGCTCCAATAACTCCACCAATGCAAAAATCATTAGGCATGTGATAATCTCTTAATTCTGTTCTCTTAACTCTGTTTTTCTTATTAAAACAAAAAAAAGGAAAATACAAAACCATTGTTTGCAAAACATTGAACAATTTAGATACCCTTTTTTTTCAAATTTCGTAACTTTTCTGCTGCGATTCACTTTTATACCTGGTACCTGAACCTTAAATATACATTTATGCTAATAGCATTCATATGTTATAGTATATTATACTATAATATAGGAATCTGTTTCTATATTATAGTGTTTATTATACTAATGCAACCGGCAATCAATTATATGCTCATACCACATATATGTTCATACCACAGACGGTGATGTATTATTTGAACATTCACAAAAAATTCCCTTATTTAGACAGGTGAATAAGCGTTTTCACTTAGAGATAAGTGCAAATCAGAAAAGGTATTGCTAATCTTTTTCAAGTTCTAACCAACTTCTTTATGCATAGCTTGTGATTGTTCTCTGCAACTATAGTGTCACACATTCGTAAGCCTCGGAAACTGACAAGTTGACAGATGTACAAACGTTGAATGCGCGCAACGCCATGTTATGATAAGCGTGCCTATGAGAACAAATCAGCGAAACAAACCGCATTCAACGATGCCTGCGCAGAGGTCACAAAAACACTCTCGCTTTTGGGAGTATCCCAAAAGTTATCATATTTGAAGAAATCACGTGACCCTTTCTTTTGAAAAGGTTCGGAAAAGAAAAAGACACACGAGTTTCCTCAGCTAGGGGTGTCAGAAAAAAAGTAGCCCACCCTCCAAGAATCAGAGTCGCGACGCCCAGGGTTCAAGATGCGTTACATTCCAAGCGAGGAGATCTTTTGAATTCGAAGTCACTATCGGATTCTTTGTGTGAAAGAGCTGTCCCACGTGACGAGAGACAAAGACAAAACTGCCTACTAACCTATTTAAAAGCCCGCCCGCTGATCTAGCAATCCTGGTCTATATGCATAGTAACTATTGTAAGCACTAAAACCTCTTACGTAAAACTTGGCCAAATCAAAATATATTGTTTATGGTATTAAGTAACGACTTAAAAGTGTTTCACAAAATGTGCACAAAAAATAAGTTTAAATACCATTTCATGGCAACTTTAAGTGTTAACATTACAAACAATTTATGTTAGAAATAATTTTCTATGTAGATAAATTATTTTATATGATATTATGCTGCAAAACATTACGAGCAAATGGTTTTCTTGGATAAATATTATGTGAAAGTAATAAGTTTAAAAAAAAAAAAAAAACGTTTGATTTTTTTGGGTTCAAATTTCAATCTTAAATAACTTTCGCAGTGTGCACTGGCGTCAAAATTGGCTGACATTAACTTTTGAACTCACAATTAGTGAATGATTTTAGAAATGAGATCAATTATCTCTGTTGAGAGAAGCAATTTCTCTCTATAAGAATTGGAATTCGTAGAGCTGATTTCAAACATTTCACTTAGAAAATTGAAGAAATTTCCTCTACTTTTTATGTTGTTAAAATGGACACTTATTTTTACGTCTTTTCTTTAACAAGTCATGAATAATTGGGCTTCCAACCGAAATTTGGTCTTGAAAGTTGAAATTCAAAAGTTCTTCCTTGTTATCCTTCAAAACTTTTATGTTTGATTACTCAATTGTTGCATTTTCCTTGTTTGGTTAAATGCTATAACATTTCTTGGTGTCGCTCAAGGCATAGATCATAATAATAGTTCTAGCCATTGGAACCATCATTGTTTAACTTTTTCCTTAAAAACAGTGCAGCAATCTATGCATTTCCTGTTTTTCCCACACCCCTTCAATCAAATCAAATGACTTTCACAAAAAATATTTTCCCTTTTGCAGTTTTTCTATCTTTAAATGCCTCACAGAACCCTGTCACCTCGATTTGTCGTGCTTTTTGGCTTGCCAAAAGTCTTTCCAGGACAACTTAAAGCTGCTATTTTCAAATATTTGTAAATTACAAATGTGAAACAAGTTGTGCAGAAATTTAACTCACATTAATCCTTTTTCCTTCAGAAAATCATCTGATATCACCGACATATGAATTTGCAGCATATTTAGGAGACAAATCAAATCATAGTGAAAGAAGGATTAAAATTGTCAATTTTACTTAGAGAACTAAACTTAGAGTTCCTAAAATCAACTTTTCCTAAGGATACACAATCATGTGTAGTTCTAAAAGCTAAAAACAATAAAAATTTAGGAGAAGAAATAATTAAAGTAATCCACATTTAATTCGCATATAGATTCTCTATCATTTGTTCATAGCCAATTGAGATAATTTTAGATAAAATTATATCACAATAAATACTTAGTCATTTGAAGCTCGAAATATTTCATTTAAAATTCAATTTTAACTGCAAACGACTTAGGGATTCTTGTACACAATACATTTTTATTTCGTTAATTTTACTGTTAGACATTGTAAACTAAAAATGGAACTGCTTCAAAGCATTAATATTGAAATTTCATAAAAATGATGATTCACAAAATGTTATAACTAAACTTTTTAATTAGAAAGTTCATTCTATTTTTTCATTTATAATACGTTAGTTTGATACAGGAACGTCAATTCTGGACTATGCTTCCGCAATTTTATCTACATAAATAACGCTATCCAAATGTGCTATGGATCAATTATTTAATTTTGGCAAAATATTAGTGTTACATTCTATACACATAATAACTTTCTATTTTGAGAGGTTTTCTCAATCCCAATAATAACACACTCCGCATAGAAGGAAATAAATTTACTATGGTCAATTACACACTAACGAAAATGCAAGTCAAGAGACACAGCACAGACTGACATTTGCAGTTAACATTCATCGTTCTTCTGTTGGCAGTTATAGTAAACGGTTAATATCTATGTTATAGTAAACAGTTAATACAGTCATCATCACCATAGCAAGCCATTAGGTGTCTTCCCAAAATTATTGCTACAAGATGTAATTGTAGCAAAAATTCTTTATTAACCCCACTTTCATTCAAACGGTACTCGTTCAAAACCAAATAGCCCCATGCCACCTCAAGCATATAGAAAACTCGCTTCTATCTCACATTTATGCGTATCAACTACTGCACGATACTCTGAAGCACAAGCAACACTCCATACACCCTTAAATGTTGGTTGCCGTGAACCGTGATTCCATTTTCCACCCACGCTCGAAAATGTGAACCAGACTCTGAAGATGAACTGCATTCCCCGAGTTTTTCTCCCGTCCTTCTAGATCCGCGGCAGAAGAATGCCGAAAAACAATTGTCTGAGACGGGCACTATGGAACAAACAAGGGCGAGTCTTCCTCTGTCGTACACCTGAGAAATGAGGTCAAGGTATGAGACAACAATTAGCTGGAAAGAGGCATAGAGAAAGTTCTTCATTATAAGTACTCTTACTTTTTACCTTCACTACGCTATCAACTTGAAGGGCTCGGCTATAGCGCCTGCTTGTGTGTAGCCAACCTAATTCCCGAAGTGCCGACCTTTGCTGAAATTGAGTCATTTGTGGAGCTCGTTGACTTTGAATTGCCTTTGCAATTAAATGGTTTTCTGATTAGGAATATTTGTTTTAATTGTTGCAACATTTTATCTTTAGAATAACGAATATATGAACACACGCTGATGACTTTGAATTCATGAAATTGATATTTTGAGACAATTAGCTAGCAAGAGAAACGGAGAAAGTTCTTCATTACACATACTTTTATTTTTTACCTTCTTTACAACGCTGTCAACTAGAAGGCACCGGATATAGTGCCTGCTCGAGAAAAGCAACCTAATTCCCAAAGTGCAGACCTTTGTTAAGTCATTTGTGGAGCTCGTTAACTTTAAATTACTTTGCAATCAAACTATTATAAGGAATATTTATTTTTAAGTATTATAACATTCTATCTTAATGAATTTATGAGCACACTCGGATGGTTTCAAACTCATGAAATTTATGTTTTTAAAACTCTTTTTACAAACAACGTATACTCCGAAATCTATGAATCGAGTTATTTATAGGAATTTATGAAGTGCTAGTTTTCTCTATTAAGCTTTATATCATACATTATTAAGAATTGAAGTAGGGCAATTGAGAAACTTAATGCCCTGTGGAATGCATTTAAAATTCTGTATTTAGAAAACTGTAGTTATGATCTGTTGAAATGAATATCATCATTTGCAGAAAATGTTTTACAAAGAAAGCTGTTGTGTATCATAGGATTAGACCCGGGTGTTATTCGTACTAAATGTGGCAATAGTATTGAACCCGAAGTTAGCAATAGATAAATCATAATATAATGTAACTGATCACTCGTGAAGTGAAACATCTTTTCGTTTTTAAAATGAACAAAGGACTTCTATAGCATATGAACTTGTTTACTTTTAACAAGTCGCCTGTCACACAGTATAAGATACCCGTAATTGCTGTTGATTTCCTAAAGGCTGAGCACTGAAGTGTTGTAGCATATGTCCTAAGTGTATGGAAATAAGAATTCCCGATTTGCTTCTAAAATGTGAATACCATTTACAATACACATGGATTGGTTTGAGTTGGCATCTTAGTTTTCTTTTTTTATATTGCTCAAATTTAAAAGGAAATGAAATGCACTTTTTCCATTGTATTTTAACAATGCATTGAATCTCTTCTAATGCTAAAATCAATTTAAATTGAAAGCACATTAGAAAATTATATTTTTTTCAAGAATGCAAAAAAAATTCAACTATAAATTTGTTTAATGAAGTAATAAAATCGATGTAAATTAATGATTCTTTTAATTGTGTTTATTTGGTTGCAAATATTTCCACCTGTTACAAGTACTTGGACAGATGGTAATATTTGTATACAGAACTTTTAACATCGGAGAGGTCCTCAGCAACTAGAAGAAAGTCATTTGACCTGCTTAGTAAACAGGTTTTAGCCCCAATAATTTTATAAGATTTAACTAAATAATAATAAAATTAAAATAATCACTTTGCTCAAAGGTTATGAAAATCGGTAAAATGATACAAAAATAAAGCTAGAGACATACATTCTTCAGTTCTAAGTAGAATTGTTTCTGCGATGATGATAGAAATTTCATTTCAAACTTAAGTGTATTTATCATTGACTTGAAGTTCAGTGTGTGCCATGGATTTCTGGATGATTCAGTTCCATCTTGACCTGTTATTAGCAATAGTTCTCCATTTCTTAGTTTTGCCAGTCTATAGTCAATTCTCTAAGCTTTGGTCTTCGTTAAAGTCTAACTCCAATTGTCTTGGTCAAAAATATTTGTACTCATTTCACGGGCATTAGAATGATACGGCCAGTCCATCTCATTCTTTGTATTTTTATTTATTTAACAATATCTGGTTCTTTATACAAATGGTATACCCATTTAGCATTTAACAATGGTATAAGCATTTAAATTATATAAATGAGTTGTGCAATCTCTAAATCTTTAAATTGTAATTTTATTATTTTGAATCAAATTACCATAAATTTAGTTTTTAGAAATGAAACAAAAAAAATCTGCTCTCTCATGAAACGAAATGTTGCAAACACAAACGACTTAAGGGGAAATGGTCGAACTGTATACATATTAAAAACCCATTTTTGTTTTAAGAGAATGGAATTTTAAAAATATAATTCAGTCTTTTACATCTAGTAGTTTGTTTTCAACTAGGATCGGCGTACAAAACCCCAATCAACCATTTTAGTAGCTACAGTCCATAACACAGCACCCAGAGACATCAAAAACCCGGACAGCCGCTACTAAAAGTTTCTCTTCAATCCAGTTAGCCGTGGTTATAACTCGAAATTAAATTTTTGCCACACTCTATTGGTTTGCAAAAAATATTATGAAAAATTTTTAGTAACTTTTCTTTAAAGCAAAATATTTCCTCCCCTAACTAAGGCTGTGTGGATAAAAAATCATACATCTTATCCAATTTGCATTCTAAAGCGCATCCGAGATCACCAACTTTCGAACGTGTCCATTCAGCGTATCTCCATGCGTAAACTTCCGGGTTTAAAAACAACTCAAAGTCATTAAAATGTTTTTCTTTAATACCTTCATTCCCCATGCCTCCGGGACCTCAGATGAAAAGTACATGTCCGTTGCGTTGCGTGATCAATCAAGAATTTCTCAATGAATAACTAAACAAAGATTATCGCGATGAACATTACTTTCTCCTTTTATTCACTTTCTTTTGGTTGGTGTCTCAGACTGATTTGGAACCTGAAGTGCTTGACACTCGCCTGTTTGGCCCATCCGGACTTTTCTTTCGTTTGGGTTTTATTAATGAAACGAAGTAGATAGAGAAAGCGGGAAATCAACGCAGGGAATAATGTAAATCATGTAATTAGCAAAAGGGTGTTATTCATAACCCCAGGGTTAGCTAGATCGTCACGTGGATGTCGAATGGCCTTGTTTCTTTCAAGTAGGGTAATTATATGAGAGTCGCCGGATTCTAACCGAATAACTATTTAAATTTTTAAACTTATTTGTATTAATTGGAAGGTGATTTATCTCTAACACAAAGTGACTCACTTTTGAGACATTTATGAAAACTCTTAGTAATTGTTAAACTTAAGTAAGGCATACTAAGTGATTGTGATCCTTTTAAGACCCTGTAAAATAATACTGTGAAACACTATGTCCCTTTATTGTCTAGATAAAAGTTTAATTTGTAGAAACGGGAGAAACTTTTATTCTGTGGTTAAAATCTTTTCAATTCAAATTCGTAATATTTCTTTCGTGACTATCAGTTACACTTACTATGCGGCCAATATTAATATTGGGATATGTTATCTATCTATTTTAAGGTATAAAACGAACAAATGTACATATACTTATAGTGTCGAAAGTATACAAAAAAGAGGATACTATGATCTACATGAAATTTAAGGATAATTCTATAGAAAAAGAATGAAAAGTTAATAATTTTAATTTTGTAACCATAGGCGTGTGAGAAAATTTACACAATATTCCAGAATTAAATTTTTTTTCTCTAAGGATTAGCTTGGTTAATTTAATTTCTGATAAAAAAGAAATCGTAGTAGTAATGTTTGCTTAGAAAATTTATGTTCTTTAATTTATTGTGAAATCAAATATTTTTATACACATAAAAAGCGTAAAATAATGTTTTTTCATTGCGTGATATAATATATTCAAGAACGAAAATCGTAAGTTAAGTACGAAATTCTTTCGAAATCCTTTAGAAAAATATTATTTAATGGTGAATGATTCGAAATACTCTATTTTGTACATGAAGTTTAAGAGAAAAAATATTTTTCACTGGTATTTCAAACAAAATGTGTCTTCCACTCGTTTAAAATTGCTCATACCAAATGTAATTATAAAATTATTTTAAACTCACAACGCTTATTGCATCTCTCGTATAATTTATTTATGTTTCAGGTAAAACTCATTTGAAAAGGTATTATTGGTTAAAAGTTGTTAGAAGCTTGGTTCTTTTTAACCAAAGTAGTATTACTTATCAATACATGAAACCTTTTTCTCGCTATTTACATCTATGAAAGAATGAACTACAACTTTATCCTTCAGCCTGAATAATTGTCTATTTATAAGTCTAGGAAGAAAATCATCTATAAAATTATACTTTCACGCAATGAAATTAAATGCCGATTTAGGTTAAGCCAAAGTGTGAAATAACACCACCTCATATACCTCATTTGAACTCAGTCCCTTGTCGAGAGTGAGGTAGTCTATAATTCAGCTTTAGTTCTATTAATTACCGAGTGTATCTGGTTTAATGATTAAGATCTTCCGTTCTATTTGATTTCTTTTCAAAAGCGTGAAAAAGAAAAACAGTAAAAATATAGAAGGAATCGTGCAGACTGTTTGGTATCGTGACCATTCGAGAGAGCAGATATTTTGATTTTCAGTTTTACATCCAGGGCAACAGTCAATCAATTAGGATATTTTTTTAAATGTCAAATAATCAGCACGCAAAGTGTTACAAATTATTGATGGGTTTAAAATAGTCATTCGATTCATTGAACGGAAACAAGCTTTGTTCCTTTAACTTGCGTCTATTGTCTCTGGTTAATGATGTAACGTACATATTTTACTACTTCTGTTAAATTTAAGACTTAATATGTATGGATTTGTAGCGTGAGTGAGACGGGATAGACATAAATGGGAAAAATCTTCACCCCTACATTTAGTGATCAATAAAATGTTTAGGATATGCAAATTATAGAGATAAGCACATGAGCTGAAAAATAATAGCAGACACAGATTGAATATCATCACTCGCATAGATATTGCTAGATCATCTGGGGATATTAATGAAATCAATAAATTGTAGGCCTACAAGCGAAGCATACTTAAGTCAAAAAATATAGTTCTGAGGAAATCAAGGTAGAAAATTCTACTCCTTTATTAAACTCACTACGTTTCTCAAGAAAAAAGTTAACTTTCATGAAAAGGAAAACTCAGTTAGTAGGCTTCGCTAGTCTAAAAATACAAGATCCTGGTCTAGAAAAGCTAAAGAAAACTCATATCTTGAAAATTTTGACTTGGTGTGTTTCACGTATAAGTCGACGAAATAGAAGTATCTTTCTCAAATATAAACCACAAGCTTCTAAACTGTATTAATACACACTTATTGGTAATATAACTCACCAATATTTTTTTTATTTGCTGACGAAACGTCATTGTAACATTGTAGATTAATATTTTCTTTGTAATTGGTATCGCATGCTTTTTACTTTATTGTTTGTGTGTTCTCAGTCTTTATCATCTGATACCTAGTTTGTTAGGATGCTGAACATTTCCCTTTTCATTACGGGATTCTTTTTATCTGGAGATTGTATTAATCTGAAAAAGAGAATCAGTATTATTCTAGGTAAATTTTGTGCCAAATATTTACATTTACTTGAAAATCACTATCAAGCTCAACATAACATAAAGATTTTATTTAATGTTTTCTTTTTAATTATATAGAAATGCTTTTCTTTTCTCAACAAAATTCAGTGGTCTATAGTTTCCATCTTACGATTACTAACTGAAACAGATTGCAAACAGATACGTCATTGTACAAATAGATAAAAAGTTGTTTATTCATCAAAACATTCCTATTGAAGCTGAGTTCCCATTTTCTTTGCCTTTGGGGAAACCATTTTAAATATCTATATTTCTTTGAGTGTAAAACAAATAATTTATTTTCATGGTTTATTTACAATATAGGAAAGGGAAATTGATTTGATATTAAAGGTACGCTTAACTTCCCAGCTTAAAAAAATGAAATGTGTATCTTAAAGATGGGTACATCTCATTGAACCTCCCTAAGGCTTAACTGATTCTCCCTCTAGTATGGAACAAAAAGAAACTGCGTAAAAGCGAAGAAAGTAATAATTTATTCCTTCGAATTCGCCTGGAGTAAAAATTCTGTTCCCCTAAACTTTTTCTTTTGGTCATATTTCATTGATCGTCAGGGCACGCATCCTTCTATCTATAGAATATTGATAGTCTTTTGTCTTACTTCCTGAAATCGGATCTCATCTGTGTAAACAAAGCCACAAGTTCGATCCGATGATGGTTGAGGAAGTTCTGAGAGGTTGTATTTTTTATAAAATATTTTTATCCCCGGAAAAGCAAAATCATATTCCTTTCCTGGTAAATAATTTACTACTGATGATAATCAATCTTTTATAGATGACGAAAATTGATTTATTTCTTATTTCTGACAAATTACGTAAAATATACCTTACATACTCACGAAATACAAGATGTAAAATTTCTGTTAAATTTAGAATTTCTAGAGGCTCTCCCTTGAGCTATATTCCTGATAATGGATTTTTAAAAAGTAAAAAATTATCACATTTGCATTACATTTCATAGTTGAAGTAAAATTACCATATTTATATATATTGCTCGCCTGCCTTTCATATGTAAACATACGAAAGCACGCATATAACACAAACTAAAGTGGAGAAAATGGAAGAATCTGAAGAAAAATTGCTGTCAAACCTTTCTTTCATGAGTTTGAAATTGTAAAATGATATAGGGTAGGGGTAATTTACTTTTTGGAAAATATTAAGTCTGAACTGTAGGGTGTGTACTTACATATCTAGATTTTTCAATTTTAGGCAATTTTCATGTGTGTATACTCATAATTTAATT
The DNA here is from genome assembly GCA_933210815.1 of Meta bourneti. Lineage (NCBI taxonomy): Eukaryota > Metazoa > Arthropoda > Arachnida > Araneae > Tetragnathidae > Meta > Meta bourneti. The sequence continues at coordinate 29,508,255 of OW119922.1, forward strand.
TATATTTCATTTTTTTTCTTCCTTTTTCATTCTTTGCTTGAATACATAAATCTGAAATGATGCTTAACATTTAGCATTTCCTTTTTTTTGCATTTTGGAGGAAGTATTTTTAAAATCCTCTTTAGATAAACTATTAAATTTCATTAAATATTTAGAAATTGTTACAAATGACGACAATGTGAATTAAAGAATTAAATTTAAGTTAAAAAATATGTGCAATATTTTATGACATATTTTTGTCTGACATTGTGTGTAAATTATACATTCAAATACATATATTTATAAATTACATCAAGCCTTTTTGAATGCTCCGTTGGCTTACAATTGGACTCTGGTAATAAATTATTTAATTTGTTTATTATAGAACGTAAAAATCATACACCAATATTTATTCTTTGTAAAAAAATACTTTCGCACTAAAAGTACAGCAGAATGGAATCTATGGAAAGATCGATAATTACTTGATTTTCCTTGTTTGAAGCACCTTTCTATACCTTTATTATTTATTATGATTATGAAGTTGTATATTAGAGACATTTTCTGTCAAGCTAAATGTAGGTGGTGGTGGTAATGTTTCTGCGGCGAAATGTGTTTCCTGTGCGTATTCCGAACTTGAGGTAACTTGGCTGGTTTTTCGAACAAGATTTCAGCACTTCCTCAATAACATTTTCATCGAATGAATTCCGAATTGATGTACGATAGTTGATTCGTCAACTCAAATAAGATTAAACGCCAAACGCCACCTAAACTGTGATAAACTACATTTTAAGGTAGCCCCGATAGGTATCATGCAAAATCATTTGTAAGTAAAAGGGGAAGTAAAATCTTCGCAATCCATATAGTTTGTTTAATTCGCTTACACTGAAAAAATCCCTCTCACATGATATATTTTTGTTTACTAACTCCTCTTTTTAAAATAATTTATCTTAAACAAGTTACCATTGTTTGATTTTCCCACGCATTTTACCTTTAAAGGTCATGTAATAACATTATAGGTCATCCAATAAAATAACTAAAAACCAAAATTTTAAAACATCAAATGAATTTTTCTTACTCCTTTCGGAATTACTTATAATCAAGGTTAGGTTACATAATTTAGATTCAAACAATATCATTGTGAACTAAGAATACAAAATTAAGTCAAGGTTTATCCCATTTGAAAACCTTGACTTAATATGCATTCTAAGCGCATTATATTGTTTGAATCTAAATGTTTCAAGTTAGAATAGGAGTAGTTTTAATTCATAATTAAATTTAAGTTACACGGCAAGTTCATTTGATTTAGAAAATTGTTTTTACTTGTATTCTTATTTCATTATGATTACTTGAATCTAAATATTTTGGGAGTCAAATAAAAACTAAAGCTTTGTTCTATGCACGAAATGTGAAATAAAATCAGAATTTGTTGGACCATAAAGTTCACAACCTCTGAGAAATTTACTCCCATATGCAACAAAATTCATCACTTTTATATGTTATTTTCAAACACTTGTACATAATTAAAATTGCACCAATTTGGTCATAAATATTTAAAATTGAAAATTTACCAGATATGGGCACTATTTATGAATTTAAAGACATTTTTAGATTAAACATTTTCTAATTGATAAAAAGAATGGCAAGAAATACAGAAATTGAAATACATTTTTCTGAGAAAGAAAATTCTTGAGCGAAAGAACAGTAGCCAATGCTAACAATTAGAGCAATTGGAAAACATGTCGATCACATGTCAAGACAGTACAAAAACAAAAATTCGACCGAACTATTCCTCAGGCAGATGGCAGATGCTCTTCGAGAATAAGAGTTCGACAGAACATTCCCTACGGCTGTCTAACGTTCCATTTAAAGTCATCTGCATTTAAACTGAGCAAAAATGTTACTTTTCTTTTAACGAATTCAAGGAGAGGTATGCAATTGAAGTCAGTTTCAATGTGTTTAATGAATGAGAATAAATAGGTCAAAATTCAAATGTACAATACAACATCATAAGTTAAAGTGGGGGTAATAGACAAGAGAATTAATTATATAACACCAATTTTATGAATGCCTTCTGAAGAATCGTTCCATTTACATATATGTATTTCGTAAATACGTAGTCATTCTATAAAACTAATTCTGGGTTTAGACCTTTTTAAAACGAGTACTTTCACTCGATTCATAAAGTAGAAAATCAGGCAATAGCACTTTACACATTAGTAGGGACATCGAGATTATGAATAGAACAGCTAGTTTTAGAAATATAATATTTTAACTAGTCATTTACAAATGCATGCCATATAATTAATGCACTAATGCGAACAGCACACTACAACATCTTTTAATGTCTAAATATGAGTTATTTTCTTCTTATATTTTAAAATCGTCTGCACTCGATAAAAATGTAGCCACACATCAATTCACTTTTATTACTTTATTAATTATTTAATAAGAATTAAGATTAAATTAAGAAGAGATGAAAAATACAAAACTATTTAGTATTTTAGACTAGACTAATAAACATAAATATGCTCAAATCCTTTGAACACTAAACATAACGTAATGCATGCAATATACAAATAAATATGATACCCAGAAAGAAACATAATTCTTTTTCAGGAGATCTGGATTTATATGAATATTCCTAATGATTTTCAGAATTAGAATTTCAATTCCAAAAATAATAAAATTTACAAAAGTAGATTTCTAATAAAATTTCACAATTAAGTTTCTAAACTCAGTTTAAATTATTCGAAACATAGCTACAATGATAAACCATTTAAAATGATATCTTCGTTTTGTTTTAATTTCCATCCATAGAATACAGCATAGCTAGGTATGGTACAATAATAAAGTTCACTCGTTAAATAAGTAAAATTAGTTATAGAATAACCATTTACCAGATTTATGAGACACTTTCTGTCAAGCTATATATAGAAGGCGATAGTGTTTTTGTTGCGATACGTGTTTCTGTTGTGATACGTGCATCCTGTACGTATTCTAAACATGCGGTCAGTTGGCTTGTTTTATTTTAATACGATTTTAGCATTTCTCCAAAGAAATTCCAAGGAATAAATTCCGAACTGATAATGATAGTTGATTGGTAAACACCAAATAGATTAAACGCCAAACTTCTCCAAAACGGTGATGAGCTACATTTTAAGGTAACCCCAATATTTATCATGCGATAGAAGTGAAATCTTCGCAGAATTACTGGTTTCTTTATTTTTACCCTGAAAATCCCTCTCATATAGACCCACTCTACATAGAAAAATTTGTATTTCTGTTTTGTATCCTCATTTTTCTTCATTTAATAGTATAGTTAAAATACATATTATATACTTGAGACTACAGCCTGTTACGAAAAAATAATCAAATTTCCTCATGAAATGTTTCTTCAAACTGAAGTAAGTCTTCACTGGCTTAATAAACAGACACGGGAAACAATAATTTCAAGCTTTTTATTCGAAGAAAATCGAGCTGATAACTCTTTGTTTAAAAGGTTATTGTCTAAAATAATACTCGTGCTTGTCTCTGATGAGGAATATAATATTTGGTGACCTCTAAGTTAAACTTCGAATGCAGGAAACTCATTCGTGGATGAATACAAATACTGATCGTATTCATCAGCTGTAAAGAAGAAATAAAATAATCGCATATTTCATTCCTTGAAAATCGAAATTCGAAAAAAATTCCATTGAGAAATCTTAAGAGTAGCTTCTTGAGGAAATTAGAGTCAATACCGTCTTCTAGGAAGATTTATGGTGAATGCGAAAAATTCCGTTCAGCAAAAAGTATCATAGACATTAATCTGTTTATGGTGACCTCGTTCTACACATTTGGAGACCTTCAGTTGCATTTTCTTCACATGTTTTCGCTGTCAGAAGCTGGCGGAAAACCCACAATAAATGTCAGACAATTTAAAACAGAGATGTATTGCATTCTTTTTTTATTAGCTTGTCCTCCAGAAATTTCCAATAGTTCCTTCTGCGCATCTTCTGTTCCTTCTGTCTTTCTGAGAACACTGGGAGCATGTCAATGTTCGCTAGGAATTAGAATGCTCTATGAATGATTTATCCAATATTCTGGTTTTGCTCTGACCCGTTAATGCAAGTTCAGACATTATAATGCCGTTTGCATTATATTTTATTTCAGACTAAAAAAACTGTCGTCTTTGTGAAGGTCTCCCTGTTGGAAATTGCTACGATAAATGACCTTCATTGTATCAAATGATGGATTTCCGTACTGATATTTACTATGCCGTTTTTAGAGAGGATTTCAGTGTGAGAAATTGTTATTTGAACTCCTATGAGAGTAGCAATAACGTTTATGCCTCTTAGGCATAATTATTTAAATAATTTTTTTAAATGTGTCAGTTTATCTATTTGCGACAAAAACTATAAATCAGCAATAGTTTATCGACTATAAAGGGCATTTTCTACCACACTAAATGTAGGTGGCGGTAGTATTTCTGAGGTCTTATGTGTTTCCTGTACGCATTCCAAGCGTGACGTCACTTGATTTGTTTTTCGAATACGATTTCAGCACTTCGCCAATAAAAGTTTCAAAGAATGAATTCTGAATCCATATATGATGAATTCTGAATCCAGTTGATGGATTAACACCAATTAGATTATACGCCAAACATCGCCGAAATGGTGATAAATAATACTTTAGGGTAACTCTGATATGTATTATGAGAGAGCATGTGGGTAGCAGAAGTGAATAGTTCACTTTCCGTCTGGTTTGTTTGTTTGCACTGAAAGTCTCTCTCTCAGTATTTTTCACTACATTAATACCAACGGTTCATGCTCGGAATGAAGTTTTGTTTAAAAATACAAGTCAGAAGTTTGATCTATCTGGGTTTTTTGTTGTCTCGGAATACAATAGTATTACTGCAATTTTATGTGCTTGTCTAATGTGTAGCAGATATTTTCTATAAACTGCTTTTCTTTCTTATAGGTAATTTGTACATTCCAGTTGCAGAATGTGTAAGTAATTTTTAATTGCTATACTCTATCAAATATTTATTTTATAATATTATATATAATCTCTAATTCAACATGGGAATAGAATTCGACGATTCATTCAAGCGGTGATTCATTTTGAAAAATAGCTGATTTTCCTTCTAGTTATGCTGTAGCATATATTTGCTTAAGGAGTATATTTTGAATGGAAAATTATATGAATAAAATTTTTTTCAATAAATCATTCAAAAATTTTAGAATTAAAGTTACTTTAAATGAAAATCACGAGCAATATCTCTCTATCTTCAACTGATTTCTGTCATTTTCTTTAAAACGTTCATAAATACATTTTGAATTATGTAAGGCTTTATTGCATCTAAAACTTGTTCCTTCAGTAAAGCTTATTCATATTATTTCTATCCGTACAGCAATCATACAGTGGTGCAAGGGGAGACGAAGGTGATAGTCCACAAGAGCTTGGCTTCGATGGTGTGCTTGCAAGGCATGATGGATACGTGAAAGGAGAAACACCAACCATACCACAAACCAGCTTCAGCTGCTCTGCCCAGCCATACAATCCTGGTCTTTATGCTGATACAGAAACCCAATGTCAGGTAAGAATCACAACCACTTCAATGAAACAAAAATGTGAAAGTTTTTTATTAGGTTCGTTTTAAAATATGATTGTCTTTTAAAACAGCTGATTTGTATACTTAATGCTATCGATTAACTTTGATACGTTTCAAAATAATAACATTAAATATATTTTTTGGATATTCTGCCTAAAAGTCAATTGAAATCCTGATTTATTCTTACTGTAAGAAACCTTAGGTGTGTATATAAATAAAACGTTTGTTTGTGAGGTGAGAATAATATTATGTTAATCCTTTGAAGTAACTGGTGATAAAACATTTCTTTATTTGAAAATAAATCGTTTTTATTAGATTTCAGAAATATCTTAAGAATATTATTTTCCAAAGGTTTTTTGTACTTTATGGTGATGAAAAAGACATTCTTATGCTATATTTCATTTCACAGGTTTACCACGTCTGTTTTGAGGATCGCCAAGAAAGTTTCCTCTGCGGACCAGGAACTAATTTCAACCAGCGGATATTGGCTTGTGATTTCTGGTATAATTTCGATTGTAAGGAGAGTCCATCCTTTTACAATGTAAATGCAGATATAGGAAAAGTACCAAATGCTATATTCAATCCAGGACAATCTCGAGTACCAGGAACTCAACAACCCTCTTACCCAAACTATCCCAGACAGCCTGAGCAGCCCCCATCTGTTGGTTCTTACCCTTCGAGAGTGAGCATTCCTCCTCCTCCTCCAAGGAATCAACCTCAAACCCCCAGCATACAACCTAAGCCCCCTAAAATTGATATTCCACGACCAGAAATCCCAGCCTTCCAACCACAACCAGAACCCCCAAGAATTCAGCCACAACCTCCAAGAATCCAACCACAGCCTCCTAGGATTCAGCCTCAGCCTCCAAGGATCCAACCACAACCTCAGCAACCAAACTATCAGCCACAACAACCAAACTATCAGCCACAACAACCAAACTATCAGCCACAACAACCAAACTATCAGCCACAACAGCCAAACTATCAGCCACAACAGCCAAACTATCAGCCACAACAACCAAACTACCAACCTCAACAACCAAACTATCCTCAGCAACCAAATATCCAACCCCAACGACCAGGTTATCAGCCCGACCAACCAAGTTATCGACCTCAGCCACGACCTGACCCACCAAAGGTTTCAGTAAAACCTCAATATCCCTCTCAACCATCAGGTCACGGTATTGGTAGTAGGCAGCCACCACCTTCTATACAACAAGAAGAAGATACTGGATATCAGTTTGATGGTTATAATCCCCCTAAACCAGTAGCTCTTCCTCCTCCTCCACCACCACATCCTCAAACACCAAGACCTGCATTTCCACCCGTTATCTCTCCCCCTAGAGTTTCAAGGCCTCCTCTGACTCCCGCAGTTGTTCGTCAGCCAGAAGGGTCTATTTCTCGCCCACGCGTGCCAGTGACAGTAACACGACCCGAATTTCATCCTGATTCTAATCTGAAAGGCAACGTGGACTACAAACCACCTTATCAACCAAGAATACCCCAACCTAGTCGCCCAGTTGGTGCAGGCTATCCTAGCTACCCGGTTCCTCAGAGACCTGTAACTCCAGTTGTTTCCCAACGACCAATTGAAAGACCAGCATACGTCCCTCCTCCTGCAATTCAGCAAGAGCATGTAGATGCTGAGTACATACCACCAACTCCTCCAAAACAACCTTCAAGACCAAGTACATCCTATGTCCCTCCTCCTCCACAACCCAAACAGCCATCGAGACCATCCTATGTCCCCCCACCTCAACAACCCAAACAGCCATCAAGGCCATCCTATGTCCCCCCACCTCAACAACCTAAACAGCCATCAAGACCATCCTACGTTCCTCCACCAATACAACCCAAACAGCCATCAAGACCATCTTATGTACCCCCACCACCTCCTCCACCAATACAGCAAGAAGTCACAAACATCGAAATAGCAAGGCCTCCACAGCAACCATCTAGACCTGCCTATATCCCTCCTCCTCCTGTTCCTCAACAACCTATCGAACCAGATTATGGTAAACAGCCACCAGTGGCACCATCAATCATAAGTGAACAACAGAAACCAGCTGGTAAACCAGCTAGCAGGCCTCAAGTAACAGGATCAGGAAGACAACCTCAAAGACCCAAACCTATTTTCCCTCCTCCATCCGATCATCCTTATTCCAATATCAAAGGAGGCCCTGGATATCAGCAACCACCTCCTCAAATTCCCCGGTTTGAGCCAACTAGGATCGGTCGACCATCCTCTCCTCAAGGTGGTTATGTTGCCCCTCAAACTGTTCGTCCCCGACCAGGCCCTTCTACTAGTGCAGTCAAGCCAGCGGGTGATAAGCGACCAAGTGCATCAGTATCTAGTGGATACAAACCTCCTCAGCAAGACAGAATTAAAAAACCAAGTGAGCCTGCCAAGGAAGTTTACCAACCACCAATACAAGTTATCGACCACCCTCGAAGCGAAATTAAGGGAAGTGACTACAGAGATTCTACCGCATCCCAACAGCCTCAGCGAATCAAGTCTCCTTCGACGTCTGGTTCAGATATCAAGCTGCCACCTTCAAAAATTAACCGTCAACAGCCACAAAATCAGCGTCCAAGAGCTCCAATCGTAGTATCTCGACCTCAACCTCCATCTTTGCCATCTTCAGTTGACAGTCAAGTTTATGAGAAACCACGCCCACGGCTTCCATCTCCACCCCCAAGTCGAGTTAAGCAACCCAGTCCGTCTCAAATACAAAGAACGACTCAGCCACGATTCCCTTCACCCCAACCTGTAGATCACCCTAACGCAAATGTTAAGGGAGGCTATGGACAATCCAGACCCCAGGTTCGACCTCAAACAAGTAGGCCCTCTGGACCCCCATCATCGCCATCAACATCTTACGAACAAAAAACGACTTCGACAAACCAACGACAACCCGCAGGTAGTGGGTATCCTTCCAATCCAATTCGAGTACAGCCTCCTCGAGGTGACGACGGACATGGTCAGCAACAAATAGTTCAACAGGAATTCAAACCTCAACGTATACCACAAGTTAAAACAGTTACTAATTCCGGAGTTAAAACTGCGGGTGGCTCTCAAAGGCCACAGTCCGTTTCTCACCAGTCCGTGCACCCCAAGCAACCTAATCCTAACTACGAGGCAGGATCCAGTTACACGCGTGGACCGGAGGTATATCCCAAGCCTGAATTTGGACAGCCCAATTCTCCTCATCAACCGATATCCACCCCATCCAGGAGCAGTCATACAACTAAACAAGGATCTCCATCTCAAAATACAATCACTCATGCTGAAAACAAACCAGCATACGAAGGATCACCAGCGTCTTCAGGATTTGGTACTCTAGTTCAACCATCGTATCCTCATGGAGGTGTTCCTGGACACCAACCTCCCAACCAACCGCAGGTGTTTCCCCACAGGGAAAATCCCGATCACCCTAATGAAAGTCTCAAGGGAAGTGGTGCCTATCGACCTCCACCACCAGCTGGTTTCCAAGGAGCAGCTTCTGAAGTAAACGTCCAGAAAGCTGTGCCAGAACCTGAACCAGCAGCCACCTCACTCCTTGGTGATATTGGGGCAGAATAAGTGCATTTTCCCAAGCACGTTCGAACTGCTTTGAGGACTCGAGGAGTGAAGGTTAGCATACCCTTCAATGGGAAATACAGATATACAAACATTGAAAGATAAAGAAGAGGATAATTTTATCTTACCTAATGTTCTCAATCGCACAAAAGTTGTGTATGTTGTGTTTTCTAATAACTGTCATCTTATAATATTTACTAAGCTACTGCATCACAATACATGAAGAATGCAGAAATCGACTTCTTGAAAGGAAATCTAATGTTTCAAAATAATTTTTTACAAGAAACAAGAAAATGTTTCCAGATTTTTTCTTACAAAGCATGTCTTCCGAAACTACTTTATAATTTTTTAATTCTGAATTATTTCACTAAAATTTGATTTAAAACTGTGATAGACACGATAACTTTTTCTAAGCAGTGCCAATATTTTTTTATCTTGTTATTTATATTCGACACAATTATGCATTTGCGCATTCAAGTTATCATTCTTTGTCTCTAAGTCGAAATATTTGTACTTATTTTAGATTTTAAAAAAATGCTAAAAGGTGACGAATCCTTCATCATATGCAAACAAATTTTTACATACATGTAAATAAGTATTTTTACTACGAATTTGTCTAATTGTCGTGATTTTTGTGTTAGGCTTTGTTGTATTTCTCAGACAAATAAGTCTGCGCTGCTTTTTTCTGGGGTATTTGAATAACTTATTGTTAAATCTGGCCCTGCTTTTCCCCTCGCAGGTTCAAAGCATTTATCAGTTGTCCTAAATAAAAAAAATCACGAAAATGTCTAATCAAACATACCTTAAGTTTAAAGTATGCAATATTTGAAATAATAAGCCAATTCTCTCTGGTCTAAATCAAGCACTTAAAATATGGATATTTATTAAACTCTCAATGTCTCTTCTTTAACTAGAAGTAAAGTAAAACTTTCATTTATGACTTGCGAAGGGCGAAGCAAAGTGTTCCTTATTTTCCATAGTGGCATGTCTGGTTTCTGATTTGACAATATCCTTTGTGTACTCTCAGTTCAAGTCTTACAGAACCCTCACTGCCCGTGGAAATATCAATGCTTTTATTTGTTCAACTCTGTGTTTTGCTTTGTATGTACGTATCACTATGTAAAAGTTTATTAAACTTGTTTCTTTTTTATGTACGTTTCTTAATTTAGTTTGAAAAAAAACCGTGCCATATATATCGTTGGTTTAGAGCAAAAACTCATAACTGATATTCTTCTAACTTGCATTTTTTGACATTAAATGCTCGTTTTTTTTCATGGCTATAAGAAATACATTGACATATTTTAATGTACTTGATAAAAAGATATAACACTATCAAAATGCTCATATGATTTATTTTTGACCTAAAATCTGATCGTTGGTCATTAAACGGCTGTTCTGCAAAATGCAATTATTTTTGTTAGTTAATGAGTTTCTGCTTTAAGCCGATCGATATTTGAAATAACATTCACTCAAATTGTGTGATACCATTTATCAAAAATCCTGACTAATTACCAAAACTAAACGACCAGAAACTTGCAGATGGCTATCGAAGTGATTTATTTTTTAAAGTTTAAATTCATGGATTACACACATTCTCTCCCTATTCGGAACATTCAAATAAAAAAAATTCAAAAGAGGAACAAAAAGTCATGTTTTTTTCCAAAGACCTAGAAGTAATCTATATTGCTATAAATATTGTAACTGTTACAATAGCAAACTGGTTGGTAATCATAACAGAACCTATACCCTCTAGTAAATATTCTGAACCCTTCAATACACATACAAGCGATTAGAGTTTAAAATGTTTATTAGGTTAATTAAGGTAAAAAACATACCAAAACACTAGCGAATTTAGAATAAAGTAAAACAACCCCTTAAATTTTTTTCGAATTTTGGTATACAAAAAAGTATCATATACACCACTTGAAATAAATGCATCTCAGCTATTTCGCCCAAAACTGTCTTCTCAGATACCGATTTAATCATGTCACAAACTTTCAACTAATACCAGGTACATCCTTTATAATAAATATATTTCGTCTATTTTGTAAGAAATTTATCTGATACCTATTCATTCGTATAGCATTATACGTCGAATACACGAATGCATACTTACTATACAAACATTGATTATAAAATAGTGAATGCTGCTTCTGTTCATCAATATAATTCATTCTAGAACCAATCAATGAAAAATTGTTCTTAAGAAGTTAAATGATCAGGGCACCTGGGAAGTATTTACTGTCGAATATTTCAGTTTCAATTTACAAAGAACTAATTTTTGAGTGAGATTGACTAAATTAATTTTGAGTATAGCGAAGGCTTTTAAAGAAAATCAGTTACTAGCTATTTTGTAAATCACACAAATTGTTTCATAAAATTTCATTGATCAAGGCATTCTTACAAAGGGGTATTTTTATCAAAAGAGGATCACAGATCCTTCTCTTTGGCCTCAAACTATTTCAAATAATATTGAATTTTCAATAGTTGAATAGAGCCAGTACAAATAAAAAATTTACATCTCTAACAGATGATTAAAATCTACCTTTTTTAATTGCACATTTTATTAAAAAGTTAGGAAATAATGAGACAGTCATGGAACAGGCTTGTTTATTCAAAATCTATTGGCTCTATATTTTGTTTTTCTATAAGCTATTCAAGAGCTCTGTAAATGCGTTTAATGAGAAAATAGGTTACAATGATTTGCGTCATTTATATAGAAATACGGAACGACATAGAAAGTGTAGCACAGCTTCGAAGTGTGAGACAATGTCTACTTAAAACAAAATATAGAGAAAAGATAAACTATAGATTCCATAAATCAGTGAATGTTCAATAAATCAGTGAATCATTTCAATGAATCGTGAAAACATAGTTAGATTGTTATAAAGAATTATTTAAATCACATATTTTCGAAATCCGCAGCGTCGTAGACTCTTACTCTTTAACTGATTATCAGCAAATAAGGAGTTATCTTTAAGAAAAGGAACTAAGGAATAAAGAATTATACGAGTCATTCAGTTTGTATACAAATTTTAGCTATTAGAGCGTGCAGAAAAGTTGTTTCAGAAAGATAACATAATTTTTTTAATTCATAGAAGGTATTTCAAAATTTGATAGTGTTGCAACAGATTAATTGCATTGAAAGAGATCCAACACCGTAATAAACCTCATTACCAAAAGATTAAAAATGTACTGATGACAATAGAAGTTATTTTTAGATTTCCTTAGTTGAAACCCTTAACGAAATATTTTGAGATTAGACAGCATTTTCAAGGATTTTGTTCTATTACTGACAACAGGATAATGATTAAGAAAGATACTGTGCGACGCAGGAAAAGGAGGTTTGATTACGAAGATAGAGACGATGCTATATAAAATAGAGAATTGCTACTTTAACGTCAATTTCTACTTTTTGATTAATTATCATCAAATTAAATAAAAGATTCGAATTAAGGTAATCACTACAGTTGTTTCTCTTTTTTATACAGCCTTGACCCTAACAAACCTAGATTCGGATAATAAACTAAACTATTGCGTGGATGTGCAAAATAAATTGACAGATTTTGGAACTAATCATTCGGATATAAATACAATTGATTTACTGAACGAAATAGATGTTTTACCGTCCTATCCAAAATGTACCGCATCTTCAGGAATATTTTGAAATATTTGTTAAAAACAACTTAATTAGCTCATTCCTAAACTTATCGGCGTAACCATTATTAGACCTTGCGGCATAAAACCCAAACTAAATTTCTCTATTGCTGCTAAAGATCATTTTCCACATTGAAAAATATTTAATATCAAGTATTATACAAAAGAGACCATCAAATCTAGCTATAGTAAGGTAAGTATAGCAAACCGCGTTTAGATAGATAGAATTGATATTGTAAAATAATTTTTGAGATAAGAAAATCTAGAAAAGTTCATTTCGGTTATTCAAAAGTAATAAATGTTGCTTTCAATATTGAAATTGATATTTTGATGTCATCAGATAGAGAAATTAATTTTTAAGTTGTCATATCTGAAGAATGATTTATTTAATTCAAATCCCTTACTTCCCCTAACCACTTAACCCACAATTAGAGGGGCGGGACATAGGACTTTGTGCCCCGGGAACAGGTAAGCTAGAGACGCTCCTTTACTGTGTACATACTTAGACTCCAGGTTTTTGCGATAAGCGACCTTCACCACATTTGCAAAATACATTGTTTGGATTATGATACCACCCCTTTATTTATTCTACGAGCATTTCTATTTATTCTTTATTGTCCTTCTTCTCCATGCAAAACCGTTCTTTGTGGCTGGTGGCTGTCTTTCCCCAACCCTTGTTTAAATAAAGTGTGCTTTGTCTTACTTGGGAATTTTCTTGGCTACGTCCTCTTATCTTTAAAGACCTTTTAACCCAGTAGTTTCTGGATCCAAGTGTTGACGCTCTTTTAGCCATTGGCAGCTCTTGTCCTTCTGCCACCGTGGCCTTCTGTTTCAGTGTTTGACATTCACAAGCTTTCAATCATTCAAACGTCAGCCATATTAGAAGAGGTACGGATTTTCAGGATTCAAATTGTCTTGCAATAAAGTGTGTCCGATTGCTGGTTTTATTTTAAAAAAAGGTACTAAGGTAATTTCGAAAATGTGTGAAGATAATTTGTCATTAACACGTTTTGAATGCCTTTTATGACTAGTGCAAAATCAACTTGTAGCAGCCACTGAACAATGAATGGAACATGGAATAGGTTATAGTATAAATTTAGCCAATGCATGATGCTTTGCACATTCTTGATATATCGTAAACGTTTGGTGGATAATATAAGCGCAAGGCAAATAATAGCACTTACAGGATGGAATTAAAATAGATCGTGAATGTAATCCATTAAAATTTGTTACAAAAGTATTTTATATCTATCAGAACACCCTTTTAAAAATGTCTGCACCATATCTTTGAACTGAAATCTGTGATACTAAATATGGGTATTTTAACCTATATAAATAAAAGTGGAGTATTTGTACACTGAATATTTTTGAACCATTTCAAGTTATTTATCCGCTTTGGGTCCTCCTAATGCAAAATACGTGGTTTCCATGTTTTGTATCTATCTGTTTGTATATGTGTGCTCGCATTATGTCCAAACGGATGGGTATATTTTCATGAAACTTTGTATACAGTGAGTACTCAAAGTAATATAGTGATAGAATTTAACAGCGTCATCTGTCTTTCCATTTTATATTTGAGTGTTTGTATCTTTGTGTAAGTATCACAAAAACTGATTTAATATAATTTCCTAAAGTATTATATATTTTATAAAATATTGTCTTAGGAAATTCGTTATTCAAGTTCTTTTTCTTACATATTTAGACAAGTTTCATGCTAAAAAACAGCTGAATACCCATACTTAAATTAACCTTAATTTGGCAGCTTAAGAGAAGATGGGATGTAAATTGAGCATTGCTATTAACTCTGATTTTTTAAGAGTACAGCTGAAAAAGTAAATTCCAAAAATTATTTTTATAGAATTTAAACTCTAATACTTTATTTTGAGCCTTATTTTATCGTTGCGAAATATAAACAATTTCTGAATATGTGACAGATTATATAAAAGGAATTAAACGTTCAATTTTGCACAACAGCCTGTTATAAATTAGTTATTTTGTGTCTAATATTACTAAAGACGTGGGTTAACTTATGAAACTTATGAACGGCATGTGATGTATGTGAAGTGGGTTCTTTTATGGATATCCATGAATGGCGATTTGAGTCCATAAAATTACAAATTGGAGAAATTATAAAAACGTCGAAAAGGTGTTAAAAATTATTTTCCTGACATTTAAATGATATTGGTATTTTTATAGAAAAGAGAAAAGTGATTATTCTGGCCCCTTTTCCAATCTAAAGTTAACCAAATTAACCCGAGTATGGTCGGGTAATTCTGTTAATTAGACAGGAAATTATATCAAAATATTTAAAAAGAAAGCAATAAAGATTTGTTTCCAAGATCTTGTATTTTTGTGCCAAAAAATTTTTAATTATTGGGTTAAAGACTTTTAGTAATATTAGATACTTAACAATTATTTGCCCCATGCATTTCTTTACCTTTTCAAACTTAGAAAATAAAATTTAACAACATCCATACACAACGGGGTTAAAATTATTCTAAAAATCCAATGTTTTGCGTTTCACGGAACATCATGTAGCATTATTTGCAGAGAAAACTTTTTGGCGTTTTGATAACTATCTAAGTCTTAAAACAAAGGGTTTCTTGTGGTTCACTATTCAACTATTAATAAATGTTAAGCTATTTAACTTATATTCCATACTACATTACATATTAATATTATATATATATATATATATATATATATATATATATATACATACTTATAACTAACAGAACTGCTTCTACTTTATTATGCTTCAAAGTATCGACTTATACAAAACTGAATTGTGAATGTCAACACTATTTAAATAAATATTGGATGATCATAAAATATCATGACAATAAAAGTCAGAGTCGATTATTTTGATCCACTGTAATATGTTGAATTCGATTATTTGTACAGTGAAATTTTTATGAGAATGTAAGGCAACATAAAAAGCAATTTAAACCCAGACAATGTCCACAGAGCAACAAACCGAACCTCTTATCATGTAATATTTTGTTCTGTAACTTTAAATCAGTTTAAAATGTTCACTACAGCCTGGTGTAATTCAACCTAGTTTTCTTTAAGAATTAAAGCTGTAGCCGTAAGATTTGTGGCGCTCTTGAAAAGTAAGGTAATGAACTGCGTAGAAATGGTTTAAAAATAAATTTAATTTTATGTTGAATCACTTGAAGGTATGGCAAGTTCAAAAAGACACTTCATTTTCATAATTAATGATGAAGAATTACATGCCATTGTTGAAAGAAATTCTAGGTTAACGTCTCAATAATTTTCACAAATACTTAGCATGAATTACAGCAAGTTTCAGTTTTATTCTAAAAACCTCAGAGCTTTTTCGTTACCTGGTAGATAAAAGCATATTCTATAACAGCGATACTAAGAAATGACATCAAAGGTATCTTAGAAGGTATGTAAGAGTACCTAAAAGGACAACCTTTTTTCAGTTGTTATAATCTAGCTTTAGCTTTGACATTAGGCGTCGCTTAAGGCATTTAAAAATTTTGTTTTAATCTCTGCAGGGTTTTTCCATCTCTTTATTCTTTCGTTTCTATCACCTACTTCTTAGCCTTGGTAGATTCCTCCAACCCTCTAAATCAAACAGCTTCATTCCACAGAAGGCAAGGTCGCTGCCTACGTGATTTTTAAATAAACTGATCACCTTCTGAGATTGCTCAAGAGATTTCTCAACCTATCAAGCTGATATTATTAAGCAACTATTTATTCTTTTACTTGATTAAAGCTGTTTGGTTGTAGACGCAGCACTTTGAAAACTGATCCCGTACATTTTAGAGTATTTATAAAGATGGTTTATATATCCGTATTATTTTTATTAAACTACTGCATCATATTAAAATAAAAATAATTATGGGAAATTTGGATGCAGAAATGTAAACAATTTTTAAAGCTTCAACTGCAAAAAGAATAACATCTTTAAGCAACTTGTTAAAGATAAATATAAAAAACTTAATTATTTTGCAGAGCATTATCCCATGTGCATTAATTAAAATTGAGATATAACACTGAACTTTTTCCGTTGTATGCGTGTAAAACACTTAAAACTTCAAAAAGAGCATAAAAATAAAGATCCGTTAAAATATTGCAAACTTATAAATATAGTAATTTAAAGTTCATGGTCATCTTCGGGGCACTCAACTGTCACGTATGAGACAATCGCACTATGATTTCAGTCATGAAAATGGCTGTATCTTATTTGTCAAAAACTTTTTTTGAACTTCAATTATCTTTCCTTCAATTTTATCAAGAAAATTTATCCGAAATTTTCAGGTATATCTGCCATGTTTTCTATACAAAAATAGCCAATACCATACCTTCACGTATGGGACATCCCAATGTATCCAGAGATGTCCCATTCGTGACGACTTGATATTTGTTCTTTTTCTATAGAAAAAATGAGCTATACCCAAAATTTGGAATAAGCTTACTTCAAGGGAAGATAGTTAAAGTTAAAAAAAGTTTATAATTAATAAAGAAAAAAAGTTTATAATTAATAAAGAAAAAAGTTTATAATTAATAAAGAATAAAAGATTCAGCCATTTTCATGACTAAAATCTGTGTGATTGTCCCATACAGTGGAACGTCCCTTGACTGAATTACTATCCAATATTTTACAGTAATCAAAAGTATAATTCTACAGTTCTTACGAAACAAGACTAGAAAATTGAAAGTATAAACAAAAAAGTTGGATGAAGTTTTTGCATAAGATTCTATTTTCATTAAAGGATCTAAATATTCTGTTAAAATAGAACAAATTCTATTAAATACATTTGAATGCATTAATTAAGAAGTTCATATGCTGCTGCTGTAATATTAATAGTTTGAAAGTAAATTTAATATTTTGAACTTTGAAAATGCGAAAATTTATTGAAAACATCAGTTTAAATCAATATTGCCAATCTAATCAAATTAAATTTCGAAAATAACTTCATTTTTTTATGTTTTATGAATAGTTAATTCAAATCATATCAGCCATTTTTCTCTATAGTACTTCATTCTTTTCTACAAGTAAATTTTACTCATTTAGTAACTTACTTTTGAAGTAAAATATTTAATCTTCATTCAATTCTTAACCTCGTTACTTATAAAATTACGATATATCAAGGTTATATATTCTTATTTTGTGTTTCAGTTCATAAAATTTAAAATTGTTACCTAAATTTATGAATAAAAGTAGTAGCTATGTCTTTAATTTGCATTAGAATTCATTAAGTAGAAATGTTTAGATAAGATAGTGAATATCTTCTCTTTATGTGAGCGTAATCAAATTTTGGGAGATTTTAATTGATAAATGTATTGAAGAGAAATGCTATTGCACATTATTACGGTTAATGAATACGAAAAGGAAACAAGTGTTTCAAACATGATATGATATAGTATATGAGATATGATATGAAAATTTATTTGCTTTAACAAATTTTTCAGGTAATGTATTCATAATTAAATTTCAGTATGATTCCACAAACTTATTCTAAACAAAATGGAAACTAGATTTTCTGGTAACATGAACACAAGAATATATTAGCCAATTCATTTCAAGAGTTCAGTACACAAAAATAAATGCTACCTAAATTACATAAAATAACAGCGGAATTTATGGATGAAATTTTCCAACATTGCAACATGGAAAAAGAGTTCTGAATTCATTTGAAGGTAAAATAAAATTACATGCTTTGATCAAGGTCGCGAGTTATGAATATTTTAATGTTGCATCAGTTATTGTTCTGAGGCTATTAAAAGTTATTGCTTCTCAAGTAAAAGTACTTCTAAAATTTTAGTCAACCATTAATATCCATCATTGAGTCAATTATCCATTATCTCATGAAATTCAACCTTTTCGGTTTCAATTTCATTTGGAAACTGCACTTGAAGTATGCAAAGTTACATTTTCATACTTCAAGTTTTCCTATATGCAGTTCTATATATAGAGGAAAATGGACGAGTACGTAACTTTGAAAAGTAGTGTTTTGGGGGCAAGGTGGCGTTCCCTTTCAAAGTGGGCGATGGTCGACTATGCAGGATGTTACCACAAATTTTCGCCATTTAAATACGAACAGCTGGGGGGTAAGGGTATTGATTTTAACGTGCAGTGTAGTATAATTTTTGGGCTTTGTATTATTCTTGACACCATTCGAAAGAAAAATTACCGACTTCAACAAATTCTTAGAGTAGTATATTTCACAATTAAATTTCAAATATAATGAATACTTCAAAGTGTTACATCTAATTAGTAACTAATTTTTACATGATTTGTAATTAGGTTTTTTACCTTAATCCTCCAGGGGGTTTCGATGAGATATCTCGTCATCAAGATAGATTTTTTATGGTGATGAGATCAAGATCTGGTCAGTTTTCTAATGACGAGATACCTCAACGAGACAACCACCAAAAGGGTTAATGTGTAGTTTGGAACATATGATAGCGATTTCACAATCTATCTACTATATATAAAAATGGATGTGGGTGTGCATGTATGTATGTTCCGTATGCAAATCTACACCGTTTGACCAATCCACTCCAAATTTGGTACACATAATCTTTAGAGCCCTACGGGTAGCGTAGGCTACATATTAACCCCCGTTCTCTTTAACCTAGGTGTGCAGAGGGGGTTAAAAACAATTCAAAATTTCCATAGGAATAACATTGACCATAAAACAATTGCGGTACGAACTCAGTTTGTTTTAGCAGTACGTATTGATCGAAAATCAAATTTTCCAATAAAATTGTTTTACCAGTATTGCTCAAAAAAATTTTCAAAAAAAATCAAATTATAATATCTATGTTTGAACTGACTTTTTACTTCTTCCCATGACATAAATAATCAGTAGACATGGGTAATTTCTTGGCGGTATATGTATATTTCGACCAACTTTCTTTAAGTCTCCGGTTGAATACGTAATGATTTGTAGAATGCTGTTTCATCAATATAAATAAAATAAGCAAAAGAAATTTTTTAAGTATCGAAAGCAGTACTCCATAGTCATCTACATCTATTATTTTAAATAGGTACGTGGTTTCCATTTAGCAACCAAATCTCTAAATTTAAAAAAGTATCATAAGGATTCGATTTAAAACTGAATGTCTGTTGGAGTAAAGCGAATTTTAAATAAGACTGCTGATTTTGGAACAATATCAGTTAGGAATTTCGAAAAATTGAAATTTTTTGTCTTAAGTAACAGGTCGAGGTTTCTTACTCTAAAAATTGAAGCTGTTCTAACGCAACTTAGATACGTGTGGAACATTCGTTGAAAGCAGTGATTTTCTTTTATAAAAACGCTGAAAAATCGACCATCTGTTTTTTGAAAAATTGTAATTGATTGAGTTTGTTTTGTCTACACTGACGACATTTATTTTTAAAACAAGCTCCGTTATTCCACGTGCCGCTGAATGGAATTATCAAGAAAAAAATGAGTTTGCTTCAGAATAAATTAATCACGAATGCCGTAACAATTTAAGTTACTATCCACTATTGATGATGAAATTCGAAAACATCGCATACCGGTGCAAGAATGCCACAAGTAAAACATATTCATAGGAAAACTACGTGCAAGACTATAAGCCGAAAATTCGCCATTTTTACTGAAATGAAGATAAGGGGATATTCGGTAATCACTCCAAAACTCAAAATCGACTTCTGTAGTATTCACCTTAGAAACAAACTTTTGAAATTTGTCTTACAGGCAGAAGTGCGATGAATATGAAATGTTATTGTTATTGTTATTGTTATTTCAATTAACGTCACACTGGAGCAACACAACGGGCTATAAATATGAAATGAATTATATGGATGGATATATTATCTATACATATTTGCATCCGAAGTAAATTGTAGAAGCTATGAAAAAGTTAAAACAATGTTAAAAAGATATTTTCCGTACATTTAAACGATGCTTGCATTTTGTTATGAAAGAAGTGATTAATCAGATCACTTTTCAATCAACATTTAATCTATTCAACCCGAGCAACGCTGGGTAATTCTGCTAGTGCTTAATAAAACTACGCACTTTTCTAGATGACAGGTAGAGAGACTTTTCCAGGCATGTACGGTAAATGGAAAGATGAGAGTTTCAGAGTGATTTTGGAATCATTGGAAGATAGTTATAGAGTCACTGAGTCTTTCAGGAGGTAGAACACATACTGAAAATTACACTGAGACAGACACGTCTATGAGAAAGAAAGAATACATAAAGGTACTTTTAGATGTTCAGACATTGCTTCAACAGCTGTCATCGATCATCTTGAAGTCCAGCAAGATTTTCTACACATCATCTGCTGCAACTGTTATTTAACATTGCTCTCATGAATTCCAAGAGAAGACTCAAAATTAGGCTCCAGAAGATGACTTAATTAGTCTGATTCATTCACTGAGTACAAATGGTTTGAGAAGAAAAAAATTTTTAATGTCATTTCTGCAGACGTCTGTCTGTTGAAATCCTGACTGAATCTTCTCACAAGTAAATGGGTAGAAACTTCAAAAACAGTGACACTTAATGTTTAAAAAAACATCTGAGAAATAAAAGCACAACTGAGATATCAGGAGCCACGAAGGACTTGTTGTTTAAGGAGAGATTAGTGTAATGGAGAGGAAAATCAAACTCAATGGGAAAAGTGCGTGATGGTTGTAAGAAAACTCACAGACTTAACTAGCCCTATTACCCGTTTTAATATTACCCAACCCAACTAACCAATCTTTCCTTATATTTAAGGGTCAGAGGACATTCTACCAGTTTTTAGGCTGAAGAAAATAAAAATTGCGTTTGGACAATACAGGTACTAAATTATCGAATGCAAAATTAAAAATTAGCAATTACTATTGTAATCTGCATTCATAATAATGATCTCACAACAGATTAACCTTGTATTTTCTAAACATTAAGGATTACAAAAATATTTTAATCTAAATTATGCGACCTACTAGTTCAAAATACATCCTTATTTTCCATGTTTCTTGCATTTACATTTTGCGGTTTTCATTATTGTTCTACAAAAGTTTTCAAAGATAAATAAAAATTTGCTATTGATAATTCATGTCTCGTCTCCTGTATACTACATTCCCTCAATAAATTTTATTTAATAAACCCAACGAGATTTAGTTTATATAAAAGTTAAGTGGCTCACAAAAAAATACATGGAAAGCTCTATGTTTTTATTTTGTTTTATCTTCTTTTAAACTAAACCTAACTAGCGTACATGGGATGTGGGTTAGGAAACGTTAAGAAGTTAAAACAGAAGGAAGATTATGGCTTTTAATGGTAAAGACAATTTAACATGATCGATCGATAAGAAATTGGGTCGATTTTCCGGTATTGTTTTAAATTTCCTTATATTGAAAGATGATTACGAGCGAAAGAATCTTCGAGTAATTCACAGAAACAGTCTCCACGGCAGAAAAAAATTATTGCAAAGTGAGAAAATATCACTATTACAAATGACAAAGTAAAGTCACGTCGAAATTTGTCAGAGGCACTGAAAGATTTGTGCATACGAAGAAAATTACAACTTCGTACAACGCAGGAATAGCCTTACAAGTGGCACAGAGGTTAAAGGAGTCTCTTTTAAGAAACTCGTAGATTGAAGCGCTTGGTTATGAGCTCAAATCTTGTATGTGTCGAATTCGGGATGGCTGCTTGAAGTTATCGACCTTCAAATGAAATATACAGAGCATGTGGGCGAAGTTGCTGTCGTAAGATCTCAGAAGAGTTAGTCACGTGAGTTTAAGAATCGACTTTGGCCGATTGCCTATTGAATCGCAGACAAGTGTTTTTGATCACGCCGGATAATCACTTCAACCAATCCCTAATTCGTCCTATGTCAGGATCCATGCTTTTTCCCATAACCACGTGACACATCTTCAAACCGAGCAAGCGGGAGAAATTACATGAAGCCGAGTGCACAAGTTCCGTCTTTCATTTGAAGGTCGATGCTAGAAGTTCTCTTGCAGACAACACGTGAATGCGAGCCACCTTCCCCAAATCCTCTAGGAAGATATATCCCCCCATCACAATTCACGCTCAGTGCAATATGGCGCACCTGCCATGATGTAACGCAGAGTCTGAAATTCTCACCAATTAGTGCAGGAAAGGTCATATGATCCACAAGCTGACATTGGGGGAAATAACGAAGTAGCATAAACACAAAAGAAACTAGAACTGGGTAATTGAAAAATTATCCAGTTGCTACCAGTGTTGAAAATCAGAATTTGAAATAATTATTTTTTGATTGAAAAAAGGGAATCCGTATTGCTCATACGAATGAGTGAAGCCTCTTCTTGCAAGAGCTTTTTAAAGATTATGAGATATTTTCAAGACAATTCGGTGGGTATAACTCGAGTTTTGGGCTGTTTTCCGAGTGATACGATGTTTCCAAAATAACGGCTGGAGCAGCTTGTATTCTTTTTGGACTTAGCGCCATAAAACTCAGCAATCAAACAAAAGAAATGGCCACTGTCTACCAGTTTCAAGATTTCATTTGGTTTGTCGGTCTACGGCCCTTTTTTGCTACACGAGGTCCAATTAGACAAGTTTTTCTTGATTTAAATTCTGGGGGAAGTGTGAAACTTACTTGTTAAAGCTGTTTTTTAGAAAATTAAAAGCAATAATACATATTGCCGAATTACGGAATAATATCCGAATGGAAGAAAATATATCATTCGGCGTTTTATAGAATAGTATATTTTGTCACCTCGAATTTTCACAGTTATTCAAAAATCTATTGCTATTTTGTCTCATGTTCAAATAATTTTCCACATCAGGTATTAGAAACACTAGAATTATTTCCATATTTGCATACCTTTTTTTATTTGTTAGTGAATACAATGGGGGATAAATAAGTAAATTGTTCCAAAGAGGCCTTAGAATTCAACAAAATGTTTGTATTATTCTCAAATAACTGAATGTGTTCATAGCATTTTAAAATTCACTATAGTACAGTAAGCAAAATCGATTTTACAAATCAATTAAATGCTTGTCTAGACATTTGAGTTGATCTACTATGAATACATCCAGTAATGTGCATACATGTAATAAATTCCCTCTCTGCTGCTTATGATTTGCGTTTCATTAAATATTGTTCAAGAATATTACTAGCTATAAAAAAATTGTTTCGATTATCAAGTAGTTCATTTAAAAGAAAATCCGAAGTTGCTCTGTAGATGGCGCCATGTGCTATAGATTAAATTTTTCGAAAAAGTGAATGAACACTTCATTAGTTGAAAATTATGTTTTCATGAGTAAAAACCAACATTTTACAAAAAAAGATTGGAAGGGAAACAAAAGACAAGTTTTGTACTAATATATTTTGATGTTTATAACAATAAATCATTTTACTATAGATAAAAAATAAATTCGAATAGATATGTGAAATATAATATGTTTAAATTCGAATTCATTGATAATTGTATACAGTTAAATAAACAACTAAGATTTTTTTTCTGGAACTCTGTGCTTTAACTTAGAGAACAGCGAACATTTACTAACATGTGTGCAACATATCCGGCTGAAATCAGAGACTTGGGAAAGGTGTATTCGAGTAAAACATGTGTTTACACTTTAGACTTCATATCTCCAAACATTGCAGGTAAAAGCAACATGTTCTTGACTTTTACCAAAAATGTGATATAATTTATGAATGTGCAAACATAATTTCTATTTTTGATATTTGCAATTTATTCTTTAAAAAAACTAAAAATGTTCAAGCAAGATTCCGATAAACTTTGCTATTTTGCAGTTGAAGTTCCTTCACATTTTTCTTCGATTAATGAGATTGAAAACAACGAATTATTTTATTCAACTAGTAGTTTTAAAATCAAGTGGTTCGTTTAAAAACAACTCGAAGTTGTTTTGTAGATGGCGCCATGTGCTATTGATTAAATTTCTTCTAAAACATTAATGAATACTTCTTATGTTGAAAATGATTTTTTCATGAGTTATAAAACGTTTTACAAAAAAGATTGAAAGAGAAATGTAAGGCAAGTTTTGAAAAAAAAATTGGGGATCATGATTAAGTTTTAAGTAGAGAAATTTCTTGAATCGTAAATTACATTATTGGAAGTGATCCTCAAAAGTTGCTATTCTTATACTAAAAGTTTTCTCGGTCAGATTATTTTAAATTGATGAAAAGCAATCTGTTTACTAATTGCAGTAAAACCTTCTTCTTCGAGTTATATCAATACTTGTGTCTAAATTTAAATTCTCGCAGTTATTTCAATACGTATTTCCTAAACAATAGTACCTCCAAAGTCAAATACACAAAATCGAATTAGTTAGAATTGAAATTGCTCTTTTCTAAATTGATGTGCAAAGAAATCCTCCAATGAAAATTCATGAGTGGATCTTCAGGCATGCGAGAAAGCTATGTGTGTGTCGAAAATAAAATGGTTTTTCCAAAAATCTAATCTTTCAGTATACATTTCGCTTTGTCTCAAAATTGGTTTCACAAATTAATTCCCGACTAGCTAAAGCCTGTTAACATAAGAATACAACGGGCTCTAGAAATCAGGCATTGCTATTCAAGTGCTTATTATCTTTTGTGAATTAGTGATTTGGAGGGAATCAAAGAAACACAGGGGTGATTGTCATTTTCTCTCATGCCAAATACACGGCTATAATTAAAAAAGAGTGAAAATAACATTTTCTCTTGTGACCAATATTAGAATTTTTTTGCAAAGCTGTCATGATCGACAGGCAGCGTGACGCATGGATTTCACTCTAGATGAGCTATTAGTGAGGATCGAGGAGAAAGGTTTCGCCAAGATATTTTAAGAAAATGGAAAGGTGGTACAGGGCATTCGGATGTATAGCATGGTGGCAGAAAACTATTGGGTGATTCACAGAGATGAACCTGAAGCAGTATACAAGCGTCGTGCCACTAAAAGCTGATTTGAATAGAAAAACAAGTGAGAAAAATAACACATTTTATATAAGGTATATCAATTTATATAATAAATAAATATATATTGATATATACTGTATATAGGGTATCAATTAATTTATACTGTTCTTCCTTTAGTCAGGGAAAACGCGTTATTGACAAAAGAATATAGGAATGGTAATTTGAATATTACATTTTTTCATCAAATGCATTGAATATATTACTTGAAATCGAGTTTGTGCGAAAATGTGACGTGATAGAAATATTTGAAAAACATTTTTGTTATATTTATGTGTGTAAGTAAAAATATCCAAAAGTTTTTCAACTTTTCTGAAGTTAAATGTTGCAGATCAGTGTTATTGAAAACGTTTATTAATTATAAAAGAATGTGACGAATTTCCTGTAGTCTTGATATCGTTTGATTTCATCAGTAGGAAAAATCAGCTAATGTTTTGGTTTGTTGTTCTACGGTCATCTTTTGCTACATGAGGTCAAAAACTGAGATGTATGTAGAGTAAAAATACATTTAATTTTTCCTGTCTAAAAATAGATAGATAAAATCTGCCCGATCTTGTGTGCGTGAAGATAAAAATCTGATATTTTGTCATGTTGGTCGGTGGGGTTTTATGGAGCAAGGACATATATGGCCAAGCCTCGCCGAGCACAAGATAGACGCCAAGCTTTGGACATACATAAACAAGGAAAGTTTTACAGATATAGAAGAGAGTAACACAAGCAGGGCAATCGAACCTACAACTCGCAGGTTGCTAGCGTAGTGGACGAACCCCCCTGAGCCATAGTTTGTCAGAAGTACGGGATGGTCTTATCCTATTTAAGTACATTACAAATAAAAGATGAGAAGCTATGATTGGTGAAAATAAGTTAGTCAAAATATAAACTAATTGATTTACACTACAGTGGTAATAGGACTCAAGAGATATGAGAGGCCCAAAAAATATGGAGCTTTTAGGAACTGCAATGTGTATCCCCGTATCCTTGGCGCCTCGATACCATGGTCCCTGTGAGGACACTGAATATCATATTAATGTATCGTCTTGCATATATATGTTTGTGAAATAAACGTCCAGATATTTTCTCTTTGATTCGGGATTGATCCCACAGACCCTCGCCAATAGCCCTTTGTGTTATTCCAGTACAACGTAAATTCAACTACCCACCTACCTCGAGTTCTTACAAATAGATCACATCGATAGATTATGTTTACATTAATTAAGGAATCGAAACAAGGCGTAATTGTTTTTCACATGAGGGTAGATATCTTAATTGAGTGCAGAATTGGTTGTGTAAAAATATATGGATGTAAAAACAGTAAGTAAATATTTAGTTTAAACACAAAGCTTCAAAATCGTTTAAATTTGTTCCCAAATCATTTAATTATTGCTACTATTTTATTCAATATTTGAAGGGCACCGAGCAGTAGTGATAAGCCACAGAATGAAAATTCCGTAATGAAAACAATTAAAACAAAATACTCAAGAGGATCAAAAGAATTTCTGAATTGATTATTTGAATGAGTGCGTAATACTTGAAATCTTAAGATAATATGACCTCTCAAATAGTGGTAAACTGTTATAATTTAGGAATTTTTTTTTTAATTTGAAAATTGCTATCCGAAAGATTTTGAAGTGTCTTATCATCGTGTTGCCCGATGCTCTTCATTTCGTAGATTCATCATAATCATAAGGTATTTCTCATACTCTGTTACGTGACACGTATTTATAAACTAGAAAGAGGACAATATGTGAATAATAATACATATAAACAATGTAATCATTCGATTATCTCTCCATGAATACTATCCGTTCTAGACAAGTTTTCAAATACGTATTAATTTCATAATCACAAAAATATTTAGTCTAAGGAAATTATAAGTAGCTTCGAAGAAAATAATTGAATATGTTACTTCTCAGGACGAAGTAAAACTATTTCCCTGAAAGTAACTTGTAGTAATAATATATGATAATGAAGATTGACACGCAAAGTTAAATCATTTCATGCTCCCGGGCGCTTGCTTGTTAACGTTAATTAAGGAGACCTGCGCGTTCAGTAACATTTTGTTTCCAGTCATAAAGTTTAAAAATAATCGGAGGCAGAAATTGGAGTCGTTTACCACGGCATTGTTTTCTGCTCGGATGGTCAATGATGTCCCCTAAGGTGGTAATCGACATATCCAGTCGACAGTGGAATTCTGAGCGTCAACAATGGAACGCACGCATCAAAAGAGAGAAAGTGGTCAAAGTAGTAAACCCATTTTGGAATCAAAGTGAACGTGGTTGGAAAACAGATTGAAGAGGAAATGTATGTGCCGGAAGAGAACACCTATCGATAACAGTTCCATCGTGTGAATTCATGGGGAAAAAACGCAACGTTCCTTATTGAAATAACAATCAGTTACAAGAAAAACTCGATTGCATAAATTAGTTCTATTAAATATTATTATTCTCATAGTAGGAAAGGCTACTTGATGAAAATAAGTTTTTGGTATTCTTAGCAAGAAGCATACCTTCTATAAAAATCATACAAATTGTCAAAAATAAATCTTGCGTTATATATGCATGAGTTTGTATATGTGTATTACCTCTCATGGTGGTTTATTTTCGTGTCAAAAACCACCCTGTACTGGGCAGATACTGATGCAAAAACCTATTCAAAATTATCATCGGTTTAGGCAGGGGACAATTTGTTTTCCTAGTTGGATCTTCATTCACCTTGGAGGAAAAAAGGGAAGTTTTGTTTCGACGAGGTATCTCGTCTTTAGCAAAACTGACCAGATCTTGATGGACGAAACATCTAGACATTAGCAAAATTGACCAGATATTGGACGAGATATGTCGAAACCACTTGGAGGGTTAAGAATAAAATATTTTTAAATGAACCATGTTTAAAAATGTAGAAATTTTTACATCTACTTCACACCACACCCTTCACTTCAAAAGTGTCAACTCAATTTCTAAATGTATATTAATACTACACTGTGACATTGTCGAATTTCGCCATCTTTAAGGGAAGGATGACAAATGTATGTGATAAGATAATCAACGCATAAGTTTTTTTAAAGCAAATACATTTTTTCTTGAAAATTCAATTCTGTGACAGGTCTGATAATAAAAGAACTTTTTTTAAAATTGAATGTATTCAGTACAGGCCAACAAAGTTAACCTATTACCATTTTTTAAAAAATGGTAAATCGATTTGACATCGGTTTTTTTTTAAAGAAAATCATTGTTTTCAATAAACTTTTAACGTACAGTGGATAAAAAAGGTTTCCGTACGGGAATGAAAACGGCGTATAAATTATGATTTCTAAAGAAATATCACCAAAGATTCAGAAACTGCACAAGGAATTTATTTCATACTTGAGAACTGTTGGCAACAAAAAACAAAAATTTTCACAAATAAATAGTAATTAATTAAAATTTAAGAAAAACATACCAAATGAAAGGCAAAAAAAGTTTCCGTACGCACTATACAAATTGATTAGAACGTATAGTCTAGTTGTCCCACATTCAATTATCATAACTATCGGATGAAAAAGAACTTCAGTATAGTGTAAGTAATCACTTCGAACGATTTTTATACCAGTGGATCGCCAAAAATGGAAATTCCGAAAGCTATTCGCGAGTTGGTGATAAAGTTGAGAAATGACGGTTTATCAATGATGAAAATATTGGCGAAGTGGCAAACAAATCTCAATCTACGGTAAAAATCATTGAAAGATATATTTAGGTAGAAACTGGAAAAAGGAACCGATCCGGAAGACCTCAGAAATTGAGCTATATACACAAGGAATATTCTGAGAAAGGTTCGCGATAATCCAGGAATTAGTGCACCACAACTTGCATCCTTGTTGAAAACTGATTGCAATCTTGAAATATAACTTCACACTGTAAGAAAAGTAACCAAAAATGTTTGTTTGCTATATAGTCATGTTGAAGATAAGAAGCCTTAACGCATGCTGCACATAAGAAGCCTTAAGAAGATGAGGAAACTTAACAGAAGCAAGCGTCTTGAGTTTGCAAAAAAGCATGCAAGCCCTTAATATTTTGTACTTTTCAGGGATGAATTAAAGTTTTGTCCATGGTTCAGATGGACGAGTTTGGAGAAAACCAAAACATCAAATGCAAGCAAAAATCTTATGTAGAACTGTAAAACACGGCGGTGGAAATGTAAAGGTATGGAGTTGCATAAGTTCTTCTGGTGTGTATAATTTATGTTTTGTTGAAGGTGGCATGGATAGCTATGTGTACCTAGACATCTTGACACAAAATGTCCTTGATAGTGCTACAAAACTTCTCTGGGAAGACCATTTATCTTCCAACAGGACAACGATTGAAAACACACTGCAACGTTCCGCAAAGAATGATGCCTTTACCATACGTCGCAGCAACTTCACACACCACCAGTCTCCTGATTTAAACCCCATGGAACACTTATGGGAAGAAATCGGTCGTGAACTGAAAGATTATGATACAGCAGCAAAGATAACCTGAAAAGTGCCATTCTGGACTTCTGTGGAACAAAATTACTCCAGAAATAACAAAAAAACATGTGGGAGTCATACCTAAACTTCTGGGAGAAGTCATTAAAGCAAAAGCAGGTTCAATTGACCATTGAATGATGAAACATGAGGGGGATAACATTTAATGAAATATTTTTCACCACTCGGAGACTTATTTCCTTATATTTTCTACATGTATGTGTTATTGTGAAATATGCGTTAAGTTATATTAATATTTTTTGTTTAAATGCAATAGAAACTTTCTATGCAAGTATGCTCATCTATTTTTCCATTTTTTATTTCTTCAATAATTATATTCTGCAAAAAAATAAAGCCATTTATTTCAAATAGTAAGTGTACGGAAACTTTTTTTACCGTTCGGACGTATTTAACCGTTCGGACGTATTTAACCGTTCGGACGTAGTACAGGTACACACATACAGACAGAAAGACACCAAACGCGAAGGAGACGGATTTTGCATCAGAAGGACTAAAAAAGGATAGAAAACTCGAAATGGGTCGAAAATATTCAATGTACAAACAAACCTCCATTCGTATTTTGATAGATAATAAAAAATCCGGCCAATATACAAATAAGGAGTAAATATGCTTAAAATTTTATTGGATTAACTAGTAGAATTACCCGGCGTAACTCGTGTTGGTCAATTAACTTCCGCTTTCGTTAATAAATTGTTATTCTTATTCGTGTAACAACTGCCACACTCTAATAAAGGTACACAATTGTTAAATACACAATTTCACAAACGTAAACATGTCATATTTAACTATTTACATTTTTGTAGAATTTAAATTTTTGGTAAGAAAAAAGTCTCTATAGTGTGCCAATGTCACCAGAATGCTTAGAATAGTTCAGAGTATGCATATAAATGCCTTGTATGTCATTTAGAAACAAGCGTTTCCCAAAATTATCATATGATTAAAAATATTTTTAAAACTAATTAAACCATTACTTAACTTGATTAAGTCCTCACGTTGGCGTGGTGTGGAAGTTTGGAGAGTGGGGTGCCAGCTCAGAAGTGACCTCGTCATCTGACCGTGGTTCAAAATTACATGGTGTTGCCCTCGGATCTTTCCCTTCAGGTTTGATGCCGTACCGTCGCCAATAGCCCGTTGTGTTGCCTCCAGTGAGACATTAAATAAAAATACCAATACCAATACCTTGATTACAATTTTTGAACGAAAAACTTCAAATTGAAAATCCAGAAATGCATCTTAAAACATATTTTAAAAAAGCTTCGAACGAAAAGTAATAAATGTACCTGCTTTTTTAATACATAATAGATTCTTGGAATATAACGGTGTAAAAAAACAAACGAGTAAAAAAAATGCCAAGGTTGTCATTCCTTTTTAAAAGATTTTGTTCTGTATATTATATTTATTATGTTTTCTCTATCGTCTGTCTCAACATTCAGAATTTTTTATATTTCGTAAATAAAAAATTAGGCTCAAAATAAATAAAGTATTAGAATTTAAATTCCGTAAAAATAGTTTTTGGAAAAATAATTGATTTTTCACAGCACTGGTAAAACAATCTAAGTAATTGCAATGCTCAATATACCTTCCAGTTACTCCAAAACTATAAAATTATGGTTGATTAAGTATAGTAGTTACTCAGATGTTTTAACATGAAACTTGTCTAAATATGTAAGCAAAGAAAATTCAAATAAAGTATTCACTAAACCAAAATATGATGTATTTTTTAAATAAAGAACATTGCATTAAAATATGTTGAATAAATTTGGTGATACTTGTACAAACACAAATTCGAACATAGAAAGGGAAGACGGACAGACAAACTTACGCAATCAAGTTCAGTCACTAAACAAATTAAGTACTCATAGTATGCAGTTTCTTGAAAATATATTGAACCGTTTGGACCTAGTACGGGGGCACATACATAGACACCAAACGTGCAAGAGACAGATTTAGCATCAGAAGGGCTCAAAACGGATAGAAAACTTGAAATGGGTTAAAAATACAGATAATAAAATATAGATTCTAAACGTGAATAATTAAGCCTAATAGACTTTTCCATTGGACGCATGATCAAAGAAGTTTACGTTCTTACTTTCTTTTAAAAAACACACAATTTCGGATTCAAACCAGCAGTTTAAAGTCCAAAAGCCAAATTTGTCGAGATAGTAGTGTAATTGAAGTTGACAAATTTCTCGATAGAATTTTACTAATGAAAAAAAAAAAGAATTTAAAAGTTTCCTTTTCTTGAGACCTTAAATCTATAGAAAAACTCTTAAGCTTTCACTTTTATCTTAGTTCTCAATCTGTAAACCTTAATCTAGAGATGAAATATGCTATTTGCTTAGTGTAAAAGATAGATCGATGTATACATTGAATTAGTGAAAAATGAAGATACTGTCATTCCACTAGTCAAAGTAATAATTACTGAAGAATGCAACCAGATAGATCCTTAAAATCAGTATACTTATGTGCCCAGTCTGTTTTATGGAATGAAGAAGTAGGAACGGTTGGAAGAGCTGAAATGAACTGTGACGAGGGAATTCTGTAGAACTAACATTTTCACTTGATTTTCCTGATAGCGTAAGAATGTCTTACACCATCAGGTGCATTTAATTTTGAATCTCACTAAAAATTCGAACACAATTTAATGGAAACTAATTTCCTCAAGTTGATACAAATTCTCAATTCTTTCTTACACTGACAGGAAAGGCTTATTTGAATAAGTAATTTCCTCAACGCCAGATTGAGTTTTGCATTAAACTATTCAAAAACAATATTCTCTTTCATCTCTAAAACTCAAACAAGCTTACTTTTCTAAAAATGGCTTTCAGAATTATCTTGTAGTTGATGTTTGTAGAAGAAAATTCTTCACAGCAGGCAACTAGAAATTAACTCATGCGTTGTAACTGGCATAATTCAATTTTTATTGCAGCTGTGCATAAAGCTGCATTAGTGTCGTGAACATTTCTATGTTGTATTCTATACACAATTTTACTCTAACAGAAAAGAACCTTAAAAATACCGATAAGAAGTGACCATTGATTAAGGAAAGCTAGAATGCTTTGCTAATTTGAATCCATTGGAATTTGAAAAAGTTCCTAAAACGAGTCGTTCGATTCAAAACCAACTCATTTAGACTTGCCAAAATGTACAACAAAACTCTCGAAAGCATGTCCTGTGTGGAAATGAAACTCAGTTATTTCTTTAAAACAACGAAGAATTTAAAAAATATTACATAAACCTATTTCCTTAGGTTAAAGACAGTCGCCAAAGGCCCGTTATTTGCTCCAATTCAACGTTAATTAAACTATCTATCTGCCTCAGGTTAAGGTAGTTTATTTCTGCCGTTATGTAGATTACAGTTTTCTCTATGTACACTGGTAGATTAAATATTTTTTGTTTACATTTTCCAGTTTCTGACGCCATGATAGATTTTTCATGTTACTCCAGAAGTCCAACGGCTGGTCTCGGATCTTCTCTTCAGGATTGATCCCGGACCGTCGCCAATAGCCCGTTGTGTTGCTCCAGTGCGACATTAATTCAGCTACCTACCTACCAACTGCCAGTCGAGATAGGTTTTATGGTGCAAAGGTCATATTTGACCAAATTGTGCATACACGACACAGGCAACGTCAAGTAATAGACATACCCACACAAGGAAAGCTTTGACTGACACAGAAGGGTGAAACGCACTGTGCAAGTTACGGGAATTAAACTTTTACCTGTTTACGACTAGCTGGTTCAATGGGCAAACCCACTAAGTCACGGCAGTCTCAGAAGCCTAATGTCCATTTCATTAAGTACACACGGTATAATAGCAGCTGCAACTTGTATTGCATCGTTCACATGTGCAACGATATATCACTCACATATAAATGAGTGATATGTAACGATATCTCGATGAGTGCGAGTTCGATTAACTTGTGTAGTCATCTGACCTTGGTTCAAAATTACGGGGTTCGGATCTTTGCCTTCGGGATTCATTGGCGTGGTGTAGAAGTTTGGAAGAAGTGAGGTGCCAACTCAGGTATTGATCTCGTCATCTGGTCGTGGTTCAAAATTACGAGTCTTTCTCGGCTCTTTCCCTTCGAGATTGATCCCAGACCTGTTTCCAATAGCCCGTTGGGCTGTTCCAATGCAACGTTAATTAACTACCTGCCTACAGACCTTCATTCAACGGGCGACGTTAATTTAACTACCAACTACCGATTAACTTCTGCGTTATTAATCTAGATCACCAAATACTCATAGGTTGTTAATTCAAACTTGACAGTCAACGCGTGTTGTAATATCTTTTACCTTTCATTAAATGAACAAAATAATTTTCACCGTTCAAAATTCGATTTATTTCGATAGTAGTTTATGTTTTACTCTTCTGAACGCGAAATGTAATTTTAAATTACAGTGCATCTTGGATAAAACGAACGTCCCTAATTCGAAATCGTCGTTAATTCGAAGATTTCTCTTAGTCCCTTGAACTTCTCATTAAATCAATGTTAAAAAATCGTAGATAATTCGAAGTTTTTATAAAAACTTTCGAACCATAACGACTTTCCGGCCTTTCATCGTTAAGAAATCATCGCCGGAATATCCCCACCTGTTCGACACGTGAAAGCTGAAATCCCCTTCCCACCACCTATTCAACACGTAACAGCTGAGACCCCCTTCCCGCCACCTGTTACGTAAGCTACAGTATATGTAATATGTACTGTAGCTTACGTAATGTAAATATTATTTTGTTTACATACATACAATGTTTAGGTCTTTCATACCATGATCTTTCTGAATAAATATTTACTTATTGACAGAATAATCTTTTCAAGCATTCAGTGGACCTGAAATTAAAGTTAAAATATGTAACTTTTTTAATTCGAAGTTTTGGATAATTCGAATATTTTAGTGGTTCCTTCAGCTTCGAATTATCGAAGTTGCACTGTACTTCGATTGGTTGATTTTGGGGGTTTTATGGCGCAGGGGCCATATTTGACCATGCTTCACCAGACACAAGACACAATATCAAGTAAAGTGTTTATACTGACACAGAAGTTTACTGACACAGAAGAGATTAATACACCCAGGATGGAATGTACCAGACAGGAATCGAACTTACGCCACCCACAGCTCGAAGGTTGCTAGCGCAGTTAGCATACACACTGAGTCAAGACGGCCCCTTAAAAGACTCCGGTGTTTTATGATATAGAACATAACGTTAGGACTCGTAAAGATGATGCAAGTTATACGCATAATTTTTTCTTCCTTTCTTAAGGGTGTCTAACCACACATCCACCATTGACAGATAAAAGCTTTTTTTTCCATTTTGAATTAAATTAGTGTTGCGTTATCTCATTTAGAGATGCTGCAATTTAATTCAGAATATAAAATTAGTGTGCTTCCAAAAGAATCTCTAAAATGAGTTTCCTCAAAACAAATACAAAACTCCAAGCCAAATCTCGTTTAAGAAAACATTGGAAACATTTCTTTTTTCTTATTTTAAATTTCACTAAACATGTCTCTAAATCTTCAATCCGATTTCATGGAGAGAAGCTTATATATGAATCACTTGTTCTGCATAAGGGTTTAATGATCCTTTTCATGGACAATAATGTAGCGAAAATAAATGGTTCCCTTTTGGGCTTTGAATTAGCCTTCAACTAATAAATCCTAGCCAGTAGCAATATAGTTTAAATTTGATGCGTATGCAAATCCCATGAAGTCAATAAAATGTCTTAAAAAGATTTATTTAAAACACTTTAACGGGAAATAAACGGGTTTTTTTAAGATTTGTAAGCAAAATAATAACGTTAGTTTAATCCACAACTAAGTAATCTTTAGGAGCTAAATTAAGCCAGTCGGTCAATATTCTATTCTAAATACATAAAATGTAAATGATACTTTTTCAATAAATTAATATGAAGTTGAACAATAGATAAAAATGAGTTCGCGAACTTAGGTGTAAGAAAATGGGATATGTTTTTCAGTTCAGAATTGTTGAAATGATAGATTGTTATTTTCTAAAAATTAAATTCATTAATCAGTTATAAAAATAAAGTGATATGTTAAAGGAATTAAGTGTTAATAGAAAGTATTTTGAGCTTTAAAAAAGTAACCATGTATTTGATTTGTTATGCGATATCGATAACGAGTTTATTAAACACTGATGAAGCAAGTACTGGTACCTTAACTTTAATTATGTGAATGAAATACTAATTTATTAATATCGTAAATCGTTAAATATAACCATTTCTTCTATCTAGTATTTCTTGTGAATGAATTGTTTTTGGTGATCTTTATTGAAAAGGTTAATTTAAATCTTTTCGTTTCTATATTGTTTAATCAAGAGCTCTTTGTATGCAAAATTTATTTTTTAGATTTCAATGTTAAAGGTTTTCTGTCAGAATTACCCGGAGTGACCCGGGTTGAATTAATTAAATTTATCTTGGAAAGTGATAAGAAAATCTTTTCCTTTAAAATGAAAATTTTGACTATCATTAAAGTGTTCAAAAAATTTCAATAACTCCAGATTTTCATGTTTTCGATTTCCAATTTTTTTTAAATAACGTTTATATCTAACATTTATCCGTATAACGAAGGGCCGTGGTAGCCCGGTGGTAAGAGTACCGGATTAGCAACAGGAGGGTTGAGAGTTCGAATCCAACCAAAGACCGTCGTGTACACGGAGGGCTGATGCAGGTTAAATTTGTCGTAGCCTCAAGTGTCCTCACGTTGGCGTGATGCGTAAATTTAGGAAGTGGGGTGCCAGTTCAGGTGGGACCTCTTCATCTGACAGTGGTCCAAAATTACGTGGTATTGTCCTCGGATTTTTCCCTTCGGGTTTTGATCCCAGACCGCCGCCAATAATTTGTTGCTCCAGTACGACTGAAATTATATGGGGCCGCGGTGGCCCGGTTGGAAGAGTAACGAACTAGCAACCGAAGGGTTGCGAGTTCGAATCCAGCCAAACACCGTCGTGTACAAAGGGGGCTGGTGCACGTTAAATCTGTCGTGGCCTCAAATGTCCTCACGTTGGCGTGGTGTGGAAGTTTGGAGAGTGGGGTGCCAGCTCAGGTGTTGCCTCGTCATCTGACCATGGTTCAAAATTACGTGGTGTTGTCCTCGGATCTTTCCCTTTGGGATTGATCCCGGACCGTCACCAATAGCCCGTTGTGTTGCTCCAGTGTGACGTTAATTGAAATAATAATAATAATAATAATAATAATGAAATTATATACCACATACTTTATAAAATCATTGCATCTACAATTCTGAATTCCATTAAAATCTTCTAATAGGTGGTAAAAATAATTTGATTCGATTTTTATGTTATCATTAAAACTAAATATGGGCCATTCAATGTCAAACCGTGAAGTTCACAACCCGATTATCACCAATTTTTTAAAACTTCGTGATTTTGTTGCCCAGCCGTCATATACGAAAATATGAAAATCTTTAGCAATTATGAATAGTTGCAATAATGTAAATAAGCTAATGTGCAATAGTTGCAATAGCTTATTTATTGACATTACATTATTAAAATTTAAAAATTGGACAATTTTTCATGATTCTAAAATCCCTAAGTCGCCCGCCATCTCTGATCTAATAGTTCTATCCGCAAAAAAATTACTTTGTAGATAATGTAGTTTTCTAATGATGTATAACATCACTGAGTAACCTTTCTAGTTTCAAGGTCATTCAATTTGATCTACGACTTTGAATAAAAAAAGGTATTTTTTATTTTATTCTAAAAATATTTAAGAGTAAGTTATATACCATTGCTTTTTTTCTGAAGATTTC
The DNA here is from genome assembly GCA_933210815.1 of Meta bourneti. NCBI lineage: Eukaryota > Metazoa > Arthropoda > Arachnida > Araneae > Tetragnathidae > Meta > Meta bourneti. The sequence goes on from OW119922.1 coordinate 29,546,259, forward strand.
AAGGTGGGACACGCATGGGTTCAGAATAATTGTTAATTGTTCAATTTCTCTCGCATAGGGCTTATTTTGTATATAAAAGTATAACCTTTCTTATGATTCTCATATGATACTGTGAATGAAAATTTTGATTTTAAGGTCACTAAATTCGAGCTTTGACCTCGAATTACAAAAGGAAGTATAATTTTTATTTTCATAAAAAGTATATGCTAAAGGTACACTACTTAAATTTGCTTTCCGCAAATTTCAAGTTGAGACACGCATTAGTTCATAGTAAAAAATATATTCGTATAGGAATCATGTAAACAAAACCCCAAAACACCTGTATCTTTTGACATGATTGTCCAATCGAGACAAAATTGGTCTTATTTTTTAGATAGATGCATAATCTTTTTCAGGTATATTGATGACATTTTAATTAAAGGTCATTCATTTCGACCTTGAATTACATAAAAGTGCATTAAGAATTTTTCAAAAACATTTTGAAGGTACGTCAAAAATTTGCTTTCTGCAGGTTTCAAGGTGGGACACGCATGGATTCATATTCACTATAATGTAACGAGAAAAACTACTGGAATCAAAGAGTGGAAGTTTTGTACCCTATAAAAAGTCCCTTCGGAATCGATTTATATCAAAATTCCATCGTAGTTGCTATTCATATTTATTTCGATTATTAATTTCATAATTCATAATCTATATGAAAAGCATTTTTAAAAGGAACCATTTATGTGGTTTCTTTAATAGTAATCTAACAAAAAATTAGCATGAGAAAATTATTTCGGATATGGTACGCTACTGTCACTTTTTGCTACATTAGAGCTAATAAGACCGCGATTGGCAAATTATTTCGGGAAATAAAGAGAAAAAAAACGAGAACCTATTTTAACATTAGAAGCTCAGAACTTTACGTTTTCATAACCCAGAAAAGATTATAAATGACTCCAAACAGTATCTGAAATAAAATTGTTATTTAGAATCAAAATTTGTGGTACTGCTGTCGGAATACAAAGGCGACCCCTTATGCAAATAAATTGAAGGACTCTGGCCAACGTATGATAAGCCCATTTTCAAATTTTTCAGTATAGCAATTTTCAAGTTTTAATAAATTCCAAAATTAAAATGGTTTATTCACTATTCAAGAGGGCATCTTATCTTAAATTTCCAAGTACTACACACTCATTCAAACAATCAGAAATTCTTTTGATCCTCTTGAATATTTTTTAAATTTATTATTATTATTATTATTATTTATTTATTTATTTATTTTCAATTTTTATTCTGGAGCTTATCACTAAGTTGCTCGGAGCCCTTCGATTCTCGTGTAAAAAAATTATATTTTTTTCCACTCTAAAAAGCAAAGATGTTGGGGGGCCGAAATTTCTCAAAGCCCTTCAAATACGATATTATTTTCTATAGAATTTTATCTTTGAATTAACTATTAAGAACAATGCCACCCCAAACACGCGAAATGGTTCTTAACATTAACTCGTCTAGAATATTTTGTTCAATTAATTTCCAATCAATGTTTTTCAAAGAAAAACATGCTTATTCATCACAATAAGATCATCACATTATTTGTCATACATTCCTTAAGCATCAGAAGAACCTTAATCGTTCAAGAAGTTTCCAGAAATAAATTTATTATAAAAGTTCCCACAGCTTGAGGAAAACTAAACAAGTATCATAAACGCCGCTAATGAGTTTTGAACACGAATGTATCAATTAAGAAGTGTAAAAACTTCTGTTTGTTCTCACGGCTGATAAGTATTGTCTCCAATTTCTTCCCTATTTGTGAGATACGTTCCGAACAGGGTACAGTCGAATTTTCCATTGCATCGATACGAGTAGAACATTCGAATTCCCCACTGCCCGAGATTCTGTCGAACATATTAATCTTGATAATCCCTAGAATAAACCCCTCTATCGTTTTCTTTTATAGTGACCGGAGGGCGAATTCGACGAACTATGACGGGTAGAAGCAGCACCCATACTCAGATCGGAAAAATGTCTTAATTGAAACCTGTCGTCTGCTGTTTCTATATGCACCTCAACTTTTCCTCCTCCGCCTATAGATCGGGATTAGACTTTGAGGTACTTTCGTACTTTCCTCGAATAGCTTTGCAGGATAAAACCCTCGTCAACTTTGGAGAGAGGGTGTTGGTCTAATTCTCTCACGAGAGTGAATGGGTTCAGGCAGCGCGGTGAGAACCGTGAGTAAACGAAAGTGATCCTCGAAGGATACAGGTGTTTGTTGCAGGTATGGCGGAATAGGTTGGAAGTAGTCAAGAGCGCTCATATCAGGTAAGGCATATTCATTTGAATCTTTTGGACATCAAGCATAATTTTATTCAAAAACTAATTTGTTTGAACATGCGTTTTAAAATGTGAAGTTCATTTATGTTTCAATTTATAGGTGTTTTAAGAATTCTTATGCTCAAGATTATGGAAAAAGCTTTCGAAAAATTTCTTCTCTTCTCTTGATAATCTAAAACTATTTAATTTATCGATTTATTATAAATAAATTTTATTTTCAATTTTAAAATTATTTATATTTTATAATTTTAAATAATTTATAAAAATTACTTTCCTTTGAAAAATTTATTTATCTACGTATTGTCATGTTATATAATGTTAAATAGAATATCATACAATTACATTTTCGTATGAATACAAAACAATATTGATAAATGAACGTTGAATTTTATTATACAGCTGGTTTTTGTACTGAACTGGGGTAACAAATTTAATTTTGCTAGAAAATTAATCAATTTATTTTCTTACATACATAATGCAGAATTGAGACTCGCTCTGAGATCAAAACGGGCCTAACAGCAAAAATGGCGTGTGTTTAATAAAGTACTTAGGAATACCCATAAAATCACAACTCCCTCAAAAGTATAGGCTTGAGGGTCCATTTGTTGGTTATCTGTTATGGATTAATGGCTGATTATCAATCAGTTCATCGAATGAGCATATAACATTCATTTCTTAAAACGTTGTGTTTGCCAAATTTACACGTAAAATGCTGAACATCGTGACAGCTTGTTATAACAATAAATTTTACTAGGGGGCTCCAACCTCTGCTCGTTTCCGTTCACAAACACGCGAAGATTGCCAAGCAGATTTGTTCGCTCACTGAAAGGTAGGCAAGTTTGGAGAGTGGGGTCCAGTTCAGGTGTTGACTTCATCATCTGAATTCTGAATGTTGATTTCGTCCGTGGTTCAGAATTACGAGGTGTTCTCCTCGGATCTCTCCCTTCAAGATTGATCTCGGACAGCCCTTTGTGTCGCACTGGAATAGCATAACGGCTATTGGCGATGGTCAGGGGTCAATCCCGAAGAGAAAAATCCGAAGACAGCACCTCGTAATTTTCAACCACGGTCAGATGAAGCAAACGTGACGCCACCACTTCAACGTGAGGACATTTGAGGCCACGACAGATTTAAAGCGCACCAGCCCCTACGTACAGGACGGCCATTGGTTGGATCTAGTTTCGAACTCTCCGGTTGCTAATCCGCGACTCTGCCAATTGGGGTACCGCGACCCCGCCTGTTGCTAAGAGCCTGTTGCTAAACTATGGGGTAAAAGCCTTAACATTCCTTTTCTTAACATCATGCTGACAATGTTTTATATTTATTTCAAAATTTCTGATCAATTAAATCAAATTTATAAAAAATATCAGGTCAATCCACGATATAGATGCACTGTTGAAGAGGATTCAGCTATCATTTTGTTTCATAACTTTCGGCATTGCAACATTTGAGATCGGCTGAAAATTTCAAAACGTCTCCTACAATACCTCTAAACCCACTCTGGTATTTTGAGAAGTATTTTCCCATCTCATGACAACACTTCATGTAATTTAAGGAAAATTCCTCCAAAACCTGTAATATCCTCAAAGTTCGCAAATCATATTTCTACGCTAACATCTGATCTCGCGAATTCATAAGCGTTTTGCCTTTTAAACTTTCTGTACTTTTCATTTCACATCTTTGGTCCAAGGATTATTTGTAATTAGCATGACTTTATTTATTATGTATGTTGTACTTCACAGTACAAATTAATTAATTTAAAAAATAAGAATTCGAAACCACTCGCCGCATTTGTTGTGATTTAAAACCGGTGACCAACTTAATTTATTTTTCGTAGACAGATTTAGTTCGGCAACAAAATCAAATGATGTTTGATCTGTACACTGTATTTGCGGGATTTTTAAAATTTATTTTGAAAGAAATGTGTTTCGGGGTAGGATTTTTAAGATTTTGACTAGACGTTAACGAAACTCAAGTTCGTATTCTTAAATATCCACATAAGGCGTTCCGTAAAAGAATTGAGTAATTTTTATGAATTTCAACTCGAAATTGAAAAGTGATAAATCTTGCCATTAATTTACTCTGATATCTATAAATTAAGGGTCAGATGCAATATGCAAATTTGAAGACGCGGATTTTGATCCTTCGTGGTGAAAAGTTGCTGACGATAGCAACAGGCATAAATATACGACCGATTAGTTGACTATAATTAACATAATTGAAGTCACGTGACAGCACAAGATTGCTAAAACTGGTTAAAAGCTGGAGCTGGTGTCTGGTGACTGAATGATTTTTTCATGTGTTTAACTGTCTGGGTTAGTTATAAGATTTTGTTGCGAGTGACACACTATCACTAAAACACATCTCGATGATTTTACTAGTGGAAGAATTGTAGGAAAATTGGACGTTGAACACGAGATGTAGCCAATGAGTTGGGAGTGGGTCAAAGCGTAGTCGCAAGACTGGAAACAATTTTCCGAAAATGGAACTGCTGCCAGACGATACAGCAGTGGTCGACCACCCAAAACAACCCAGCTTAAGATCGTTATATGACAGTAACTGATGGAAGGTTAGCATGAGAGCTTCAGGCAAACATAGGGAGCATAATATCATGCCAGACCGTGTCTAGTCGATTGATTATGTTGGTTTGTATGCCAGCAAACCAGTACACTGCGTTCCTTTGACTACATCACACAAAGTACATATATTTCGATGGTGTCGTGAACACGTCAAGTGGACTGACGAACAATGGACCAATGTCCTGTTCACGGATGGAAGTAAGTTTGTTTGTCGTCCGATTCGAAGCGCGACAATACATCATTCCCTATTCTTCCATCAACATCCTGGAAGTATACCATTACAAAAGTGGTAAAGTGATGGTCTGGGGTGGTATCATTATGAATGGACGCACCGATCTTTACGTGTTGGAAAGTGGAACTATGAATGCCTAATATTATTTGTCAGGATGTTATTATTTCTCATGTACACAATTTTCGTGGTGCTGTTGGAAATTCCTTCATCTTTTTGAATAACACCCGTTATCAAAGTTTGGTCTGTGTTGATGACCTGCTGAATACCCAAAAAAATAGACCGAATGTAGGGGCCTGCGTACTCCCCTAACCTCAGTCCCATAGAACATGTATGCATGCTCTTGGGAGGCGCATGCATTTTATTGAGGGGTGGACATGTATCATATTAAACTTAAGATGAGAACACTTTGCTTATGCTTCGCCAAAGACCAAAAATGGTACATTTGGTTAATTTGGTATTACCGGTACATTAACGTAGGTTTGTTTCTTTATGCGTGTAAATATCTGTGAAGTCTGCCTGTATTTCTGAATATTATATTTATCATCTCCCTCCTTTCAGAATTTTTTTTCTCTAAAAATAGAACTGATCCTTAATTTATGGACACCAGCGTAGTTTAGTTAATTTTAATGTAATGTTTGAATCATTCTATAGTAGTTACCCTTCACATCAGAAAGTTAAGTCTTATGTATGACCCATTTAGTATCTCCTAAATTCTGACATTAAGAGGTAACCCGGAAGTTCCAACAAATTTTGTTTTTTAACTGTATTAAGCCGCACAAAATTCATACATACTGTAACGTAGTGGGCAGAGTGATGCGCCAATAAAAACAACGGCACAGCCAAATTACAATTAACTGACGTTTATTCTAAAATACAGGAATTTACATAATTAATGGAATGGATGGATTAATCAGGGATTTGAGTCCCTTGATCGTGGGCTCTGTAAACAGTTGAAACGGGATCTACTCAAACGGTGGTTCGAACGAGCACCAAAAAACACCTCTGCTCAGCTCGAGCTCTGCAACAGTTATCTTGTCCCGCCAGTTTTCACTGAGACAGTTCAATCCCAGGGGCCATCGTGCACCCCTAAGGACCATCTGGAGGGTAAGAAGACCACCATGATAGACCACCTCGATAGATGTTTCGGGATTTTCGGCCGGAGGTCACTGGTGTTGACCTCTGATTCCGAGCAGTTGCTATGGACGTTACAGTACTCATTAATATTAACTGTGTGTTTAGCATAATCATAAATTATACGTTAAAACATGCAATATTTTGAAGATCACCAAGACGTTCCACACTGAATAATAACATACCTAAATCTCAATGACGATATCCCCCTAAAAAAAACGAATTTGTAAATGAAATTTTCACCTACCATCCTACACATCTTCATTATAAATCCGTAGGAGCGGCAGGAGGATTATGTGACGTTCAGGCATTAAAATATTATGAGTGGTAGGTTCGTTACATACTTTCCACTGACTTTTTAATTTAATTTATAAATGACAAAAAATTATTTTGTTATAAATAACTTTATGTTAAAAATAATTTTGTAAATTTATTTAAAATTTGTATATTTGTAAATTTATTTAAAATTTGTATATTTGTTAATTTATTTAAAATTTGTATAGTTGTTAATTTATTTAATTGGGTAATATTAGTTTTCACTTTAATGTCTGTTTGGGGTTCCCGGTTATTATTTCTTAGAAATATAAAATTTTAAGGTGAAACGAAACTTTACTCATTGTAGAAGAAAGCAATGGATAAGCATAACTTTAAATACATTCATTAACGAAACTAAAGTGCCTAAATTTTGTGAAATTCACATGGAGGCGAGACTTTTGAGATACAGCGAGGCTTTTTCAAAGCGCGGCATCTTTCCTACAACTAAATAGGACGTAACTCTTTAAGTGTGATCCTTTCAGAAACTCTCTAACTGTATCATCAACTGAATGAATGACTAAATTTGAAACTCAATAAAGCGGTGAAGCCATTATTTTGCTTGCTCCAGTGGTTTCTGAAGCCAAGCGTATCGAACAGTACGCTTGGATACGAATGTACTACTCTTCGTGTCTTCTCGGCATTTAAGTTTCTGACGAGTTGAAAAGTGAAAACAATCCTGCGATATTTCGCTCTATACCGCTCACTAGTCGCTTCGAGCGACATATTGCTCGAAAAGAGAAAAGTAGTTTATTTTTGGAAGATCCGTCTGTTTCTGTTATCTGTCAAAGGTCCCTAAACCTATTCAGTGGAGAGCCAAATTAAGATTCTCATAGTTTTAACGGGAGTCGGATAGAAAAAAGACGTATACTTTTTATTGTGCATTAAACCCATAGTTAATAACTAAATGTATAAGGCTCCTAGCTAATAAGTAAATGTATTAAGCCCATAGCTAATAAGTTATATGCATAAAATCCATAGCTCAAAGTAAATGTATAAAGCCCACAGTTAATAAGTAAATAAATAAAACCTATTGCTAATAAGTAAATGTATGAAGCCTATAGCTAATAAGTTATATGCATAAAACCCATAACTAATAAGTAAATGTATGAAGCCTATAGCTAATAAGTTATATGCATAAAACCCATAACTAATAAGTAAATGTATGAAGCCTATAGCTAATAAGTTATATGCATAAAACCCATAACTAATAAGTAAATGTAAAAACCTCAGGGAAATTTATTCATCTAAGGTGCAATTTATTTCGATCAAACATTCGCGCATATACTGTTTATTTTATGCTATTTTAATATATTAAACAGCAAAATTAAGAGGATAAATTTGATTTTATCAAGATGTGCTTGATTTGATCATTTTTTTAATTGTTTGAAGCAGTACCCCTTTGAATAATTATTTTTGATTTTACAACAAATTGTGTTAGTGTACTTTATTCCAATAACATGAAATGTACATTATAAAGGGAAAAATCATTTTTACTGAACAATAATTAAAAAATATTTCAATTATTTTATAATTCATACAAAAAAGTTAATTCATTTTTTAATTAAAGTGTTTCCCACAATTTTGCTCATGGGTTTACATGCAGTACTGTTATTTATTTTTTATCAATATATTTTAGAAGACACTATGAAAAACTAAAAAAAAACAGTCAATTGATTTTACTAATTTTTCAAAATTAACTATTCTTCTAAATTCTAATTCCTTAGTTAAAGTGACCGTAACATAAAAACAAACAAAATTTTAAATATCTATATTAATTACAAAAGACTTAGCATTTTAAGCACATTTTAGTATTGAAAACAGAAAATTGACAAAAATGACTACAGTTTAAATTGTTTTCACAACTGATTTTCGATGGAAAAACTTAAATAACTGTACATAATGTAGCTATGGTCTTGAAATTTTGCCCTCGTATTCTTTAGAGTTGTAAATTAATGTAAGGTAATTAAAAAATTCCGACATTTTAGTTCATTTTTTGGGTACTGTGTACCCTTTACATCTTTCGAAGAGGATACTTTCTAAAAACGCGATCATTTAACCGTGTAATTCGAGGGCTACCTGTATTTTGTATAATAGCTCTTATCCTTTAACGCAGGTGTCGCCAATAACCCGTTGTGTTGCCCCTGTTCGACGTAAATTCAACTGCTTACCTTTAAGGCAGGAGTCCTCAAACTTATTGAGCCAAGGAATACATTAAAACACTCACAGAATTGCTCGGGCCGTTTCGAAAAAGGAGAGCATATTCCATTGTATTATGTATACAACATAACTTACAGCTGACAAGTAAAATTGCAAATCACGTAAATGAAAATTCTATGGTGGAAATTTTCCTATCTACAGTGCAGTTTGTTTCAATCGAAAATTCATACAAAATAAAGTTCAAACTTCGCTTTTTATCGATAAAATCATCAAAAATAGTAAAAATGGTAACGTTCCTAAGAAAAAGGAGAAACATGTTAAGACGTTTTTACCTTGGATTATCCCCACACAGATTTCAACGAACACATGTTTCTAACTAAGCCAATGATTAGTTTATTTTAATTGTTTAATATATGTATTAATTATTTATTATTTTGTGAGCATTCGCGGGACAGATAAATCTACTCCGAGGGCCGGATCCCGTCCATGAATCTTGGGAACGCCTTATCTATCATCTTTTTCGTAAATTTAATATTTTTGTGTAATTTATTATTTAAACTAAAATAGGAAGTTGTATATATTAACGTGCTTTCAGTTATATCATTCACTCTTAAATATATTCTTTATATTCAATGAGGGTAAATGCCACCTTTAGTGATGTATGAAAAATAGTTTTACGAGAGATGTAGATATGATCTAGACTCTAGATCATATCTACATCTCTCTACATTCTAGAGCAATAGAACCTTAGAACTGAAAAACCTAAACATGTTTTTAAAGTAGGTTTGAGATATGACTTCTTGAGCAGAGGATAAACCATTATAATTCTGGATTTCAAACTTCAAAATTGCAAGACTGGAATTTTTGAAAAGTGACATATTATTATATTACCCGAAACCCTTCATGTGTAAATTAAATGTACATGAAAAAAGGGGTTTCCATGGTATTACAATAGCTATGTTATCATATAAACACTGCCGTTCTCGAAAATGGAACACTATGAAAGAAGCATCCAATAGCTTTGAAATTTGTACGATTTTTGTACGAAATTTGTACGTATATCATGGATGGATATTCAAATGATTAGCAATGTAATTTCAATCATTTCACCCTTGTGCCTTATGTTATTCGTATAATAAATATGGCTTGTCCTTCATAGTGTTGCCATGCAATGTAGATTCATGTAATGTATATGTCAGCAATGTATATCCTGTGTAATTTCTAAGCAGTCAAACAACATTTCTTATTTACGGAATTTTAAACTTAAGAAACAGTATAGCGGGAGCGTAGAAACTATTTAAAAACTTTTGAAGTGCGTTCGAGGGGGGTCAAGATTGCCGTCCCCTGACCTAAAAGATTACAAAGTATTTATTTTATTTCAATTTGTTTCATATTTGTAAGAGCGAATTTCAAATGGAAGTTTAAAAATACGAAATCTGTAAATAATTTTAATCACTATTTTCAGCAGATGGTTCATACTGATACACTTCTAATCATCGAAATAGAAACATAACGTACGAAATACATTTAAGAGATCAAAATAGAAAACTGCGAAATTTCTTTCCCTTTATTTACTTCTAAGTACAGTTATAATGACAATTTCAGGATTTACACATCTTGATCATAAACAAAGGCATAAATAACATTAAGTGTTAGCCAGAAATTTAGGCTAGACACCGAAAACAGCCAGGAAATCGTAGTACCGGAAAATGTGTGAGTTTTCGTCTTCATTGTTGGTAAAATTATACTTGGAAATTAGAACGACGTGAGAAAATTTCTTCACAAAGCAAAATACACGCCCATATAGTTAGCTTTTATTTTGTTCACTTGACCAGAAAATAAGCATAGATGCATTTGAATTTTGGTAATTGATGAGAATTATTCAGGAAGTGCGATATCCCCGATTCATATTTTGGACAAAACATTTCCTCTGCGGTTGTCAGAAATTGCGAAAGTAAAACAAATGAATTGAAATTGCCTCAAAACTTAATAAAAAGAAATTTTCCTTTTCTTCTAGTTGGTTTTCGTGGCGGAAAAATATCCCATTGTCTTCTCCCATCCTTAGAGTATACGTGAATGCAAGTGAATGATGAATCACCCAATTATTACTTTTTGAACTAATGATGTTAATTCAAATTTTAAATATTTGGGTGATATATGACAGCATATAAGTTATAACAAAAATGTCTTACTTTTGATTACTAAGAGATACTTTTAAAAGAAAATGTAGATATATAGGTAGTTGAATGTACTTCGCACTGGAGCAACACACGGGCTATTTTAAAAGAGATATTTAAAACTCATATTTTTGTCTTCAGTTATATAGTTCATCATTAAGTAATGAAGTACATATTCATTTTTGTCCAGAAAATGTGAATGCATGAAAATAGAACCGAATCAGCATAATTAAAAGTTAAACTTTATTTCAATCTACAACGTAAATTAAAATTAAAATTACAATTCATTTAAAAAATAACATTTAGTAAAATTTGGTATTAAAATAACTTTTTTTAATTATTATCTAAGTTGAAAATAGAACCGAATCAGCATAATTAAAAGTTAAACTTTATTTCAATCTACAACGTAAATTAAAATTAAAATTAAAATTAATTTAAAAAATAATATTTAGTAAAATTTGGTATTAAAATAACTTTTTTTAATTATTATCTAAGTTGTTACGATAAATGACGCACCATTTTTATATTAAAATCAATATTTATTTGGTATTAGAAATTACATTAATAATCAAATATGAATTTCAATTCAAATTAATATTTAGCATACACATTATTTGAATCATTCAATTCATATTTTATTAACATTTACTATCAAATACAAATTTTAATTAAAATTAATGTTTAATTCCAACGGTCAATATTTCGGTTGATTTTCTTTTTGGTACTGAAAACTCTAATTTTTTGATAATTTTTTCCAATTCTAACCACTGACAACTAAAATAATAAAGTTCTCTCCTCCGATTTCGGAAGATAATTTCTATTTCTAGGCTTAAACTTTTTGTATCCTTCTCAAATTAGTTTATATGTGGTGTGATAATTTTAAGCTATAAAGTGTGCGACAGTGAATTTTTAGTTTATTTTTATAAAATATTGAAAATAAAATACTATAGCGTAAAATTTAATGAATAAGTACTTAAATCTAACAGTTTGTAGTTAAGTGTTTTGAAAATTTTAATTTGTCAATCATTAGCGATTTTGTTCAATATTCTTGGTAAGGTCAAACTTTTTTCGAAGAAACGTGTTGCATGTACCTTTATTCAAAGCTTTTTCCATTTCACATGCACATTAGTTTTCCTTATAATCATCATATTTTTATCCTGAAACTTTACAGCAAACAAAGGAAAACTTAAGTTTTCCAACTGATTAACTTATGAATTGAAGATAGTGAATAAAAAGATTTTCATTCTTTGCTCTTTCAGTGGTGATATTTTTCGTAGATAGCAATATTATTCTAATTTTGAATTTGTACATGTAATTACTATTGAAATTTAATTTCAATCCATCTAAAATGATAAAAATTAATATTTTTGGATTAGTGTATCTTTGTTTAATGGAGTTTTGTTTTTGTGTATTTTCCTCATATTAATATTAATAATATTTATTTTTAGGTAGTAGGAGACACAATGAATATAAAAAGGAATAATTTATTACTATTCTTAGGTAATACATTTTATTATTTCAAACTTTCGATTTTGTATCTTTTTATCAAGAGATTTCATTTTAATTATGAGAGCTCAAAACTGTTTTTCGTTTAATATTTTACTTGTTATTTTAGGTTTAATAGCAATTTCTACATCCTACTCAGAGGTAAGATAAAAGAAATTTAGTCAATTTATTCCTTTAAAGTTCTCTGTAGCAGGTGAGAGACCTGCGCGACGCCGTCTGCGTAGCCATAAACCTCCGTTAGATTTGAAATTTTTCAAATTAAAAAGAACGTGAGTTTCCGATCGTCATCTGTAAGATTTGAAACATCGAACTGTAAATTTTTCCTGGAATATGTTCTAATTTTCAGCGTCCGTGATTGTGTTTGTGTATTTTTGTGTTTGAAATCGTTTTATTGAACTTGTGTAATTGGATTGAGCGGTTCCCGTGTCTTCCATTGCAACTATTACTCTCATTTTGATGCTTAATAAAAGTGGTTTCAGATTCAATTTATGCTGTGGTAACTGTATTAAAAATTGTTTAGTTTGTTCCCCGTTATCTTATTGGGCCCGGAACATATTCAGAGGGGAGGGGCTGGCATCCCTCGAAATGTCCTTGATGCTACTAAAATAAATACTGGCGTTATTTATTTTTGTAGCATCTCACAAGGATCACTAAAATAAATAACTACAGCATTTATTTTAATGTAAATCGATGTTCTATTAAGCCCATAAGCAGAAAACTCGGAGGGACAGGTCTAAAAGTAGTCAATTATATTTGCAAGCGAAATGCACATTTAGTATTCAAGGCAAGCGAAGATTCCGTACATGTGGTAGGTGATAGAATAGGATGGAATCGAACAAGACGAGAAAATATATTGTCTATTTAACTTGACTTGAGTGACCAAACGGATGGGCCCGCGTCGATCCCTTCCCATAATATTTTAAATGTTAAAAACAATCCAAAATAATGGTTTTAGCTAAACTAATCAGCGTAAACCAGGTTTCGTTTATCGTACAGGTAAAATGTACGTAGATATGTCTGAAAACATTCGAATAGTCATTAAAAGTAATGTTCATATAGTAATATGGGCTTCTTAACCCCCCAAGTGGTTTCGAAGAGATATATCGTCCATCAAGAGACTGATTTTGCTAATGGCGAGATCTCTCGTCAAGATATTGTCGACTTTTTTATGATGACGAGATCAAGATCTGGCCAGTTTTTCTTCTAATGACGAGATATCTCGTCCACCAAGATCTGGTCAGCTTTACGACTGACGATATATCTTGTCGAGACAACCACCAGGAGGGTTAATCGGAATCGAAAATCAGGAAAGAAGATCGAGCCTCCCTCCAAATTTATTTTCTAAATAAGTGCCTGTTCCGGGAATAATTTATTGATTCTAACAAAGATATTGTTTTGAACATATTGTTATTAACTGGGTCCTTTTATCAAGAAAGTTATGTAATCTAGGATATTTAGAACTTAGGGACAATGCTTAACTATCCGCCCGACTGGGGGATAGTTAAGCACTAGTCCTACCAAGTGAACACGTTGACTTTATTTCTAATATTACGCAATGAAAATAACTAAAAAATGAAAATACAATTTAATCATTTTTTTTGTTACTTGATTTTAGTATGTCCTAAAATATACAACATATTTTTGAAATAAAATGAATAATTAATGCGTGTACAACTAGGAAAGGAAACGTCCAGCACCTCACAGATGCATCGCGATCTCATTTGTTAAAAAAAGACCCGTGATTAATGGAGGAATGATTACTATGCGCATATCAATTTAAAATTCGGGCAACTTCATTTACATTTTCTTTCTCTCCATAGAGCAGCAAGTTTTCTGATGAGCAAGTCCGTCCCGAGTTCGAATCCCAAAGGACCTCTTCCAGCCAACCAAGTGCCATTGATCACCGAGATGAAGTGAGGTTAACTCATCAGAACGTTACACCGCCATCAGAGCGATTCTTAAAGCCTTCCGGAGGTTTGTCCTCAGGCAATGAAGTTGCCTATCATTCTTCAGCATCACGAGAACGCAAAGGAAAGAGAAAAAACCTCACAATCCCGAAACTGACGAAGAGAATTTCCGAACCGCATCCATTGAATGTCGAGAAAAATGGCGACGATCCAGTTCCTCAAGATCGTGAACCAAAAAGCACGTCTGAAAAAATGTCTGATGATAGCAGTAAGTGTGTGCCATTAACTTTGTGATTTACCTTACTCTTCAAATAATTCTCAAACGGATAACAACTTTACAATATTTAATAAAAAAGATACGTGTGACAATATTTTCGTTTTCAATAAATAGTTTGGAATATTTTCGATTAAAAAATTCAAAAATTATTTCTAATCAAGTAAAATGTTAGTCACATTAAGTAACTGAGGGTGTTTAAAGAACGCTTCTTATTCAAGGTTTAATAAGCATTCAGATTCTTCTAAACAATTGGATTCGTATAAAATTTTTAAAAGTTAATTATTTTATGTAAATTTTCGAAGAAAAGTCCATATTTTTATGATTGTTGCCATTCAATTATTAGCAAGTAAAATGTGACGATAGAAAATATGAGTATTTCTACAAGGGCCGTGGCAGCCCACTTGGAAGAGCAACGGATTAGCAACTGGAGGGTTGCGTGTTCGAAACTCGGTCCAGCCAAAGACCGTGGTGTGGAAGTTTGGAGAGTGGGGTGCCAGCCCAGGTGTTGCTCTCGTCATCTGACCGTGGTTCGAAATTACGAGACGTCCTTGGATGTTTCCTTTGGGATCGATCACGAACCGTCGCCAATAGCCCGTTGTGTTGCTCCAGTGCGACGTTAATTAACTACCTACCTTTATATTTTTGCAGAAATTGTAGCAACTATAAATGAAGAATTATTCCATTAGCAGTACTTCTCTAGCCAAAGAAAGCGGTTTATCTGTTTTTAAAATGCCAAAAGTAAACCACTCAATAGCATAATATAAAAAATTGCATTTATAAAAAAATAGATAGAATTTTAGAGGGATTTTACATTTAAAAAAATAAATATAGCACTTTTCTTTGTAGTATTGTGCCTCATACTTTGAAAGAGAAAGAACGCTTTAGTTCTATGTCCCATCTAAACAGCCAGTGAAATTTAAACAGTTAGTAAATAGTTAGCGAATAGTGATAATTTCGAACACGGATTATTTAAATAAGCATTTTTCATCAGATTTCTCAATATCAAATTATTCATTACTTATTTATATTTCAAGCATTGTAAAAACAAAAGGTCATAAATTCGATCTGAAGTTGAAAAGTGAAAAAAGTACAATAATGTCCACTGAAAATAGTGAATAAAAATAAATATAATTGATTCAAAAGTAAACTTTTAATTAAAATCCTTATGAGAGAGGACTACAGTTGCTTTGCATAATTTCAAAATAACATAATACCGAGTTGGTTAAGATCAAGATAATTTATCTTTAATGCAATAATTCTAATCACAATCTATAAATACATCTGATCACATACATAATACTCTATTCAAAGACAATAACGTTTTATCTTAACAGAATAAGATGAAGGTTAATCGTAATAGAACTAATAGTAATCACATTTCTGACTTGCCTATGGAATTTTCGCTATCAAAAAATAATATTTAAAATAACATAAATATTATTCAAGACTTTTCTTTGAAATATGTATGCAAATTCTCCAAAACTTTATATGTAGTATATTCATTTCAGTTGAATAAACTTGAAAATTATGAATGCAAAACTGCTTTCACAAGATGCAAAAGCAAATATAAATACCAACTTTCCCATTCTATTAGGTGTTGGACGAGATTTATATTTCGCCTCTTTTAAAACTCAAAGTGTGGTATGGTGCTATAAGCAAGACTCGATAGTTAAATACTAAAGTATTTGGTTTTTAACTTTTATCGTAAAACAAAACTTTTCGACCGAATATTAAAGCAGAGATTACTCTTTTGTCTTTTTATAATATTTATATTATTGTACTGTTTTTGTTTGCAGATGCGACTGACAAATCCGTCGAAATTCCAGAAACCTATAAGTATGATTCTGTTAGAATTACTGAAAAGCAAAACAATAATTCAAGTCATAATTCTAAAAGGAAAATCAAGAAACGTCCAAAATTCAATCCTATTAAGAAATCCGAAGTAAAATCTGTAATATCCCCTAAACACTCGAATGATTGGTTAGTTAGTAATGAGCGATCGGAAGATATATTAGTGCCAAATGTAACAGTAAATCAGAATAAAACAAATCCAGGAACCGTAAACAAATATATTGACGACGAAAAGCAAGGAAAAGGGAGACAAGTTCAGAACAGCAAAACACAGGAAACAAATCAAACGTTACCAACTATAAGCTGGGAGAATATTGAAGAGCAACGAAAACCAAAATTAGAAGCAATAAGTCATCACAACAGTACCAGCTTAGATGAATCAACTGAAAAGGAGACGGAATCAGGCTTAAAAATGCCAAGTAATACCTCACCATTTGAAAAAAATAAAAAGAGGCAGAAAAAAATTAAACGACTCCGAAAGCGTCTTCAAAATAAAAATTCGACTGTCCCTACAGAAGTATCTTCTAATTCTACGCTAGTCACTGAGGAGAAACTCTCCAATGACACAACTTTACTACATCGCGAACTTCAAAAGGACAGCTTAGCTTTAAACCGTATTCAAAAAGAAACAGATAAAGGCAGTCTGATTGACGCAAGTATCGATAGAAAAAACCACACGGAAATAGAATCCAGCAGTGAATTTCCTTTCGTGAAGTCCACGGAATACTCAGAAATAGACTTCAAGAATGCCCAAATACCTAAATTTCAAGAAATAGACAGGGAACTGCCGACAGAACATAAATTCCTCAAAGATAACTTAAAACCTCATAATATTCCCGAGAATACACCAGAAATTGATAGTAAAGGTAATGGCTATTACCTATTAAGTTTCAATTACAAGGGCGAAAAGGCATACAAACCAAAGGATATTATAAAACTGTCCCCCATCGCAACTGTAAAAGAATTAGTCAAAAAAGCCCATACCTCACAGGAAAAAAAGATAATGTCAACCAAGAAACAGACATCTGAGAGAGGCAAAGTCACACACACTGCCAGAAAGCAGCAAGAGACTGCAAAAGAGAAGCACCCGCATGTTAAAAAGTTTGATTTCTCGAAAAGGCATAAGTTACATCCAGATGAAGATGATGTGGAAGTGAGAAAAGAAACAACAGAGCCAGAGATTTATGAAAATTATGGTGACATCAAAAAAGTGAACAAGCCTGTCGTTAATTTTAAACGCAAAACAGTGAAAAAGTCTAAAGAGCCATTGTGGAAGCCTTCAAAAAGTGAAGTACGTTCTCCAGAGAAAAAATATGAAACTTCTTGGGACACTGATAAAGCCAAAACCAATAGAGATAACGACCATGAAATTCATTTTGTAGTGAAAAATAATGATAGAAGTCCATATCCAAACAAAAAAGACAACGTACCTTGGACGAGCCAAAAACCATCAAACCCAAAAGAAAACTTTTCAAGTCAATTGAGAGATATTGGAGCCATTGATAAAAAGACACGTGAATATGATCACGTTCTACGTTCTAAGAAAAAATCCATCACTCCATCTAAAGAAAATGGGAAATATTATATACATATGTTTAAGAAGGTAGGTGATTTTAGTTTAGAAAGTCACGATCCGAGTAGTGATACAATCTCAAGAAATGATGGATATATGTCCTCCATTAAATTACGATGGAACGATGATGATAGACGCGCACAAGTAGAAACATCAGTCGACAGCAGGATGCAACCATTCGAACTCATAATGAAACATGACGATCCTTTCTCCAGCTCAGATACACATACTGTATCACTTGGAGTAACTAAACAAGAAGTGAATGACGATGTGCCTAAAAAACCTCGGATACACGAAAATGTAGCTGAGAGACAATCAATTAGAAAGAGTGTTGAAACGGAGACCATTTACCGAAGAAAAAGATCTAGTAATGATCGAAATAAACATTTTTTCACGTCCCATTTCGTAAAAGGAGCTGTAAAACCTGTGGTAAACTCAACCTATGAGAAAACTTTTCCATACAGCTCACTTATACAAAATCAAGACAGAATTCATTCTTCTGAATCATCCTTCAATCCTCAGATGTACAGTAACTCAAACAAGCGAACCATTTCACAAAAAGACATGCAAAATAAACATCCTGAAATTCGATCCTATTACCTGAAACCTTCCAGTGCAGAAGAAGCTAAAAAATTCGCGAGTGAATTTCGTGATGAACAATTCATCAAAAGTTTCCCATTTAGTGCTTACCAAAAACCAGCAAGGCAACGAGAAACAAAAAAAGTTGAAATATTTCGTGCCTACCAGTTGCCAAATAGACCACCCCAGCATAAGTCGAATCCGATCAATTTTTATAACAATGCAAAAGAAGTAAAACATATACCCCCATTGCCTAGGAATACCAATGTTAGAAGTTTAACATACCCACGAAAAAATATAACTAAGACATTCAATTCTGGTTTGAATGGCTCTTCTGAAACGAAAATCGCCAAATCTGTCCAGCCCAACTTTAATAATAATAAACATGATAGCAACGAAACAAAATATCTACATGGAGAGAGAGAACCAAAAATATCACGCAGAGAAAACCCATTCGTTCGTGAAATTTTTAGTGTTAAAACCAAATTGAACTTGGAAATTAAACCTGCTGCAAACGAAAGAATACCAATACGCAGGGAGTTCTATCACAAATTTAAACATTTGCTCAGACCGAATTTACGCATTCAAAATCAAAACGGTGACCTTAATTCAAGAGATAAAATTTACGAAAAGGACAATTTTCATGGAAGACCCGATTTAGCAGGTAAAGATGAATTAATTCCAAAAACAATTGCTCATGATTTCATTCAACAAGCTGGAAGTCAGCAACTACAACAACTTCCTAGCACTAACTTCGGTAGCTATCTTCGATCAAAAGATCGAGGTAGTGATGCAGGGAAGACAAAAAGCATCAAAAGAGTTAATCAACTAGAAGATAACTATGGATTACATGAATATAGTGACAATTATCCCAGATATAACTCAATACCTAAAACGCATTTTACATGTAATGAACACAAAGCTGGTTACTATGCTGATCCTGAAACAGGATGCCAGGTAAGAACTTTAAATAATAATACTGATTACATAAAAAGTAGCCATTATTGAAATGTTTAAAATTGAGGTACATTTTGTGATTAGAAATTCTGTTTCCCGTTGAAACTTGCAGTTGGCGCTCTCTTCAACTTGAAGGGGCGCCACGGCTCAGGTTGCCAGACACTATCCTTTGTTTGCCCTATACGATTGAAACAGGTGATACATTTATAATAGGCTTTTTTATGTAAAACTAAATGTAGATGGCGCTAGTATTTTGTGGTAGAACAGTGCCTGTATGCACTCTGTATTAGATAACCAGAAGTAAAATCTGCGGGTCCCTGTGGTTTGTTTATTTACACTGAAAATCCCTTTCATACAGAAAGTCTATAATGCTAACCCTACACCGGTGCAACTATACCTTGAAGTAAAGACATAATATTTTGCGTTACCAGCAAACTTTCTCGGCATATAGAGCATGCTTGAGCCACTCCAATTGCTTTACTACAGCAATACTATCATTAAAAATATTGAATATGGCTGTTGGTTCTACTGGGCATGTTCGCCGTGGCTTCTCTTCATATTAAGATAGAAGCACTTTACCCATTAATTTTAAGATAAATTATTTATTTGGCAAAATTTTTATATTTAAGAAGGGGAACCGTTAAGCTCACAAAGGGTGAGATTTTCTTAGGCAATAGATGAACTGGCGAAAGACCAACATATCTATTATTTACAAAACGGTCCCATTTAAGAACATGCCTTAAACATTTTAAAAGTTAATCGGTATGTCAGGATTTAGTCTGTTTTCCATGAAATTGAAATAGTAAAGATTTCTATCTACCCCAAAATCATATAGATGGATATGATAATGGGCATATGTGGTTGCAACATTATTTATAACGAGAGTGAAAACATCATCGACCCTTTAATGAAATAGACGGAGTGTGGAGCAACTTCATGCTTTTCTTCCGGTTGCTCGGTTTGAAGATCTGTCACGTAGTTGTGGAGAAAAGCATGAATCCTAATGTGGGACGAACTATTGACTGGTTAAAGGAATTTTCAAGCGTGATTATAAACACTAGTCCACGCTTTTAGTCAATAGGCCCAAAAGATTCGTAAGCCAACGTGACTTACCCTTCCGAGATCTTACGACAGGGACTCCGTCCACATGCTGTCTATTTCATTTGAAGTTCGATGGAAAGTAAACACAACTTAATTCAATGCGAGATAGTGAAGGCAATTACCATGATCTGACGATTTTCGTTGACCTGGAACCTGATGACTAAACCCTCCAAGTGATTTTGAAGAGACATCGCGTCCATCAATGCTAATGTCAATTTCGCAAATGACGTGATTTCGTCTTCAAGATATTGCCGATTTTTTATGGTGACGAGATCAAGATCGGGTCAGTTCTTTTCCAATGATGAGATATCTCGTCCATCAAGATCTGGTCAGTTCTGCTAATGACGAGATATCTCGTCTTGAATATCTCGTATACCAAGAGGGTCACAAGTTATTCAATCGGTATCATCCCAAGTAAGAAAATTTGACAGAAAATCAAAACCCACTTTTTCAATCAAAACTGAAAAAATTTAAATGCTGCTCTAAAATTTCATAAACTTCTCTCGTGTCGAGAAATATTACTTCAAGGTCATTACCCAACAGTTTTAAGAGCTTAATGCTTTAAGGGGTAACCCGAAAAGACAGGACTGAGTGAAGGTGATTGACCAAATATCACTAGAAGACGATTTTATTCTTCCCACTAACCTAAAAAATCATCACATTTACTTTCTAAACATTAAAGAATGCTTCAAGCCATTTTTGTAAGCTAGCTCTCCAACTCTCGATAAAGGAAAGCAATGTTCTTCAGTAACTAGGTTAATCCTCAATCATCGTTACGAAGAATTCACCATTAAAATACTAAATCGCTGAATTAAAATAACTCGAGGAGTCTACGAACCTTATCTTTCTGCTTCGTTAAGAAATCTCACTTTTCTACTCACTTCAGATTTTTTTAATCCGTTGTGAGAAGTTAAGAGGCAAGAAAGGTCATAGAGTATTCTTTACTCACTGAAACAAAAAATACAGTTAACTGTAAAACAGAAATTAAATAGATGGGGGATTCTATATCACAGATATTTGAATCGTTTGATTTTCCTTTTCTAAGATTTATTTATAAAATTTACCATAAGCATTACACAAAATCATATTTAGAGCAGTGATAAATCAGTAGTCTTGCTAAAAATGCCAAACAATATTTTGTTAATGAAACCATCACCATTTTATAATAGTTTTCACTCTTTAAGGAAAATAAAAATTAGGCCTTTTTAAGGTTATTTTATATACTTTTAAGGCTACATTTAACAAGGATAGTACATGCATAGGTGAAGAAATTTTCCAAGGTGCTATGGTTAGATTTCAGATCTAGCAAATATACTTGTCTAAGATCAAGTGTCATTGATATTGGTTTTAGCGGGTGTAAAGAAAGATCTGCATTGGAGGGGTCTTCTTAAAATAGTCTAAATTACTTATCTGAAGTCATGGGTTTTGTGGTCATAGGTTTTGAATGGAGACGACATAAAACGTGTAGTGGTGTTTTTAAATAAGGCTTATTTACATATTTTAAGAAGTTAAGGCAAATATTAAGGCATTTTAAAGGTCCTTAAAAAACTAAAATTACAAATCGGGCCTATTTAAAGCCCTTGGGAACCATGTAATAAAAACATTATTAATAAAAATTCAAAAGGGACATTTTTCGCTTGGACGTTTTTTGATACAAGGGTGATATTTGGCCAATCTGCGTCAAACACAAGATAGACAATGTCAAGTAATGGACATACACACATACAAGGAAAGTTTTAGTGACGCAGAAATACAACCAAGGAGGAATCGAACCTGCGCCGCCTGCAAGTCGACTGTTGCTAACGCAGTGTACAAACCCAGTGAGCAACAACGGCCTCATTGTTCGCCTGATAGAAAGTTTGGAACCTGCAATATAAAGCACAGTAAATATTTGACGTATTTTTGGATGTTTGTAGTTTTCCCCTAGTTTAGTCTAAAAGCAGCGTAGAAGATTCTTCAATAATATTCCATACTTCGAATAACAGCAATGAAAAAATAAAACCAATTTTTAATAAGTTAAGATTAAATTTATAATGGGGAAAATCAGTAATCATTATTTAGTGAAAGTAACTGATGTTATATTTTTTCTTTTAAGCATGTCGATTGCTGAGACGTGTTTACTACATTGCCATTCTCAAAATTTTAATTCCATTTTATAGGTATTCCACCTGTGCCAAGGAGGCGGGGAAAAGCATTCTTTCTTGTGTCCAAACAAAACGTTATTCAACCAACTGTTGTTGGTTTGCGATTGGCACAACAAAGTCAACTGCGAAGAATCCGTATCGTTTTACAATGTAAATGACCGCATTTACCGCCAACACTCTGCTCCTAAAGAATACAGAAACACGAATCACAACTACGACGCTGGCTTTGATAACAATTACCACAACAGGAATTCACAACAGAGTAGGTCGACATTCAAACCAGATAGGAAACGTGGTATAGAGAAATTAACATCAGAAACGATATTGCATGGCCATCATGACAGCAGTGAAGCATTGGAAACAAGAATCTCTCTGCCAAACAGCTCAACCAACGACGACCAAATCGATGCTGATTCTGTCTTGATTGTGGAACCTGAAAGCGACGCTAAATTACCATGGAACGATACTTTACAAAGCAACAGGAAACCTGTGTACCATAGCATCAGTGATTCTAAAAGCATCTCTAATGATTCCTCGTTCAAAAATAATACTTCGAATCCCAAAGGATTCCACTACTACAAAGAAGATGAGTATCTGATTCTCCATGATATTCCACCACCACAAAATAATATAAGCACCAGCCCTAAGCGTTTTGAACATGAAATAAAAGATAAAAAAACCAACTGGAATCCAGTAAAGCTTCGTAAATCCACGTATGAACAGTCAATAAAAGAGAAAGGAAAGTTAAGACAAAATAAACCTATCGATCATAGAGATATTTCGATCAAAAAAACCCTATATAAAAAGTACTCGAAACCAGTAAACTACGAAACCGAACAAAGGAGTAACCCGACAAAAGTAAAATATGGTTTCACAAAAGAACAGGAAGAATATTTGCCCACTTTTAAGAAACCCGAGAAAAAGAATATTTCTCTTACAGAGACTTCAGATAAATACTCAGTTACCACAGAAAGCATAAAGTCAAAACCTTCTAAGCATCCATTGACAGCTCAACATATTAAACGAAAACCCTTGTTCCCTCAAATGATATTAAAAACAAAGAATGTTTCGGTCAGTAAAAGCCAAACTATGCCTCTTCGATCTGAAGCAATCACAAAAGAAAACAAAAAGAATGTTCAAAATCATAGCGGTAAACTCATGAAAACACCCCAAGTAGAAGTACCCAGGCATGCAATTTCTAATCAGAATTCAGAATACAGACCCAAGACTCCAAAAACAAGTGAGAAGTATAAGAATCATAAAACAGACGAAACTAACGTAGATCTTGTGTATAAATACCCTCTATCAATAAATATCAAAAAGAATAATTCATCTGATCAGGGAAACTTTGGACAAAGGAAAAATGACTCCAAAATAATTGATTTTAGAAGTATTCAACTGCCTCATTTCGAAAAACCTGTTAACAATGAGGAAGAAACAAATAAAAAACACCACGTTGAACGAAAAAATGTTGATCAGCATATAGATGTCAGTTCGCGGATCGCAGATATTTTTTCTGGCATAAAAACCATTGGAGTTGATGTAAGTAAAATACTGGATAATAAAGATAGCATTTATAAAAACATTCAAATAACAAAATCATTGCCAATCCCATCGGAAGCAGCACAGAAGGTTCGCAACATAAGCCTAGAACCCTTCACCTTTGATAAACTTTTACCGAAGACATTAAAAGTACAATCGAAAGGTGAAACCATCGAGACATCACGAACACCGGTGCAAACGGTCCCCAAATTCTTTCAAGACATTAACGCTGAAATTAATACAAAAGTCCACATGAAAAATGTACTTTTAGATAAAGATCAGAAAGAGTTCTCCCAATCAAAACCTAGTAACTACGAAACAAGTGCAACTAGGAATAATGAAACGGTTACAGCTACCGACCTCCAAACAGATATGAAGGTTGCGAATAGAATGAACGAATATAATAGAAATGGAACTTCAGTTATCAATGAATTTCACCCAATAACAAGCAATTCAAATGTTCAATCACACAAAAATGATAATGAATCTGAGCGAATATTCAGTTCCATAAATATTGATTCAAAACAGAAATCCAGCATTAATGGATTTTCAGAGGCTTATGTAAGGCAACCAATTCACTCTAGTCAATACCCATACGGTTATACAGATCAAACAGTTTCTGTTTCGAAAGTTTTGTACATTCCTTCCGAAAGTAAGGAAAACTCTAAAGGAATTCAATACGCGCAGAATCCAAAAGAACAAGAATCTGAAATTTTAAAAACTGTGTCAAACCCTAGTACATTCAGAGTCCAGAAATATAAAGAATCCGACCTAATTTCCACATCAGTAAAGCCTACCCTTAACATAGATCCAACACCTATTACGCCAAGTAATTCTTTTCAGCGAAGTCAACCCATTATTGAGATTTCTCCAACTTTTGCAATATCTGGATATAATAATTTAAATCTGAACGCAAACCAAAACGTTCATGAATCCCCTGAAAACAAGGATTACGCTAATGGAAAATTCCTCACTGGGGCACGTGGCAGACACTCATACATGAAAAGTCTTCCTCGAAGAACTAGCAAGTCACACCCTAGTGCTGAAAAGCATGTCCCCGAAAGACAACCAAAGAAACAGACACTTCCAACACAAGAGAATCTTCCAGCATTTATTTTTTCAGCGAATCCATTTTCGAAACACAAAATCTTGGGACAGAATACGAAGACTTCTCAGAATGAACCTCTGCTTAACCATAAGCCGACATACAAAACTACACTGCCATCGAGAGAACATTCAAAACCACCTATCCAGAAAAACAACCATCCTCCACAAAGCGAAAACAATGACAGTTCTTCAAGTTCAGAATGCGACGAGTCTAATTCGAGAGAAAGTGCAGAATTATCGAAAACCATTCAGCTAGGTAAAAATGGCCCATACTATAACAATATCAAAATTGTTCCTGTACGATCTCATCCATCGGGAAGGATATACGAGTTCATTGGTGGGAAAGTAGTAAGAAAATCTCCAACGAAGCAAGATGATCAGAAAACTAGCAGCGATGGGTGCCAAAACAATCAAGGAAACAACCAGATGAAACAAGATATCGTAAATTTAGAAATCCCACAAACTGAACAAGTTAGTGGTACCACTGGAAGAAATCCCATTAACGGTGGATACAAGAATTCACCTCAATCAGATCACCAGAACTCGGGTAAATATGTGCCTTTGTTCGCAAGTAATCCAGCGATCAATGGCCGAAACAATCCAGGAAATCAACAAGGAACCGTTAATTCTGAATTCTCAGGTGGTAGACAAGTTCATTTGGAGGCTAAAAGGCCTAGTAGCAGCGGACGCCATACTTTATCAGATCAACAGACCTCAGATAAACTTTCTCCGCGGTTGAAAAGCAAGTCAGCTATTGAAGGAGTTCTTAAGGAGCAAGGACAATTGAAAAGACCAATAAAATTATTTGAAACTCAGAAGAAATACGAACGTGTGCCAGTGACTGAAATTGCCTATCCAAACGGCGGTACATATCAAAATGGTAGCTACAATCGTCCATCAGAACCTGCAAGCGTTGCTCTGGATAAAACCCAAAATAAGAAATCTTCATCAGAAGAATCAACTGAAAATATAAAAACATCGAAATCAAGAGGTACTGAAGGTGAAAGAAATTCGAAATACGCTTCTATAGAAAGAGCTGCTGAATTGGAAGCAGAGCGCATGATTCAAAGTAGAAGTCCGAGCTGATAACGGAATACTTGGTAGGTGACTAAGTAACGAATCCTACAATCAAAAGATAAAATAAAGTTCTTAAAACAAAGTAATTCACAGTTCGGCAAATCTCCTTGATCTGTAGAACAATTTGAAATTCTTTATCGATCATTGTATATATATTGTAAATAAAATATTTTTATACAAATTTTATTCGCAGCTTACTTTTTCAATTTTAAATTGTGAAAACTTTATTTAGCATGCTTACAAAAAAGGAGTGGATAGGAACCTAACTTGCCCCAGCACCATCAAATCACTTAGGTGTCAGATCATTCGAGATCCAAATATTTATAATAAAATCCGTTTGTACAAAATTTCTGTTCTAATATTTGTGAGTAATCACCATTCCATCTCTTTTGCTCCTTCTGATCACACAGTTGATTTCATGATTACTTAAATCAACTATAATTGCATCCAAGAGTTTTTAGCAAGGCTCTTACAATAATGACTGTTAATAACTATCAGGTTTATTAACTTAAATCAAAGGAGAAATTAAAAGTCAATTTCAACTGAATTCATATTTTAGATTTTCTTCAACGATCAAAAATTATTTTCTTTCATTTTTAACCTTTTTTAAATTTTATTCGAAATTTAGTATCAGTCAAATTTTATAGGACCGATGAGGTGTGGCCAGGTAACACATCTCTAAAATCTATATTCCCATGATTTTGTTGAACAAAATACATTAAGATACAATCCTAAAAGCTCTGCTTTAAGAGGTCCAAATGTCGTTTCGTTGTTTTAGTTTTCAGTTGAGTAGAATTTCTGTAGGCCTTACTGGAAATATCAAAATAAAATTTTTTGAATGAAATTGGGAGAAAAAATCACAATTTAAATAATGCAGATGCACAATATTTGCAATAACTTTAACAAGCACATTTTTACAGTTAATATTTATCACTGCCTTTTAATTTTAAAAATATAATGAAATATAGACATGAAAATTTCATATTTCAAAATAAATTTAGTGATCTACACTGAAAAAGCTATTGAAGAATGTTTTACAACCGAAGTCTTCAACCAAAACTCAGAATCACAACTGGAAAAATAGTTCCAGTTGAATTGAAATCAAAAACAAAAATCCAGCATTCTTAAATCTATCAAAAATATATACTTGTAAAACTTAAGTAACTATAACATATCAGAAAATATTATTAGCCTTGTCGCAATTTAAAGGCTTGATAGTGTTACCAAAGTACTACAAAATTCCATGTCTGTTATATCACATTAAAATACTCTCATACACAGTTAAATAAGAAAAGCTTTTATTTTACACTTTATATACAAAGTTGAAAAGGGAAAGGAAACAAATAACTCAGGAATGCTAATTTCAATAACTTCATTAAACATATTTGTATAAATTCAATGCATGAATACATTTGTTCATTAAGCTCAAAAAGAATTTAAATAATTTCCTGTATAAGCAAATAAACAGTTTAAACTTTTAATGCCCTTCAATTTAACAACAGTATTGACAAGGAACATTTTTATTAAAAATGGTTTGTACACAAATTACATCACATTTGCATTATATTCGAACAATTATGTTTTTAAATTCCTTTTGCCTAAACCATTTAATGGAATGTTTGAATTTTCAAACCTTTTGCTCTGATACAGTATCATCAAAAAACTCATTTGGTTGTAAAACACATTTGTGTTGATCAAATTAAAATACCCAATTATGAGTAAGAAATGCAAAATTACAGATCTAAGTAAATCTGTGACAAATATTAAATTAAATTTACAATCTTTCACAGAATGATATACTTACAATCTATCTTATTGAAAATGAGCATTCAGTCTTGTTTTATAAGTGAAACAGTATCAGTAAATAATTGACAGAAAAATATTTGTGAATGCATTAATGCAGAACGAAAACTGAAAAAAGAACCAAAGTTCCTACTAATTCAAATAAGAATACAGGGTTTAATTGAGATATTTTTACAAAAGGACGAAAAATTGCATAAATTAAGGACAAATTATAAAATTTTAATTAATATTTTTAGTAGAAATTTATTCAATTTTAATTTTTGAATAACTAAAAATTATATGTAATAGATTCAAATAAGGAAAGTGCATCCTATATACAACTGTAAAAAAAATCGTATAACTAGAGAGAGAACTACATTAAAGAATAATTACATATTCTATACAAAATAAATACCATTTACATCATTTCCAAGAATACAATATTTTTAAAATTGAATCAATTCAAATAACTTTATGTTACTAACAAATCCTATGAAAGAAGTACCTGGATTAGAGCAAATTAAATCAGAGCTGATTAACAAAATTTATTTAAGTATTTTTATTTTAATGAAAAGTTAATTATATATAACTCAAAGATTTCACACATTAGGAATCACATGGGAGAAAAAATAACACTTCGAGAGGAACATTGCATTTCGAACTGAATACCTTTTACAACATTAATAAACTAATGTCATTCAAAATTTATTGCCATAAATTTTTGAACATTCATTCAACATTTTAATATCGCAAAATATTTGACAAAAGGCAAGTTCATAGTTACTACATAGTTGGGTTTGTTTAAATTCTACATAAAAATTCATTTCCACTAAATCACAGATGAAGTATTAATTTACAACTAAATTCAATATAAATGAAAATATTATACCTAAAATTAAATAAACAATGTGCTAAAAAGTGGACTAGAGTATGTGCAAATAAAAACTTTTGTTACTAGTTATTTGACTTATGTGAAAATCGTACATGGAGAAAAGCATTAAAGTGCTCTAAAAAGATTATAGGATTAAAACAACACAGAAGAAGCAAAATGTATAGAATAACAGGCTAAATTCTAGTTAAACATAAATATGAATAAAAAGCATAACAAAACTTTCTTAAAAGAACACTAACTAGATTCCTATCATATATGCCTTATTTTGTCTAAGATACCTCAAATACAAACAGATGAATGAAACTTTTTGTTTGTTCTATTGACATAAATGCATTTGAATTTGTTTACTCATAAAATAGGTTATAATAAGGAAGGACACAATTAACACCAGCTTGGAACAAACACAAAATTTGAAATGAAAGACAACACTAGAATTAAGATAAAAATTAATTCTTAACACTTTATTACATGCAAGTGTAGATCACGGTGAAAGACTATCATTTTTAAATGCCTTTCAAAATGTTTTTTAGGAATGTTTATAAAACTCTTCAATACTATTTGAAGCTTGAAGCAAATTGGTAATTCATGGAGCACTTTTTCAGAACAGTAGACTTGGATATTAATTATTGTTTACTACAATTAGAGTAACTATTGAAGTTCAATTTTCCAACATGTAAGCAACTAAAGTTAATAATCATCACACAAAACAAAAGTAAATTATCAATCTTGAAATTATTTTGAATTTTTATTTTTTTAAAAAGTAGCATGACCTTGAAAGGAATCAAGTTTTATTATATTATTCACTAAGTATATTTGAATTTAGAATTAAACGAAAAATATATTTTTGAACATTAATTAAAATAAACTTTATTAAATAAATAAAGACTACCCCTCTTTTTTAAAAGAAACCATGTTATACAAATTAAGCAGTAGTAATTTCAATAACTCATGAAGTTTTATTACGATGTGCATATATATATATATATATATATATATATATATATATATATATATATATATATAACCAATAAGCAATACTTTTAAATTCGTTTTCTCACATACATAATTAAAGGATCTTGTTGAGAAAAGATTTCTTTCTCTAAAAAGTGTCAGTATTTCCTGGTAATTTCGATGGCAATCCAGTTAAAACTAGATTAAAATACTGTTTAAGAGTGTCATTGGATAAACTTTCTAACAAGACATGTTTGACAATAGCTCTTATCCCAGACTAGTTAAGTTTCTTCTATTTAATAGTACACAAGTACTGTTGCTGATGGAAGATATATAAATATTTTTCATCACAGTTAAGATTCGGTTAAATCTACGGAGAAAATTCATCATTTCCATTTTGCACTTATTGACGATGCATAGAGGGCTGTACAAATGTATGAAGAGTGGTCTTTCTAATAATCTTCCTAAAGTGATGAATGAATGCTTGATTCAAATACAAATGCATAGCATTTGCTAAGAAATAGCAAAGAATTGCTATTTGAAGGAACTCCACTTTGAGATGGAGAAAAACTTTAATTGTATTAACTAGAAACATTATAGATCCATATCCATGCTTTAACTTGGTGTCTGTGGTGGCTCACTGCTGAAATATGGAGCAGTTTGGTGATCTAGAAGTGTATGGCACACATTACACACTTTAAACTGTCGCTTTTTTGGTCCACTATTTACAGTTCTTGAAGTGCACTCCTGGCAAAATATTTTACCACAATGGTTGCAATGAGCCTAAAATGAAAGAAAGTTATAATCATATAATTAGAGAAAACATTTTTGAATGATCATGCATATAAGAGGTTAAAAAACCATCCTATATTTATAATGCTGAAAAATACATTGTCCTGCTCAATTCCAGTTAGCATTAATTTATGTATGCATATTAAACCTCTTGGTGATTGTCTCGATGAGATACCTCGTCGAGACAAACACCCAAAGGGTTCGTCATTAGCAAAACTGATTGAATCTTGATGGACGAGATACCTTGTCATTAGATGAAAACTGGCAAGATCTTGACCATTTCATTCAAAAATCAGCAGTATCTTGTCATTAACAAAATTGGTCAGATCTTGTTGCATGAAATATCTCATCAAAACTATTTAGAGGGTCAAAACGAAAACTACATTTTTAAAGTGGACAGTGATAAATTTATTCTGAAAAGTAAGTAAAGTTTTATACTGAAAAGTAAAAGCCTCACATTGAATCAACCTTGAACAAGAATAAATCAAGATTCAAGTTTGTACATTAAAGTTAGACATTTTGGGGGAAATGTTTCCTCAACATACATTTATTTAGTATGCATTTCAATGCATTTAGTCAATCAAATTGATGTTTTTAGTTTGAACAAATAGGCTAGTAAAATTTCCCATCAAGTGGTACAGGACTATGTCATAAACACAAACTAGGCATGTACAAACTTTTTCTTTGGTAGAGGCTGAAGACATGAAGATATCACATAACTGGCAGTGATAATTGTTTTTGATGCCCCCAAACTTCAGTATGTTTTACCCAGTTTATGAGCATCTAAAAATGTATTGAATAATCTAAAAATTTACCAATACATTTTTTAGATGCTCATATAAACTAATACAAACATCAGACTAACTATTTTGTCTTCAGAATGTTTAATACTGCGTGGCATATAGAATCTATGTCACATGTACTTGCCTTCCTTACTTATCAATCACATACTATGAAATGATGGATTGCCAATTGGCCACCCCATCTTATTGTTCACTCTGGTGTTTCATAACAGAACTGGTTGAAATGTTACTGTTCCAGCACTGATAGACTTTCCAATTCCCTCAAGTCAAATATCAAAGATCAGAAACAAACTACTAGATTGTGAAACTGATGTGATCTCATATTACCTTTACCCATGAATCAAAATTTTCGTTTCAGATTGGAGTAGAAATTCAGAAAATCCACTAAATTGAAGGTTCCAAATCAATACAAAATTAATTTTTCTATTGCTTTGGGGGTGGCTGTAACCCATTGGTCCAGTTGCACCACTGACACAAACAATTGTAGCATAAGCAAATAGCTGAAAGTAAGGGCTGCTTCACAGACAAAATCCAGGTGAATCTGAATCCAGTAGAAATCGACAAATGAATAGTAGGGTGCATTGAAGTGAAATGCTTCACATTCAGGCAGTGTGTAAGATTTTAAATGAATAATATAAATGAAGCGGTCTCAGGTTCAAATAGTCAAAGGGTTTTTTTAACATAATTTCCCTATGAAAAATATTCTGTGCAATACAGATGACTCAGATTAAATTGTTTATAGCTTGCAATGATAGTATATGCATAAATGAAAGTAAATATGCATAAATGAAAAACAATAGTAAACAAAAACCATAGTAAAATACACATAAATCGCTCACCTGTGAGATGTAATGTTTCCACTTAATAAATTTGGAATTACATCCATATACACAGCACAATAGAACCATGTTAGCTTTCACTTTCAATGCATTTGCTATGGAAGAAGGAATGCGCAAACTATATGCACATTGGAGAGAAGAGTCTGAGGATCATGTGACTACTTTTTTGGTCACATGATCATGGGGACATAAAAAGGTTGCCATAGCTCACTCTACTTTTATATCTCCTCTTTGAAAAGATCTTGTTCTGTATATTTTATTAAAGTTTTATTCTTTTTATCGTCTGTCCCAAATATTCGGAAATTTTTATATTTCATAAAGAAAAAACAAGGCTCAAAATAAAGTATTAGAATTTAAATTCTGTAAAAATAGTTTTGGGGGAAGTAATTGATTTTTCAAAGCACTGGTAAAACAATCTAAGTAATTTCAATGCTCAATATACTTTCCAACTACTCCAAAACTACCAAATTATCGTTGATTTAAGTATAGTAAGTCATATATTTTAACATGAAACTTGCCTAAATATGTAAGTAAAAGAATTTCAAATAACGTATTCACTAAACTTACATATGGTTTATTAAATATAGAACATTTCACTAAAATATGTTGAATACATTTTATGTGATACTGGTAAAAACAGACACAAAATCGAACATAGAACAGGAAGATGGACCGACTTATTGCAACCAAGTTCAATCACTAAATGAATGTGAGTACTCGCAGTATGCAAAGCTTCATGAAAATACATTCAACCATTTGGACGTAGTACGGGCACATAGATATGGACAGACATCAAACGCGCAAGTCAGATTTTTAGCATCAGAAGGGCCCAAAACAGATAGAAAACTTGAAATGCGTTGAAAATATTCAATGTACAAACACTCCATTTTTATTTATATAGATTTCTACTAGTGATCTAATTTTTCTTACCAATAACAGAAATCAATGCAAGTGCAAAAGCATTTTTTAAGCCAATATTTATGCACTTGCATATTTAGTGGCACACCAATTCAAAAATTAAGGAGAACTCAAGTATTCAATGCTCATACCCAACACTTAAAAGTAATTGTGAATGTAGGAATAATTTAAATTATCCATAATTCATTATTCAAATTAGTTTTATAAAATCATTAATAAATTAACATTTTTATTGACACTTAAAATAAGGCATCTTCCAGAGGTTGCCCCCAGCAGGAGGTTGCCTGCACATAGAAAAATAAAAGGATTACAAAGAGCTTTTCCAACACCTCTGTGCATGTAACTGTTGCAATCTTGCTGCACAGCAAAACAATTTATTTTTATTCATCCTGGTAATAAAACATACATAAACAAAATAAAAAGACAAAATGAAAAAAATGCAATCTATGAAGAAAAAATTTAATAACAGGATCCTTAAAAGATACATACTTTTTCTTTACGATTTTGAAAGTTTTTCTTACAGGAATTGCACTCTCCCACATCTTCATCATGCTGCCATCTGACCTCACTATCCGATTGACGTATTTTTTCTAATTCCATCTGGAAAATGGTAAATTTATTGCTACAATTCTGAGTTAAAAGACAAAAATCAACAATCAATTGTGGCTTTGAAAGAAAAGACAAGCATAGAAATAAAGTGATTAAATTTAGGCAGCAGGTGATACAGGAACAAACACAGCAGAATGCATTTATGAAAAAGAAGCAAATCACAAAAAGTAAAAAAAATCATTTTCAGTACTCATGAATTTGCATACTTTAAAAACAATCTGTCTCATTCTATACATATATTACTAACTTTGTGTGCGTGTGCGCGTGTGTGCATGTGTGCGTGTGTCTCCTTTTACCATCTTAACATTCCTTAGTTTGCACAATATTCTGGTTTAAGTTTTATACATTCTTAATAAAGGAAAACTGATTTTGTCAGTTTTTCTTTAAGAATTAGGTTACTAAAAATAAAAAAAAATCAGATAAATTTATTTTACATATAATAGACAGCATACAATATAGTTTGGTAATAATCAAGCAAACATTTTCATATAGTTTCCAAAATGAAAGTTCCACAAACACCAATTAACTAGTTACATCAAATGTTTCAAAACAAAATATTAACAATGGAAAGCTTTAATGAAATACAATTTTACACATAATACACAATTTTAAGTGTTTAAAAATATGATAAATATAGTAGTGAAACTATCAAGCTCATATTTCAATAACCACAGCCTTTATAAAAATATTTAGTTCCCAACATGCCCATGACAGAACATTAGTGATAGAGAAAGAAGAGAGAAAACATGCAGCAGCAGCAAGCGTCAAAGACAAATCCCATTCATACAGAAGCTACTACTTGCCTGCAAGGATTGTGAGAGCTTAACAAAGTCTCTTTGAACGGCTTCACTGTTATCCAATTCAGACTGGAGGCTCTGAACTTTGGATTTCAATTGATATACATCATCATCTAATTTTGACTGAGAAATAGAAATAAACTTGCTTGTATAGCTCATCAATTGAGTGGCTGAATCAATACGAGTCAAATTATGCTAGCAAGAAAGAACCTTGCCATATTCTTAAGATTTATAGTGAATACAAAATACCACAAACATGCTAATACCTGACTGCTTATAAAAATCATCTTATACGAAATATTTTTTTATTATATTTCCATTTTAATCATTCAGGGTAAAAAAAGCATATTTTTACACTTCACTGTTTTGGAAAATAAAACACCATATTATTAAGGCATGCTACTATGGTGCATGAATTTTTGTACTGGAAACATTTATTTTTTCATGCTGCTTTGGTTACTTTAGGATTTATGGCACAAGATCCAGAAATGGACAAGCTGAACCTCATGCTGTTTTGAAAAATGTGTTTCATTTTTATTTTTAAATTTTACTGGAAATTTTTAACAAACCAATCAAAACTGCTACAGAACAAATGAAAAACATTGCTTCTATTTCGCATGGGGCTCTTTTTTGTTTGCACTGTTGTTTAATGATTTACACCATTACAATTTTTACATGCTGCTTTGATGACTTTTGGCTTGTACTACTTCCTTTGGTGAACAGTGCAATTGTTTTTAGATGCATATGTAACAAAACATGACTCACAGCTTTACTTGAATTATTATCAAAGATATGCACAAATTTAAATACTATTAGGGCAAAAATGTTAATATGGACGTAATTGAGAATGAGCTATTATTCTGAGATGTACGTTAATTGAAATCTTTGATTTTAGGAGGGAATTCCCATCAAATGCAGATTAGTTATGTGGTGTCTAAGACTAAACTTTTCATTTAACAATTATTAACACATAGAAAAGCTTCTATTGTAAAATCTATCATCCCATGAAAATATTATTCATATTTCAATATTTTCAGTAAGACGTTAAAAGTTACTACAAGACATGCCAGTATAATACTGGCAAGCAGAACAGTAAATTGTTACTCACTAACTTTTAGAGTTGCACATTAAATGAATTTGCTTATATTTAAATATCTTATGCAAGAAATCTTAGTATATAAAGACTAATATTCTCAACATTTTGCATATATTCAGTACTTAATCCAATTATACTGCACATAGGAATCGTTTGCTAGCATCATTTAGTTCTCAAAATAAGATTTTAAATTTATTTTCTTTTAATTTTTAATGTACAAAACTAGATATATTCTTTCAAGAATATAGCACATAATCAGAGTGAAGTTTAGGAAATTGCTAGTCTTTAACATTTTCAGTACTAATGAAATGAAATCTAAAATACCAAATTGAAGGGGATATAAGAAATGTTTTAATATTTTAGTGATGATGAGTATTTTAATACCTTTTGTAAGATTGCTATTTCAACTAACAGAATTTGGTTACTTAAATTGGTAAGTACATAATACACAAGTGATTAACATAATTCTTAGCCTCTAGATAATGGGAAATGAACAGTCGACTCAAGACAGAACAAGAATTTAAGTGGTTTTTGTCCATTTTATACTTGAGAAAGTGAGATGCAAGGATGTGGTTACTATACCAATATTTAATATATGTATAAAAAATATATGAAACAAATTTCTTAAATTGCACTAATGTAGATTGTTGTTTAAGTCCAAGATTCTTTGTATAAAGCAGACAGAATGTAATGTTGGTTATGTTGAGATTAATGAAATGAAAATGGCATACAGGAACAGGCTCTGAATGGCTACTAATTAATATTTCCTGCAAGCATTAGAGATCTCGCTCTTTTGTGTCAAACATTCAAGTACCTTTTAAGAACCAAAAATATATTTCAAGGACTTCATACTGTTGATGAACATTCATTTTTAATGGGGTAAATTACTATTCCTTGAAACAACTGAAACCATGAAGAAAGGTTTCAATCTACTCAGAGCTTCTTTTGAATGGTTTAGAATGGCTCAATTTCAAGAAATCAAAGGTTATAAATCTTAGAATTATGAAATAAAAAGGGGAGAAAATTAATTTTAATAAAATGGCAGAACATGTATGAATTTGAGAAACTTATGTTATGGACAATTAAAAAAAGCCCAAGGATAATTCAAAGACTAAACATATTCAAGTACTTTCAAAGGCCCAGTATAAAAAATAAAATTCGAAATGTCTTAAGATTTTTAAAGACCACACAAACCTTGTAAAAAGATAAAAAATATTTTTAAGATTTTACTATTAGTACACTTTCTTCAAACACTATGAAAAAAGGCATGTAGAAAAGAGTGAATATTCAAGCAATTTCTTTAAGCAAGTAGCTTAAATGAATAATAAACTATTTATCAGTATTGATTCATGATACTGCGAGATGAAGTGCTAGGCATGCTTTTTCCTGGGAATTAAAGAATTTAACATAAGCAGTCTAAGAGAAATTAAGAAATTTATTAAAAACATAATTCATAAGGAAATTAAAGCAAATACATGGGACCCTTTTTTAAAAGTCAATGTTAGTTATTGCAAATCAAAATGTACTGTAAATCTCAGGTCAAGCCATCAGAGGAATAGAAATTAGTTATTCATAACACAAAATTCCTAATATAAAACAATTGTAATGCATGTGTAAAATATGCATGCAAAGTTATTCTTTTATGGTTAAGCATACATACTGTTCTCTCATTTCACATAAGGTGGGAAAATAAATAGAAGCAAACTCCCTAATTTAGAATGCATTTTTCGAAATAACAAATAGTATGGTACTGTTAACTGCATCTGAAAACACAATTTTCATAAAACAAATGTTGTAAAGATAAAAGTTCAGATACCTTAGCAGCTTCGAGTTCTTCTGCTTGAGCCAGGAAAAGAGCTATTTTTGCTTCTTTTTCTTTCAAGTCATTTAAAAGTGATGATACATGCTTATCTAAATCATTGTTTTGAGATTGCTTTAAACCAAGCTCTTGTTTAACACTTTCAAGTATTCCTATGCAACCAAAACCAAAGAGAATAAAACAGTGAATTTATAATTCAAACAAATTACAAAGAACTGAAAATAAGAGCTTCATAAATATTCATAATTGCCAATTTTAAAATTTTCATTTTATTTTGTGAAATATGTTCGTTAATTTTTACTTAAATTTTATTGGGAAATGTTATGCATTGATCCCTTGGAATTCTTTACACTGCTTAGCTTAACTATTCCCTATTTATGGAATTGAAATTTGGAATGTAAAAGCTAAATCACTCAATTGATAATTGAGTATGTTGAAAAATAGGTTATAGATTAAGGAGGAAAGCCATTTGAATGATTATGATTGCAATAATGAATTTTTTATTGCAAACTCAAAATTCCATTAAATTGGCATGTTCTCGGGTGCTATTACACGTGATCTATGCTATTCATGAAAAAAGCTTCATTTTCTTGGATGTTATATATTAACCTTTTCTGTGTGCTTGGAATTTTCCTGTGAAATAATTAATTGTCAATGCTCAAAGAATTTTTAAAATAGGCATTTTTGATTTCAAATTTATGCATTTTCAAGTTTTATCTCATTTTTTACTTACTTACAAATAACAATTTTTTCACAAATCAGTTATTTTTGGAATCTAATATTAATAAGGAATTTTTCATGGTGCAAGCTTCCATTTATTTTCTATTGGTGACATGATTTTTTTTCTCAAAAGCAAGTTTTGAATCAATTATTTTATGTAAAAATAATTAAAGAAATTCTGTTTTATTCATAATAAATATCTAATGCAAAAAACTCTGAAATTTGTATGATTTTTGAATTTTATACAAAAATTTATGGTGATATTGGTGGAATCTCACGATTTTATTTATCTAGGTCCAAAATTTTTACGTCACTGGTTACGAGTTAAAATCAAAATAACCTAAACTGGTTTGGAACTCGATGGAAAAATTTACGGTTTTATTTACTCTATTATGTGATTTACTTTGCTGATTCCTGTTGACCTTTCCTATCCTTTCCTAACACATTAATGTTTAACAGAAAGCAAAACTATCTAGAAAGTACACTGATTTGTGAGTCTCATGTCCAACAAATTTAAATTTGTACATACAAGGAATTATTGATTAAAATCAAAAAGATCTAATTAAAATAAAATAAATTCTATTTAAAAAATTTAATCATGATTTCTTCATACCCTGATGCAGCATGGCAAATGATAAACCATGGCTGAAACAGGAGAAAGAGTTTGCTGACTATGATCTGTTTATAATAACTTGTTTCAGTTTGTCCCACACAAATAGCCAACAACAAGAACATGAGTAAAATCAGTGAGATTAATAGAAAAGATTAAGGATTAGGTAATCAAATGATAGGAGAGATGGTGAACATTCTGTTAGAAAATTTCTATAAAACAAACACATGACAAAACATAGATCAAGGTCCATAACCCTGGACTCCTGCCTGAGCCATGGCTACACAGAAATGGATAAATTATTTCACTGTCACACCTTGTGTGAGAAACTTAAATAACAACTGTGGTGTACTTCGATTCCAGGACTGTCGAAATTGTATTACACATTATCAGTCTTTAATGTCACGTGATTCTTAAACTGGAACTTTGGAAGAATGATAAGAATCAGTGTCCAATCAGAACAGTGTTCAGCATTCATATAAATTGAGTTTAACTTTTGGCCATCAGCTCGAATGTCTGTGTTTGATCGGCATCACTTATATGTTAAGTTAAAGAGAATAGTTCTTTTGCAAATATGATTAAGAAATAGTTCATGAAAACATAACAAAAAATATAATCGATTGATTTTTAGATATATTTAAACCAATTAAGGAATTAATCTCTACACTATAGCCCAAAATTCTATGTCCATAAAAATGTTGCAATACTAAAAATTAATTTTGAATAATTAAAACCTCCAGGCAAATATTGCATAACCCATTTCTTTAAAATAAAGAAAAGTGTATTCCAAATGAAGCTGAAAGAACTTTGAAATTAACATTAAATTAGGTATCAGTAAAGGAGATATGATTTCATATTTGTTCATGTGTAGTAGTTTGGCAAGTGTAAACAAACTCTAATTTTAAATTCCTTAAAAATTTAGCCTAGTAAAAGAATGAACTCTGAGGATTTCAAGTCGGACTTTTTGTTTGTTTATGAGCATTGCAATATAAACAATGTTCAAAGGGTACTTCAATCACTAATGGTTATAAATAAATGAATTGCAATTATTTTACTAACATATTTTAAAGACTGAATGCCTAGCCTTCATAGTTAACAATTATGCCCATACTTGGAATATAATAGTGGGAAAATAATCAATAAGTCTGTAATGCTTTAGATTTTTATACCTAGATGAATTCAGAACTTAACATAATTGAAATGAACTAAATTTGATTAACTTCTGTGTTTACACCAAGACCTCAACTGCAAGGACACAGTAATAGCTGAATATTAGATAAATTTATAACTAAAAAAGTTTTCAGATATTAATTTCATTTGTAATATAAACTGGAACCAACACGTCTGTTACAGAAAATCAGTTGGGTATCCTTATGAGGAGTTGATAGATTATCTATTTTCCAGTCAAAATGATAAAGAAACAGATAATTTAAGCACAATCATACCTAATTGTTCCCTGAGGTTATCCAGCTCTTGTGTATATGTATCTTCCAATCTTTCTCTCGCTGTTTGATCAGACATGAGCTGACTTTTCAGCATCTGATTTTCACTCTTTAAGTTATCTTCTATATTTTCCTTAGCTGCTTTGATGGTTATAAGCTCTTCATGTTTTTGCAAACAGTAAAACTGTAAGTCCTGTTAATACAAAGCAAAAGCGAACTCAGAAACTGAGAAATAAAGATACAATCATGAATGTTGATTCGTTTCATCAATTTTGTACACTGGTGAGAAGAATCATAACCAAAATAAGAAACATCAAAGTCAAATAATTATTTAATTACAACTAGAAGACCTGCGCATAGCATCTGCACTGAAATTTCTACTTACATTAATATAAATCTTAGGGAGTGTTGTTGTTCACTTTTGTATCTCATTTATATCAATTTATACGTTTATAAT
Source organism: Meta bourneti (assembly GCA_933210815.1). NCBI lineage: Eukaryota > Metazoa > Arthropoda > Arachnida > Araneae > Tetragnathidae > Meta > Meta bourneti. The sequence goes on from OW119922.1 coordinate 29,587,308, forward strand.
CAATAGAGGCATTGATATGCACGTTATCTCCAAATGGAATAAAATTAGTCAGACAACAGCATTCTGTGTACTTCTTACTGGGGAGAATTCTATTTCTAATACAGTGCATGGCAAAAAGTTTACCTCAGTCAAGTTATTACAATTAGCTTCTAGACTTCCACTTTAATTGCATCCCATTTACTTGAAAGGCAATTGGGTATATTTTAACATCTAAACCTTAATTCTCATTTTACATTTTCTTTTCTGCACTGACTTGGAGAGAGGAATCTTTCAGATTCCTCATTTGCATTCTGTCATCAAACGGCTCAAGAATTTCATTAGAGCATTGAGATCTTCCGAATATTTTTTAACAGTATTTTATAGCTCCATAGTACAAAACAAGTACATTTAAAGGAATGAGCAAAATTAGTAGTTGATTTATATCCGTTTGTTGCCATTCCCCAATAGACAAATAATATAGATATTTGAGCCATGTATGTCAGTGAAATACATATAATAAGTCAGTCAAATAAACAACATTGTAAAACATTTCAATATATCAGTCCTTAGAGTAGGTGCAGTTGAATACACAAATAGAGTATCAGCATTTATATCAAAAACGAAACAATGAAAACAGTACAAGACATATTTAAAAAAATTAATTCACTTATAATGCATTATCTCACCTCTATAGAATCAGGCAAACTAATCTCCTCATTCCTCATCTGTTGAGCTTTAGCAATATGCTTTCCAAGCAAAACATCGTTTTCATTTTGAATCTTTTCAAGCTGCAATAAAGTAAAATAAATGCATAACATTTCATGTTTTAGTTAAAATGTCTTTAATCACAATTGAAAAGTATATTCCATCTAGGAGAAATTAAAACTCTTGGCAAGTTGAATAAAGACAGTTAAAATGTTTGTGTTTTGTTCTCTATTTTGTCACAAATTCAGACTTCCCATATAAATATCTTCTGACTGCATTTTCAGAGACAAATATGCTATACTTTTATCAAATTAATTGGTGTTACTTCCTAACTGATTTGAGTTAAAAGTATAATTTTTATTTCAAATTATAAAATTAACACTGTAGAGTTCTCACTTTTCAAGCCAAAGCAAATTAGGACCTTTTTAAGGCTATTCCCATTTTTTGGGCTACATTTCAAATTGATTTGTAACTGCACTAGTCAAGAAACTTCCACAAGTGCTAGGTTTGGTTCTACTGCACCTAGTTTCAATACAGCAATTTTAGCCAATCTATAAATATTATTATCTTGATTTTTGATGACACTTGACCTTGGACGAGTATTATCGACCTTGGACAAGTAATATCAACCTTGGTTTTTTAATGTAGATGAAATAAAATATGTAGTGTTCTTGTAAAATCTAGGGATTTTCAAAAGATCTTAAGAACTTTCAGGAAATATTATGACTTTTTAAGAGCCCTTAAAAACTAAAATTGAAAACCAGGTCTTATGGCTTTTTAAAGCCTATGGGTTGGTTTTGGGGTTTTATGGTGCAAGGGCCATATTTGGCCATGCTGCACCAGACACAATACAATATCGAGTAATTGACATACACACAGTGAAAGCTTTACTGACACAGAAGAGAGAAATATACCCAGGAAGGAATGCATCAGGCAGGAATCAAACCAACACTGCCTATTAAGGCCCATGGGAACCTAGTACTGGATTTATTTAGAATCAGAACATGACTAATTTATATGCAGAAAATTTTCCCATATTTTATAATCTTTAATTATGCATTCAAGGGAACAATTTCATTTTTCTTAATGTTTAAGTGAGAAACAACCAGTTTTAAAGGGATAGGATTCATAATTTCTCTTCATAAAGATTAGAATAGAGGAAAATACAAATATTAGAAATGTAAGTACTAGAAAGAATCGATTTAATTGTAGTTTTTAAATTAACATAATTAAATGTAAATTCAACTAATTAAAAAATTTTAAACTTCCCTTGAACATGGAATTGAAATACTTTCATAAACTTTCTAAAATGTTCTATAACACTATACTGCACTTACCTCTCGCTTTAGATGATCTCTTTCAGCAGTTATAGTATTCTGTAATTTAAAAGAAATGAATACTCTATTCAGAAATACATAAAATTATAAATACAAGACAAATTATAACAAGCTCTAACTTTTCATTTTATTTAAACTTTTAATGTAAACTTTTATCATGCTGTACCACAGATAAATTTTTTTCTTACGAAAAAATTTCATTGCATTCATCTTACAATTTTTTAATGCAAGATTAAGATAAAACTTTTATTTTATTAAGTAATTCATAATCATCAATCTCATTAATCGAATGCACATTTTGGACAAATATTTGAAAATATAAGTACAAATTTGTTAAATATACAAATACATCAGACTAGTTTGTAACACCCTGTTAAATAATATATTCAGGAAGAAATAAATATATAAATATATGAAAATTCAAATAAATTCAAGCCCAAAAGTATTGTATATTTCAAATCATTTTTAAATGTATAAATAAATGTGGTTACTAGTCACAAATGTGTATATAAATAAATTAAAATGATTACAAGAAATTTTCTTATCAAAGTGTATCTCTTTCTACATTGTTCTCCTTGGGAGACACTAAAAAAGCCTGTTATATCAAGGGCCGAGGAAAACTTAACAGGTCATAAATTATACATTAAATTACACATTTTTATTTGTTAAGGACAACAAAACTGATGGTAAAATATTGAAAACAACGCAGTAAGTGGTTTAACAAGGGCCAAGAAAAACTTTTTATAGAAATAAAAAAAGCAAAAACTGTTAAATTACAAGGTTTATTACTTAATTATTATATAGTATTAAATTTCAAATTGTAGGTGGAACCTTGTATAATAGTAAAGTAAAGTAGAATATTTTTGGAAGCAGAAATTTTTTTACCCCCACTTTCAGGATACTCAGGATCTTTCTTTTGCACTCCCAATTCTAAAGAAATAACGAAACTTCCTCAGCTGTTTATAAACCCAAATTTTATAAGGAGACAATTAAAAAAGAGCGATATAGGAACAGAGACATATTGAGCCACAATATAACAAGGGGGTACTGTAACAGTTTCATAAGGAATTCTAGTAAGCACTAGCAGTAAGCCCAACAAATATTGTTTTCTAATCTTGATCCTTCAACAAAGACTACATATCAAATTTAATACTTTTGTAATTATAACTCACTTGGTATTCAGTTAACTCTTTCCTGCATACATCATAATTACTTTTAACTTGTTGAAAACTCTTTTCAAAACCTTCACGCATCCTGAAAAGTTGAGTAACCTGAAAAAAATCTTACTTTAAGACTGATACAATTCACTTTTAGCCATGCTTTGTGAAAAAAATAACTAAAGCTAATGCCTTAAAAACTGAATCAAGGATATAACACAGCAATTTTCAACCTTTTTCATGGTACACATAAACTCATTACTAAGATTTTGCGGTACACTAAAAACTATGTTCTTTATTTTGCTGATCTGACAAAAAATTGATAAATAAAAATAATAATAGCAATTACCTACACTATTTGTTCCAAAGTGTTGGCTTTGAGGCTTTTTATAAATCTTTTTGAAATGATTTATTTATATTTTGTACTGAAAATTATCATTCAAAATTATTTATATTGGTATTATTTGGAAAGCACTTGTCAAAAGTTCAAAAGTAAACCATTGAAATAAATCATACAATTTAAACCATTTCACCATCCATAACACTCTACTGCCATTCTTACAATAAACAGGTTGAAAATGGCTGACACAGCACATGAAAAAATAAAGTACACAAATCTTACAGTAAAGCATATAATACATAAATCAAAAGAAATTAAACAGGGTGCAATAATTACTTATGTATAAAAATCAAAGAAAAGTACTTAATTTTTTACCTTTTCTTCACATTCTTTAGATACCTCATCAAACTTTTCTTTCATTTCTTGCCTATACTCTTGTTCTCTCTTTAAATCTTTCTTATAATCTTCTAAAGTCTGCTCTGATGCAGCAGCTTTATGCCGCTGCTCAATTTCCATCCTCTGCACTTGTTGCAGTTGAAGTTCATAATTACTACACATTTCACAGGATTGACTTAGTTTTTCTCTAGCTTTCCTTAACTACAAGAGAAAAGAACTTGATTGAAAAACATAATCAACATCGATAATTCAGTCTGTTACTTTTAATTTAAAAAACCAGACAGAATTTTTCCATTTACAGCCAACAAATTTTATCACAATCAATTGACACTGAAAATACATAATGAAAAGAATACATGAAGATTCAAATCCTGTAACTTTCATTCAGGCTTCATTGTGACAAATGATAGTATTTTTTATTCAGAACAATATTATATATCTAAAAATATGGTCTTTACCTTCAATGATAAATTAGAACGAAATTCATAAAATCTAACAAATATTAGCAATAAAGTTGATCGGAGGTTGTTTCCCAAATTATTTTTTTAGACTTACAGGTTTGGAGAGGTAAAAACATTTACTGATATTCAAAGCATTTCTTTTACAAGTGAAATAAAGGAATAACCAAAAACAAAATAATTCAGTACAATAAATGGCTTTGAACACTAGAATGGTCATTGGTATCATTTTGACAGCGGAGTGTGTTTGTAGTTTTCTCCCTTTTGCACTTTTTCAGACTCTAGCAATTTCTTGTGACTTTTGATAATTTTACTTGATAAGCACAGCAGAAACTTTTTGTGCAACACAGTTCAGAAAAATTCTACAGCTAAATTTACATAGAACCATTAGTCTTTTCGACACCAAGCACATTTCTTGATGTAAGTAGCTTTTGTTCAGCAAAAAATTACGATAGAATAGCAAACCAAGTACATTTCTAACCACTATTCATTTAATAATGCTTTTTTATTTGTTTATTTCTTCAATATTTAAATATCCCTTTCAAAGGTGGAAATGAATCAGTCTCAATCATGTGTTTACATCTAAGTTTGTGCATTGTTAGCAATTATTACAATGTTATTACAGGTGATGTTTTCACTTATAAGACACAAAAACGATAACTTGCATGAAAGGTTCTGAAGAAATTGGAAATCTGTTATGAGAACTATCTGAAAGTGAATCTGAAGGTGGTGAGCTCTCCTGTTCTAAATTAAATTCAGATAAAGAATCCTGATTACATGAAAATAAATCAGAACATGAAGTTACCCAAGCTGTTGACAATACCTAGAATAATTTGGATTATACCACTTGGGATGGCACAAAATGGAAAATATATAATGGGTGAAAGATTGCTTTGCAGCTGGAAATATTTTACATGAAAATGAGGTCTTCTCATTTTTCCAAGTGAAACACCAAATGATTCCATCCTCACTTAAAGAGTCAGTGGGTAAAAGTACCAAATTTATAAATCAGTATCATAGTGAGAAACTTATCTGATCTTCAAGAAATGCAAAATCATAAACAGTAATTTATATGTAATCAATGTGCACACAAAACACATTATTCAGTAAATGAAGCATGGAAACTGCCGAAAAAATTGTTGTATCGAACTGTGATACCGTACTGTACAGTTACTGTATCGAACGTAAATAAGGTAGATTTGATAAATTATGGTAAAACCTGCATAATTATTGTATTAACAAGAATAACATTTTTTTGCTTTTTAAATTTCGTTGCTTTATCTACATTCTACGAGTTTGACAATTGATTTAATTTCATTTTTGTGGCATAACTAATAAGTTGATAAAAATATCATAAAATAAGTTTGAAGTTATCTAAAATGAAAAATAGTAAGGATGTCATGTAGATATTATCACTATTTCATGCAATTTATATAATGGTGTCAAAATGTCACCAGCAGATGTTTAGGGTAACGGGAGTGTTGGGTGTCCTACTTATAATAAAACAAATACAACTATATTTGAAGTAATTTATGCAGAAATGCAAACTAAATTAGAACAATTAATAATCAACTAAATAATAGCTGAATGGAAACCAACCAAAAGCTAAGGCGAAAAGATAAAATCTTTAACTTAAATTATAAATTTAAATTACAATTGGTAGCATAAATTTTGTAAAATAAATATCTATACAACAAAAAATAATTGGAAATTCACTACAGTATTCTTAATTAAAAATTAAATCAGAGTTTAATACATAAATAAAATGAAAATGTACTGAAATTAAAAGAATATAACCAAAGTTTACCATTAAATAATTATAAAAGTTAATAATGCAATACTTGTATAGAAAATTTAAATTACAAAACACAGAAACGTGTAGCCTTTTTGTTTTTAAGAAACACAAAACAAAAGCATGTGCCCATTTCTGAATATACCCTTTAAATTGTTTCACTTGCCTAAAATTAGTAGTCCATATAACTAACATATTTACCATCTGCCAACCTGTCTCTGAAAATATTATGAACACAATATACTCATCAACTATCTGAAAATCAAGAAATTAATCCATTTTCAGCACTTAATTTAAATGTTTGGAACTATTGAAACAAACACTGGAAACATTAATTCAGGATACTCAACTTTGGAATTGCAGGTTTTGCACACTTTTTATTAAAGTAAATTCCAGGAGGTATCATTTGATTGATTCATTACAAGATTATAATTTCCAGTTAAAAAGTTAAACAGTATGAAAATATTCATTTTTCACTGAAATTTTGTATTTGCTATCATAATGTGGAGCTGCTAATTATCTTTCATTCCTCAAATGCATCATCCGATTTCAAAATTTCATATTTTCAAAACTAAACGACACAGAATAAGTAATACATGAATACAAAGGAAAAATATGGAAGTCTTATATTGTGAAGAATAATAGATGGCGCTTGTGTGTTCTTCGTGAAGCTATTTCACGAAAGCTGTTTTAGAAGCTTTTCAGCGGCAGAAGTGATAATGGCATCCGCGGAGCAGAAAGCTTTTGTGTGCTGTCACTTGCGCGATGTGGATCTGTAATCACCGGTCAGCGTGAATTTCATAAAAAGTACCAAATTAATTCACCAACGGCTCAGAGTATTCGAAGGTGGTATCATCAGTTTGAGAGCAGTGGATGTTACACAGCTGGCACCTAGGTCACCTGATGTGACCCCATGTGATTTCTTCCTTTGGGGGTTTGTAAAAGATAAAGTGTATGTGCCACCATTACCCAAAAATTTATGTGAACTTAAACAACAGATTTCTGCTGCTGTACAATCAATTACCACTGACACTTTACAACGTGTTTGGCAGGAATTCACATACCGTCTTGATATTGTACGTGTAACTAAAGGAAGTTATATCGAACACTTGTAAAAAAAAACCTTCCATATATTTCCTTTGTATTCATGTATTACTTATCATTCTGTGTTGTTTATTTATGAAAATATAGCATTTTGAAATCAGATGATTCATTTTGAATACCCCAGAATATAAGAAATGTAGTAGTGACACTATAGCACAAAAAATTGTAAATCAAACTAAAAAACTCAGAGAAATGGGCAACAGCTTTCCAGCTTCTGAACAAATTAATTAATAAACAAAGGTGAAAGTAAACAAAAAATTAAAGATTAAGAGCGTTAAAGCTACTACTCTCCCCACTTATCCTAGCTATGGCACCATAAAAACTTGCACTGCCTACCTGATACAAGATTAACTTTCCATAGCAATTGATATATATCCTATTTCATATTCTTTACTTCACTTAATTATACTTACAGCATGAATCAGCAGATTTCAAGTTTTGAGTGTCACTGATATTCATGGTGCCATCTAGTATGCATGTATTCAATAAACTTTCCTTTTTTGTTTCAGTTCATTTCAGCCTAAGTAAGTTTTGAAACCAATTTGGAAATCAAAATAAATTATTTAAATTTTTGCATCATTTCTTGAATTATTGAATTAGAAGTTATATTTCGGCTTTCCAGAAGTCATAAGTAAATTTAAAGATATTTTAGATAAAGAGTCCTTAAAAATAATTCATGAAAAGGAGTTTTCAAGGATTACCAGAAGGTGTACGAGCCCTGTAATTGAAAAACATTTAAAAAATACAAACCTCTTCTTCCAATAGCTGCCACTCACTCTCGGTCACTAATCTTTTACCAATAAGAGAAAAGCTTTCCAATTCTGCTCGAGCACTATCAAGAAGAGATTTCCTCATTTCTAATTCAGGAGTTAGGTCTAAGAAATCAAGACAAAATCAGAGGGTAAATAAAAATTGTAGAAACGCAATTTCAACTGGACTCTAAGACTTTAATTGTGGATTCAGGCTCAAAGTAGTTGTTAAGACATTCAAAACAAGGAATTGTTTCCTAAAATAATTAATTTTAAACATGGTTCCAATTTATAAATTATGCAAAATCTTTTTGAGTATTTCATTACTAAAGGTGAAGTTAAAGATATTTTATCTTTCAAATGAAAAATACCCTTTCTTTAAGAAATTAAAAATAGATTTCATTAAGGTATGTGGAAACATTTTTTATAAATTATGTAGAGTATTTATACTCACATTATACACTGAAATGTATATCAATTATGCCATTAAAAATCTCATACTAAGAGAATTCTTATGTTAGAATTATAATATAGGAATTTGTAAACCATGCGAATTTCTAATAGTAGTATTTGTTGGAAGATAAAAGGACCTATTTTCAATGTATTATATAAAGTGAAAGGGCTGCTAGCCAGAATTCTGTACAATTTATAGTGAGATTTTATCTTAACCCGGGAAGTCCTAGCGGTACCGTTTGGTACCAGCAATCGCTACTTCAAAAATACCTCTTTTTTGGGGGAAAAACTTAAAGTTTTGATTTTTAGATAATAGATGGCACCCCTAGACAGTCTAAAGAAGGAAGTATAACGGTCAGATGAAATAGTTAAGCACGTTGTCTATGCTATTGGTCTCAAGAAAGTTTAGCATCTTGAAAGCAAGCGAAGAAATGGCTCGTCGACAAAAGTAAGTACATTTTATAGATATTTAAAAATTTTAAGTGAGTTGATGAAATGTGTATTTATATTTATATTTGTATGCTCTTTCTGTAGGCCACATTTAAAAAAAAATCTGTCTTATTATATACGAAAATTTTTGTTCTAAAATTTGGCGGTACCGTATGGTACCGCTAAGCTTTCATGTTAGCTTTTCATGAGTTATGTAGAAACTGTGGATTTATTCATTTTACTCATGTTTCTGTGACTTAAAAAATAAATAATTTTTTTTTTCTTTTGAAGTAACAGGCATATTTGTTTTTTTACATTTTTAAAATTAATTGACGGATTTTTATTTTATTTTATTATATATACGTATATATATATATATATATATATTTAATAATAACAGCTATTATTTTTATATTATTATTATTATTATTACTAATATATTATATTTATGTTTATTATTATTATTATTAATATATTATATTTATGTTTATTATTATATATATATATATTCTAGAAATTTAACACTTGAAGAGGCACTTCAACTGTTTGATGAACTAGATTCTGATGATATTGAAGAAATTTATATTGAGCCCCCTGATGCTGCTGAAATCACTGACGAAGATTCTGCAGAGGAAGATGAAGGAGGTCTTACAGATAATTTGTCTGGTAATCAGTTACGGGCGAATGCCGAAATAAGAATGAAAGTTCAAAAAAATTGTGGCGATATTGAAATTTCAGATTCCGAAGAAGAATTAGACAATTCAAAGACAATAACTGGTGGGCCACCAAGTGCAAAGAAACAACGGAAGAATAAAAGATCAAATTCTTCAAAGAAAAGAATATGGGTTGATAAAAATATAAAATATTTTAATTCATTTTTCCCACAAGCAGATTATTCAGACTTTCGTTCAAAATCACCCCTTGAAACGTTTGAAATGTTTTTTGATGACGATATAATCTCACTGTTAAGATCAGAAATAACAAAGTATGCTTTGTTTACAAATAATGCTGATCCTCAAGTGACACCTGAAGAAATAAAAGTTTTCATTGGAATTCTTATTCTCAGCGGATATTGCGTTGTTCCCGGGAAAAGACGATTTTGGGAAAATGCCACTGATTTGAAAAATGAATTAGTATACAATGCTATGCGGCGGGATCGATTTTCTGAAATTATGAGGTTCATGCATGTAGCTGATAATACTAAAATTGATAAAACAGATAAAGTATACAAACTTCGCCCACTGATTGACAAACTGAACGAAAAGTTTTTGTCTCATTTCAAACATGAGCAAAATATAAATTATGATGAGTCGATGATCAAGTACTTCGGCCGTCATAGCTGCAAGCAATTTATTAGAGGAAAACCGATTAGGTTTGGCTATAAAGTGTGGTGCCTCAATACACCTGATGGGTATCTCATCAATTTTGATATATACCAAGGAAAAGGGCCAAACTCTAACTCACATTATGAAGAGAAATTCGGTAAGGCTTCAGCTCCTCTTCTTAGAATGTTAGACAATTTTCCTGATGGTATTAAAAGTCTGCCATTCTGCTTGTATGTCGACAACTTATTTCTCGGCATGAATCTAATAACAGAACTACAAGAGCGAGGCTATGGTGCAACTGGCACAATTCGTGAAAATAGGATTCCGGCTGACTGCTCTTTGCCTTCCTGTAAAGAAATGAAGAAATGGAAAAGAGGATGCTATGAAATCCGCTCGTGCCTTGAAGAAAATATTACTATTGTTCGTTGGGTTGATAATGCTGTTGTGACTGTTGCTTCTAACTGCCATGGAATGAACCCTATCACAAATGTACGACGTTTTTCTCGAGCTGAAAAAAAAGAAATTCAAGTTCCCCAGCCAAATCTGATTGGAAAGTATAATTGTTTTATGGGTGGTACAGATAGAATGGATGAAAATGTGTACTTATACAGAATTGCCATTCGAGGTAAAAAATGGTGGTGGTCTATTTTTACTTGGTTGATAGATGTAATGGTGCAATGCTTGGATACTTTACAGGAAGTCAAACTCCTCTATAAAGCAACTTGAATTCCGTAGAGTCATAGCCCAAACATATCTCTCAAGATATAGTAATCCTCCAAAAGCTTCGGGTAGAAATCCAACCTCAAGTGGAAGTTCCAGCGGAGTCAGGTAAGAATATTTTTATTATTATCATCTTCCATTTTTTTCACAATATTCTTGAATCCAATATATATATATATATATATTTAATATATTTTCCAGAGTATCTGATGCGTTAAGGTTTGACAAAATGAACCACCTAGTACGAGCCACATCACAAAGGCGTCATTGTGCTGCTGTGAATTGCAAAAGCCGCATACGTACCGAATGTGCGAAATGCAATGTAGGCCTCTGTGTTGGCTGTTTCATCACTTTTCATACAAAAATGTAATTTTATTTGAATTTGTAATTAAAATTTTATGTGGGAATTAAAATATAATCTGTTCTTCATAAAAATTGCTTTTGCTTCTTTAAAAAAAAAAAGAATTTTGAAAAAAAGGTGATTTGATAGTGTAAGAGCCTAGCGGTACCATATGGTACCAGCAGTTTCCGACTAAAATAATTTAATTAAAAAAGAAAAAAACATTTTATATTATCCCAAGGAAGGCAATAAACATATACTAAAGAGTAAAAGTAAATTTGAGAAAAAAATTTAATTCAGGCTTTGCCGGGTTAAGAAAGAAATGATTCAAGTTAAATTTTTGAAATTTCTTCATTAAGAAATATTAAAACATTATAGCAGATTACAATTTACAGATTGAATCATTTTAATCTTTGAAACATGTTCAATAAATTTAAGATAATCTGTATCACTTATCATATTACTGTGAAAATCTTAAGAGCAATCAAGTTTTATAAGTATGTCATAAAGTTGATAAACAAACCAGATAATGCTTTCACTTGATCTTGACTAAGACTAGGTAACTTTTTTGATGTAGTAGGAGTAATTTGAGCTTCTTTAATAGGAGGTGAATTTATAGGTTCTAAGGAATCAGAAGTATTGTTTTTTGCCATGCCATTCAAAGCAGAACTTGACAAAGAACGTTTCTCAGGAAATATGCTCTCTGCTTGATTTAAATTATCAGGTATGCTTCTGGCTCTCTAAAGGAGAAAAATATACATTACAATTTCAAAAATGAAACTTTTTTTGTTTTACATTGTCTTGTTGAGACTCAAACCAATGATACAATAAAAAAGTAATTTGTGGCATACATCACTTTTATAAAATCAATAGTATTAAATTATTCTGCATGATTATCAAAAATTCACAAGTAATAAAATACATAAATTAATGGAAGGGGCTACATTAGAGACATTACCAACCAATGGTATTCCTTTACATTGTATATCTTTTGTTTAGGTTGGTTGGTTAAAGTTTTATGGCACAAGGTTCAATAATGGACAAACTGCCAAATACAAGACAAAATTTTTAAAAATTAATAATGAAGTAATCAATAATAATAATTCAGACATTAGACAACAAGAGTGGAAAAGAGAGAAAGCATATGAAAAGGCAAAGGTAAAGGGAGGACAGACTAGGTACATTGAGCTTTAAATTTAGATTATTCTTTTTGGTCACTCAAGTGACTTTTTGCTACATGAGGACCAATTAGACTGCGTTAATTTAGAGTTAGTAAACTTAGTTCTTTATAAAAGTCTGATTTCAAAATTACTTTTTGAAGATAATGGCAATGAAATTTTGATTATATAAATACAATTTTAACTATTGAGTACAACTGCATGTTACTGGTTAGTTATAAATATGCATATGTAGCCTAAAATATAGGGTTATATTAACCCTCTGACGATCATGCACACATAATCCCTCCATAGCTTCTACCCAGTTTTAGACTTTTTGGCCAATAGAAACTCTCCTATGATAATTTCAATCAAATGTGGCAATTTTGTTATTAAATGTGTTGTAGAGTAATAGCAATAGTACACTACTCTGAAATCTTATGATGCTCAGATTAAAAGATCACACATACAAATTTGACAAAAAAAATTGAATATTCTAAATTATAATATAAAAGTTTTAATACATAAAGCTCATGAGTCAATTGGAATTGATTTTAGAATGTGTTATCTGGAAATAAACTTACAAAAAAAGCACATTGAAAATTATATCACCAGTTTGATTATTTAAGTACTTACAGTATTGGGGTTAAGAGGTAAATCGAGTTCTTGGCTGAATTTACTAGCAATTGAAAGTCTATGGTTAATTACAGGTGAGCTTTTAACTAGTTTTGCAGATGATGGTCTTGAAAATGGAGAAGTCCTCCCATTATCTAAAGTTTAGAAACAAAACAAAAAATTTTTAAGTCAATCGATACTGTGCAGTTTATAAGTCAGTGAACAGGAAAGAGAAATTAATGGGAGTTGAAACCAAATTTACAAAGTACCAATTTTGAGATTTGATACTCTATTTTATTCAACTCATATTAGAAGTTTCAAAATATAAATAAACTAATAAATAATTCTGTTGTTTGAAATGTTCGTTTTGAGAAAATGAACATTTTCTATTTTTAAGGTACTTTTCCTGTGTAACTACTTTAACCTGGTAAGTAAAACCTGCAAGCATCACAGATTATTTTGAATAAACTGTTTTGTTATGTACAGCAGTGATTTTCAAACAGTGTCCCAAGAATGGCACTGGTGTCATGGATAGTGAAATGGTTTAAATTATATAAGATTTATGTCATTTCAACAGTTTAGTTTTGAAATTTTGACAAGAGCATTCACAAATAATTTCAAGCGACACTCGTATAAATCATTTTGAGCATTATATTTTTATTATATCAAATCAAATAAGTTACGTCAAAAAGATTTTTAGACTGCCACTTTGGTGCAAATAAAGGTAATTACTTCCACATTATTTTTTAAATCACTCAAAATTATGCCTATTTTGAGTTAGGTAAAAAATATAATTTTTGATGTATGCAGGAGAATTTGAGCATGTGTGCTATGAGATGAAAAAGGTTGAAAAATGCTGATATAGTTTTCAATTATTTTTACGAATTTTTAGAGTAAAAAGAATTGTGTTTGTGATAGTTTAGTTGGTTAATTTCATATAAATATTTTTTTAATGTTATGCAATACATTACTAAATAATCACATCAGTAAAATAGTAAATGCCTATATTGAGTATACAAAAAATATCAAAGTGGTACCTTCAGTATGTTCCAAGAGAAAGGCACACAGAAATAACGTAAATTTAACGTCAGCAGTATTGTAACTTCCAACTCCCCTTAATTATAAACAGAAATTTGAAGATAACTTGTTACATCTAAATCTTTAAAAGTTTCTAGAGTACCATTCGTGAAAATATTATTGCTAATAAGTATATCATTAGAAAGTACCTTCACTGGACTTGTTTAAGTCATTATCTTTTTTCTCCGTTCTTTTCACTTGTCTTTCCAGTTCCATCTGTTGCTCATCTTTTTTCTTTGCTTCAGCAATTTGTCTTTTCTGTTCAGAGGTCAAGACATTTTGCATTCTTTTCATATCCATAATTTGAAGTCGCTGGGCTTCTAGAAACTGATCATTTGCCATTTGCCAAGTTCTTTTTAATTGAGCATGCTCTTTTTTTTCTTTTTCCAGCAATTGACAAACTGCAATTGACAACTTTTAGTAGCTCATTTGGAGTTTTTATCTGAAAAATCTCATTAAACATAAGATATTTTTGAGATTCAGAGTTATAAATAAAGCTTAGAAAAGTTAAAAGGTTTTCTAACAATCCTATCTTATAAGAAAGATGCTGTGGTTAATAGGTTTCTGAAGTAAATAACTTCCTCATTTCTAAAAAAATTGTACAGGCCGTTGGTTGAAAGTTCATACTACCCAAGAGTTAACAAATTCTTGATTTAGTATCTGCAAATTTAATGTTTAATAAGCCAAAACATAACTTGAATCTAAATAGAATGGTCTAATTGAATTTTATTATTTGGTAATTAAATAATATGCCAGATATTGTAAGGTTGAAAACATCTTTCATGTGTTCAATGATAGATTTTTTAAAGAATTCATCACTGTATCTGGATTGACTTCAAGTGGATAGATAGAATTATAAGAATGCAGGAAAACAAAAAATGTTTTCTATTGTTGCCTTTTATCAGCATTATTCTTTCCAATAGTTTTTCCAATTTAAAAGCATTTAGATCTAATAAAAACAATGTACTAGCATGACTAATCTTGTTAAACTCAATATTAATAAGTTAAAACTTTTATAAACTATTTGTAACAAAAATGAGCTAAGTTAAATAGAGATAATTAAAACTCTAATTTTAAAAATTATCTAATTGAGGCCAGAATTCCCCAGCCAAAATCCATGCAAACTTTAATGAATGAGAGTTTATGTACTGATAAACACATTATATACTAACATAAATAAATCACAAAATTCTGGATCATTCGAAAAAGTTACCTTCTTGAAGCTCTAGTTTAATCTTGTCCATATCTTCTTGCATAACTACTTTCTGAGTATTCAAAACAGCAACATACATTTCTAAATCACTTCTAGAGGCTTTTTCAGCTTGAAGACCTTGACTAAGACTAGTAAGCTATGAAAAGGTTAACAAATTTAGGTTCAGAGCATTATCAAATTTCAAACTGACACTGACACAAGTAATGTATATAGAAAAAAATAAGTTCATCCCACAGCAGAAAATTGTGAATGAAATTAAATGTGAAATGCAGCAAACAAATAAAAGGATTAATAAAGAATGAAAGAATCATAATTAAAATTCTGAACACATATTTACTTAAACAAAATAAGTAAAGGTTTAGAAATAAGTAAAATAAAACAGAAGAATAAACTAATTCACAAAGATAATAACATGTAACACTGATATTTTAGAATATGTTGGCTTTCGTACAGCAAAGAATCTTACTATATTACTAAATCAACTTAGATATCATTAACTTAAATGAAAAAAAGTTAAATTTATGGACAAAACTATAATGGCCATATTAATTTTGTTACATCAAAACAATATAATGAAAAACATGCTGGTAAACCTATACACAGTACAATTTACAGCTAATAAAATTGCCACCTGCTGCAAATATAAGCAGTTTATAGTTTGCGGGTGAATTTGATTAAAAAAAATAACAGAAAACTACATTAAAAAAGTTACTCAATGAACACAAAAGCTTTACTAAAACAAGATTAGAGTACTGGATAAATTAAAATTAAATTTCAAAGATTAAAAAAATTAAAACATTCAGTATTGTTTTATTATAAACCTTCTCATCCAAATGTTCTACAACTTCAGCTGGTCCTTTTCCCTTGATCATTTCAGATAAAGAGTCAGATCCTAAGCCCTTCACAAGATTAGCAAAAGCTGTTTCATACAAGCGTAACTGTTCATCAGTTGTGCGTAATTTATCCTTCAAGGCTTTAATTTCTTCCTCCAATGGTACAACAAGAGAACGGAGCATTTCGGCGTCTTCCTGGGCCTAACAAAACAAATAGAAATAAAAATGTATTTAATACAATTAAATGTTAACAAAAATCAAAACTTACAATACTTTTTCCTATACATTAAAATATTATTTTTTTATATTAAATCATTTTGACACACTAGTGTAATTCTTCAACAATGATTGAAGAAAATTTAAGTTAAATGGGTATAATTATTTGTAAATTATATATAAACATCAAAAATAATAACATATTTGATTTCAGGTGTCTAATTTATTAAAGATATCACTAAAAATATGCAGTATAAATATGTGCAGTAAATTTTATCATTTGTGTTTTACACTGCAATAGTAATAAGAATTCATAACCAAAACTATATTTTGTCTAAATCTAAAGAAAATAATTATTTTTAAAGTACACATCTACTTGTTATACCTAGAGTACAAAAACAAACATTTTACAAACAAACCCATAAAAATATTTTAGAAATGCAATTAAAACAGATTTACACATTGAAACCAAAATACAATTAAACTTTTTTAATCAGAACAGGCATTTGGGCAGATTACCTTCCTCATGCTTTCTTCTAAATTTTCAATACTTTCACCAGTTGATGATGTAAATGGGAGAGGGCTTCCTAAATTTCCAACACGTTTTAAAGATTTAGTCACAGCAGCTAAAACTCCTTCTCGAGAAATATCAGTCCTAAAAAAGAACTAAATTTGTATTCACTTAGAAAATGTGATTATAATGTTTATACCTAAATGAGGATACTAAAAATAATATAGTTTCATAACTAATTTACTAGAACTGGGGCTCAACCCCTACTAATCCATGCTAGCTAATTCTCAATGTTTGCTAAACAATAATTTTCATTGGCTCACTGCATGAACCAAGTTTGCTTTGCTTGTTAATAGGTAGGATACGATGCACCCCAGCATGAATGAAACTGCATTTATATTAGCTCATGTCAATTTAAATATTATACAGCAGAACTATATCTGAGTACAAGCATATAAGAAATATTTTACAAGGAGTTTCAAAACTTCCTGTACTAACTTTGCGGAGAAGTAGGGCAATAAAATTAAACTGTATCAATGTAGGGGTGTTGTCTACTTAACATCACTCAGATGTGTCAGAGTACACTATGCTGCAGAAATGACAGACAGCAAGTATGTGAACAATATTTTTATTTCCTCTAATTTTAGTGTTTGACAGTAGTTTTTCAAACTAATCAAACTCCAAAGAAAACTTCAGGAAGAGTTTTGCAATACAAAAATTAATGTACAACTGTCAGAAAAAAAAATTAAAATAAAATACAATTAAAAGCAGCAAATTAGCTACAATTGCACCAAATTAGGCTTTAGAAAGCAATTCAAAACAGAAAAAGTAATCCTGCTCTCTACTATTGATGCTTGACGGCAGTTCGAACTTGACGAAACCGATTTGGTGATATTTTACACGAAAAAAAGCACAAAATACGTAAAAGCAATCAACGTTTCTGAAAACTAGTGCCAAAGGAGGTTTTTACGACAATCTAGCAACCACTGAATATTATGTTTTTCTTTCATGGTTGCCATGGCTTGAAGCTGAAACTTCAAAATTGGCATCACTTGGAAATTTTCTTGAAGAAAAATCTAGAATACTTTTTCTGTAAGGAAAACCGAAAAATGGAATATTTTTCTGGAAGTCTTCCAGAAAAGTTGGTAGGTAAGTAATATTTTCATGGATTGCCATGAAGTTTCAGCAAATACCAAATTTGGTGCCATTTTAAAATTTCTCACATTAAAAAGAAAAATCCAGAAGATCGGGAAAATGTGATTTTCAGGGAGACTTCTGGAAAATCCAGAAGAGTTAGTAGGCTTGCTTTTTTACATCCTGTGGGGATGTTCTCGTTCTGTACAAAATGTGGGGTAAGTGTGCAAGCGTTTGATGATTCTACACACATCTGTTAGGGTACCATTCCAATATAATCTCGCAGCAGCTCGTCCACTTTTCTTAGAATCCCATATGTTCATATAGGTATATGTTGATCATCTCAGCACTTGTGAAGTGAAATGTTACCCAAACGTAGTGAGCATCAGAAAATGATACCTCAAACTGCCAAACACCGTATGGCAAATCCAGGTGGAGCTTGAGCATATACGTACATCCCAACATAAATATGGTTTAATTTTGTATTTTTGCCCTCCCCTGAAAGTTTGTACAGGAGATTTTTTAAGACTGTACAGAACAATAATAGAAGTAATTTATACGACAATACTTTAACAGACAATTGATTAACTCATGCATCAAACATCACATAAATATTAAAATTTACAAGAACCTTAAAACATCTTATTACTTGTAATCATTATTAAAAAGTAATATTAAATATAATAGCAAATTAATAAAATAATCTATCTAAATTAGAAATTCAACAAAATGTCCAAATGAACATAACATATTTATAAAAGTGGACTAATTATCAAACACATACTTATCTCGGTTCTTTAATTCTTGCAATTCACATTCAAGCTTTTCATTACTTTTCTGAAGCAGAGTTAATTCTTTTTCATAACGACTAGCAGTATTTCTCACAGCTTCACCAACAGATTCTACATTGATGCAAATATCAATAGCTAAACTTCAACCTTTTTTCTGATTATACTTTAACACAGAAATATACATAAGGTATGAAAAACTGCAAATAATTAAATATGAAGTTCCAAGTACTATCTATACATATAAAGCAGAGTTGGCATCTGTCTGTTCTCTATACAAATATACACAATTTAACCAAACTACACCAAACTTAGTACACTTATTCTTTGGAAAACTTACAGGTAATGTAGGCTACATATTAACCCCTGTTCTATTTGTCTTGGGTGTGCAGAGGGATGCAACGTCCCATTATCCTGGACAGAGCACTTGCTAGAGGGTGCTCTCTTCCAGTCTGGCTGTGCAGATGACATCAGAGTTAGCGGTAAAGATGTAGAATCCAAGACATGTTTGTCGCCAAGCAATTTTTGTTGCCAAATCAAGATGGCGTCCTAAGCCAGTATGTTCGTTAAAAAAAACGTTGACTTTCCTACGCGAAACACCTTTTGTATAGGGTTGCCATAAAGCTTAATCAAAACAACAAGGTTACCATGTTTGGCGATAAATCGCACGGTCTCTGATTCGACATCTCACCCGAGTTAACATCTACAGGAATGGCCTCTCAAGATGACCTTGGAGTTTTTTAGAATCTTAGAGTATGATGCAATCGCAGATAGAGGCAGTTGCATTGAAAATTGTTAAACTGTAGCTTCATTATTGGAACGTAAATTTTTATAATATAAGATTATTTTCACAGAAAGCGGTGTTTTTGTCGTCGATATGGTACAGGGGACAAAAGACAATTCGAAATCGTCATAGGAATAACATTGTGTATTTATACTATCAATGTCAGACCAATCCACGCTAAATTTGGTACATTTATCCTGTAGAATTCTGCGGGACACATATTAACCTCGTTCGATTTGTCCTGGATCTGCAGGGGGCTAAAAATAATTTAAATCTTCATAGGAATAATATTGAGTAATATTACACAATGAATTATAAACAATTCAACCCGAGCAACGCCGGGTAATTCAGCTAGTATTAAATTAGTTTCAGACATTAGCAATAAACAGATACAGAAAAACAATTGTTTAACAAAGGACTGGTACCAGATTCAAATTATGCAAAATTTATTAAATTTATTTAATTCTGATAATGTGATACCTGACATTGATCCTAACTTTTACTATGCTTTCTAACATAAAAACTTGAGCTTTCTTGTATATAAATTTTTAATTAAATTTCCAGCTTTATGCATTATTTTTCAGAAAAACAAGTTGATTCCTTTTTTAACAAGTAATGAGATTTTTTATGCAAGATTAAAAAATATTATAAATAAGAATCATTATATTTACATAAAACATGTTTCTACATGTATTATGAAAAAGTTGCATGGAAACATGCGAATAAGGTCACATTCTTAAAAGGCTATTTGAAATACTTGTCTCCAGTAAAGAGCAGAGTACTTTCAAAAACAGTTATTTTGCTGAAATATGATCAGTTAACAGTGTGTGTGAATAAAGGAAACTTGCGTCTATTTCTTCTTAAAACCTCAAGAACCTTAATTGATTCCAGAATTTGAACACTATCAAAATAGTGGGTTTGTTGGAATTTGTATGGTTCTTTTAACATTATGGTGTGCTGCAATAAATGATCAAATATGTAATAACAGAAAAAATTGTTCTGAACTCCTTATTGATCAAAATTCATAAAATTTATCAAAATAAAATGTCTCCAATTTAAAATCCTTACCTTCCATGATTCGTTGGATGGATGCAACTTCTTCTTGGCGCTTCCTCTCTTCTGTTTCCACAACATTTTCCTTTTCACATTCAGCAACAGTGACAAGAGAGCGACATTCATCTAACTCTGCCTGCAATCTGTGTAATTCTTCTTGAAGTTGTTTTATGTCAGTTTGTGATGAATCCAGAAATTCATTTTGAAGACCTATTTTGATTCAGGAAAAAAATTCCCTTAAGCTAAAATTCTTTATAAACTTTTAGGCAAATGTAAAACATACAACACACTTCATCAGTTATTTATAACACATAATTTTGTACAATAAAGAAACATGATGTATTTACTTAGAAGGATGAAAGTTTTTGAGTGCTATTTTATACAATGATAATGACATTTACAAGTTAACCAGACGACTTACTAATTTTGAATCTGGTTGAGGTTTTTGGCAATTTATTGTTCAAAAATAACATTTTCTTATCTTATGACTACTTTGGTTAGTTCAATGCCAAACCAAAAAATAAAGGGAAATTGTAAATGAGTTCCTTCTTGAGAATAGAATACTGTCAACTTTTCATTATTCATGACCTTATAGAAAGAGACTTGGGAGTTAAACTGCTTACTCACTTTAGACATAAGAGTAACTGACTAGCACCCTTTTCGGTAGAAATTTTCAAGTCGTGGATGTTAAAATTGTCATACTCGCAGCATAAATATTGCACACATGTACAATAATCGACAGGTACACTTTTTTTCTAAAGATCAAGATGCACAACTCATATTTGCTCTTTAAAATAGATACAAACAATGAAATTTTATGGAAAAAGACAGCCTTCCTGAAGCATTGTTTATAAAAAAAAAAAGATGAAATAATGCTAATTGACATTTTAATTCAATGATAGTTTATTAACTAATTGAGTATTAAATTAAGATATTGAAGAATATTAACAGAGAACTTAGTCTACATGAGAACGTTTCTTAAAGACAAACTAACAATAGTCTGCAATAGAGTTTATCACTAAATAAGGAAAATTAACAAAAATTCAGTAAATAGGGATTTTGAATTAACAAGTAAAAGCCTTTTTTCATTAGTTCGAATTTCCTCTTACAAGCAGATCATTCAGTGTTTGCTCTTAGAAAACAGATTTCTGCACATATTTATACATTCACATATGAATTGTAAGCCTGTAAGATTAGTGGAAAGTCTCCAGTTTAGTACAGTCAAAAATATATCATCCAACACAAAATAATCATTCCGGCAAATGACAGTGAATTATTACAAGGACAAGAGCATTTTCTGATCTGTCATCTAGGACTGCAGCTTGTCACACCAAAAATGATTTCTAACATAAATATTATTGAAAAGAATCAAGGATTTTCATTAGGAAAACTTACGATCAACATCTTCATATGATCTTGCAACTTCGGATGTTTCCATTGTTACAGGAAAATATTCTTATGCTTTACGTGGAGAAAAATCCGATCTTGTTTGTTATAATGTGACACATCGTTTTAATCTTTAAAATACAAACAGAACTAAATACCACTCCATATTACAGCAGTCCGAAACTGTTGCCAAATGGATACAGAAATCTGTGTAGCAGACAATAACAGATTCAATTGCCAATCAGTAGAACAGAAATTTCGCCTCGAAGAAATGAAAATTCTTAAATTATAAAATGTATATGAACTCTTAGCATTAAAATCCAGATTGATTAAAAAAGAGAAGCACTGCTGGGAATGTATCATAGGGATTTCTGTGTTCAATCAAACAGATTCAAATAATTTGTTCAGTTCAAACAAACAGAAGGAAGACGGAGATTTTATTTCCTGTTACCCGAACGATTTCACATGATGCACCATGGGGTTATCTTAAAATGTAGTTAATGTGACATTTGGCATTTAATCTAATTGATGTTGACCAATCAAAAGTCATATATCAATTCGGAATTCATTCTTTTAAATTTCAGGTGGCGACATTCTGAAACTGGAATCGTTTTCAAGAAACAAGCCAACATTACTTCTGGAATACAAATAGGAAACACGTTCTATCACGAAAACACAAGCGTCTGCGTGTCGCGGAAGTGAAGATCGTCAGCCTTTTTTGATTGGTTGAGAAATTTTCTATCGTAACGACAAAAAACGCTAAGCAATAATTTATCGCCAACGGCTACCTTGCCAACTTGGAACGCCAAAACATAGAGCTATTTTTCTTTTCATTTGACACCCGCAGAACTTGAATGGATGTGAACGCTAGGAAAAAAATATGAAGCTGCGATCATATGCTCCATCTATTTCATCAGAATGTCGGTATAGCACAGTAAAGCTATGCACCTGTCATGTCACTAGAGTGCGCGTCAAAAACCGCTAACTACATTTAGACTGCCAGAAAAATACTATCAATTTGCTATGCATTAATCCACAATGCATCATTTTCTGTTCACTTTTGATGTCTGTAAACTGCAAAGTTTTTGTATTGTGGTGGATTCCTCGAAAAGCATTCATCAAGGGCGATTTTTTTAATGATAAATCAATCATTTTTAGAAGAGGAGGGTAGTTTGTAAAGTTTTGCACGGGGCTAGCTAGTACCTCAAGAGCGGATATGAATTTTAGGTTAGTCTATAGATGGCTAAAGTGTGGGAAGTCTGGTTCTGAACATTTTATAACGCATTATTTCGCTGTGTATGGTGCGATTTGGATTTTTTAATTATACAGGGATTAAAAAGGTGATAGATCGATTGTCCAAATCACAGAGTAAAAGATACAGAAGCTTTACTGAAGACTTACAGCGCCCTCGGTAGGGGGGGGTGACCCTAATTGTAGGCGGAGCTTGACATGTTGCACTCAGAGCAGTACCCATTTTTCTGCTGATGCACAAACGGAGACTTCTGTTCATGTTTCCCGCTTCTTTTGAAAGGTAAGTTTCTTTTTAGTTTTTCATAAAATGTATTCATAAATTACAAAACCACTAATGTGAAATTGTGTGACATTTTCAAAATTGTTTTACAATCAAGTTAAATGAATTACGCTAATATTTTAAATCCCAATTGCTTGATAGAAGAAAAAACGAAATCCTTCTATTTAGTGTTAAGACTATTGATTTTTGTTAACAATCTTTCAAAGTGTTAATTTGTGAAATTTTTTTTAATTAATTAAGATCGTAATTGAACTTACGAAAAATGTGGTAACAGAATTCTGCACATTTGTGCTCTGCTTAATATATTTTATTTTGTGCTATTCGTTGGTGATTTTATTTACATACTGTTTTTATGTAATTAAAATTGATCTTTTTCTGAATTATAACCTATTTTATAAATACAATTGTAAAGATTTATGTACAAAATTGTAATGCTTTATACATACTTTCATGGAGTATTTCTAGTAAAGAACCTTCCTGAGAAACTGAATTTTTTCTACTAAGAACTTGAATTTCATTTTTCTCAAGCCATCATGAACATAAAATGGCTGCACAGATATATTTTGTGCCAGTATTTGGTCGTATGATGGTCAAACATAAAGTACAAATATTAAATGCATTACACATTAGAAGATAAGGATTCTAAAAAAATTAAAAATTTCATCGCATATTTAATTTATATACATTTGTATTTTTTTATGTTTATGTTAAGATCTAATAAACTTTTCCCTTTTGCGATTTTATCGTATAATTTCTTATCTGATGCAGGGAACACTATATTCGAGGGTGCCAGATGCTCGAGCCGTGTGAAAATGAAGCAACTAGTGTGGTTTTGGTGGCCAACTATAGATACGATTGTTTGTCGAATTTCAGTGGAAAAACTGTCCGACTAAATTGATGTCTTAACGTGTCGCTTTTGCTCTCTTCCTACATCGAAATGTGCCAGACATTTGCAAGCTGGAGTTTATATTCCGTATTACCCTTCCCAGTGGTCTGTGTTGTGTTGAGCAACTCAGCGGTTTCTCAAGATTCGTATAAAATAACTTATTCACATCAAAATATTAATATATTTACAAGTTAGCTGGAGACTACAAAAAATTAGCAGGCAATTTCATTGCACTACATAATTCGTACTGCGCTTATTAGAGTTCTAGTGATTACATAAGAGAAGAAAATCCCGGCGCGCGGAGGAACTGTGGCGCCTAGTAGCGGAAAAGAATAATTTTTCTTTATACTCAACTGCGAACGATATTCAACATTCTGATTAGTTCCGAATATGAATATGTTGGCGGGAGGAGAAAGGTAAAAAGTCAACAATAACAACGAATTTAATAAATTTACTTCAAAGGCATACAAGTGCACAAATGTCAAAACAGTAATCCTTTTAGTTGCATCCAAGGCGAGTGGCGTGAACATTATTCTAGGAACTGAGAGCGAATGAAATTTTATCCCCTTTGCAAAATCAACGCTGTTCCTTTTTTTACCAACCAATTCCAGGAACCTGAACAAGAAAAAATATCGTTCAGATATGAAGCCGAACTCATGTTCTGATTCAAGCTCATTCGCTGAGCCTAATTATAAAAGTATGTCCAAACGATTTTAACGAAAAAAAATTAATTGTGCACTCCAACAAAACTAAAAAATACTTAATTTCTGTTCATTTTTAAAATTGTATAATTTGTTCAAAAATGGATGATGTACCTTATCTAACACACCTTATCACACATAATCAGACTAAATATCTGATTATGTGTGAATAAAAAAAATTCTAATGTTCTTTTGGGTTCAAATAATTTTTCAGACTACAGAGATCAACAATCTTCTAAATAATAAATCGAAAGGGCTTGTTTTGGACTATTTTCGTATTTGTAAAAAGCATTCACTTAAAATAGAATCAAGTTCGCGCATAGTCAAATTTTATAATTCCAAATGGCTTTCATAAATTGAGGTTCTTTTTAATTTCAGAAGACATTAAAAAATTGCTAATTTAAAACATTTATGCTAAAAATATATAAAGAATACTTAGCTTTTAATTAGAACAAACAAATCTGTTGACATTGTTTGAATAAACAATCCCCACTGCAGCATAAACTTAAAATGTACCTACGAAATAAATAAACACCAAAACAATAAATAAACAAACCTCACCTAGTTCGGTTGTTATGGAAACGAAGCTAGATTTGTCATGGTAGTATTGACACCCATACCCACCGAGGGGGCCACCGTCTAAGCTATTTCCTATGTTATTAGACCATGGCTTCCTATGGCAGTGATCCATCTGTATGCGTCGCTATTTACTCTGTGATCAAAATAAAACCGAATAGGAAGAACTGAAATGCTATGATTAAATTTAATTTGCAAATATTTTTTTTCTTCTAACTGAATCTCAATACTAAATTTTTAGCCCAAATAAATTACAATTATTCAGAGTCATCTGTCTGAATAAATTTTAAATTATCTTAGTGATAACAATAAGTCTTGATGGTTAAATTTTTTTCTTCGAAACGAGTGTTCATAAATTTTAATATTTTGCTGACCTCAATATAAAACTAACTTTAATTGAAAATGTTTTGCAATCTGAAAAGCTAATTGTGTCTTCCCTTAAAAGCATTTGGAATGCACTAGTGCTATTTATAATATTGGTTTGGTTTGTAGTTCAACGATAAGGTTTTGCTATACATGAGTTAACTAGACCGACTATCGGTAATATAGTGCGAATTTTGCTTTAAAAATGTATTGTGGCACCCACCAGTGAAAATGAAATTAGTTTCATTTGTAGGTCTATGGTAATAAGTATATTACGCATCATCATCTATCATGAGAAAGGTGTTTCTCACGACATGTTTTAAAAATAAGACTGATTCCGATAAATTTTCAAAAGTGTTGATTAAAATATGTTTTAATTTTTATGTGAGTAACATGTGCATTTTATTTCTCTTCATGAAGTACTAGACGGTCAAAATAAATCATGCACACTTATTGTTTTTAATTTAATTATTTGGTTTTCTTAAAACATAGATTCTTTGAGAGCACGATAGTGATTCTGAAATAACAGTAAGAATTCCTTTCAGAAACTGACGGTTTTTAACAAAAAATGAAATTTATTATAAGAACTACAAATTTACTTGATTACTACAAGACTTTTTTCTCATTAACAATTAGTGATATGACAATTATGTTTGTGTGATACCAATACAGTGGAAAATTATTCCGGGCATCTCGATTGAAACGGGTAAATTTCTCCATAAGTATGTATTATTAAGGAATGACCTTATTTTTGCTTCAATTTTCACTAAGATTATCATAATTTTTAATGTTTGTTCAGTATTTATATATAAAAAAGTGAAGACAGTCCAGTTGTATCACCATATTGGCTGATGAACTCATCAAATTTCACTTGGAACTGTGTCTAGAAAGAATGTTGTTTGTTAAAGGATTCAAAATGTAGTTTTGAAGATGTTTTTTTCTGTATCACAGTCCTTCGATATTTCCAACTTTACCAATTGGAACTATTTGTTACAATACAAGTTGACTGCGAAAAGCTTTCTGAAAATATTATCTTAAAAATGAGAAAAAATGAGTATAAAATTTTTCAAATTCCGCAATCATTGCGCTTCTTCATTTTCGATGTATTGAGATGTACAATGAGAATGGTACCCGGCAAAAATCTGGATATATCTTTGTTTAATAAAGAGGAAGGAAACTCGAAGTATTTAAACTGTGAAGTGGGAACCTTAGGACCATGAAATTTCTGAATGATCAAAAATCTTTTCCAATTTGCCCTAAGTGCAAGTGGGAACACGCCTCTAGTAATCACGTTCTTTCCTGTATTGGAATGAGCCCTCCAGACGTATTCCTGATGACATAATAATTTCTTTGAGGACTAATGACGTTGAATTTGGCTTAGCAGATGTCTATCCACATTTAGAAAAATAAACCAATCGCGTTTATCAAAATGTTTGCCAGGTGCTTTTGGCCTCACATTTTTTCATGAGTCGCGAGAATGGAAATTGTGAGAAGTTCTAAGAGAGGAGTATTAAATTATTGCTTCCTCTGTCTGAATATTAATGAAATTCTGATTTTTGAAATTACGCATCGATGGGCGCGGTCGACACTTGGGAGTTTGTTAACCGTGTGCAAGTCATATGTTCATGTTAAATCTGTAAACCGGAAAGTCCTCACGACTGGGGAGTGAGTGAATAGAGATCCACATCGCGCCACCCTGTTGAACCTCGATTAAAATTGGGAGGTGCATTTTTGACCAAGCCAATCCCGATATTAGATACTATGGCGTGTTTTTGTGTAAATTAAAGTGTGTAATTCTGAAATGTTTGAGAAGCGGATTATATGGGTGGTAATAACACCTAATCGGTTTGGATTACGTGTTTGTTCACATTTATTTGTATCGAGTTAACTGTAGGAATATTCTATATGTATGTATATTGATTGGGAATGTCAAAAATAACCTTACAGTTATTGTTAAAAAGAGAAAAATAACTATTTTGATACATTTCAATCCATATTCAATTGATTCAATCTGAATAATGCTTGCGTGGGAAAAGTACCATATGACTAATGGCGATTAATCCTGGTACTTCCCAAAATTCAACGAACTTATCTTAATCAACAAAGATTTTTATATCAAAATTGACAATATTAAATGCTCTTTTTCAAAAATTAGCAATGTGCAAATGAGTCTAAAAAGTCTGACATCCATTGGGTATTTTAATTAACGTCACACTGGAGCAACATAACGCGCTATATGTGACGGTCCACGATCAATCCCAATGGGAAAGATCCGAGGACAACACCACGTAATTTTGAACCATGGTCAGATGGCGGACATCCATTGGGAGAAAATTAAATGCTAACAGTATAAGAGTAAAACGAATATTCTTTTCTATTGTTAAATTAATATTCCATGCAAAATAAGAATTAAGGAAGTAGTACTAGAATAACCGAAAGACATTTTTACTGGCTCTAAATGTTTTGTTAAAAGCGAACATTCTCCCGACATTTAACAACCAAATCAACCTTTAATACGGACAGAATTGTATTCCTTTTAAAATTTTTTACTGTAGTGTATTTGAAGTAAAACCAGAATTTCTGATAAGTTTGTACGTCTAAGTACGAGGTTTTCTTATTAAAAGCTATGTTTTTTAAATTATGTAGTCGCTCAAAAAAGTACCCGAACATCTCTAGCTATAAACACGTCCCTGGAATCGCACGTTCGAAAACCAAAAACATCATTAGATTTAAAATAATGTTTGCTGTAAATAACTGTTCGTTTTATTTACATAAGTGTCCACCTTCATATTTATTTAGATATTATTTTCAAAATTTTAGAAACACCCATTTTTAACGTTATTAAAAGATTCCCCATATCATAACTACGCAAAATTTAATTGCCGGTAAGTAGTTGAATTGGAGCAATGCAAGGGGATATTGGTGATTAAAACACAATCCACAGCGAAATGAAATCCTTCAGACTTTTTTTACTAAAAAAAGGGACACTTTTCGATTTCTTCTCTCTTAATAGAGAATTTTAAAGAATTAAAATATATTTGTGAAAATTTATGCACACATAAAACATGATCCTCAATTAAGCGAAACATTTTTTCTACAATTTTTTTAAACTGAAAAAACTATTTTTTAAAAGCATTAAATTTGTGATAACCTGAAGTTATTACCCCTCAAACAATAAAAATAATTTTGTATTTATGATTTTTAAAAGCATAAATTTTCGCAACTTATATTTGTAATAAGAAGTTGTAAAGATGTATACCTGCTAAAAATTCATTTAGTCAATTCTTATGTATTTAAAATTTTTATCTTGTTCCATTTGTTAGTTTTCCCAAAGTTGAAGAATGAAGGTGGCTACATGATTCTGTGAGTTTTATTCAGTGGATTTGAAATGTGACAATAAATTTTATAAGTTTACTGTTTCTTATTTATCTTTAGTATTTATATTGATCGTGTCGTAAATATTGATTTCGCACACACCAATAAGTAATACAAATATTAAAAATCCTACACAGAACTTTTGCACACACTTAAAATCATAAAAATTGTCAAGAGTTATTTACATGGTCACTTTGATAAATGATATATATATATATATATAAAATAAATTTGGGTTTAAGAAAACATAAACAAATAAGGATCCATAATATCTGTTTTCACTATTTTTATTTTATGCATCAGTAAAATATTTATTGAAATAGTTATTTCCAAACATGTGCATTTATTTTTCAATTTATTCTAACTCATGTTAACCGCATTAAATTTAAACAAGGAAGTTTGAATTATTTTTTTGCTATTAAATCTTTAAGATAATTTCCCCTACACCTAATACAGTGTTAAAGAAAAAATATATAATATATTGAATTAATTAAAAAAAAGCGTCAGGTTTAGGATTACAACACAAAATTTTTCTTACACAAAATTTTAACAAGTGAAGAAATACTTGTGAACACCCCTATTCCGTTTGACACGGTTCTCTTAACATACAATAGCAAAAGGTAACAGTTGACTGAAATCAAACCGGTACTACTGGGCCGATCTCGGATACAGGCCTGGTAAATCTGTGATGAGGACCGTATCTGGACTGCAGGCTAGTTAAACCGTTTTTGAGGGCCGAGTCTGATAAAAATATTCGAAGGACTATCTGGATTACGGGCAAGGTAAAACTGTCTTGAGAGCGGGCAGGTTAAACCTTTCCGGTATCTGGTCTCCTGTCCTAATAAAAATATTTGGTGGACCGTATATGGACAGTGGGACGGGTAAACCTGTCCGGAGAGCAGTATCTCAGCTGCCGTCCTGATAAAAATTTGGAGGGCCGTATCTGGTATGCAGGCTTGGCAAATCTGTCTGTAAGACAGTATCTGAACTGCGG
This sequence comes from Meta bourneti, assembly GCA_933210815.1. NCBI lineage: Eukaryota > Metazoa > Arthropoda > Arachnida > Araneae > Tetragnathidae > Meta > Meta bourneti. The sequence goes on from OW119922.1 coordinate 29,617,785, forward strand.
GTTGGTTAAACTGATTTGGAGGGCCTTGCGCAGCCTGGTCTACGGGCCTGATAAAAAATATTTGGTAGGGCGTGTCTGGACTCCTGGCCCGAGATCAATCTATTCACCACAACTTATTTATCGTACTTGTACGATTTTTTGTATACGTGCTAGTTAAACTTGATCCCAACGAGAACTTCAGCTAATTATATAGCAGCACATATACTAAAAACATAAAAAAAATAACACAAATTCAAGAAATATTCAGTATTATACACATTCGTATCGCTAACTTTGTATGAGAAAATATTATGTCGCTAAGATGGGGAATAAAAACCAAGTCCATCAACCAAGCTGAATTTTGGCGGAACAGTCACGTGACTACTAGGGGCATGTTTGTCCCACTTTTTGAAGCTTTTCATAATTGCGATGCTTAAGTCTACTTATTTTTCAAGTCTATGGATCCGAGTACACAGCACCTCGTAATTTTGAACCACCGTCAGAGGACGAGGCCAACCCATTCTCTAAACTTCCACATCACTCCAAGATAAGAGCATTTTAGACCACGCCAGATTTAACGTGCTCCAACCCTACGCATATGAGATGGTCTTTAGTTGGATCGAGTTTCGAACTCCCAACCCTCCGATTGCGACTAAAGCGAGTGTTCTTATTACAGTTTGGATGCACCCCAGCGTTAAACTACACACAAGGTCTTAATTACGTCTTATTAATTGTCGTGAGTAGGGAGGAAATGGGGCTCCCACAACAGAGGGGAGCCAGGGATCCGGAAGTGACGTTATAACAGGAAGTTGAGTTGAGTTGTTTCTCCTACTGTTACAGGAAGTGACGTCATAACAGGAAGTTGAGTTGTTTTACCGGAAGTGACGTCGTAACAGGAAGTGGAGTTGAGTTGTTTCTGCCTACCTGTTGAGTTGTTTACCACCTGCTATACGAAATGAGGAGAGCCAGAAGTGAAGCCATCAGGAGTTGACTGCTGATAAGGTGTTGGGGAGAATTGCTGATAAGGGGCTTTGAGGTGGTCACGTCGTTGTAATTTGGTGGGGGAATGAGAAACCACATATTTTGGAAAGGAATTTCGTGGATTTGAACTGGGGACCATGGGATCTGTAGTGCAGTGCGTTATACGTTAGGTTGTAAGAGCTGCTATGGGTGGTGAATTAATGTAGTGTTTGCTTTTTTCTTAATACTAGGAATGCGTTATGGGACTTGGTTTTATTTTATGAATAATTAATTTTTATTTTCCAATTAGTTGTATGTGTGTTGGACTGGTGACGCCATCTAGTGATTTTAAAAGAAGTTAATCTAAGGAACGAATTGATTTTTGTCATTATTTCTGGGAATGTGCTATTTTTAGAAAATGGTTTGAACAATTGTGGTGGGGTTTAATAATTCTATTAAAAGGCAGGTGCAGCCATCTGGTGGTGGAAGAAGTAACAATTAGTTTTAAAAGATTTATTTTCTAGCTCTGGACTTGTAGCTTGATACTTTAGACTGGAGAATTTTTTTTAAGAAAATTTTATAAAGACAGATTTGAACCCGGCAAAAGGTAATCGCGGCCGCCCGTTTTACACAAGCACTTTAACCGTTCGACCACCTACTTTTTAGAATACATATAGAATACTAGCTCGTGAAGTTACATCTTAAGGGAGTGAAAGTATGTGTTTTCTTTATTATGAATACCTTATTGCCCCTGTGAAAAATGAATATGAACATAACGTTGAATTGACAAGTTTATATCCAAAGTCTGCGAATTATATGTAATGACAGAATCTAGAACTCTCTGGAACGTGTGACAATATGACTAAGGATTTATGTGCAGATTAATTAAGATAACAGAAGGAGTTAAACACGTAGTCACCGATAGGATACAATCTTAAGTAAATGAGAAAGCTTTTAAACGCATTGCTATTTAGGAGAATGGTGTTGTTTTTCTGATTGTGAGAAAAGCAAATGAATGAATGAAACTACATCATGCCAATGAATCACATATGACATGCTTGAACTGGAACTTTCTATAGGGGTTTTAGCTATGAAATAGTGACGAAGGGATTATCTTAATACTCTAACGTTGGAACTCGGAACATAAGTAATTGAGGCCAACCAATATATGCGAAGATTTTAAGCGTATGAGCACTACATGTAAGATAGAATTATAATACGGAAACCTTTTTTATATTTTAATGAATTTATATACAACATGAACTTGAAGAAAATGTGAATGTTTAAGGGTGAATGTTTTGTAGGGAAAATTATTATTACAATTTGAGGGGAGGACTTTGAGATATGAATAGGACACACAGGCATAACGGTGTATGAAACATTACATTTTTAGGTAAATAAGAAGTAACTAACCAAAGATTTATAGTATACATATTATAAGCGATGGCAAGGAAACGTATAAGATTGATATTATTAGAAGCCTCTGGAACTTGTGAGAATATGACTAAGGATTGTTTTTGCACGTGTAAGTTAATTAAGATAACAGAAGGAACGGAGTTAAACACCGAGTCACAGATAACGATAGAAACTATTTGATAATAAGAGGCTTTTTAAAGCATAGTTGGAGCATCTTGGGTCTTTGAATTACTTTGCATCTTGTTTTGGGGTTTTTCTGCCCTTTTTTACTGTTTTTAAATAAATCATGGATTCTAAGGACATTAGACCTGCAAAGAAAATGCGTGCAGACAAAGAACTGTGTTTGCAGAAATATTGTAAAGATTCTTTATGTTATGAGTATGGTAAACTGTTTACAGATCGTGAAGGCTGGGCATATTTTCGTCGATTGGAAAACGAATTAACGTACTTAAAGAAAGAGGAAACTACTATTGAAATTTATGGTAAAAAATGTACTGTGCCTCGGCAACTTGTAGCATACGGAGACGTAGGAATAAGCTATGCCTTTAGCGGATCTTGTATTGCAGCCAAGCCTTGGTCTCCTTTACTATTGGAAATAAAGGCAGAAGTGGAACGAATAATTGGTACACGATTTAATTTTGTGTTGGTGAACCGTTATAAAGATGGTAAGGACTGTATAGGTGCCCATAAAGACAATGAGAAGGACTTGGATCTTAATGCACCCATAGCGTCTGTTTCATTTGGACAGAAAAGGCAATTTGTGTTTTCTAGAAAGAACTACAATTCTCTAAAAATTGTTCTGGAAAATGGAAGCTTGCTTGTGATGAAGTATCCAACAAACCAATTTTGGTTTCACAGCTTGCCCCGTGGGAATGCATTATGGCCTAGAATAAACTTAACGTTTCGTAAAATTCTTGTATAAAGCAGCGATAAACCACTTATGTGCCCCCGAACTAGAACTCAGTGTCGTATACTAGACGATATTTGGACAACGTTGCAATTTATCTTTGCCTTTCTGAATAGTATTTTTATAAATGCTTATATCTTGTTGTTTTTAAATAAATTTTTTAGCGTGTCTTACCACATATACTGTATTTAGGACTTTTTTATTACATAATTTTATAAATTGTTTTTAAAATGCAAGATCTGAAATGAAATTTTTCTTTGCTATAAAGATTTATGTTTTTAAGTTAGATGGTTTTACTCAAAAATTAATTATACATTAGATGTTATAGCACATATTTTCAATGCAGAAATTTTGTTTTAAGTATTGTACACACTTAAGTAAGAGTAAACTTTTGAAAACTTTACAAGACCCGTACTATGAACGTACACATTTTGAATAAGTTGTAATTGTATTGAAATCATTTATGCTATAAAATCTAAACCAACTGTTATTTTTTAATTAATCTTTCCTTGCATATTTTTTTTAAATAAATCTTCCTAAATTTTAGTGATTTAATTTTTATTATACAGATTTACAAACTGTTTTTGGATGAAATATAAGGATTTATATTTTTAAAAATTAGATGCTTTTACTCTTAATTATATATTAGATACTATTACACATATTATTATTACATTGAAGATTTTTAAAAAACGTTTAACAATTGAGAATATATATACTTTAAATATTATTACAAACATTTAAATGCAATTTGCTTTTTATTTTTAATTTTACAATTAAGACATTTTTTAAAAGTTTGATTCTTAAAGTGTGTTTTATGCATAGTAAAAAAAACAATACTAAAAAAAAAAACATGTAAGAGTAAAAATATTTTATACATTAATTTGAAACTTTGCAAGACCCATACCATGTTTCCTTGCACATTTGAAGTCATGAAAAATAGTTTATTAAAACCATTTGTCCTTGAAGTTCTAAATTAAATGTCCTTTTTCTTTAATGCTTTTGCAAACCACACATTTTACTAAATATGAACTTCCTTTTATTTGAAACCTTATGCATATTGTGCAGTTTAAATTGTAGAGCAAAATTCCAATACTGTACGAAGCTATAAAGTATTTTACAAGATACTTCATATTGTTCTCTTAATTTACATCTAATTCATTACTACGTTAAAGTGGATAGCATGTGAGTTTTCTGTTTTTAAAAATAATGTGTGCACATCTGTACTAAGCAAATTAACTTTTGCCTTTTCTTGATATTTAATGCATAATCTAAATATTTACGCACACCGCTGATAGTTTTACACATGAGTAAAATTAAATAATAACTGAAATTTTAAATATTAGTGTGAATTTTAAAATGAACAAATATTGTTGACATATTGGATTAAATCTGAATTCTATGTATTCTCAAAACAACATTGCAAGAAAAAACAGAGACACTTCTTAAACAGATTGAAGGAAGTCACATGGAAACAAAGTAAATTAGAACACTTTTTAATAGAAAAAAAACATTGATTCATATATTTTACAAAACTAATACATTGTAGTAAAAAAGAACTTATTTTTACATACTTGCATTTTTTAAGAGACACATGTTTACGACGAGGCAATTATTAAATGCCATCACCTCAGCTTTGGGGCAATGCAAATTATTTTTGTGATGACCACATGATAGTTTTTGGATCTTTTTGTTGCTACTTAGTGCACATAGTACATCGAATTTGGGACACCCATATTGTTCCAAGTTGATATTCGGAATATTCAATGCATCTAGGCGTTTCTTTCCCATACAACCACCTTTGTAAGCAACTAGGTACTGAGTGGCACTCTTGGTCTGCTCGTACAATTCTAAAAGCTTAGAGTCTAAACTTTCTAAAGGAGACACACTTTCCCATGCCACGGGACAGAAAGGGAGACCACATATGTAATTTTCAACATATCGAACAGTTTTTTTATCTTTTGCACTCAGTTTATGCTTATAAGGCGATAAGTTAAAACGAATACTTGAAGCTACTTGCGATTTTATGGCGATGTATCCGTATTCACGTACTAAGAAACCCTCTTGAGTCTGAAATCCGTCAAAATCCACAATTGCACAAATATTAAACATTGCTATTGAAATGTGCTAGCTGTTCTTGGAAAAAGAATTGTAAACTAGAGGCACGAAGAACTGGACTATATACACTTACTAATCAGTGAATAACACCATACACTTACTAATCAGTAAAGTTAAAATTTATCTTAGTCTTATCTTTTGTGAGTAACTATGAGCGCATAAGTGAAGAATGTACTCAGAAAACATGTGCTTGTGATAATGCGCCAAGTAAAATTGTGTGTTGTAATGCAAGAAGATTTTAACGAAAGGATATACTTAAATGTGCATGTGATTTTTCTTTTTACTCTACCACTAGTATCTTAGACAAGTATCAGATTGTGTTGAAAAGTTTCTCTTCGTCATTTTTTAAAAAACAAAATCTGATACTTGTCTAAGATACTAGTGGTAGAGTAAAAAGAAAAATCACATGCACATTTAAGTATATCCTTTCGTTAAAATCTTCTTGCATTACAACACACAATTTTACTTGGCGCATTATCACAAGCACATGTTTTCTGAGTACATTCTTCACTTATGCGCTCATAGTTACTCACAAAAGATAAGACTAAGATAAATTTTAACTTTACTGATTAGTAAGTGTATGGTGTTATTCACTGATTAGTAAGTGTATATAGTCCAGTTCTTCGTGCCTCTAGTTTACAATTCTTTTTCCAAGAACAGCTAGCACATTTCAATAGCAATGTTTAATATTTGTGCAATTGTGGATTTTGACGGATTTCAGACTCAAGAGGGTTTCTTAGTACGTGAATACGGATACATCGCCATAAAATCGCAAGTAGCTTCAAGTATTCGTTTTAACTTATCGCCTTATAAGCATAAACTGAGTGCAAAAGATAAAAAAACTGTTCGATATGTTGAAAATTACATATGTGGTCTCCCTTTCTGTCCCGTGGCATGGGAAAGTGTGTCTCCTTTAGAAAGTTTAGACTCTAAGCTTTTAGAATTGTACGAGCAGACCAAGAGTGCCACTCAGTACCTAGTTGCTTACAAAGGTGGTTGTATGGGAAAGAAACGCCTAGATGCATTGAATATTCCGAATATCAACTTGGAACAATATGGGTGTCCCAAATTCGATGTACTATGTGCACTAAGTAGCAACAAAAAGATCCAAAAACTATCATGTGGTCATCACAAAAATAATTTGCATTGCCCCAAAGCTGAGGTGATGGCATTTAATAATTGCCTCGTCGTAAACATGTGTCTCTTAAAAAATGCAAGTATGTAAAAATAAGTTCTTTTTTACTACAATGTATTAGTTTTGTAAAATATATGAATCAATGTTTTTTTTCTATTAAAAAGTGTTCTAATTTACTTTGTTTCCATGTGACTTCCTTCAATCTGTTTAAGAAGTGTCTCTGTTTTTTCTTGCAATGTTGTTTTGAGAATACATAGAATTCAGATTTAATCCAATATGTCAACAATATTTGTTCATTTTAAAATTCACACTAATATTTAAAATTTCAGTTATTATTTAATTTTACTCATGTGTAAAACTATCAGCGGTGTGCGTAAATATTTAGATTATGCATTAAATATCAAGAAAAGGCAAAAGTTAATTTGCTTAGTACAGATGTGCACACATTATTTTTAAAAACAGAAAACTCACATGCTATCCACTTTAACGTAGTAATGAATTAGATGTAAATTAAGAGAACAATATGAAGTATCTTGTAAAATACTTTATAGCTTCGTACAGTATTGGAATTTTGCTCTACAATTTAAACTGCACAATATGCATAAGGTTTCAAATAAAAGGAAGTTCATATTTAGTAAAATGTGTGGTTTGCAAAAGCATTAAAGAAAAAGGACATTTAATTTAGAACTTCAAGGACAAATGGTTTTAATAAACTATTTTTCATGACTTCAAATGTGCAAGGAAACATGGTATGGGTCTTGCAAAGTTTCAAATTAATGTATAAAATATTTTTACTCTTACATGTTTTTTTTTTTAGTATTGTTTTTTTTACTATGCATAAAACACACTTTAAGAATCAAACTTTTAAAAAATGTCTTAATTGTAAAATTAAAAATAAAAAGCAAATTGCATTTAAATGTTTGTAATAATATTTAAAGTATATATATTCTCAATTGTTAAACGTTTTTTAAAAATCTTCAATGTAATAATAATATGTGTAATAGTATCTAATATATAATTAAGAGTAAAAGCATCTAATTTTTAAAAATATAAATCCTTATATTTCATCCAAAAACAGTTTGTAAATCTGTATAATAAAAATTAAATCACTAAAATTTAGGAAGATTTATTTAAAAAAAATATGCAAGGAAAGATTAATTAAAAAATAACAGTTGGTTTAGATTTTATAGCATAAATGATTTCAATACAATTACAACTTATTCAAAATGTGTACGTTCATAGTACGGGTCTTGTAAAGTTTTCAAAAGTTTACTCTTACTTAAGTGTGTACAATACTTAAAACAAAATTTCTGCATTGAAAATATGTGCTATAACATCTAATGTATAATTAATTTTTGAGTAAAACCATCTAACTTAAAAACATAAATCTTTATAGCAAAGAAAAATTTCATTTCAGATCTTGCATTTTAAAAACAATTTATAAAATTATGTAATAAAAAAGTCCTAAATACAGTATATGTGGTAAGACACGCTAAAAAATTTATTTAAAAACAACAAGATATAAGCATTTATAAAAATACTATTCAGAAAGGCAAAGATAAATTGCAACGTTGTCCAAATATCGTCTAGTATACGACACTGAGTTCTAGTTCGGGGGCACATAAGTGGTTTATCGCTGCTTTATACAAGAATTTTACGAAACGTTAAGTTTATTCTAGGCCATAATGCATTCCCACGGGGCAAGCTGTGAAACCAAAATTGGTTTGTTGGATACTTCATCACAAGCAAGCTTCCATTTTCCAGAACAATTTTTAGAGAATTGTAGTTCTTTCTAGAAAACACAAATTGCCTTTTCTGTCCAAATGAAACAGACGCTATGGGTGCATTAAGATCCAAGTCCTTCTCATTGTCTTTATGGGCACCTATACAGTCCTTACCATCTTTATAACGGTTCACCAACACAAAATTAAATCGTGTACCAATTATTCGTTCCACTTCTGCCTTTATTTCCAATAGTAAAGGAGACCAAGGCTTGGCTGCAATACAAGATCCGCTAAAGGCATAGCTTATTCCTACGTCTCCGTATGCTACAAGTTGCCGAGGCACAGTACATTTTTTACCATAAATTTCAATAGTAGTTTCCTCTTTCTTTAAGTACGTTAATTCGTTTTCCAATCGACGAAAATATGCCCAGCCTTCACGATCTGTAAACAGTTTACCATACTCATAACATAAAGAATCTTTACAATATTTCTGCAAACACAGTTCTTTGTCTGCACGCATTTTCTTTGCAGGTCTAATGTCCTTAGAATCCATGATTTATTTAAAAACAGTAAAAAAGGGCAGAAAAACCCCAAAACAAGATGCAAAGTAATTCAAAGACCCAAGATGCTCCAACTATGCTTTAAAAAGCCTCTTATTATCAAATAGTTTCTATCGTTATCTGTGACTCGGTGTTTAACTCCGTTCCTTCTGTTATCTTAATTAACTTACACGTGCAAAAACAATCCTTAGTCATATTCTCACAAGTTCCAGAGGCTTCTAATAATATCAATCTTATACGTTTCCTTGCCATCGCTTATAATATGTATACTATAAATCTTTGGTTAGTTACTTCTTATTTACCTAAAAATGTAATGTTTCATACACCGTTATGCCTGTGTGTCCTATTCATATCTCAAAGTCCTCCCCTCAAATTGTAATAATAATTTTCCCTACAAAACATTCACCCTTAAACATTCACATTTTCTTCAAGTTCATGTTGTATATAAATTCATTAAAATATAAAAAAGGTTTCCGTATTATAATTCTATCTTACATGTAGTGCTCATACGCTTAAAATCTTCGCATATATTGGTTGGCCTCAATTACTTATGTTCCGAGTTCCAACGTTAGAGTATTAAGATAATCCCTTCGTCACTATTTCATAGCTAAAACCCCTATAGAAAGTTCCAGTTCAAGCATGTCATATGTGATTCATTGGCATGATGTAGTTTCATTCATTCATTTGCTTTTCTCACAATCAGAAAAACAACACCATTCTCCTAAATAGCAATGCGTTTAAAAGCTTTCTCATTTACTTAAGATTGTATCCTATCGGTGACTACGTGTTTAACTCCTTCTGTTATCTTAATTAATCTGCACATAAATCCTTAGTCATATTGTCACACGTTCCAGAGAGTTCTAGATTCTGTCATTACATATAATTCGCAGACTTTGGATATAAACTTGTCAATTCAACGTTATGTTCATATTCATTTTTCACAGGGGCAATAAGGTATTCATAATAAAGAAAACACATACTTTCACTCCCTTAAGATGTAACTTCACGAGCTAGTATTCTATATGTATTCTAAAAAGTAGGTGGTCGAACGGTTAAAGTGCTTGTGTAAAACGGGCGGCCGCGATTACCTTTTGCCGGGTTCAAATCTGTCTTTATAAAATTTTCTTAAAAAAAATTCTCCAGTCTAAAGTATCAAGCTACAAGTCCAGAGCTAGAAAATAAATCTTTTAAAACTAATTGTTACTTCTTCCACCACCAGATGGCTGCACCTGCCTTTTAATAGAATTATTAAACCCCACCACAATTGTTCAAACCATTTTCTAAAAATAGCACATTCCCAGAAATAATGACAAAAATCAATTCGTTCCTTAGATTAACTTCTTTTAAAATCACTAGATGGCGTCACCAGTCCAACACACATACAACTAATTGGAAAATAAAAATTAATTATTCATAAAATAAAACCAAGTCCCATAACGCATTCCTAGTATTAAGAAAAAAGCAAACACTACATTAATTCACCACCCATAGCAGCTCTTACAACCTAACGTATAACGCACTGCACTACAGATCCCATGGTCCCCAGTTCAAATCCACGAAATTCCTTTCCAAAATATGTGGTTTCTCATTCCCCCACCAAATTACAACGACGTGACCACCTCAAAGCCCCTTATCAGCAATTCTCCCCAACACCTTATCAGCAGTCAACTCCTGATGGCTTCACTTCTGGCTCTCCTCATTTCGTATAGCAGGTGGTAAACAACTCAACAGGTAGGCAGAAACAACTCAACTCCACTTCCTGTTACGACGTCACTTCCGGTAAAACAACTCAACTTCCTGTTATGACGTCACTTCCTGTAACAGTAGGAGAAACAACTCAACTCAACTTCCTGTTATAACGTCACTTCCGGATCCCTGGCTCCCCAGCTCCCTGGCTCCCCTCTGTTGTGGGAGCCCCATTTCCTCCCTACTGTCGTGTAGCAAGTTACTTTGATCAGGTGTATAACTCATAACGCATGATAGATTTGACTAAAACAAATATATGTATTAAAATTCTGACTATTTTTATCAAGAGAATCAGAATAAGCGGATAAAATGAAATTAAAAAAAGGAGTTCCTATAAAAAATAGGGTTGTTACAAAATTTAAAACGAAAGCGGACTCTTAAAATTTAATGTGCTTTTATTTATAGACATTATTCCATTCCTATTACAGGCCGCGGTAGCCCAGTTGGAAGAGCAACCGGAGAGTCCGGAGTTCGAAACTCGGTCCAGCCAAAGACCGTCGTGTACACGGGGGCTGGTGCAAGTTAAATCTGTCGTGGTCTCAAATGTCCACACGTTGGCGTGGTGTGGAAATTGGGAGAATGGGGTGCCAGCTCTGCAGCTGACCACGTCATCAACAATGTATTGTCCGATTTTTCCCTTAGGGATTGATCCCGGACCATCGCCAAAAGTCCGTTGCTCCAGTGCGACGTTAATGAGCTACCTATCATTCATATTACACTTTTGGTTTGCTTTTTTGTCCAGAGACGGAATAATGCCAGATGTTCGGATACTTTTTGGATCTAGTGTACCATATGGAATCTCAGATTAAACTATTGTACTGGTGTAATTCAAAAACAAACATATTTTGTTAGAACTATTTAGCAGTAAACTATATTAAGATTAGTAAATGAAGTTAAGTATACTATATAAATTAATGTAATAATAGTTTGTATCAGCTTGCTATGCTATTAAATGTTACACATATTGAGCGAACGTAGAGGAATGATGATTTGGCATTTCATTATTTACTTGAGCAATTGAATGAAAAAAGAGTATTAATAGCTAATTGGTATTTCTTAAAATGCAACTTAATATCTTACCCTTCTTTTTGTACAATTGAGTCGAGAAGTTAAACCAAGACATGGGAATGGATTTTTAGAAGAAATAAACTATAGAAAACTGACCTTAGAAGTAATCCAACGTTTGTTTAAGCAAAACAAAAGCATATGCGTGTTACATGTCAATGTTTATCATCCTACTTTTGCAAACCCTGTGACAAATGGACTTAGATGTGGGCCTTCAGCGTCTATTGTGTTAATACTGAAGATTAGATAAACACATTTTTGATTAATCATCTGACAAAGATCTTATCAAATTATCAGATACTTCTACTTTGAATAGCGCGGTGTCTGACTTTACTTTAATAAATTAGTAAATCGTAATTTGGGTTTCGTCATCTTATTTACATTTTACTTTCTGTTAGAGAAGCTATTCAATATTAATAACTCTCTTTGATAGAGAAGCTATTCAATATTAATAACTCCTGTACAAGGCCATGAAGACATGAAATCCGTTTGATTTGTCACTTCTAAACCTCAAATATACCATGCAATGCTGCATAAACATGATACTATTTCTATTGATATGTTAAGTATTTTGGTCTGACTCATTTTCTCCTTCCATCCATCATTCTAGCCCTCTATTCAACAAGCTTTGGGTTCGAATCCCGATCTAGGCAGGGATTTTCGTTGTTTAGAATTCACTTAAGCGATATTTTTCAGTCTAATTTGTCCTCGTGTACCAACAAAAGAAAAGGCCGTACACAGTGACAAATTAACGTACCAACCATGAAGTAAGGAATATATATTCCTTACTCCATGGATTACATTCCTTTTCATCGGCCCATTTATATCTACATATGTAGCATAATCGAAGAGCACAAAAAACACTGGGTATGCTTACTAAAAGTATAATATTTATGTGCTCGGAAATTAATAGTTTTCGACAGTCTTCCACCAGGGACGTAACTAGGGGGTCAGACGGGGTATGTGCCTCGGACGCCGGATTGGGGGGGGGGGCGCTAAACTGGCCGAGTAATTTTTTGCTATAGATATTTACGTATGATAAAAAATGAAGGGGAAAAACTTGGTAGACTACAAAAACTATAAAAGGAGCTAAATGTAGAATGTGTGAAGTATTGCATGAGTTTGATGTGAGTAGAGAAGGGGAGGATGGATAGGGCAGTAAACTGTGCGTGATTGTATTTTTAGAGTGACTAATGCTATTCTTACCTTACACATATCCAGATATCAATTGATAAACCTTTTCAGTTCATTTGCAGCGATTATGATAAATGTGAAAGAATATACCAAACATGCTACTCTCAGGTTATTTGTCAACGAAATATCTTAGAATTAATTTGGTATTTTATACTAAAATGAGTATAAAATGTACTAAAAATGAAATTACTGCAAATTAATCTATTTACCTTTGAAATCAAGCATTTACCATCTAAGTTGAATAAAGAAGATTTGGAATAGTGGAATTAATGTGTGGTGGCGATATCAGGTGTTGTCGGGGAGGGTTTTGGTTTAGTTGGTTGGTGGGGGGGCGCAAAGGCGAGTTCTTGCCCCGGGTGGAAACTAGCCTAGTTACGTCCCTGTCTTCCACGCTCTTATCCGGCGCTGTTTCAACGGTCTGAAACCATCTGTCGTAGCCTCAAATGTCCTCACGTTGGCGTGGTTTAGATGCTTGGGGTGCTATCTCATCTGACCGTGGTTCAAAATTACGTATGTTGTGCTCGGATCTTTCCCTTCGGGTTTGATCCCGGACGGTGTTACTCCAGTGTGACGTTAATTAAAATGCCTACCTACCTTGAATCTCTTTCCTTTAGAGTGGAATTTAATTTTTAGAAATAGAAAATATCACAGGATGTGAGATCTAGTGAATAGTGCGACTGTGGAATGTTGTACTTATCAAGAATTTTCTGTGCAAACGGAAATCCATGAACAGGCACATAGTCATTGTGGAGTCGCTTATTCTCCACTTTTTATGCAATAGTATAGCAAAAATACACCCCTCGGATACCGTAAAAGTTGACGGTTGGTATACTCCTAGTTCACTGTTTGGCACGAGGAACTGCCTATATCTAGCACTATTAATACATGATTTGAAAGCTAGTATATTGACAGTGCCGTGCTTCTTTCATGCTCTTTGAATCAGAAAATTGTGGGATCTTTTGTGGAGACTAGGCCAAAGTTAAATATTTATACATCAAAATCCACGATTCATCACCAGTCATGATAGTTTTGTAAGCTATTGTCATTTTTGAAGCACTCTATATCTAGCAAATCACGTGAATTTTCTCCGTTGAGAGCTATCTTAGCACACATTTGACCCGCTTGGTACGAAACTAACATTGAAATCTTCAGATAACTCACAAATGATAGCGCTCGGAATTTTTATAGCACTCGTGTGATCAAGAGTTCCCTTTGCTGACAATGACCTACATGATAGTTCATTGCTCTCTTCAGGACTATATTTAGAATGATTATATTATTTGCAATTTTTCGGAGGACTCAATCTCCATAGACTTTCTGCATCTTAAAATTTGTGTCTTCATAAATTCGCAAAATTTTTGATTACGACAATTAGTTTCACACACGTAATAACAAAGCACTACTGAAAAAACACAACCCGAGACGCGCGCGGCATGTTCTAAGGTCAATTATGGCATAAACCATTAATCCTGTGTTACGCCATTCCGAAATAACGCAACCAGTGAATCATATGAATACTTTTTGATGACGCTCGTATATCTATGTGCAATTCTCTTTCTAAAAAGAAATTACGATCGATGGGAGAGGACAGGATAAATTGAAAGATAAGATAGGAAAAGAGTATGAAACTTTGTCTCCAATGGTTTAAAACTTATGATTATATGAAACCGTCAATGAATAATTTGTTATCGTTTAGACTAGAACAAATTTTCTCTACGTAGGTAGCGATTGAAATGTGTCACTGTTCGTAAATTTAAGTAACCACATTTTGAGGGCATATGCACTCTTCATAGTTCTGTTACAAGACAATTTGCTACCCACAAGACTACAAAGTAATTCGTGTTCTAATTATCCCTCGTGAAGCCGATAGAGAGAAACCAAAACAAGATAAATCCTTTTCGTTTCAATAGAGAAAGTCACCGATTTAAAGAACCCAAACAAGAACTGAAATTACAATATGCTTTCAAAGATGAATTCCTTTAATGATGGAGAAAAATATTCAGCAAGATATCCAACAATGGTAACGTTTTCGTTTGCCCTATTACAATTTTATACTAATTTCATAGACTAAAATATACATTTATCTCAATCTCCGCACTCTAAATATGATCGACAATCTGCCCTTACCTCCAAAATAATCTGAAATTGAAACCCTTTCAAAGCTAAAAATTCATTTTAAATATTTTAATTATTCAAGGAACATGGAATAATTAAGTAACTTACTTTTTGGTTCGTGTGTATTCCAGATAGCTGTATGCACCTCTGATGAGTTTATAGTATCCGTTTGTAATAAGATATCGCGACCGACTTCAAAGGTAAAAATGTTTTGTTACACTGCCTTTCACATAGAACAAAAATCCATCCATTTCATAGCTGAAGGAGCATTTTTTACTTAGCTGGAAGACCATTCGAGACTGGAAATGACGTCATATGCAGCCATTGACCCGAAAGCCAGTAATTTTCGGCACGCACCGTAGAGTTTTACAACTTGGTTTCTGTGTTTTTTCGTCTGTAGCACGGCTGTTTTCAAACATAAAGTGGTGGATTCGTGTTTTCCTTTTCTCACTCAACCTAAGATCCTATTTTTAGTTGATTGGCTGATCAAAACTATATTTTACGACCACCTCGTTCGAGAAAACAATATTCTCAATTACTAACTTCTTCCTGTCTTTGATTGAAATTTCAAGCTAGTGTTGCGAATAAGTTATTAGCAATTGTTTCATTGATGCGTTTCTTCTTTTAAACCACGGTGTTCTGCGTATTTCTTTTAGAGGCAGGTGAGAAGCACGATTTCTATAGCAGGTCAGATAACATAGCAAGACTTAGTTAGCCAAGTCTAATTTAAGATAGAATTGTTTAGTGGAGGAGGTATGAAAGTTTCTTTCATCGCCTTCAAGATTATGTCAGTCCATAAAAATACATTGCAAGCGCTTTTCATACATTGAATCTATATAGAATAATTATGTGAACATTTGAAACTACTATCTATCATTGCTCTCCGCTATTATAACTTTAGGAAATTTCAATTCGGAAAGGACTAACAAACAATCAGTGCCAAGCAGAGAACACGTAAGGGGTAAGAACTTAAATGACACCTTTTCGAAGAGCAAATGTTCTCGAATTGTTTTGAGAGAGTATACAATCAATTATTGAATTTATTCAAAAGTAATGTTAGAATTGTTTGCTAATCATTGTTAATGAAGTCAAGAAAAGCTGACCAGATCTTGATCTCGTCATCATAAAAAAATCGGCAATATCTTGTCATTAGCAAATTAGGTCAGATCTTGATGGACAAGATATCTCGTTGGAGGGTTAAATACCATTAGTTGGTGAGTTTTATGCCGTGAAGACCAGACTTGCCCAAGCTATGCTAAGCAATGATAGTAAATACGGAACTTCACAAATATCTCTATAACAAACAGATCAAGTAATATTACTAAATTATTATTTAAATAAATATACACAACTTTTTTAAAATTTTCTTGTGTGACTTATATAAGTGAGTTTCTGAGCTGAGGGGAGCTATGCAATCCTTTGTACCTCTCCTGCACTAATGTGATGTTGAAGTAATTTCCCCAAAATTTATCTATAGATGCACTTAAATCGTTTATTTCCAAACGCGAATTTCTTGCAAGCGGCTAAAAGGTTGGTTGGTAATTAATTAACGTTACACTGGAGCATCAACAACGGGGTATTGGCGACGTTCCGGGATCAAAACCGAAGGAAAAGATCCGAGGACAACACGTAATTTTGAAACATGGTCAGATGACGAAGTTACACCTGCGCTGGCTCCCCTCTCCAAACTTCCACACCACGCCAACGAGTGGACGTTTGAGGCAGATTTAGCATACACCAGCCCCCTTTGTACACGACGGTCTTTGGCTGGATTCGAACTCGCAATCCTCCGGTTGCAGGTCCGTCACTCTGCCAACAGGGCTACCGCGACAAAAAGGACCACTCACAGAAGTCTCACAAACTCGTGTATTGAATAAATAAAAAATTTAACAAGTTATATAACTTAAACTATATTTAACAAAATAGCATAATGACAAATGAATTTCTTTCAAAACTTTTGACAGGGATAACAAATGGTCTCTAAATCTCTTCTGATAATTTCTGTAAACGATCTTTTGTATTAAAATCTGATTCCTGTTTGATTTTTCAAAAAATCTTATCCTTTTCTTCGATAGTTGTAATCGTGTCAAATTCTACGCACAAGGAACAAACATTGTTTTGATGTTCATATTACGTTGGTTGGTTTGGTCGGGGCCATAGTGAAGAATTGGCCCAAACGATGAGGGTGCTTCGTTGCCGTTTGTTCTCGCTTACATGCAAGCTTTAGAAGCTGCTCGAAACCAAGAAATATTTATATTTATTCGTTTTTTAAAGTGATAATTGTTCCGGTCCATTCCTGAACGGTATGCTGGATGTACATAGCAAAAAAAAGGGAGGATAATCCTTTCATCACATCCATCTAAGTTGGCACAACGCAGAAAAGTTTAACTTCGAACTTTTGTTCCAAAATCTCAACTTCACCCTCTGTTATTTTGCGGATGCGACACTTTTCCACCTAGAGCAGAGCTTGAAAGTGGTTGATCACCTCATCTTCCAAACCTCGGAATGAATGGAATGGGAATGAATGAATGCCAGTGAGTGGAAGGAGACTCCATCTTTAGTACAAACCAGTATTTAGTATTGCATCTTCTCTTCAGATTTCAAGGTGTGGTAGGTGAGTGATAGTTACTTTTATGGGAATTCATTAGACGCTTCTTATTGCTAATGTAGTAAGTATAAATGATACGGAGAAGATCACGGCCATCTAGTCAACTGGATAAAAACTTGAATAGAGAAAGAATATTTTCAAGGAAAAATGTCCACAAGCCCAACCCTCCAAGTAGTGATTAGGGGCTTGCAAGTACCGGAAGATGTTAATTATTCCAATCTAAAATGGAAGGTATATGATCGTTTCTTTTTCCAGTCAAAAATTCCTACTGTGTTAACTGCCTCATTAATTAACTACTACACAGGTGCTAAGATGTTACTCATTAGTAAAAAATATATTGTAAAGGAGAATTCGATCTAAAAGGTATACTAATGATTATTACATTTGAAGACTGAGTATAAACCATTATAGCTCTGATTAATTTATTGAAGTTGATCAACTAAGTCCTGTTTTATCAGCACCAAAAAATATACATTGAGCTCCAAATGATTTTCCTCACACATACGGTGCGATTATCCCAGCCTGTCCCCCATTAGTTGAGTACATGTTTGTCCCCTTCTACTAAAGATGTAGTCTCCTTCCACTCCCTGGCATTCATTCATTCCCATTCCATTCATTCCGAGTTTTGGAAGATGAGGTGATGAACCACTTTCAAGCTCTGCCCTAGGTGGAAAAGTGTCGCATCCGCAAAATAACAGAGGGTGAATTTGAGATTTTGGAACAAAAGTTCTAAGTTGAACTTTTCTGCGTTGTGCCAACTTAGATGGATGTGATGAAAGGATTATCAAAAATGATCAGTTTGATATCTGATTTCTGGAGGAGTAATGAGAGGGGTGAATTGATCATTTTTGGTGATTGTTCTGGAAACTGTCATATTCACTAGTGCTGTAGATAATGTTAATAATGTTACTGCTGATAATGTTAATAATGCTAATGATGTGAAAAATCTATGCGAAATCCTAACCTGTGGTAAACTTAAAAGACCTTGTTGTACTATTAATGATTTTAAACCCCCATGAAAACTGCAAAGCCCAGGATTGTGTCTCCCACTAAATCTATTATAGAGGAAACTACTCTTAATAAATTAAATAGTTTACCTGTTAATATGGATGAAATTAGTGTACATTGCTATACACAATCCAAAATCACCCCGATCTCGGTTGCTATTACTGATGACTATAAACTGATTCAGCATAACTTGAATGAAACCTTCCTTGATTTAAAAGCTACGCTTTCGGGGACTTTTATTAAGGTCTTCGCTTCTTATCCTATTGCACAGGGAAATTACCAAATACCTTAACAATAACAAACCTGAATTTGTGCTGCTTAACAGCAGCAATGATAAACACATTAAATTTATTAGGATTGAAATACACCTTTTGACAAAATTAACGATGAGACTTCTAATTTAAACTTTGTTGTCAACGAAGTATCCCAACTTACCCGTTTCAAGACTAAAAGACCCTTCCCATATTTTTGGTGGAACTTAATAATGCTGCTAATATTGCTAATGCTTATAAACTTGACAAGCCCTGCTACGAAAAGTTAATATTGAGAAATTTGTTGAGACTGGTCCCTCTCAATGCTACAATTGTCAGAGTCAATTAAACTCCTCCAAAAACTGCCTCGCGAAACCGAAATGTGGTATGGAACATCGGTCTGATAAGTGCAAATCGGATAAGGGACCAATCTGCTGTAATTGCGGTAAAATCAAGTTGCTTCCTGAAGAGGTGAGTTCTTTCACAAAAATAAGAAAATTAAATACTCTAATAAAATTTGGAATGGTCTAAGCTATGAAAGAATCACTTCGAATTCAGATTTACTATCTGATGCTAATGTAAATTCTAACAAAACTAAAAACCCAAGCTCCGTTGAGAGTAACGGGAATCGAATCCCTTCTCCCGGGCGGTAGCCCAGTTAGAAGAGCAACGGATTAGCAACCGGAGGGTTGCGAGTTCAAAACTAGGTCCAGCCAAAGACTGTCGTGTAAACTGGGACGGGTGCGCGTTAAATCCTTCGTGGCCTCAAATGTCCTCACGTTGGCGTGATGTGGAAGTTTGGAGATTGGGGTGCCAGCTCAGGTGTTGTTCTCGTTATCTATGGTTCAAAATTACGAGGCGTTGTCCTCAGATCTCTCCTTTCGGGATTGGTCCCGGATCGTCGCCAATAGCCCCTTGTGTTGCTCCAGTGCGATGTTAATTAACTACCTACCCCGTACTCCCAGGAGATGAAAGGTTAATCCTCCTGAAATTCTTCCAGGACATTAAAAGTATTTTCAATGGCCTCCAAGGCATTAAAGAATTTCTTACCGAACTACGAAAGGAAAATGAACCTCTTGACAAATTATTTCTCATACTTGAAACTCTCAGCAAAAACTCTAAATAAATTACCCCTTTCCTGTATTTTTCAGGGTACCACTCTAGCTGGCTAAGGGTACCACTCTGGAGGCTTTCTAATGTTCAGTAGTTTTATTGACAGTTTCTCTCAATTATACATTTATTTTTTCACAGTTCGCGATTATTTCTCGGGAAAAAAGATAAGCTCTACTTTAATGAATTTCATAGTACTATTTAAATAGTCTGGTTTTGAAAGCACTGTTTTGCCATAAATTGTCGACGATTAAATCTGATCAGATGTTAAAATGTGATATGCCCATTTCATTGTTAAAATTGATATTTCTATTCCTATGTGTTCTATGTGTGTTTAGATGAATACTGTTACTTGGGAAAGTATTACTTGTCTATATTTAGGATAAAGGAGAAGTGGCTGTTGTATTTAAATTATGTTTCGACTTTTTTATAGTTGAACAAAATTTAAAATTGCTGTACTGCAATATTGAGAAATTTTACCGAAATAAGCCGAATCGAAAGAAACACGCGATATTCTATGTTATATTAAACGTAACATAATTTTAGGAAGTATTCAAATTAGAAACTTTTTAAATCTCGGTAAAGTAAAATGCTGATCGAAATCAATATTTTTATGGTTAAGATATCCCCCTTAAAAAAACCATCAGGGATAAATATTACTATTCCGAAAAGATAATGCTAATAATCTGCTTGAAAAATTTAGTTGTTCCGACGACACACATAGTCGGCTCAGAGTAGAAACTCATTAATTAACAAAACAAAATTTTTACTTTACAGCTGTTTAAAGAATAACTATTCATTTTTGGCTCAAAATAAGAATAGAAAGCATTTTTATTGTGTAATGTACGTTTTAAACAGATTACAATGCGACAATGTATTGCTCATCTTTATTAAAATAAGCATTTAATGTCTCCGAAAATATCTCAGTTGATGAGTTTCTGTTCGAAGTCAACGATGATACACATACACAGATATGACTGGGAAAAATTTTACATGCTTAATTAAACATGTTAAAATTTACTTTAGCAGAACCGGTTTATTTGAGAGCCAAGAGCTTAATGAAAAAAATTACGATGTCTGAATATAATTTGTTAAATTAACATCAAAATGTACACTGCTAATAAAAATTGTTTATCGTTTATTGCTTAATGTATTTTATGCCGGCAATTAGCGAAGTCAAAAATCACCTGCTGAGAAATATTGTTGCATCATGTTAAATTTAAAGCATGTAGATGTTTGCACTAAATTCAAGGTAACAAACATTATTTATAGATTTATTCAACGAAGTTCACTCCTCGCATTTCACAATTTTTCACTTACAAAAATTTTTTAGGTAAGTAGCTTTAATTACATTAGTTGAAAATTAAAAAAAAAATCGTGTAACTTGTTTTCTTAAGTACTACTACTTTGGATTTACATTATTAAGTATCGATGATTGTAAGTATTAATTCAAAAATTAGTCTTCCTCCCAGGGCGGTTAGTAATTTGGTTCATTATAAAGCTTAAATTAGGGTTTAATTATCTTGTAGTTTTTATTTCCATTTAATATTAATTACTAGGCACTTATGCTACTCTATATTATTACGGCACAATCTTTTAAGTTCTTTTATTGAACTTGGACGAGTCGGTACAACAGAATAAATCAAAGGAACATGATTTCAATTTTAAAAATCAGGCTGTTGAACCAATCTCAGAATTTTTATCGTAGACTCGTGATAGGCCTTTCAGAATGAATGTGGAAAAGTTCCACAATCTTTATGGAAAGTTCCACAATCTTCATTGTAATTATTTACAAGATGGATTAGGAGATTTCAAGTTTCACATCTCACTGATATGCATGGAAATTATTGTGGTGCCATCTAGGATGCCAATGTTGAACTAATCTGAACATTGTTTAAGATATTCTTTTTCGGAATAGATTTTTAGAGCAATTTAAAAATTTAAGTGTGTAATTTTCTTGCATAAAAATAATCTGAATTGAAAACCTTCAGTGCTATATTTCAGTTTTCCAGTCGAATTAAGCATTTTCAACTAGTTTTCCATAACCCTTGAAAAAATGTTTAGGAGTTTATGGAATGGAGTTTAGTTTTCCAGAATTCTCATTTCCTGAAATCCCTAGAAGTGCCTTGATGAGGTTCATTGAAGTCAACTTAATGGCTCTAGATCGAGAAATTTTTCCCTGTGTGTCAATGAAAAGATTTTGGTGAGTTGCGGAGAAGTTCAGAATGATGAGTGGCTGGGCTCGTTTCACACACGTTTCACACGTTTCACACGTTTCTGTTTTCATTCTGCCCTAACTCAATGGAGGACATTTTCTTTATGGAAGGGTGAATTTTTGCTCTTGGTACCCGAAAACGATTTTTTCCCCTGGCAATACTTTTCGTGTCACCCTAAGTTGAAAACAAGACTGACTGATTTAAATTGTATAGCGACATGTAACAGAAACAGAAGTCAAGTTTTGTAAAGTAGTCACGTCAGATGCCCTTCTCCACATTTGCATTCCGCGTTCCAGCCCCAGTCTCAAAAGTTCATATAGGCTCGTCATGAAATTAAAATATAAATCAAAAGTGCTTTATATTTAACTAAATGCAAAAATTATTTTAATCTTTTCCTCTGTACAAATGTTATACGCCTTTCTTATCAAAAACATAATGAAAAGATTTTTAGCTCCTTGAATCTAGAAAACAGACTTCACAAGAACTTTTCACATTTCCCGGGGCCCCTTTAGACCGTAATATCGGCGATGCTCTTTCCTATATGGGGGCCCTGACCACGCCTGCCTGACAAGAGGGATTAGAAGCCTAACCTGAAAGCATCCTCGTTGAGCGTGAGGAGTGGAATTTGTCATTGTACAGAAGTGAAGTAAGAATCCGGCATCCCCTGATGAAAAAAATTAAATTAAAAAAATTTCCGTGATTAAAAAATAATAAAACTTATAGCATAAACGAAAATTTTTAGCATAAATCTGAGTGAGACGTCGGTTTCCCTTTTGATGTCCTCGATTATCGAAGCAAGGTGGCAACTAGAGAATGCGGACGCCTGATCATTTCAGTTTCTAATAGTTTTTTTCTATTCATGGTAATTTTGTCATGAGCAATGAGTACCTTCGGTATAGACTTTTCGTCCATATCCCATGCCCGCGATTGAGAATAGCATCCAGTAGAGATAATACGCGCAGTTGGTCCCTGCCCATGGTCTATCATAATCTTCATATTCCCGCCTTTGTTGATAGAGTTTTCAATACTGAGCACAAGTGTGCCTGGACTACACTGAAAATCTTGAGTTGCAGAATTTAGCTTTATGGTTTAATAGGGAAGTTGAGCAGATGGATGAGGGGTTTCTGTATAATGAAGAAACCTTCGTGGAACAGACCATCATAGCGAACAAAGTCATACTGAACAAGTGAGCCTAGGGCTAAAAATGATTTGTATTGTATTGATCATGCTGGAAAGAAGTTACGGAGAATGGAGTTGACTTTTAGGTTATCTGAAGCAAAATAATATTTTTATGTTTTCTATCCAATCTCGGCATCCTCGGTTATCAATGGGGATACGCTACTGCTAAATCTACTACATCTCAATGGCAACATGTATTGCCATAGTACGGAGGTTTTTTTTTGTTCTTTGTGAAACAATGGAAAATAACGAAGTTGTTTATAATTGTATGGTTGTTGTATGATGGAACTTGATAATTACGTTCTTGGTAACACTGCTTACAGGATTTAATTGATTTCACCTCTCCCTAAAATATTTGTGATTTAAAATTATGAGGTGCTGTCATCGGATCTTTCCCTTCGGAGTTGATCCCGGGTTGTCCCCAATAGCCCGTTGCGCTGCTCCAGTGCGACTTTAATTAACTACTTACCTTAACAGATTGGTGGAATGAAAGTGGCTTGAAGACAATTATAGAGCGTACTAAAATTTTTTTTTTCTTTTAAATTTTAAAAATTACTAATTTTCTCTATGATAAGAATTCCATATAATTTTAGAAAAGCGTCGTGGAAAAAATGTTTATTATCTTATCGTTGACCATTTCACAGCATAGTACATTGTTTTTTTATGACGTCTAGATTTATAATAAATATTACTTCCATGGGTGGAACACTACTTGCATTTAATAGATGTAACAAAAAGGATTTTAATTTTCGAATATAGGGTATTGTATTTAAATTCATTGCTCATTATTGACATTGAAATATATTCATCCTGTTTTATTCAAGAAATAAGAGTATTTATTAATTGTGAGTAAGATTTCGTAAACATTTTATTCGTTTAAAAACAGGTCGTTACCTACAAGGTGATCAGTAAGTCATTTTACCATTCAAAAATTTAATCACTTTTTCACTACTCCAAACATATATTTGGTTTTCATACAGCTGAATACATTTTGTGGAATATTTTCTATCAAATTCTTAAAATTAAATATTTTAAGTGTCTGGCATTTTCATAACGACGACTGTAAGCACATGGAACGCTGATGTGTTCTTAGTAAAATTCAATTATTTTAACATGTTCCTCGGTTGTGTATTTTTTTCGTAGCAATTACCAGTCTGATTTTTAATAACTTGTTATGAAAAATTAAACAATTTGAAAAGTAATTAAACTTTTAAATGGTAGAGACTTATGAACCACCCCATATCAAACGACATAGCATATATTACGTATAATATTCCAAGATATCATTCATAATCTGGAAATCATTAACTATAGTATTATTTCCCAATGTGTGATTTTGAGGAACTAAATAAGAGTTTTTATTCTAAATTTCAATTTTACCTTTCAGGTTGAACGAAATGTATCTATTTTTATAGATCACCAAGTGTAACCTCGACAAACATATTTTACAGACAAGAATTAATATGAAAAAATTCAAATAAAGCACAAATTATTTGTCCGAATGTATCGCTAATATACACTACTGTTTGTGAAAATTGCAACTCTATAAAAGAATCACCAGACATAAATGAAATTTATTCCACGTATTACCTATAGTGGTTTAATTAAACGCTCAAATTTACAGAGCAATAAAACAAAAATAATGCCGAAAATCAATATCTTGTGCAGCCGCCACGCGCAATGATGAGAGCCTGTACACGTCGTCGCATCGAATCATATAGATTCCGAATGTCATGCTGAGGAATGGCATTCCAGATGGCCTCTATCTAATGCCAAAGTTCAGCCGTACTCTCTACCCGACGAGCGAGTCGCCGTCCAATGAAATCCCAGACATATCCGGGGAACATGCACACCATGGAAGAAGCGGAACCTGTCGTGCACTGAAGAAGGCTTGTACATTCCGAGCAACATGTGGACGGACATTGTCTTGCTGAAATACAGCTCCGGGAATGCGTTGCAGGAGGGGTAGGACCTCGGGCTCCACAACTTCCCTGATGTAGCGCCCGCTGTTCAGGGTCCCCACAATTTGAAGAAGGCGGGATCGCCCATGATATCCAATAGCGCCCCAGACCATAACGCCAGGCGTTCGTCCAGTATGAAGCTGAATAAGACACTCCGGGAGAAGGCGTTCACATCTGTTGCGTCTGAGGAGAACGCGTCCATCGTTATAGTCCAGATTGTAGTGGGACTCATCCGAGAAGACGACTTGTTGCCAATCGGCACGTCATTGGCTGTGTTGGTGAGCCCATTGTAGCCGGAAGCGTCGGTGGTTCAGCGTCAAGGGTATCCTGCTCAGGGGAATCCTTGCACGTAGCCCATGGGGCAGCAGACATCGACGAACCGTGGGGGCAGACAATGACACACCTGTAGACGTGATCCAATGTTGTGCCAACGCACGAGAGGACGCTGTCCGGTCCGTTACTGCTGCGGATATGTCTGTCATCCCGTGGTGACGTCATATTACATTTAGTCTGGTAGTTTTTCCACTGAAATTCGACGAACAATCGTATCGATAGTTGGCCACCAAAACCACACTAGTTGCTCCATTTTCACACGGCTCGAGCATCTGACACCCTCGAATATAGTGTTCCCTGCATCAGATAAGAAATTATACAATAAAATCGCAAAGGGGAAAAGTTTATTAGATCTTAACATAAACATAAAAAATACAAAGGCATATAAATTAAATGTGCGATGAAATTTTTAATTTTTTTGGAATTCTTATCTTCTAATGTGTAATGCATTTAATATTTTTACTTTATGTTTGACCATCATACGACCAAATGCTGGCACAAAATATATCTGTGCATTTTATGTTCTTGATGGCTTGAGAAAAATGAAATTCAAGTTCTTAGAAGAAAAAAAATTATTCTTAACAACAAGTACTCCATGAAAGTATGTATAAAGCATTACAATTTTGCACACATAAATCTTTATAATTGTATACATAAAATAGGTAATAATTCAAAATAAGATCAATTTTAATTACATAAAAACAGTATGTAAATAAAATCACCAACGAATAGCACAAAATAAAATATATTAAGCAGAGCACAAATGTGCAGAATTCTGAATACCACATTTTTCGTAAGTTCAATTACGATCTTAATTAATTAAAAAATTTTCACAAATACACTTTGAAAGATTGTTAAAAAAATCAATAGTCTTGGACGAATAATGTCTTAACACTAAATAGAAGGATTTCGTTTTTTCTTCTATCAGCAATTGGGATTTAAAATATTAGCGTAATTCATTTTACTTGATTGTAAAACGATTTTTTAAATGACACATAATTTTACACTAGTGGTTCTGCAATTTATGAATATATTTTATGAAAAACTAAAAAGAAACGTACCTTTTAAGAGAAGCGGGAAACATGAACCGTCTCCGTTTGCATCAGAACAAAATGGCTACTGATCTGAACATGTCAAGCTCCGCCGAGGGCGCTGTAAATCAGGCCTTCAGTGAAGCCTCTTATCTTTTACTCTGTGGGAAAACGCAGATCCAAATAAAAGAAGTGAGCTGATTAGGAAATGAAATTTTCTGAATTCTGTTTATTATAATTCTAAAAATTATCTTATTAATTAAAGAATTTTTTCTGAGAAATTTTCTTGTCTGTTTCAATTGAATTGAAAGTTTTTGTGTTGAAAGAACTGTTTTGAAAAATTTAAAACTCGTGTCAGGTACTTTCCTTTGATTGTTACAGCCCATTCATTAAAATGTCAACAATTTGGTATGATAGTATTTCTAAATATTTTTAAGAATGTTGTAAGGCAGAGTCAATTTTTTTTGTGTAAAATATGGTATAGCTTGCGAAAATTAAACAGATTTTTATGGAATTTTAATTTCAAGCTAAAATAAATGTTTTTTATGCCTTCTGAATTTACAAGCGAAACTCATAAGAGAAATTGGAGATTACGAGTTTTTGTTGAAAACAATTAATGTTCGGATCATTTTGTTAGGGTATTGATAGCAAATTTATTTTTCGGTTGTATCAAATAAAAGTTTAAATATATAAGTTTGGCATATTTTGATTTGTCGTAAATTATTTTGAAAAGTAATTTCATTCGATAATGTTTCACAAAATGTCATTCAGAAACATTGCATTCTCTTGTTTTTCAATTGCACAGTTCAAATTATTTTTACGAATACTTTTCATGAAGCATTGGAATATTTCGGACCCATTTTGTTTGCTGTAACACAATGCAAAAAAATTGGAAGTGTAATAAGTTAAATATTTGTACTAGTGCTTTGAATATTTACCATTGCATTGAAAATTATCTTTTAATTGATGGTATGGGAAGGAGTTTGTTTAAAATAAGAGTTATGAACTCGTTAAATTTTGTTGGGTATCCATACATTTTTCAAAGCATTAGAACATATTGTTTTGTTATTGATTTCTTAAAATATTTACGCTATTTTGTACCATTAGTGTTTTAATGTGTTTGTAATGAGTTGAAAAAAAAATTGATTGACTTGTAGGGTTTTAAAAATGTTTTTGACTCATACCAGAAATTGCAACTATTTTTTTAGCAAAACGTTATTGTTTTGGTTAGTAGGGTATTTTTCAGAAATTGTAATGCTTTTTGAACTTTGTTTGCAAGAAGGTATCACTCTGGTTTGGAAGGATATTGTTCAGATAGATTTTAATACTTTTAATGGTCAAAAATTTATATTTGTTAGAAGGTTGGTTATATGGTGACTTGCAAAACTCAGAAAATCAAAAGTATGTATGCATAGTTTTGTATATCCAACCTTTTTATTCAGGAAAGTTTTTATAAAATTAGGAAACCCAAATCTCAAGCGGCTTCTATTCCAAAGCTGCCCTTCTAACTCTACCATTTTTGCCCCATAGTATACTTATCACCATATAATCATAGAATAGTTATTTTTATGTTATAAGGTGTCGTTGCACCTGCCCCAGAATCAGGTTAGATGATAGGCCTTATGAAATGCCAATATGTTGAGTATTTTCATAAGAAATGGCTCGCAGACAGTTCAATCACTGGATTGTCATTGGGCCTGCACAGTTATGTTTGAAGGGCTGCTTAGCCACCCCATTTTTTTTCTCTTCCAAGGGGACTGACAGCCTGCTGAGCATCAACTTAACAGCTTCGCTCTCTGTTATATCATTATTTGTTGTTAATAAGCGTGTTAATCCTGAGTTCAATTCTATGAAATCATCTAGCATAGAATGGGATCGATTGATTGTCCAAACAAAATATCCTATTATTTTTCTAGCATAGGCTGAACCATACATACCATTTTAATCGTGACAGTACCGTTTTTATCATATTTCCTGGCTGCTCTGTTGCCTTAATAAGAATGTCACTTTCACCCTGTTTTTAATAAAAACTATATGCTTTAATATTAGTTAATCATAAATTATAATTAATAACCTGTAATTGTACACTAATATCCATAGATACCAGTAATTTATTTGGCCTGTATGTTAATCAGTGGCTTTGTTATTTAATGCCAGCGATTTTTATTTCATATTATAAAATTTTAAGTCTTATTTTTTAAACTTTTAAGTTTATCCCCATGATGTTAAGTTAATCCTTGTAATAACTATCTCCAGAAAGAATTTATTGTCCTACTTTTCCATGAATACAGAATATTACACAACCTCTCATGTTTTTGCCATCCCAATGTCCCTTTTTGTCTGAAGGAAATATGGCCATCCTGTTTATTCTAGCACAAATACATAATTTTTTCTCCTTATTCTCTTCTTTCTTCCCTTGTGCACTTTATTGTTTTTATACAATGAAGATTTAATTTTTAAGCTTAAAAATATACTTCACATTACAGGTACAGAAACTTTCCACATTTCTCTGGTACTGTGTACCCCTACCTCGGATGGGGCTTGCATGGCTAGATTGTATTGAGATTCTGATCGAGTGCAATTTGGATTTGCAAACAAACCAACATTTTTGTCAGTACAGAAAGATATGAAGTGTAAAAGAAAATTATTTTGTGTTAAATCCTATTAAACAGTGCAGTTGCCAAAATGGTTGCCATGTAGATATCTTATCAGCAGTTCTATAGTGACTCCCAGAAGGCAGTTGAGTCGCATGGTTTGAACGAGTATTAGTTAAATTAGGGGACTGGTGTTAAAGTAAACACAAATTCCATAGTAGCTGTCTTTAGGGTGGGTACACAAGTGACTTGTGAAGCACTACCCCCCCAAGATGTGATTATTCTTTTCGTCATGGTGCATTCTGATTTCTTGGTTTTCCTTTTCTTCCCTATCAGAAAGAAAAAGTGAACTTGGGTTACACTGTTCAGGTCATTCACAGGTGTGTCACCAGTTAGAAAACCATAGGTTGATGAAATGGCACGATTTGGAAATAGGGGATGGTTGACCATTGTTCATGATTTGGTGAGCAGTGCTAACCTGTATGATGAGAGCAGTAGAAATGAATTCACCCACCAGGTCGTAAATTGGATAGTGCTGTTCAAGTTGCCTCGTGTGTCACCTACCTTAGCATGGATTCTGGCTCTAAGTTTTTCGTTTGGTGCCAAAATCGATACCACTAATAACGAGTTAGCAGAGGAAAAGCATCCACTGCAATCGCCATTGATGCCCCTAGTCTTCTCAGAAATCAACTGACCCAAAGTGGACTGCCATCTAGGAACCATGCTATAATGGTTATAATTTGGCATTGGCTTGGCAGCAACAAATTGAAATTACTTCAAAGCCACATCATTAACTAGGATTGCACCAATTTTTTTTAATCCTCAAACTTCTATGAAACATTTAAAGCATGACAAAAATTTATTTTTACCTTTGTTTCAGATATCTTCTAATTCATGAATTCTCTTGATGTTTGAAGATTCCTTGGAATATTTACTCATTTGGAGTGATGTCCATTGTCACAGAAAACCTGTGCCCCAATTGCGGAAGCGAGTTGAAAGCAGTGCAGAACATTGACACTAAAGATTATCTCTCGGATCTAGACCTCCAATATGACTGTGTTATCTGTGGTTACAGGTACAGCTACATCACTGAAACTGCAAATGATGACATAAAGTTTGATGCTAAATCCCTCTACTGCACTGTATGTGATAAACATTTCAACCAATCAGGCGGTTTGAAACGGCACATGATTTCACATTCTGGTGAGCGACCCTTCAACTGTGATGAATGTGAGAAAAGCTTTAAGACTAAGGCTGCTTTGAAAAGACATTCGATTATTCATACTGGAGAATGCCCATATGAATGCAGCACATGTAAAAGGAAATTCAATCAAATAAGTAACCTTAGGAAACATTTAGTGATCCATAACAATAACTGCCCTTTTTATTGTGACGTATGTGGGAAAGGTTTCAATCAGCTGAGCAACTTAAAGAAACATATGGCAGTGCACAGGGAGCATAAGGTGCCTTCCAGCTATAGTGGGAAGCCTTCTCACACTGTTGTGCCAAAAGGGCTGCAAAAGACTGTTTCTCGTCCAGTACTGACTTTTGTCAAACCCGCTGAATCATGATATATATGAATAATCTATCGAATTTATACACAATCTTTATCTGTAAATTGGTTTATGCTTGTATATATTATTTTTGAGTATGATAGTTATTCATCCCTTTAATAAATAAATTCCATAAATTAAGAATTTTCTGTTTTTATCAGATGATTTGATATTTGTTCCATGTGTTTCTAAACTGTCCATTAAAGAACTGAATGTAACGATTCAGGATTGTTTATTAATGAATCTATAGAACATTCATGTGCGTGAAATAATTTATTTTTGTGCTTGCATGTTATTTTTGTTTCTATGTACTATGCTTTTAAAAGGGGGAAAGAAATTAGTGGAAATAAAAATGTAATGTGACATATAATTTGCTCTTTTACAATCCTAGTGTTGTATCTTATATTAAAAAAATTGTTTTAATAACACAAAAAGTTATTAATTTTGTTTGATAAATTGTTCTTAACCCCTTCCGGTATGATTTAATTAAAATTATATTGATTTGGATCATATTCATCAGTAATTTTGCATGACGAGTGTAGCTCGTCATTGTACGGTATGGCATGAAAAACCAATGACGAGCTAGACTCGTCATTTTATCGGAAGGTGTTAATAACTGATTCAGACCTCAGTTCCAAATCCAAGTTAAACTTACCTAATGAAATTTTTGAAGTTGTGCATATATTTTCTTTGGACAACTTAAATTTTTTCTCGATTACCTGATTTTGTTTCTGATGAAAACTTGTATTGTTGTGATGTTCATAGAAATGATATATTATGCTTACTTAAGAGAATTATGCTGGATTTTGTCTAAATAAAAATGGACCTTGTAATGAAATCATGATTCTGTTTCAATTAAATAAGGATTTTGTTTTGGGGTAACAAAAAGGATTTATAAATATAAATAGATTTTCTAAACTCAGTTATCTTTGAATAATTTGCATTTAATTCATACATTATCACTACTATTTGCAAATAATAAAATAATTTTCTGCAAATAGTTCGTTTGAAAATGGAGGTATAATAGCAGTTTTCTTTTCAAGCTAGAAATCCTACTCTTGAGATCTGTTGCGGCTCACCCCTTGGCATCCTTCAAAAAGTCGCCAATTGGCACACTTCGGCATCCTCGCTGTGTAACCGCCTGTTCTCAGGCAGTTGGTTTTGTAAATTGACTCGTATTGCAGTCACAAGTGATATGGTTCACTAATCCTGGCAATGGCGCCAGTTATTATGAATATAAGATTATATATGTAAATATTAGTTAACTTGTAGTTATTCAGATTAATGGCCTCATAGTATCTGTTCTCATCTTCAAAAGAATTGTTACAGTCCGCTTATAGAAATGAACCGGTGACCACACAACATTTGGTCCTTCTCACCGGAGTACTTTAGTTTCGGTTGTCGCAG
Organism: Meta bourneti; assembly: GCA_933210815.1. Taxonomy (NCBI): domain Eukaryota; kingdom Metazoa; phylum Arthropoda; class Arachnida; order Araneae; family Tetragnathidae; genus Meta; species Meta bourneti. The sequence continues at coordinate 29,649,955 of OW119922.1, forward strand.
AACTGGCTTTAGTTATAGATAAATAGAGCAACTATGACGGATAAGAAAAAAATAGTATGTCTCAATAAGCAAAGAGGTGCTTATAAAGGACAATTAACAAAAATTGCAGCATTTTTGGACAATACAGAAGAAAAAGATGACTTAAAATGTCAAACGAAGCTGGATAATCTAAGAAGAGTTATAGGAAAATTGGATGATTTAAGAGTGCAGTTCATCGAAGAGGCCGTCGATGAAGCAGAATTGGAAACACCTGCAAACCTTCCTAGAATTAGAAGAAGCCGAGCAAATTGAGGTAAGGCTTAGAAAATTCTTATTACTTAGTGTCAATATGGAAAATCCTAAATTAGATAGTTCTTCGGTGAATGTGAAATTACCTAAGGTACCTTTACCAAAGTTTTCAGGACATTATCAAGATTGGTACACATTTAAGGATCAATTCGTAACCTTAATTGATTCAAATGATAATTTGAGTGTGTGTGCTACTCAAAAATTATATCTGAAATCTACCCTTAGCGGTAGTGCTTTAGACGTTACTATGGATGACACATACACTTCGCTTTTTAAAGCATTAGAAGATCGTTTCCAAAACAAACGTTTAATTGTAAATTGTCATATGAATGAAATGTTAACAATGGAAACTGCAGCTAAAAGTCTAAGAGCAATAGTTGACGGCTGTCAACACATTCGAGCTCTTAAAAGCTTAGGACTGGAGTTTAATCAGTTTCCAGAAGTTATGTTAATAAATATAGTTCTTAAGAAACGAAAAAACAATTTGAACTATCGCTTACCACCACAGAATTACCTAAATGGCAAGGATTCATTGACTTTTTGCAGAAACGTTGTTTGGTTAGAAAATTTACAGTGTAATGTAAATGTAAAACCTAAATCGCACGTTGATAAAAATCAAAAGTTGAAAACTTTGTTAGTGAAAAATAGCTATAAAGATTATAAATGTGTTTTGTCAACCAAATCATTCTATTTTCAAGTGTGATATGTTCTTAAAACTAAGTGAAAAAATTCAACCTGTGCCTAAATTGCCTTAGTTCTAAACACAAATTTGTGCAATGTCATTCGAAAGGAGTTTAATATTTGTTTCCAAAAACATAACTCTACTTCACAGACAGAGTTCGGCTCCAAACGAACCTGAACAGACGTCTGGCCGCTACGCAAGCAAACAAAAAGAAAGTAGCTCGCCATTCAGTGATATGAACGGTGCCGCGAAAGAGGTGGGGGAAGCGAATGTTTCGAAATCTGCAGTAAAATGTGTTGATCTGGAAAAAATAAAAGTAGAGTACTTTTAACTACGTTCATTACTCATGTAGAAAATACGGATGGAATGAGAATTCCAGCCCGCTCGCTTCTGGATTGCGGTTCACAAGCCAATCTAATGACTGAAGAGATGATAGATGTATCAGGATTAAAGAAAAATAACTGAATGTTTGTTTCTGGGATTAATGGGAATGTTACAAATATCAGATCCAAAGTACGTACGAACATTTCAAATAAAGATGGTTCTTTTTGCAGATCAATTGACTTTTTAGTAACACCTAAAATAACGGATTGCGTTCCTTCTCATAATATAAATATAGATAACGTAAAATTGCCGTCGTATATAGAATTGGCAAATCCAGACTTTGGGAAACCAGCTAAAATAGATATTCTAATTGGAGTAGAACTTTTCTATAAAATTTTAGAGGCTCATAAACATGAAATTTCACAATTAATATTTCAAAAAACAGTTTTCGGCTACATTGTTTCGGGAACAATAGAAGATGTTTCACATCAGATATTTTGTGGGTTTATCCAACCGACAGATGCTTTAGAAGAAAATATTAAAAAATTTTAGAAAATGGAAGGGGTGGAAGATGAATCACGCGTGGTCAGTTTCGAAGAACAACAATATGAGAATCACTTTAAAACAACGTTTCGTCGATATAAATCAGGAAGATTTGTAGTAACTATGCCTCTAAAGGAAGACGCTAGTGCCCTTGGAGATTCGAAGGCTATTGCAGAAAAAAGACCACAAATTGTGGGATCGTTTAGAAAAAACTCCTTTAATGCGAGAACTTTACTGTTCTTTTATGAAAAAGTACGAGTCTCAATCACATGAGAAAGGTTAGTCATGTTGTTATTACCTACCACACCATGGGGTATATCGCCCGGAAAATTCTACGACAAAGCTCCGTGTTTTTAACGCTTCAAGTCCCACAACAAACGGAAAATCATTAAATGACATTCTTTTGAAAGGACTCGTAAACGAAGACATACGAAATCATGATTCGTTTTAGAAAACGTAGGTTCGTATTTCTCGCCGACATAGAGAAAATGTATCGCCAAATAGTTATAAATGAGGAGCAACGAAAGCTATTAAGAATCGTATGAAAATCAGATGCTAAGTCAGCAGTAGAGGTTTATGAGTTAAATACAGTCACTACGGAACATCCTGTGCTCCGTTTTTGGCCATCCGAACTTTAAAACAGCTCGCTTTGGAAGAGGCAGAAAAATTTCCTGCTGCGTCTGAAGTTCTTTTGAATGATTGTTATATATGGATGATGTTATTAGTGGGGAAGACAGTTTGGACGGTGTTAAGGAGCTCCAATGTCAGCTTGTTAAACTTCTGGAATGCACTTACATAAATGGAAGGCAAATCATTCTACATTACTGGACAATGTTAATGAAGAAAAGTTAGAAGGTTATTCATTTACTGAAAATGAGACTAAAGCTTTAGGAGTTACATGGAACCCTAGCTTACATGCTTTTACTTTCAAGGTAAAAATCAACCTACACGAAAAACTGACGAAAAGGTCCATTTTATCCGATATATCACGAATCTTTGATCCACTGGGTCTTATCGGGCCTGTCATCACGAAAGCTAAAATCTTTATGCAAGAGCTCTGGAAACTAAAGTTGGACTGGAATGATACTGTTCCTGATTTTCTTGCTCAGTCCTGGTTTCAGTGCATAAAATCTTTGAAAAATTTTTAATATCGATCGTTACATGTTAGCTCCGAATGCGCAACAAGTAGTTTTGCATGGATTTGCTGACGCGTCCTCAGTGGTGTTTGGAGCTGCTGTATACATCCCGTCTTTCCATCACTCGGAAATTTCATGCCATTTGATTAGTCGCAAGTAGCACTTTTAAAAACAGTTACCATTCCTAGACTGGAACTATCTGCTTGCCTCCTGCTATCCAAGTTAGTTGTAAAAATTTTGAAGGCATTGAAACTAGTCATACACGATGTCTACCTTTATACAGACTCAAGGATAGCCTTAGCTTGGATCCACACTCCGCCATGACAGTTAAAAACGTTTGTTGGAAACCGTGTGGTTAAGATCCAAGAAATGACACAACTTTCACTGGAACCACGTCTCGTCGAACAGCAATCCCGCTGATTTAATATCTCGAGGTGTAGATGCAATAGAGCTAGCTGAAAATCAAGTGTGGTTACATGGACCAGACTTTCTTACTCAAGAAATGGGTTTTCCCAAACTTGAAGCTGCTCATGTATCTCCAGAGGATCATGAGCTTATCTCGAAAGAGATGAAAGTCGATCCTGCTAATGGCAAATTCAAAGAGACTATGAACATTTGTGGAATTTCAAGCTTAACTATAGACTTATTTCCCAGTGACTTTTTTACTGACATTTTGTCCTTGACTAATAATTTCTTAAAATTAATTCGAATTTGTAGTTTTACTTTTAGATTTATTGCAAATTGTAGAAACTCATCCAAGAGAGAATTGGGACCTTTATCGATGTTAGAACTGAAAAAAGCTGAGACTTACCTTATCAAACAGGTACAGTATAGATATTTCGCGGAAGAAATAAAAAATCTTCAGAACCAGAAGACCATCTCAGGTAATAGCAAATTGAAATATTTTAACCCATTTTTGGATTCTGATGGAATTATTAGGGTTGGAGGTCGATTGCAATTTGCAATTTGTGGATTGCCAAAAGCATCGGTTAAGTGAACTCATTTTTGAGCACTTCCATAAAAGGTTCTTCCATGTTGGGCCACAGGCACTTTTTCATCACGTTAGGCAGATGTACTGGGTTATTAATGGAAGATCGCTTGCCCGTAAAATAGTTTATAAATGTGTCGTGTGTTTAAAACTAAACCCGTAGAATCCAACCAAATTATGGGAATTCTACCCGCAGACAGAATCAATCCTAGTCATCCTTTTCAAAAGTGTGGTATCGATTTTTGTGGGCCCTTCCTAATTAGATATAAAAACCAAAGGAAAGGAAATTATAGTAAAATGTATGTATCTTTATTTGTGTGCTTTGTCACTAAAGCAACCCACTTAGAAATCGTAACGGAGGCTAAAGTCCGAATCCTTCATTCCCACCCTTAAAAGATTCTTTGCCCGCAGAGGAAAGAGTTCAATTATTATAACCGACAATGGTTCTACATTTGTTGGAGCCACCAACAATGAGTTGAAAAGATTACATTATCTTGTAAGTAAACCAGATGACGCCTTGGTTAATTACTTATCATCTGAGGCCATTAATTGGAAATTCATTCCTCCTTGGTCGCCTAATTTTGGTGGACTATGGGAAGCCGGGGCGAAGGCGTTTAAGTACCATCTTAAGAGAACCTTAAGTAATTCCTTAGTAACACTAGAAGAATTTTTAACGATAATCACACAAATTGAGGGAGTTCTCAATTCGCGACCTTTGATTTCTTTATCGTCGGATCCAAATGACCTCGAGGTCCTGACTCCCGCTCATTTCCTAATTGGTCGCCCAATTACTTCCCTACTTGAGCCTGATATAACCGCAATAAGCGAAAATAAACTAGTTGGCAAAAAAACACCAGAATGACGACGCGACTACTTGAATCATCTCCAGCAGCGTAATAAATGGTTCTTTGAAAAGAAAAATCTTAAAGAAGGTTGCATGATTGTCCTTAAAGACGAAAATTTACCCCTTCTAAATGGGTTTTGGGCAGAGTTATTAACTTAATATCTGGTTCTGATAATAAGGTTAGAGTAGTAGATGTTAAAACCGCCACAGGTGTTGTTAGAAGAGGAATTTCCAAAATCTGTATTCTTCCCATCGAAGATAATGAATGATATGTATATATTGGAACTTATTAGTATATCGCAATTATAATCCAGACTACTTAACTTCATTATCCTATGTAATTAATTCTATTTGTTAAAATTGTAGTATTGCAGTATCGTTATATTTGTAGTTATAGTAGTGATTTGACTCGTATTGCAGTCACAAGTGATATGATTCACTAATCCTGGCAATGGAGCCAGTTATTATGGATATAAGACTGGAAAATGTAAATGTTAGTAAACTTGTAGTTATTCAGATTAGTTGCCTCATAGTATCTGTTCTCATCTTCAAAAGAATTGTTACAGTCCGCTTATAGAAATGAATCGGTGGCCACACAAGATCAGACCACTGAAATAGAATTAAACCATGAAGTAGGAAGAAAAGTTACTGATTTCCCAATAACTGAATATTACGAATAATCTGAATCAATATTGGTTCTTGTGTAAAATCCTGTCGACCATTCTCGCCAAACCATGCGATATTCCGACAACATGGTTTTTCCTATTTTGCTCCTCTGCTTGTTGCCATAGCGACGTGATGCCAAACACACTTGGTTTTATGTAACCGTGTTTAGCCATTTTTTAAAACAAGTATTCTATCAGCTATTATAAACTGTTATTTCTGTTTTTCACTTCACATTTTGGAAAAATATTAAAATTTGGGACCTGCCTACTACAGAACAGAATGCAGTTGACTATTTTCAAAGTTGTGGAATCCTGGCATAAAAAAGTGTTAACGGACACGATATGTCACTTGAAAACGGACAATGGCAAGTTTGGCTGAAATTGCGCCAACTTTCAAGGTCGACGGGATTTTACACAAGTACCTCAATATTTTGATTGAGGAACAGGATTGGTCCATTTTCCCCTTATTAATCCAGAATCTCATAAGAAGGGAAACTGCCATTGAGCAATCTTATCTACAAATGGAAAGATAAATGTCATTTTGCAATAGATTTGCATGCATTATGGAGTTTATGGCTATAAAATGACAAATTGTCTTCTGAATCAGTTCCAGTTTTCTTGCCTTAGATGTCACTTTCAGACAGCCTAAGCAAGATCAAAATTGATTTTAGACATAGTTGGTATGACTTGGAGACACATGGAAAAGTACTTGACTGAGTCGTCACCTTTTGTTTCCCACATGTATCTAACGACCTTGTGTATTTTGTTAAGGTTGTTTGACTTGTAACCACGTTTACAGCCAAGTCCAGAATTGATCACTTAGTTACCCGTACTGATTTGCAGATTCTGTCTTGTGGACTCCGACAAATGCCTTGTTTGCTCAATGGAAAAGGAAACATTAGAACATATTTTTGTGCAGCGGAAGAGGGCATACAGATTGCTGCAAAAAGCTTGAGAATAGTGTCTTCCTTTTAAATTAAACAACTTTTGAAAATTCTAAATTTGTTGTTTTGCAATGTCTGTTGCAATAAAATGTACAATGTGTTAAAAATTAAACTAATTGCTTTTAAATTATCTGTTAGGCTGTTTTGACAAAATTAGACATTTTCCAACATTTTGCAAATGTTTTAATAAAAGGGAATCATGATTAAAATAAAAATCTCATCTAAGAATATTGATGAAATTCAGAAATATTCATACAGAACAAATAATTTAAAATGTGTAATATTTACATAAAAAGTTTACCGTGGTCGACAAATGTTGAAAAGAAAATGCTGTGTTTATAAATTTCTACAAAAATATTTACTTTTTGATGAAAGAAGGAATTTTTCTGAATGATTAATTCAAGCCATATTGAATGACAACTCAAGAATTGCTGAGTACAGCCTTTTAATTTATGAAAAACATGTTCCTTAACTGGTGAATAATGGTTATTATATACGATTTATCTCCATTTAATTGGCAGGACACAAAATACTTCATCTCAGAATTCTGATAATGCATTCTCGTTTAAAACGTTTGGTAATAAAAACAAAGTATGATGTTATGACGTGAAGTGAACTGGTCACTTCATAGCCCTGCTCATCCAACTTCTCTGGTGCTGTATATAAATAAGCCAATAGACACCAGTTGTGTCGGTGACAGACTAAGCTCAACCTGTGCTTCGTAACTAGACATTCGTATTGCTCCCACATTTCTTATTCAGTAAAACTGATAGTCTGCTTATGAGAATTCTATACCCCCATTTTCAGATGCATCATCTTCATTTTTATATCTAATTTTGGGGCCGCGGTAGTCTGGTTGGAAGAGTAACGGATTAGCAACCGGAGGGTTGCGAGTTCAAATCCAACCAAAGACCGTCGTGTACAAGGGATCTGCTGCACGTTAAATCTGTCGTGGTCTCAAATGTCCTCACGTTGGCGTGGTGTGGAAGTTTGGAGAGTGGGGTGCCAACTCAGGTGTGACCTCGTCATCTGGCCATGATTCAAAATTACGTGGTATTGTCTTCGGATCTCTCCCTTCGGGTTTGATTCCGGACGGTCGCCAATAGAGCGTTGTGTTGCTCCAGTGTGATGTTAGCTGAATACCTATTTCTAATTTGGACATATACTGTACAACTTTATAAAAATGCAATGAAAAGAAGTTTGAAACTTGCAAAACTGACTGGTAGGTATTGTAATTAACGTCACACTGGAACAACACAACGGGCTATTGGTGACGGTCCGAGAGTAATCCAAAAGGAAAGAGCCGAGGACAACACCACGTAATTTTGAATCACAGCAAAACTGACTGGATATTGCAACAAAAAAATTTCCACACATTTCTTGAACCCCCCACCATTCGACTTACAAAAAGCATAGATGTTTAAAATTTTTTTGATGTTCGGTGACGAACTTTAACGCAACGTTTGTATTAAAATCTTTTGATGTTCCCGTGACGAATTTGAACGCAGCTTCTAATCATGGCGCCATCTACCTGAGGTATTGCTCATTGCATATCGGGACTGATTAGAAACTTGTACAATTATACACAATAGATTCTCGGAACAATTAATATCCCTTTTAAAAATTAAGATATCTTTTCAGATGGCAGGACAACGCATTAACATTTTGGATTGAATCAGGGGAATGAAATTATAAATTCCATTATAACAAAAAATTTCTTCGATTAAAAAGTTTATTTTTCAATTGAATAAAATTTAAATGGAACAGTTGACATTAGTGGATTTGGAAGATATATCTGCAGACAGTCTTAGACATGCTCTGAAAGGACTACTGAGCTTATGCTCTGCTGTCCAGCCCCCGTCTGAACTCCTGATCCCGGTTGTATAAATGACCTTGATGACATGAATATGTATCTGAAAGGACTACTGAGCTTGTGTCCATCTCCATCTGCATGAAGAAATGAATATATATCTGAAAGAACGATTGAGCTTACGCTGTCCAACCCATCTATACACCTGATCCTGGTGGTATAAATGGCCTTGATGATATGAATATGCATTCGAAAGGACTACTGAGCTTATGCTATCCAGCCCCATTTGCACTGTGGATCCCGGTAGTATAAATGGCCTTGATGACATGAATTTGCAAGGACTTGTGCTGTCAAGCCCCATCTGCATTTCGCGCGGACCACTGTAGTATTATCACGTCGATCATTCGTCCCTCCCTCATGCACCCACCAATTTCATATTCGCATCACGGTGGCTTGATTTCATCCAACACGATCATCAATTTCTCGGAATGATAATCTCGATAAGCTATAATTGTGTCTAGTTCAGAAACGTGCTCGTCGTATTTTTCAAGTAGGCATAATTAAGCATCTGATACACAGGAACAACGAGGAAACATAATTTCAATATTTAAAACCGATTCTGTTCTCTCTTTTTATACTGTTATAGGGACGTTACTGGAGTACATGATTTGCATATACGCTGCAGTGCGAATCATTTTTCTTATCCTTACATGATCTACGCATTGGGCAATTTTCAAAGCTATTGGATGTTTCCCATCATGGCGTTGCATTTTCGATGACCAGCAGTGTAGATTTCATGAGCTACATGTGCCAATACCAGAATGAAATTTAATGAACCGAAAATAATGTAACACTGTTCAAAACTGCCACTTTTTGACAGTCAAACATATTTAATTTTTATCAAACTTATAATAAAGAGCTTTTTAATAATACTGCATGGAAATATTAAGCACAGTACCAAATCATTTCCTAATGTATCAGTTCTGCTCAGTGAACAACTTTCAGAATTCAAGAATAAATTTGTGCATTTCTTCCTGGAAAGACAAGTAAATACAAAAGCATTCTCTTAACGGTACTTTTCTTTGTCTTATAAGGATGTAGCTGGAGATCAAGATGGTTTTCTGATAGCATTATGTTTTGTCTTGTTAAATTACCATTAATCAATGGTGAAATCACACTTTTATGAAGCGTTAAATATTGAATTCACCTATGCAGTGAAGATACGTAATTCTAAATTTAATGTAGAACTTTTTTCTCAGATGTAAGTGGAAAAGATAATTACAAAATAGGTACACTAAAACTTGAAAACAAAAAGATATCTGAAATCCAGAAGATAAAAAATACAGGCTTAGATTTTATGATAAAAACCTTTATTGAATTTCTTGAACTTTTATAATGTTGCCTGTGGAACCGACAACTGAGACGATTTCGTGTTCTCTTCGCAGACCGTTCGCAATTGTGTCACCTTTGAAGTTCCCGATGCACCGTCGCTGGACGTGTTTCGACTCTTTTTAAACATGTTCCAAGAGCATAGAAGTTGTAAATATGCTTCTCTGTAATGCTTGTTGAGCAAGACATAAATAAAAGAATTCGTGCAAGATGACATCCAAGCTAAGATAGAGGCAAGTGTGTGCAGCACTGGATACCTGGAAATGGACGCAATTTGAAGACTGGGGTTATATTAACGAAAGAACCATATAAAAATTACTTTAAAATATCTTTTAAGAAACAGAAAATCAGAAAAATTAACAATGAAAAGTTTTCAACGTTCTATGACTTAATTCCAGATGAAACATTTTGTTATATAATGGTCCTATTTGAATCAACACTGTACGAAGAGTGCTTTTCTGAAAAAATTAAATGTTATGGAAAAGGGTCTAACAACTTCGATGTTGAAGTGATGAATAGCATTTACGGAACACTAGCAAGGATGTTCTATGTTATGGTGTTAAAACTTCAATGTTAAACCAAAGAATAGCATTTAAGGTGCTTTAGCAATGGCGTTCCATATATTTGGTATTTTAAAACTTTGATGTTAAACCAATGGATAGCATTTAAGGTGCACTAGCAAGGACGTTTCATGCAGGAGGAAGGAATTTTCATGTTATTGAGCTGAAAAACATCTTTAGGAATGTTGGTATAATGTGCCACACGAAATTTATCGAGCCCTAATTCCTGGAATGCACTTGTGTTTTGAACTTTTAGACTAAATGATATGTCAACTGATTATTAATTTTTCTAGATTCGTTATTTTTTATTAATTTTGTAATACTTGCTGATCGATTCTTTTATTTTTCTTAATTCTCGTACAATGATTGCTGAAGTAAAGATGTGTTAATATTAATAGAATAATTATGAACATTTCAGAAGAGGGTAAGTAGGTAGGTAGTCAATTAACATCGCACTGGGGCAACACAACGGACTATTGGCGACCATACGGGATCAATCCCAAAGGTAACGATCCTAGGATTAACGCCTCGTAATTGCGAGCCACGGTCAGATGACGAGGTCAGCACCTGAGCCGGCACCCCACTCTCCAAACTTCCACACCACGCCAACGTGAGGACATTTGAGGCTACGGCAGATTTAATATGCACCAGCAGTCGTGTACACGACGGTCTTTGGCTGGCCCGAGTTTCGAACTCGCAACCCTCCGGTTGCTAATCCGTTGCTCTTCCAACTGGGCTACTGCGGCTCCTTCAGAAGAGGGAAAGGCATCTTCTCAGAGTCAAAAAAAATGTACCCGAATTCTTTAGCTGAACTTGAGTAGGCCTTACATTTGAATATCAAATTATGATTAGTATATTGAAAAAATGAGTACTTTTTCAATTCTTCTCGCTTGCAAGAATTTCTTAATTTGGATCATAAAGATCTCAAACAGGGCACAGTTTAACTGAGGTTGATATTGCAGTGATTAAAGGGTTTCTATACAGTTGCATACTCTAGATCAGCGATTTGAAACCAGTGAGTCTTCAGGATGATGAAACGGCTTAAATTGTATAAGATTTATTTCATTTCAACTATTTAGTTTTGAAATATTGACAATTATGTTCACAAATAATTTCAAGTAATATTAGTATACATAATTTTGAGTATTATATTTTTATTAATAAATATAATAAACAAATTATTTCAAAAACAATTTTTTTAAATCTGCTTTAGAGCAAAAAGGTAAGGTAGTTACCTGTTTTTTCTGTAAATTCAAATTTATACCTTTATTTTTGTCAGTTTGGCAAAAAGTATAATAATATACTTTTTTCGTGAGCCGCAGAATTTTAGTTATTAGTTTATGTGTGCCCTGAGATGAAAAAGGTTAAGAATAACTACTCTAGAATATAAAAATATTTTGTATTTTTTAAAAATCTCTTTAAGAAAGTATAAGATTTGAAATTATACATTATTTTTAGACCTCAAGACAGGACGATTTCAACGTAATTAGAAGCTTTGATTTAGAGTGAATATCTTAGCAACTGAATACTTTGATAACTTGTTGCCGATTTGCAATGGAAATTTTAAACTTCACATTCAATAATTGTTTTGACAAGTCATTAAAATGGACATAAAAGATCATAATACGCGTACCATTTCATATACGGGTGAATCCATTCAAATTCAGGCAATAAAAAAATAAAACGTTCGCCTCACCACCTTCGATTTTTTTAAAAATTTAGTACATGGGGGCCAGTGGCGTATGTTAAACTATGCCATGTTTACTTTTTGCAAAATAATTTTTTTCATGGAAATAAGACCCTTAAAAGGGAGTCAAAAATATTCAATTTTACTTTTCAAGAATGTCGCGTAGCACTTAAAATTTCGCTAAGCTTAAACTATTAGAGATAAACTTGCTTGTTTTGTTTTTTGCTAGTGATACTTAAATGTACTGTTCGTAATAATAAGTAAACATATCTTTAAAATTGGATTAGTTTTTTAACAATTTGGCACGGAACTTGCTGAAGTTTGGTTAATATTTAATAAAAAGAGCCATCTTTAAAATTTTTGATGGTTTTGTATGTTTATTAGAATGTTGTTAATGTAGTACTCTATATAACTAATGCAGTTTCTCAAAGATTGATTTTTAAGAGCCTTCAACGTCAGATATCGAAATTTCAACCGCTAACGAGCGCTCAACGAGAGAGGCCAACGGATTCCTCCACAAGTAAGGGCTCGAATCTCCCCAGCCAGCAGCACAAGCACCTTTTGCGATGAGATATTTTAACATGATTCATTATTTCTATACATATATCAATAAAATGTATGGAACTACGATTTTTGATGATCCTATAATTCTACTGTTGAGTTTTAAAAAAAGAAATCAGCCAAACTCTACTTCTAATTATTTATCGGGGAAATGTTTGGGCTACATATTGCTTCAGGACTGAATTAAAATTTTCACTTTGTAATAATAAGTATCTTTGCTGCAACAAATTATAAAATAAAGTTCCACTATTCTGAGGGTTCTAGGAGTGTTGATTATTTCTATTCTACAAACAGCTGTTTTTTATGCACCATCTACTCACACGGGGAAGATTATTTATATAGTGAAAAAGTAGCTTTTTTAATGTACCAATCATCATTACTTTCGATTAAAGCTTATTCCTATACATTTTAAATAGTTTAGTATAGTTTTTACTCATTTACTCTTAATTCATTCTTGAATTTGGGTTTAATTCATTCTGGGATTTTGTGAAATTATCTCTCAAACAAATCTGTATAGTAAGTAAAAGTAATTTCATGGATTCAGAAGACAAATAATTTAATTATATCTTTTTATGGTGGGAACCCACATTTTTTCCTGCAACATCAAAAACTTGTTATTAAATAATTAACAAGTTCACTCTTGTTGGAAGTTTTACAATGGTGCGTTCATATGACAAAGTCGGCCTCTTGTCATACACAAAAATCCGATATCCTAGTACTATGACATGAGAGTGCAACTTTTAAAGAATCGAAGATGATTGAAAGTAAGTTTATTTATGAAATTGTATTTAGTTATGAATTGCATTCGTGAAGTTCAACATAGAAATAGTCATTTATTGAAGTATACGTTGAATACTTTCTTGGAGTTTTATGTGGCGGAAAGGACAGATTAAACACTTTCACCGAATTTAACGAATCTTTCAATTTATTTTAATTAATATTTTATTTAGCGTAACTAATATTCAAATTAGCAACTTTTCTTATGGTTTTAAATAAATGAAAATTTATATCATTATTTTATCTGCTGTTAAATATTACTGAGCTTCCACATTTTTCTTATCTATGCAGTTTTATAATTGTTTTATGAGGATTTATAAGGTACTACATTTTGTGTTACTAGTTTCAATACCGTTAATATGCTTTATAGGAATTCATTAATATTTTAAATAAGTAGTTTTCCCCTCTCTGACCCTTTTTATCAAAACACTTACAGTGTATTTTTTAAAATTTGGTTTTGTAGTGAGATGAACAGCAAAATTATGATGTGTTTGGGAAATCCTGTGTACAATTTTAATAAATAATTTTGTGATAGATCATTTATTCAAATTAAGGAAATACTGTGAAAAAAATTTATATTATTCGGTTAACGTTAAGTAAAAAAGTATTTAAGCAAATACAGGAAACGTAGTTCCCACTGATTGAAAGGGACTCCCGATTTAATTTAGGGATTTCGAAAACCTTTTCGTCCTTTTATAGGGAATTTGAAATGCACTTAGGGATTTTTCGTACTTCAAAAGGGAATTTGACGGAATTTCATTGTTTTCTGATCGCTTCGGGTTTTCCGATCAGTCATTACACAAAATAATTTATTTAAGCCTAACTACAAAAACTGCAGAAAGTGCTCTCACACTCTGATAGCATATTTATATAGAAACTAAAACTAAAGAAAAAATAATCAGATTTTTAAAAGATGTTTTTTTTGAGAAAAATGAATATAAAATTGATCAAATTGAAAAATTCATATTTCCAATACTATTTACGTACCACTTTATGTGGTCCAGTGTGGTGAGTGCTGATGAAAGGAAATACTCCCAAATAAACCAACATGGAATTTATTCAAACAAAAAAGAAAGAGCCGGCGTGTCTAACCAAAGAGAAAGAAGGTGTGAATAAGATTTTGGAGCACATGGCCCCGAAGGGGCCTTAATCTCCAGTACCGAACGTAGGACTTGACGTTATGGAAATTGTCTTGTTGAGAAGGTACTAAAATTAATGCAAAAACATGAAAATTTTGAAAAATTAGGAAATTTAAAATCGAAAGTAGAAAACTAAATAAGAGATTTTAGCTGTCCAGAAAGGTCGTACGCCTTGGTCTTGACTTGTTTTGGGGAAGGGTGGGGTCATATCAAAGAGAAAGAATAAGTTTCTGCTCGGCATTATATAACATCGTGTGACGTCATACACATGAGCAGCTAGCAGCGCGGCTCCTCAATCAGGAGGGAGTAAATCGCTTACACTAATGAAATTAGTATCAATAGTTGCTCTAAAGTCTTACAATTGTTTTGAAAAACAAAATTGGATTATCTTAAATACTTTAGGAGATATGCGATTTTTAACTAGGTGATGTATGCTAAGAAAAATTAATTTTAATTTGTGATGTCACTTTCACAGCTCTATATCTCGAAGAAAATTTTTTTTCGAGATTATAAAAAGTATGTCGATTGAAGGTGGCCCAAAATGTACCTGTATGCAAAATATCATTCGATTCGAAGATGGTGAGGCGAACAGCTTTCCTAGATATGAATGGATTCATCTATACACGCTTTTAGGGAGTTCATTATACTTTTCACATAACAAAGTTCAATTAAACAAAAAGTTTACAAAAATTACAGTAAAAAGTTTTAATTTGTATAATATAGGATTTATGCAAAAGTGTATTGATAAAAGATCTCACCTGATACTCTCTTCAAATACGTTCATAATCATTAGAGGCAGAAAACAAAGTTGAAAGGTGCAAAAACAAGTGAGCATGGTGAAAGTAACTCGCATGTCTTCTCTTTTCCTAGGCCAAAGCCTGGAATTTCTCTTCGAGGTTTCCCTGCCGCTGTGCGATACTAATTTCATTGCGCTACTGCGAACCTGAAATATGTTATTACAAATCATGTAATGCGTAAGCTTGCAGTTAATATTCTAACTAGTCAGCAGAAAATTTAAAATTAAATTATAAAATACTAAATCTATTATTTAAGTTTATCAGAATAGATATGTTGCATCAAACTAGTTAAAACGCTAACGTATACAATATGTAGATGAAAACAGAAAATTATTTGATCGAGAGCTCTGAAGTTAAATCATTTTTCTTGAATGGAAAACTTGTAAAGTAATTTAAATTATTCTTGCATGCTTCTGATAATTTTTTTAAGCTGATTTTATTCAAAAACAACACCAAGTAACTAATTTGATTTAAAATTTCAATTTATGATTTTTTAAAAATAAAAACTGGATTGATAATTTTAGCTTTCGTATTAAGTTTATTTGATTATGAGTTTTTTCGGTAGAGTTCGATTTCTTATTAAGTTTCTTATATTAGGTTTCAACTTCTCATTGATTTGTGGAAAAAACCCCTCGTCTGGGAAAATTTAATTCACAGCTTAAACACCACCTAGTTTCAATATCAGTATTCAATACCAGTTTAAAAATAAAATCACATTTTAAAACAAAATTACTAGTAAGACACAAACATTTTTAAGTTAGAGGTAGAGTGCCCGAATGAATTGTTTCTAAATATAGAAATATTGTATAAACTTTATTCTGCAGATGATTAAAATGGTTTGAATATTATGTGTTATAAAATAAATATATGACTTATAATTTTGTTTTTAACACTTGTTCAAACAAAAAACTTCGAATTGAATTATTTTAATTTCCTTAATCCCGAATTAAACCACAGATTTTTAGTGATTAATTCTATGAATACGATGTAGTAATCGTATAGTCGTTATAAGTATAAACAGTTTTATGTGCAAATAAATAAAAGTGAACGTAGTTTTCCCTTTTATAAACATTCATACCTTTCGATTTCTATTTTTTGTTGAAAATTGACACTTTCATAAGATCTCTTTTGATTCATGAAAATCAAAACATTGCACAAAATTTTATTCACTTTACAGTTCATTTACTTTACGAAACTGACTTCACTTTGAATAGCTCATTTAAGTTATAGTATCAGATTTTTACTACAGATGGCAGCACAACACAATAGTTGTGAACAAAAGTTAGTCTTATGAGTGATTTGAATTTATAGAGGTAGGTAGGGTAGGTATTTTAATTAACGTCGCACTGGAACAATATAACGGGCTATTTTGAATTTATAGGGAGAAAATTCTTTAAAATATTAAAGTTCAACAAATGTTTTAAAATTTTCTTTCTGGAATTTATTTGAAGGTTTTTATTCTTATCCCTGCGTAAATGAATCAGACGCCCATGAAATAATTTACAGCACAATACAACTCAGTGCACCTTATGTAATACGGCCTGCTGTTTCTTAACTCTTAATCAAGAAATTTCCGAGCAGTGTAGTTTTGCTTTTTACACACAACGCACATAAATAATAAATAACCACGTCTATTGGGTGGAAGAATACTTGGAAATATTCTATTGGTCTAAAAGATCAAAACTAATTGGAAATCGTGCATGGAAAACTGTAGGTCGAAGAAAGGATATATGTGTGTGAACCGCTCAGGTGATTAATGTTACTGGAACGAAACGCTTTTGACAGTTTACTCTGATCACTGAATTTCTGGTTGTAATCGTTCTCCCACACTGAATGAATCAAAGATTGTTCAAATCTTACTTTGTAAAATATGCAGGAGTAGCATATTACGATGGTTACGGTGGGCAATAAGAATCCGAAGGAGAACAGAAATTTCCTCGGCGATCTTCCATCTTCATTCTTGAGGATGGTGCAAGAGAAGGACGCGTGATTGTAACCGAAGCGTCCCCACTGACCTGTCAGAGTGGGCAGCAAGATCATGTAGCTGAAGGCCCAACAGAAAACCAGCATAGCACCGACATTCAGTTTGTTGTAAATTCTGTTGTAAATGGAGTAGCAGTTGATCAGGACAAACCTTAGCAAGGGAAGAAAATAAAAGTAAGTTGTGTAAGATGCTTAAGGAAAATAAACAAATAAAATGGTTTTAGTCATCCTTTTGACAGAAACCACCACAAAGTCAGATAATGGGCCACTTATGAAATACAAATATGCATCCCAACTGCTCAATGTTCAACTTGTGCGAAAATTTCATAAATATTACTCTTCATTACCTTTATACAATGTTACTCACCTTTGTAACTGAAACACAATGAAACGATTATAGCTTATTGATCTTAGAAAAGGAGTGTACATTACAGTGCAAAATCTTTCTACTTTTTCCGGTGTCCTTAGATCTTAGAATCCGGATCTAAGATTTAAGGACACCGGACAGATTTAAGATCAAAGGATTACCTCCTTTGATCTTAGGCCCCGGTACTATGGTACCGGTACCCACTTGTGGAAGCCTTGATCTTAGATGACTCCTACAATGACACCATCTGTAAGATTCGTAATTTGAATTGTTTTGATGAATGTTCATACGAAAATCACTTAGCTGAAAATGAAAGAGTAAAAATTTGTCCTGTCTTACAATATAGTGCATGGAGAGGGAAAATTATGATATTGCGTGTGACGGGAAGAGTACAGCTGATCGATTGATCGGTAAGCGATTCGGTGCTCGAAACTGGTTCATTCATCTAGAATTCAAGAAGTTTTACAACTTCACAATCAGATGACACCCACAGGAGCGTTTAGAAGTATCAATTTAATGTTTATAGTTTCAAAATTTCGAAACGGATTTTTACATGATCAGCCGACATGCACTGTGCTAAAAAATTGAAACACCCAGACAAATTCATCGATAACCGTGAAATTTGGTTTGCAAAATCCTCTATACCAGACATGAAAATTATTAAGTTTGGGGCTATTGGACAACAAGGGAACTTGCGGAGTGCGCATCTTGAGGTTTATTGAGGAGGTATCTAAGGCTCGTTATGGAAATTCTGGTTTGGTATTGCCGTTGAATTACTATCAGTTGTGAACAAGAATGCCTAAACGACGCACTCCAACACTGTATACTCAACTGAATGATTTTAAAAGAGGTCGCATTGCACGTTGAACTAAGAAGCAGGTTGGTCTTGTCGACAGATCACTCTTCATCTGGGTAGTACGGCAGCCGTGATAAGGGTGATGGCACCAATAGGTCATTAAAGCTACGCATGCATGTCTCGAAGGCTCTAGTCGGCCCAAATGCGATAGAGGATAGGCGAGTAAGGAGTCAAGCGAAAGCTGCTCCAACTGCTTCCTTATTGACCATACAACGATGCATATCTTCCGTTATACAGCCTCCTGTAGCATTAAGAACCATGCCAGACACCTGGAAGATGTAGGACTGCATGTGTATCGTCTGTTAAACTCCCTGGTGGTTGTCTCAACGAGGTATGTCTCAATAGCAAAACTGACCAGATCTTGATGAAAGAGATATCTCGTCATTAGAAAAAAAAACATGACAAGATTTTGATCTCGTCATCATAAAAAAATCGGCTATATGTTGATGGCGAGATAATTTGTCGTTAACAAAATTGGTCAGATCTTGATGGACAAGATATCTCATTGAAACTACTTGAAGGGTTAAGAAGCATGCCTTTGACTACCGAACGTCGTTGGCTGCTTCTGGAGTGGTGCCGTACTCCATAGTCGTGGACAGGGATGGAATGGCAACATATGTTTCGTGACGAATTCTATTTCTGCCTTGGAGCAGATGATCTCCGCATTCACGTGTGGCGGAAGACTCGTCCAGGGCTACCATTCTCAATTTACTGTCGAGTGGCACACCTCTGTAACTCCTAGGGTAATGGTGTGGGGTGTCATCACAACAGTTTTGTAATAGTAGTACAGAAGTAGTTTGATGGCACAGGGATACGTTGAGCATATCCTAGATGTTTTGTCTTTTACGTCACGTGTCCTAGGACTATTTACTAACACGATAACGCCCGGCCAAACGGTTCACATCTCCAAAGAGTGTTAACGTGATGTTGGAACCCTTCCTGACCGGGGAGATCCCCAGATACAGGATGTCCCACAAAGGACTCCCTGATTTTAAAATTAAATAACTCGGAAACGGAGATCGATAGAAGAATGAAACAAGTGGTATGTTTACTTTGAAAGCCGTAAAAATCTGATACAGAAGTTTCAAAATTAGTTACAAATGTTACCCCCTGCGACCCAATCTTACCTTTCTGTGGGGCACATTGAAGGACACTGTATTCCGGAAGAATCCTGCAACACTGGACGAGCTTGAAGAGTTGATCTGTGAGGCATGTGCGTCCATTTCCGTTGACACTACAGAGGGTGACTGAAAATTTCATTATTCGTTTGCGCCATCTCTGTGCTGCGAAGGGTGCACATTTGGAATAGATTGTGATGTGATTGAAACGACTGCTTGCAAAGGTAACATTTGTAACTAACTTTGAAACTTCTGTATCAAATTTTTAGCTTTCAAAATAAACACATACCACTTATTTTATTCTTCTATCTATCTCCGTTTCCGAGTTATTTAATTTTAAAATCAGGGAGTCCTTTGTGGGATACCCTGTAACATTGAGCATGTCTGTAAAAGCGAGTATGAGGTAACACGTGGTATAAGTATGTGACCCTAATTAGTATGAAGTGAGACTCAAAGGTTGTACGAATAAGCGTTTCCTTTCCTTAATAAACTCAGGTGTTAATCAGACTCATCATCATCTAACCGTTCAAAATTACGAGATGTTTTCTTCGGATCTTTCCCTTCGAGGTAGATTCCAGACAGTTGCCAATGGCCCGCTGTGTTACTCCAGTGTGACGTAAATTTAACTACCTACCAACCTTATTTTAGTAATAGTCAACGAAAGAGTAACAAACAAAAAACAGGAACATTTTATGCATGGAGGAAATTAAAAGAGAACAAGATAAAACGGAATCCGCTACGCAAATTTCAACCTAGGTATTTGCAAAAAATAATAGTACTCGTAACTTTGTTCGATTATTTGATGCGATATTGAAATAAAGAGACAGAACTTCTATATGATAAAATTTAAATAGTAATTTTAACTACGTGTTTTTCAAATTTACGAAAATAGTAGAAAGCATGAAGTGGACGAATACTTTTGTAACCTACTGCATGTTTAACTGATTAGGTTGGCTTTAGTGTGACAATATATCACAATTTTCCCGAATATGGAACAAATTTGATTGAAAGATGTAATGCAATTTTCTTAAAATGCTATTAACTATTATTAATATTATACTAATTGCAAAGTATTTAAGGTTTTGTAATTTTATAAAAGAGAATAATTTCAAACTCACTTGGAAGCACGACTTTAATCATGTAAAATAAATAAATTGCACTGACTTAAAATTAGAGAACTTAGGAGGGAAAAATGGTATAAAAAATGTCGACAAACATTTAACAGATTACTTATGTTTATAAAAACACATTTTTACTTATAAGAGGTATAAAGACTACAAAAATTATCGTACGTGCCTGCCTCGAATTAATTGAGAATCCTGATTACACAATAAAACGCAAAACAATTCCAGCTTGCGCTGCTTTTCTGTTTCTGAAAATTAAATTCTGAAGGTTTAGAAGAAAATACAATACAATCATTGCAGACGACTTTTTTTTTATATTTTTTAATAATTCAAAAATTGGTAAGAAATGAAAATAAAACATAATTTAATCAAGTTTCACAATTGAACTATTTAAATAAATACTAAAATCGATTTTCATAAAATAAAAATTAAATTAACTAAGTTTTGATTGAACTATTTCAATAAATCATATCAAATAAAATATGAAACTTTATAAGAAACTGCAATCAGCAGACTATTTTTGTACTATTGAAGATTTGCAAATTACGGCGACAAATAATAACATAAAAATATTTGGAGGGTCATATCTGGTCAACAAACTTGGCAAAAATGCTTGGAGGGCCGCATTTGAACTACGGGCCCCTTAAACCTATTCGGAAGGCCATATTAAGTAAACAGGTCTGATCTCACTCTCTTCTATCTCCCTCACTCTTCTCCCTCTATCTCCCTCCCTCTTCCTCTCCCCGATCTCTTCTTTCTATCATCTCTCCCCTTTCTTCGTCCTCTCTCTCCCTCTATCCATCTCTCCCCTTTTCTCTCTCTCACTTCATCGATCTCTACCTCCTCTCTCTTTTCCACCTCTCTATCTCTCGCCTATGTCTCTCTTCTCTATCTCTCTCCTATGTCTCTCTTCTCTATCTCCCTCTCTCCCCTCTCCTTCCCCTATCTCTCCTTTATTCCGCCCTCTCTACCCTTCCTCTCTCTCACCCCCATCTCTCTCCCTTTCTCTATCCCTCTCATCTTCTCTCTCCCTGTCTCTTTATATATAGAGGGAGTCACTATATATATACTATAGAGAGAGAGACAAAAAAACTATCTCTCTCTATATATATAGACGGTGAGAGATAGAAGGAACTCTCTCTCTATATATAGAGAGTGAGTTTTTTGTAACGGCCTAAATCTCACCCCGACGTGACCAACTATTTCTTAAATAGCTAATAATTATTTAGTACTAGCCGGTATGCACCGGTTGCTTTCAACTGGTCTGCACCGGTCATCTACACTGGCTCGGTAACAGAATCACATTCATGGAGGAAAACTGCTTTTACCTTTATCCTCACTGATTAAAACAGCAAAGGAAAAAAATTAAGACCAAGTAGAAATGAGAGGTGCTATTTCAAATACACGCACTTCGTAATCCAACAGTGAGAGCTGTTTTGCGTCATAAAGCGTTTCTTAGATAATCTGAAAATAAATATCGGCATCGTGAATCAGCGTACAGGGCACTAAGCTGATCATCTTCATAATTAAAACCTGTACCGATTGACGAATCAAACTTTTTAATGGACCTTTCAAAATAGCATATCAGTTTTGCTTATCTGTTGAGAAACAGAGTTTTGGATTGAAATATCGTTCTGTTGTATTGTTAATTGCTCTCCGGAAGTAAATGGGTTTTCAGTACTTCTTAATTATCACCTGACGTTTGCTCACCTTGCAAGAAAACAATACATTTCATAACAACTAAATACCCCCAACAGATCAGTTCATAATTTCCCGATGAAAACAGCGGGATTCCTGTCTTAAATTACGCCAGTAGTAAACCTAATTGTCTGGACCACGCAGATGAATACCCTATCTAATAGCACCATTAATATCATCTCATCGATAAATAGCAATGTAATAACTGCGCCTTGAATCCCTTCACACGTAAGCCTATAAAGAAGCGAAACGGCTGCAGGGAAGTCTTAAGGATTTCCTTCATCTGGATGTGTATTACGTAAGATGAAGTGGCTTCCGAAATAAAAGTTAGAATAAACTAAATCTGTACAATTCCCCGATTTTTGATTGATATTCTTTCGGGCAACCTGGTGAATTTGGGTTGCAGACAAAACTTCTCTGCCTAGACTAAGTACTGGTCAGCTCGAATCGGCATGTAGGTTTAACCTCCACGTTGCATCTGCATCAGGGCTCAGCATTCTCCATATTTCATCTTCTCATGTATGGACTTCTAATTGGATAGATTTGTTTTCCATCCTGAGTTGTCTTTGGGAGTCTCAAAATTCACAGGCTGATGGACTTGGAGTAATTTTATTGAGTCTAAGTGAGATAAATATCAGCACAGCATAATATATTATACCAGTGGATTGCGATTTGGCTGATGAAAGACTGTTTCTTTGCGATGTGAGCTTATAAAGGCATACGTAGGGCGCTTACAGCGATATGTATGATGGCATGAAACTTACGAGACGTGAAACAACGGCAAACTGAAAATCCCTGATACTAACGATTTGACGTAGATTTATTTTGACAAAAAGTCCTTATTACAGTTCGATTAGTCAACTTTAGACTCCCAAAGGGGATTTTTCAGCATCATCATAAAAATAATTTTGCAAATAAGACACCGATAGCGACTCATAAATTTGATAATGCTTTCAACTTTAACTCTGAATGACGTACGTTTGGACCTTCGAACTCCATATTAAAAGAAGAGGCTTAAGAAAATTGCGCTTCGCAAGGCGTATTATCATCAATAAAAAATAGAAAATTTCCCAGAATATTGCGTCATCTTTAAGAACAAATCTTTTAGACATTTTTCAATCTCTGTTTACCTCCTTTCTTATTATCAATAACAATTCCGTGATACAAGCAACAACAAAAAATAATACTTGCAATGGTATAAACGTATGAAAGATGCATTTGCAATTTAATTTCCTTGAGAAATTCATTTGGAATTTAGTTTCTATGACGTTACTGTGATGAAAGCAATTGGGAAAACGAACCACTTTTATGATGGAAGCTTTGAAATAAACATCAAGTTTTACTTGTTTTTGAAAATTCCGTTTTTCTCCTTGTGCGTAATCTGAAAGCTAAATAACCGGTTGAAATAGTTACTTAATCACTGTAACCTGTTGTTGGTTCTTTGATACTGGATGATATGTACTTAAAACTAAATGGAACTTCCAATAAAATGACTTCATTATTTTGGATGAGAATATCACCTTAAAAATATATATTAAATTTTGACAAATTAAAAAATTAACTTTATTAAAACGTAAATATGTATGAAGGATTTCAGATGTTAACAACACATAATCCACATTTCTCCACAGTTAATTCAGGTTTGCTTCTCAGTCAAGTAAATACCGTATGGTAGGTAGTTGAATTTACTTCGCACTGATGCAACACAATGGGCTATTGGTGACGATCTGGAATCAATCCCAAAGGGAAAGATCGAGGACAACATCCCGCAATTTTGAACCCCGGTCAGATGACGAGGTCAACACTTGAGCTAGAATACCACTCTCTAAACTTCCATATCACGCCAACGTGAGGATAATCGAGGCCACAGCAGATTTAACGTGCACCATTCTCCTCGCACCCGACTATCTTTGGTTGGATCAAGTTTCGAACTCGCAACCCTCCAGTTGCTAATCCGCGACTCGACGTATTGGGCTACAGCTGTCCCCAAATTCTGTACGTTAATTTATGCTATGCACATACACCGTGATGTAATGCAAATAATGTGAATGATACAGAGTAGCGACTTTTAATATGTGGTTGTAGTATTCAAAGGAGGAGAGTAGTGATTAGTCAGTCAATGCTCGACTCCTAATTCAGAAAGAGATTACAATCCCCGTAAAGTATGTCCTATTTCTACATGACTATTTAATATACTTATATATTTATTACTCTTGTATTTTGGTTTGTTACTGTTTGGTCATTCTTGCTACACGAGGGCTTGTTGGACTGGGACCTACGGCTTAAAGGGGATTCCAAACCACTACCAACATCCATTGCTAAACTGGGATTCAAGCATGTTAAACTATGGGTCTGATAAATAACTACTCGGCTATCATATTAGTGTGTTTAGGTCGTTCCAGTATTCTTTAAACAAGAATATTTCAAAAGTTTTTATCTTTTTGTCATCGTTTCACCGTTATTATCAAAATTCCAGAAATGACATTAAGAATGAAATGAAGAAGTGAAGTACAAACTCACTCAGCACTAAATAACTTGTTCTTTAGGGTGGAAACACTCTTAAGTGTCACACCATTCAAGGACAACTTTTCAGTCCCTGTCCAGTTGAAACCGGTACCCTTGTAGCAACTTCGGGTATAAGTATTTGTTTTGAGAACACATTCCCCCGGGATATTATTGTGCTGACCTTATAAAGAAACCAAACAGCAAACTTAAAAAGCAAAAACATTTCCCAAACAAAACGAACGTCTCTCGATTACTGATTGAGAATAAATAGCTACTATACTATTTTTGTGCCCTTAATGATATGCTAATAGGCGCTCCATAACTCTTTTAGGAAGCAATTAAACTACTGCTTATTTAACAAAAATGCAATTGAGGTTTTAAAAGATGGTGAGATAAACGATCAAAATAGCTCATTTCACCGCTATAAATAGCTCAAGGAAATCGAGTGGAAGAATATTGTTTATTTCCGATTTTTTCCAGGCGTTCTACGTTACCGTTATGTAACGCTCAAGTTCTCTGTTCTTGCGGTTGCCGCTGTATTCATGGCCAGCGGTTTGTACTCGGAGATTGCATAGCCATTTCGTCCTTCCGCTTTCACTAGTTCCATTTGCTGACCTTAGATTCAAGACAACAGCGATGGTCCAAGAGGCAAGTGACAATTTCAGCTTCAGGCTGGAGCGCTTCACTGGGGTTTGCAACTAGTAGCGATTAATAAATCTGTCATTCCCGTTGCCTTGATGTGAAATCGAATTTCAAGGTGAAAATTCGGAATGGAATGCGTGGTTGGGAACTAATATTCCGTTCTGATTTGTATTCCGTAGCGCGAAGGAGGAAGTGAATTTCTAATTTGATGAAAACTCCTAGTTTTTGGCGTTCGATCAAGAGGTTTTTTTATTTTGATTGATTCAACGAAATTTGTAACTGGGTAAACACGTGCAGCGAATTCGAAAACGAGACAAAATTCGCTCTTTTGCGTCCAAAGAACTGAATGCCGAAAAAGCGAATTCTTTCTTCGAATGTTCGATCTATTTTTCCTGATTTAATGGACTTCTAACATTTCCATTCTTTCTTGAAGTTGACACATATAAATGATACATTAAAACAACTGCATCTAAATTCTTTTTGAAGTAACAAATAATGATGATAGGTCACTCAGATTTCTATTCCCTTCACTTGATACATTTTGATCTCATCTTGAATCTCCTTCAAAAGGCTTTTGTTAAATTTGGTAAAAATAATCAGAGACGCGATTTACAAACATATATTTCTGTACTTTGGTAGGAAAAGTGTCAATGTCCATTTTGCAAGTTTTTGAAGAGAAACAACTCAGAAACAATTAGAGAAACAACTGAGTTTATTTCTCTAATTTGTAATAGTGTACAAACACTTCCAATGTTTAGATTCTTTAATCATGTACTGACAGGAGAACATCACTTTTTTCTAATACAACTTTCATAACCTTAAAGTGATTTGTTGACATAATTAAAAATAAACGAATTTGAACATTGACCCCTTTTTTTTACTAAGATACAAATTTTTCTGACAATTCTTTTATGTAATTTAATTTTCGTTTGAAATTAAAAATTACAACAATTCTGTTACGATTTTAACATAAAACAGAACATGAAAAATGAGAGTTATTGAAATTTTTTTATGTAATTTGTTTTAGAATTGAAATTAAATTAAAACAATACATTTGCAATTTTATGCTAAGCAGATTAAAAAAAATTATAAGTTGTAGCTATGATAATTATATTTTCTGTTCCTTATTCGCATTGCCAGGCTCATCACTGCTTTTTCTTTATCTGTACATACGTATACATTTTTTCCCTCTATAAACATCTCATATTCAAATATTGAAGCCAATTGTATAAAATGTAGTTAAACATTCCATGACGCATTGACCATAACGTATTTACCATGATAAATAATGCAGAGTCCTGTATAATTAAAAGAAGCATTAATTCATTATATAACATTCAGAATAGGAATGACCGTTTTTATCTTACTGGGATGGGTTTTACTATTTGCATTTTGTCGACTTTTTTGGTGTTAGAGTGTTATTGAATTTCCATATTGACAAAGTTCCCGTGGGTTATTCATGATAATTTCATACATAGAAAGAAAGACTAGATATTTCAGTTTAAGTTATTAAATACATATAGTTTTTTTTCACTTTTCATTAAGCTACAAAAGTACACTTATATTTTCAAGGTTACTTTCCATTAGTTCTGAATTTATACGTGATAAGCAATCAAAAAGTAAAAGAAATTTTGAAAAGTAAAATTTTTTTAATTTAGGAAATCTGTCTGGAAGTTGCGTAGTGATCAGAGACTAATTTTCCTTGGAGATGAAAATTCACTCTATTTACTTTTTGGATGACGAGAATATCATTTCGATTGTATTAAGTAATCGTATAGACTGTTTGGTTGCATACATGGAGACGAACGCTTATTAAAAAATTAACATTTATTAAGACGATACGAAATTATAAAGATAATCGATCAGCTCTCTTTTTCACTCTGTCTGGAATTCTAAATTCCAAATTCTTTTTTTATCACATTTCAATCATAATTACAGTTCATAATATTATCATTTGCGCTTGTGTAATAAATCTATGTAAATAAAAATGTAATGTTCGTTTGTTCCTAACGCAAAATCTCCCAAAATTTTTCACCGATTGCCTTGAAATTTTGCCACAACGTTGCATTCGAATACGCGCATGTTTTAGTCTACTTAGCTATATAAATAAAAATGTAACGCCAGGAGGAACTGGTAAAACATTCCTAATTAAATAACATTGATTCTGGCCGCAATCAGATCCCAAAATCACATTGCCTTAGCACTTGCGTCGTCCGGAATAGCTGCGACTTTGATACAAGGTGGAGAAGAACTGCTCATTCCGCTTTGAAATTGCCATTTGACATGCAATTCATTGAATCCCCCACGTGTAACATTTCCAAAGCATCCAGCATGGGAAAAGTATTCCAAAAATGCAAACTTATCGTTTGGGATGAATGCACAATGGCAATCTTTCTTTTCAATTTAACCAGATGAGCCACAGCAACGCTTGGCCCGCTACAGCTAGTATAATATAATAATTCTCGGATCGCTTGCACGAGCACAATAAAAATTAAATGCTCGGATCGTTTGCAAGCGTGTAACTTAAATTTTAAATCTACGAAAATTGTAACTATTATTTCAGACTCACACCGCAAAGAATAACTGGAAATAAAAATAATTTTAAAGAATATAACGGGGGCTAAGAAAAACTATCAACATATAGATTTTTTTAACAACCTATGTATATTTTATAAATAGTGCTTGAATGTTCATATTCGTTTTCAAAGACTTGAGATTCAGAGAGCCAGACTGGGAAGTTGCCACATTTCCCCCTCAAATTTCACACCTTAATATACGGATCAAAATCAATCACCCTCATCCAAGTGGATACCACCAAGTTCCATTCAAAGTAATGCTTTCTTTACTGTGTCAAACAATGTTACTTAATCATACTGAAATTAAAAGTTTCTATCAGTGTTGTTGAGAGGTAGTTCATGCTTTTCTAGAGAAATGTTGATTTCTCAGCTTAACTTCTGCAGTCATCGATATGTTCATCACAACAAAAATTGTTCAAACAAGATTCTTCCATACTGCACCTAAAAAGTAGTTGTGCAAAGCAATATTACGTGTTCTTTTCGAAAGACAATAGGCTTATGCGAATTTTAACACATTAACCGACACAAATTCTCCAGCTGTTCATTATTCTCTTTTTCAGTGTTGAAGTATATTTAGAAGCACAACTGAATAACTGTGGAAAAACAAGATGGAAGTCTTTCTGATAAGAAGTAAACTTCTTATGTCAGATACCATTCAAAGACTTAGTCAGTTTTTCTTTTAAAAACTTTTTAAAGCTATAAATCAAATAAAAGTGCAACATTAACCAATGCCTTGATTGTTAATTGCCATGGAGCTTTTAAACTGTTTGTATTAAAGTGATCTTATAACGTGTACTCCTCCAAGTTAAAAGGGCCGCGGTAGCCCAGTTGGAAGAGCAATGGATTTGCAACCGGAGGGTTTGCGAGTTCGAAACTAGGTCCAGTCAAAGACCGTCATGTACACGGAGGCTGGTGCTATCCCCTGTCGTGGCCTCAAATGTCATCACGTTGGCGGGGTGTGGAATTGGAGAGTGGGGTGCCAGCAGAGGTGTTACCTCGTCACCTGACCGGGGTTCAAAATTACGTGGTGTTGTCTTCTGATCTTTCCCTTCTGGATTGATCCGGATCGTTGCCAATAGCCCGTTGTGTTGTTCCAGTGCGATGTTAATTAAATACCTACCTACCTTTTAATCCGAAAAGCTCGAGCTCTTTCGAGTCTTTTCATGTCACCAGTCAAATATTTATAAATTATTGATGTGTTAGAAAGAAATAAAAATAAGCTCAAACATTAGTATTAGAATTCTTAAAACATAATTTTTTAGAAAAAATTGTGTTTCCAGCAATACTGGTAAACAATCGTATCGCAATCATAATAATACTCAATGTTATTTTTATGTGAATTTGGAATTATTTTTAGCTCCCTATGCACAACTAGGACAAATAGAAGGGGAGTAAATATTTAGCCTATGTTACCTGTACGCTTCTAAAGAATAAGTGTACCTTACCAAACTAATCTAATAACGGAGCTCTTTAAAGTTAGCAAAGCCATACAGTAACGGCGAACACATTTATCGATGTGCATTTTAAAAATAAGTACGATTCTCACAAGGAGAGATATTGCAAATTACTTCTTTAATATGGAAATTGTGGGTTATGATATATTTAAAACAACTTACCTATTAAAGGTTATAGCGGTCATTGACATAAGCGAAGCGGCAACGTTTCCGTAGAAAAAGAACGGGAATAATGTGCATAGTACGTCCCCCAAGATCCATTCCTTATAGATATATCGGGTAGCTGTGAGAGGAAGGCAGATAGCACAAAACAAAAAATCAGCAACTGCCAAACTCACTACAAAAGCAGTCGTGGCATTGCGAAGCTTGCGACATTTTGTTAGACCAATAATGGTCATCAAGTTCCCCACGCAACCAAGAACTATGAAAAGAATGCAACAGAACGCTGCGAACACGCATGTCAATGTTGATGGTCTGTTCGGCAGAATTTCCGGATAATCGCTGAGATTCGTCGAAATTTGAAAGTCTTCTGGTAGTTTTGGAGCTGGAACGTAATCCATTAGGTAGCTGACGGCTTAACCAGATTCACGGATATTTATGTAGTGTCTACGAAGACATATTCCTGACATACATGATTAATAAGTCTTCACTTGAGCGATTTCACAATAGTAAACTCCATGTGCGATGGGACATTGAAGCGAACGTAGATGCTTCGATTCAATCTGCTTGGTAGTGGAGTATTTCATTGCAGGAACGGAGTTCTGAAATTTTGCAACCACTTCACTTTTATAAAATCAATAAAAATTTAAGCCTGTACTGCTTCTTGTTTCGAATTCTTTAACAGTCAGAATATTTCTTCATAAGTTAATAAAAATGTCCAACTGGGAAGGAAAATAACTGTTGTAAATGGAATTTTCGCACTTGATGAAATTTTCGGAAGCATCCATCATTCAGTAGTCATCTGATATCAAGCAGCAGATAAAACTATGTGTTTTGGCTTTAATCTCTTCTCGTTCCGAAATTCATTTGAAAAATTTGATGCTCATGCGAATTCTTAGAGAGGTTAATTGAAAGCAGATGCTTTACTTGAGCAGAAGGTTTAGCAAATGCCGCTTAGTGACCGCAGAAACAGTTCGTCGTCATAAAACAATACACATCTCTGAATCAATTCCAGGAGAGAAGTGCGATATGAGAAAGGATATGCACAAGAGTGAAAACCTGCTAAAAAATAAACTAAAAACTGCTTGAGCGCTCAAGCTTCGATTAGTGCAGTACTCTCTCTTGCTATATCGGTAACATCTGGCCACAATATCCGGTAGGAAAGAGTTCCATTCTTTCTCTCTCAGTGTCTTTTTGTTATTTATTTTATCACCATAATCAGCTCCCAAAACAATCTTCTGAAAATTGCTTGGACGAATCCGGTTACTGCCCTGATAGTTGCATCTACCCGGCCATTGTTTTCTAAAGAAACGCTTGTTAGTTGATTGGTATCCGATGCCAAGTCATGCGTAACCAAGATGCCTGCGGTCGTGAAAGACGAGTTAAATAAGGCAGTAGTTTAGTTATTCGATTTTTCCATTCCACTAGGCTCCCAAGATGGGTTCATGCTTGTTTTGGTACGGTGAAGAGGAATACATGATCATCACACATTTGCATAATTCCAGATTGCATAAGTTCTGGCGAATTGAGGAAAGTGAGGGAGCATTGTTTTTAAAGTTGGAGTTTTCTTTTAATTGTGTAGATACAATCGATAGATAAGTGAAACGTAATATCTCGCTAATGCATATAAATGCAATCTAAGTTGCTGATCATTTGTACTTAAGGAACTGAAACTAAGGTGAAGGGTTTTCTTCCGCATGCATTGCATTCCGTTGTTTTGCAAGAAAATATTTTCTTTCGCATAAAGGCTATTTTATTAGAGGTGCAATTTGAGAAGAAATCTTTTTTTAGCAAATTAATTCTTGTGTTCAGTTTTGAAATGAGTGTGTAAACCTTAAAATTGCACTTTTATATAAAAAAATAAATATCTATTCCATGTTAATTTACATGGAGTTAACGGTGAAGTAGAAATCGTTGTTTCGTGGCATTATCAACAATGGGAAATGACATAAATTTCCTATAAGCTTATGTTCCATGAATAGCTGATTTATGTAACTAATTATCCTCCCCCTGAAACTTAATTTCAAAATATTATGCAGTAACTGAATTTTGAAAGAGAAATTAACTATGAAGATATCAAATACTCAAATGAGTTTACATATCAATCATTAGATTTATGCAAAATGAGTTTATGAAAACAGTTTGATAAGTATTCTACCAAAATGAATGACACGAATGAAGATGTTAATGATAAAGTAGTTTAATAAAGTGGTTGATGCTATTAATTATTCTAAGATTCTTTTAAATTACTTTGAATTTGCATGATGGAATGGAATTTCCATTATCACCCTTGTTCACGCCAGCTAGCACAGATATACCGAGTTCTAACATTACTGGGAGACGCCGTAGCCCAGTAGGTTTGCTAACTGCGCCTTCTACAATTCGCAGATTTGATTCATGTAATTTACCCTGGGTGTATTCCCCTCTTCTGTGTCAGTAAAACCTTTCCTTGCGAGCGTAAGCCCAATACTGCATTACGTTTGGCGCAGCTTAGACAAATATGGTCTTTGCGTCTTAATAACTCGATCATCCTTCTTATATTACTGATAAACAGAAAATGAATTGCGATTTCAATCATTCTATAGAATCCTAATGAATATTTTCCTGCTTCGTGATTAGGTTTTGATCCAATCCAGCAGATTAGTCCTCATCCAGCAAAAAATGACCACAGAGTGACAAACCAAACCAATCTGCTCTAGCTTGCTGCTGTACCTTGAAGTTACTTGCAAAGTTGGACAAGGATAAGAATTGGATTCTGGTACCTTAAGGAACCACTGGTTCACTTTCAGGCATTAAAAATCTTAGAACAGAGGAATTAAAATAAAACAAACGAATTTCTATCATTTCAAATATTTACATATCTATACTAATAATGTACAATATTCCTTGCTTTTGACTCATTAGTAATAAACACAAGTAACAGAAACATGTTCGTTTTTTTAACGTTTTTGGATGAGAATATACTCTCACAAGTAACTTTACAAACTGAACAGTTTCTGTAAAACAATTAGAAACATAAAAAGCTCACAAATAAAAAAGGTACCCCCATTCGGGCTTTGATTTCACTCTGATTTTGTAAAATTTAAGTTGATATTTTTGGAAATTTCTGATTTCCTTTGGAGGTATCTTGTCTTTATCTACATGAAACTTCGTGCGGTAAATGAACATAAAATCAGTGAAAATTTAAGTTTGGTAAATTAAGTGTAACATATTTATCAAAACTTCGATGTGCCATCGGTGGTTTCATTTAATTTTTCATTTTAGTACCGACTGTTCGAGCATTTGCCCAAACTGCCAAATGGCCAGTCCGCGCTCCTGCTTAAATTGTTCTACAATATAAAAAATGCATCCTTGATTCTAAATACATACAATTATGCTATCGGAAGAGTCAAGTGAGGTGACTGAAATAAGCTAGAGCAACGAGCTTTTTATAAACAAACATGATAAATAAGTATTAGTGAATGTCTTGGTAAGTGTTAACGACATCTGGTGTCCTACCTCCTTGAAATGGTTAAAATTACATATATAAAAATATATTATGGACATTTTAAAGGTAGGTATGTATTTTAATTAAAGCCACACTGGAGCAACACAACGGGTGACGGTCCGGGATCAATCCCAAGGGGAAAGATCCGAGACATTTTAAAGGACTGCTAAGGAAACAAGCACTCTAGGCATATTGGAAGTGTATATATTTTCTCTCATGTGATATTCTGATATCAAGGAGTGTTCCAAATGAGCGGTGAGGTATACATGATCCCATCACTCCTTAAAGAAAACTAAAACTAAAAACTTTTTGTTGCGTGTAAAATATATTCATGTATTGTAAAGGTTTTCCCCCATTAAGTTTTTATTTAAAAAAAGTATTTTTTGCATTGTGTTAGAATGGTCTCAGACAGTTTTTCAGATTATGTTATTGTATGAAACGATACTAAACTCACAACCCTCTAAAATATAATATTCACCACAGATAAGTTCCTTAACGTTTCAAAATAATTCCCATTTTTCCTCCATATTTTACTCGTTAGTCTTAGTTTCACAGCTACAGCAATCCAGGGAATTGAATCCATTGAATTTTTGCACCACTTTAAACTTTGAACTCTCCCATCTCGCTAACCGAGCGATCCCACTCACCTTTTCACCACAATATTTAAGGTACTCGTGCGATAATGATAGAAACCCCGCCTATTCTGCCATAAAATATCTTAATAAATCTCTTAAAACCAATAATTTTCATCATAATCATTTACCTCATAACTGATTAGTTTTGACTTTTCATTCCGCCACGAGCCTTTTAAAAGAAATCAGAGCCGTTCTGCGCAACCAAGTAAAACACCATAATCTGATGTATCACATTATGCTCACCTCGTATTTAATAAAGTCTGTTTTCCTAAATGCTTATTTGCCTCGTTATTCAATTCGTATGATTCCAACGCATTCAACACTATACACATCCCATGGATAACTCAAACAACTTCCTACCCCAGTATACAACCACTCCAGTGACTCTTTTATATGACATATACTGTTCAATGATATTTCCATGAACGTTATGTAAGTAATGTCTCGGGGATCTGTCCTTCAACGAGAACCATTACGAACGATGTTTAGAATATTCAGCACACAATTACAAGATGCAGTCATCCGTGGTATATAATTAAAATTGACAGAAAGCTGGGAAAAATAATTACTTCAATTCATTCAATTTGTGATAACAATCTATTCAACACCGTATACATCCTGTGGATAACTCGATCAATTGCCTACCCCAATCCTGACATGCTTGACTCTGATTTCTGTTGTGACATATATATATATACTGCTCAACAATATTTCCACGATCGATGAAAGTTATGTAAGTAATGTTTCAGAGATCTGTCCTTCAATGAGAATCATTACGGACGACGCTTAGAATATTCTGCACACAACTACAAGATGCCATCATTAGTGGTATGTAATTAAAATTGACAGAAAGGTGGAAAAATAATTCATACTAAATATATGCACTTTAAACAGTGAAGAAAAAATACATATTTGTTTTAAATGACACTCTTTTTCTTAATCATAATTATGCGATATATAAAAATTAGTAATTTGAGAAGAAATTAGTATTAATTTTCTAAGCACGTTTCTGCTTTCTTCATGAATCCAATGCGATGCAATAGCCCGTTGTTTTGCTCCAGTGCGACGTTAATTAACTACCTACCTACCAATGCGATATATACAGTTTGAATAGAGATACGCGTATCATTATCGCAAGATGTGTGTTATCTTACAGAACTTTTTAAAATTGTTTTTTATCGTAATGTATAAAGCAAAGCTCTAGCATAAACTATTCAATCAATTTATACAAAGGGGCTGCAGTAGCCGGGTTGGAAGAATAACGGATTGGCAACAAGAGGGTTGCGAGTTCGAATCAAACCAAAGACCTTCGTATACAAGGGGGACTGGTGCACGTTAAATCCGTCGTGGCCTCAAATGTCCTCATGTTGGCGTGGTGTAGAAGTTTGGAGAGTGGTGTGCGAGCTCAGGTGTTGACCTCGTCATCTGAAAGTGGTTGAGAATTACATGGTGTTGTCCTCGGATCTTTCCCTTGTAGATTGATTCCGGAACGTCACAAATAGCCCGTTGTGTTGCTTCAGTACGACGTCAATTAATTGCCATTTCCATTACCAATGTATACAAAAAGGTCTCCGCAAAAAATCAATTTTTTATCGTAAAAAAATTATTATAGGTGAAACATCTAGAAACAATTTTCCTCTTTTCTATCTTTGTTGAATAAATTATTGAAATTAGTTGAAAGCAAAGTAGTTGAAAAATAAAGTTCTCGTGCATAATCGCATTTTTTTGTAAATTTTACTATTCAAAATCAATTTAAATCCTCGTTTTTCTTATTAGCAAATATAATGATGCCTTACCTCTGTATATTCAGAAAAATTTCCACTTAATAATGTTTTCTAATGGAGAAGTGAGAAGCTATGTACTGTAAATCGTTGCAAGCATCATCCAAAGAATCGGCCAGTAATACTTTCTCGTAAGCAATGTAAAATGACGACGTTTCCAAATGTTCATAAATGCTGCTGTGTCTGTATGAAACAGGGCATACAGACACAGCTCTACATAGGGACGGTCGTCAGTACAATGTCATTGGGGCACGCGAGCTACGGGAGCCTGGAAATATGAAAAGTTTTTTGCACTGTAATATGCATACTCTGTATTCTAACTTTAATCAGTTATAAACCTTTACATTGTAATTTTTTAAAAAGTTTTACATGTGTAGAAAGGAAGAGAATTTGTACATTTGTGAAAGTTAAATACGTAGTATTTACTAGAAATACACCTACTTTTATTTCGAAGGGTCCGTCGCCCAACCTGTTCTTGGGTCTATAGTGTACCTTGCTAAAAGGGCCTAGAATGCAAACATATTGATCCTGGCAGGAGGGCTGAAAAGTGTTAAAATTTATTTTTCAAACAACTTAAGCGGACCAGGCTTAGACCAGATTCAGTTCGGTCGCGAAGCAGCTATCTTTGAATTCCTTTGCCTATAAATATCCTTTTTGGGAAATTCTTTCATTAATTCCGCTATTTCTAAAGTCAACAACTGTCTTTAAAATTGCGTAATGTATTTCAGTTTTTAAAGCCGAATAACATCTTGACAGTCAGTTAGGCAGGGCCCTCACATGGTTGGCGAAGACGTCATACTATGGTACCGGGCCCAAAATCTATGAAGGGCCCAGAAAAAGTACAAAGTGTTTTTGTACAGACTGAAGTTGGGTAATGCAGCTAGCTAACTTGGGAACTTTATCAATTTTATTACTTTTAAAACGCGTAATGACTTCGGCAGGTAATTAAATTTACATCGCACTGAACCAACACAGGGGACGTCGTGGCTCAGTGGGTATGTCCACTGCGTTACAACCTTCGGGTTGTAGCCGGTGCAGGTTTGATTTTTGTCAGGTGCATTCCTCCCTTGGTGTATTTCTCTCTTCTGAGTCAGTAAAACTTTCATTGTGTGTGTCTATTGAAGTTGTGTCTGGCGCAGCATGGCCAAATATGGACCTTGCGCTATAAAAACCCCAAACCAACTAACTGAACCAACACAACGGGCTATTGGCCAAGGTCCAGGATCCACCCCGAAAACAAGATTCGAGGACAACACCTCGCAATTTTGAATCGCGGTCAGATGAATTTGTCAACACCTGAGCTGACACACCACTCTCTAAATTTCCGCACCCCAACAACGGGTATATCTATATATCGTTACCACCACTCCAAAGACACGAATCTGCATTTTTGGCCATTTTCACCTAACTGCACTTTTCAAGTCACAATTTGATGTTTTATAGTACTGTAAAGACACGAATCTTTTGATTCTTACTGGAAATTCTGACTTTCAGAACATCTATTTCGACAATCTGCATAAATCGGTATTCTCACCAAGCGAAAGCACGAATCTGTAGATTCGCTATTTTGGCATTATGAACAGCGGGTGACAGTTTCACGAATCTGCCACTCATACTACTCGCCAAAATATTAGGTCATTAAGTATGAAATGTCCGATTACCACAAGTACCAAGTTTGATACCCGATATCTCTAATATTTCACTTTGACAGTTCTTTGGGGTTTTTTTTAGTGTGAAAGTACGTCATCAGCCTTTCAGTCGCACGTTTTGGTTTGTGATTATGTGTTGAATTGCCTTTTGCAGAATAAATTTTGTAAACCATGGATATGTCAAAAATTCGAGTTATTTTCGAATATGAGTTCCGTCGTGGAACTATGCAGCACAGATAACTCGAAGTGTCAAGAAGTGTATGGCAAGGATGTGGCTAATGAACGCACAGTACGTCGATGGTTTGAGAAGTTCCGATCTGGCGATTTTGGTTTTGAAAATGAACCACGTGGGCGACCGGAGAGCAAGGTGGATTATGATGAGCTGAAAACTGCAGTAGAAACGGATACATCTCAAACTACGCGTGAATTAGCAGCAAGGTTTGACGTTACTATTCCAACAATATTAAACCATTTGAAACAAATCGGTAAGGTTAAGAAGCTGGATAGATGGGTTCCGCTTGAATTAAACGAGCGTCAAAAGAGAAATCGCTTCGAAGCTTGACTTTCTTTGCTGTAGCGACATAAAGGAGAACCATTTTTACACCATATTGTTACGTGTGATGAAAAATGGATTCTTTTCGACAATCCAGACGTTCGGCACAATGGTTGGATGAAGATGAAGTGCCAAAACACACTCCGAAACCGAATATTCATCAAAAAGAAGCTAATGGTGTGTGTTTGGTGGTTCAGCGCTGGTGTTTTCCACTACATCTTCATGAGACCAGGTCAATCGATTACGGCGGATGTCTACTATAATCAATTAGACGAAATGATGAGGGAGGTTGGGATTAAGCAGCCGAGATTGGTGAATAGAGACAGGTCAATCCTCTTGCTGGACAATGTTCGACCATATGTAGCACGAATAATGTTGCTCAAAGTACAGGAGCTGGACTTGAAAACTCTCTGTCACCCATCGTATTCCCCAGACCTTGCACCAACTGACTACCATTTATTCTAGGAATTGGAGCACTTCTTGAAAGGAAAAATATTTAATTCCCAACAAGCTGTAGAAAACGCCTTTCGCGATTTTATCACCACTCGGTCTCCAGACTTCTTCGCTGCCGGCTGTGACATCTTAGCGCCTAAGAGTCTAGAATGGCCGGCTGCAGACCCGGAAGTTTCCTGTTAAAAAGTCCTTCAATACTGCGCTTGCGCATGTGAGGAGAATGAGAAACAGTTAGCTCACGGACTCCGTCTAGTTGAGACGTCTTCGTAGCAATTCGTAAATTTTAATATGAAAATAAGCATTTTTGTTTCGCGCGTCCATTGTAAACCCATTGTTTTGTCTGTGTTAAAATAAATGTTATTTTTTAATGTCCAACAAAAGTTCGGATTAATTCGTCACAGACTAGAGTTTTGGTGTCCTGGAAGTGGGATGGAAGCAAGAAAGCAGGAAATGCAGGTAGGCCCACCCTTGTATTAAATTAAATTTACTAAGGTTCTGGCTTACCGGAATTAGTGAGGCAAAGAGCCTAAATAGTTTTGGTTAAAAAAACAAAAAAAAAGAAATGACTACATATCCAATTTTATTTTGTGGTTATTTAAATTTTGTCTTTATGAAAGTTAATAGAAGTTGATGATAAAGTGAATTTGCATGTTCTACTAAGTAGATATTATCAAGTTGATAAAGTCACGGCCAAAAAGTGCCAAATCGAAAGTGAACGAAAATTTAAATTTCGTTTTGATTTTACTGAAATTTTGTGTTTTGTGCATTTAATGATTTGAAAAGAATCAGATAATTTGAATTACATATGGTAATTACGCATTAGTAAAAGAAACATAATATTTAATTGCAACTATATATATTGCATCTTGTGTATTGTATATGCTACGATATAGTTTAAGATTCTGTTATTATATTTGAGAATTGTGTTTGATATTAAATCTTATCTAGTATTTGAAGCATATTTGGCATTGAGTATATTTTGTGAATCATATAGTTATTAGAAAATATTGGTAACTATATTTATGATAACAAAATTGGATTGTTTACTAATAAGTTATTCATCGATCATGGCTTTTCTTTCTCGTGGGAGAAAAGAAGACCTCCTCGAACTCGCAGATGAACTTTGTGAAAAGGTATCGCATAATTGTAAACTGGTTGAGATAAGGAAAATAATCCTAAACAGTGAAAACTATGAAGAAGAGGAAGTTAAAATTTCTTTAACTCGTATTATGGATGATAGGATAAAGAGAGAGAAAGAAGCAAAAGAAAAAGAAGAAATTGCCAGACGAGAAGCAAAAGAAAAAGAAGAAATTGCCAGACGAGAAGCAAAAGAAAAAGAAGAAATTGCCAGACAAGAAGCAAAAGAAAGGGAAGACCGTAATATTCGAATGGAAGAAATAGCTTTAGAGAAGAAAAAGCTAGAAATGCAAGCTGCAAGTGAGCTAGGACTATCTAATAGAGAACGGATGCCAAATCATAAAATTGAGCTCATCAAAATTACCCCGAAATTTGAGGAAAAGAAAGATGAAATGGGTCTATATTTAATAAATTTTGAAAGAAGAGCTGAGACGGCAGGTGTGCCTAAAGAAGATTGGGTGCCGTATTTACTAGGCGTATTGCCTTCGGAAATTTCGAGCATGATGGCTAGAGAATCGCCTGAAGATGCAAAGAATTACGAATATGTGAAAGATATTATTCTTCAGAGGTATAAAATGAGTTCTGAGAAATTGAAGCAGATGTTTTACCGTCATCAAAAAGTCCCGGATAAAACATGGAGGAGTTACGCTCATGAACTTACAAGCTACTATGATGAATGGGTTTCTGATTTGGAAATCAAAACTTTTAAAGAACTCAGAGACTTGCATATCACTGAGCAGATTAAAAGACGAGTGCCGTCTGAAGTAAAAGAACATTTTCTGGAGGAGTGGATGGACTTAAATTCTCCGCTAGAATTAGCTAAAAAAATAGATCAATTTGAAAGCTTGAAGGAGAGTCTTACACCCAGAAATACTAAAGGTTCCCAGAATACAGAGGGTATCAAGAAAACACACGTTGGTTTTCATAAGTTTGAGGGAGAAAACAAACCCTTTGGGAAAACAGAAGTAAACAGAGAAGATTACAAAGAGAAAAATTTTGAACAAAGAAAGCAACTTCAATGTTATGAATGCAATTCCTATGATCATCTTAGACCTCAATGTCCTAAGTTGAAGAAAACTGAAATCATAGCTGCTAACGAAATTATGGGAAAGGGAATAATAGATTTGATGTCTCCCTACATTAGTGTCGGAACTGTAAATGGATCTCAGATTTCTATCTTACGAGACACAGGATCCAGCATAGATCTAATTCCTAGGAAGTTTGTTAAGCCACACATGTATACGGGTGAACATGTATGGGTAGCATCTCCTTTAGCGGATAACCCTATTTGCTTGCCTATAGCGGAAGTAAATTTAGTGTGTGAGTTGGGTCATGTTATAACCAAAGCTGCTGTCAAGGATAACTTCCTAGATAAAGAGCGCTACTTACTAAGTAACAAGACCGTTGTACTTATAGAAGATATGAAAAAAGACAAAGACTCTGAATAGAAGACTCTGCAACGCCCAAGTGCCAAAGTTCTCCATATTTAAATGAAACATCGAAAAACGACTGCCCTTGTAACAGTAACCGTTTTAGTTCTAGCAGTGTTACTCCTAAAGAGACTGGAATCGTTGAAAATTTGTTACGTTCATATGGTTTTATACAATGTTGCGAAAGACAAGCAATATATTTTTTTCACTACAGTCAATTTTCTGGAAATATTGATAATTTAAAACGTGGTGATGCAGTTGAATTTAAAATTACTCATAATCGTCGTACTGGAAAACCAATTGCTAGTTCTGTTTGTAAAATAATGTGTAAAGAGACAGTTTCTGGATTTGAAACCACTGAAAAAAAGGAAAATACTGAAGGTAAAGTTGCTTATGAAAATCGTGGCGAACGGCCCTATTCTGCTGAAAATGTTGATTGTAATGTAGATTTTCATCCTCCTAAAAAGATCACTTTTAGTATTCCTATTGACAAAAATACAAGAAACCTTAGACCTTGTAAAATGCGTTCGGAACAGCCCTTACCTGTGAGATACCGTGGTGTTATCTGTGCTCTTAAAGGAACATTTGGTTTTATTAAAAGGGGTGATGTAAAGGATATGTTTTTTCACTCTAGTGAATGTAAAGTGTTCAAAAATCTTAATCTTGGCGATGATGTTGAATTTGGAATACAGACTCGAAACAACAAGGAAGTTGCTGTAAGTGTAACTAAATTGCCCTTAGGGACAGTGATATTTGAGGACGTTGAAACTGAAAGTTCGGTTGGTGAAATAACTGAATGCTTAGACAAATCTAAAAGTCGTTTGAAGAAAGCATAAAAGTTACGAGACAAAGTTGAATTTACTGTGATCCAGGATTACGAGGTAGTCCATAGAAAGGGAAAACAGCATATAACACTGATAATTTAAGTCGTACACCTCACGTACAAAAATAAAGTGCTATTTTTTTGTGTTTGTATTTGTGATATCTTGCATATATAAAAATATTTTATTCCTAGTGTACATTGATACATTTGAATTGCAAAAAAGTGTTAAATTTGAATTGAAAATCTAAATATTTTGAAATTGAATTTCTTCTTTGATGATTATCACTGAGTAAAAATTTTGATTATACTTTGTTAAAATTATGATATGTTTTTTTTTAATTTAGAGTAGGCGGTACACACAGCCAGGATCTTTAGGGTGTATGGTCTACTTGCATATTGCTTTGGGCATGAGTTGTTGCCTTCGCGAAAATTCTGTTGCTGCTGTTTTGTATCTTTTTTGCAGGTGTCTGTCTCTGCAGAAAAAGAATCTTGAGGAGGGAGGAAATAGACTGTGACATCTTAGCGCCTAAGAGTCTAGAATGGCCGGCTGCAGACCCGGAAGTTTCCTGTTAAAAAGTCCTTCAATACTGCGCTTGCGCATGTGAGGAGAATGAGAAACAGTTAGCTCACGGACTCCGTCTAGTTGAGACGTCTTCGTAGCAATTCGTAAATTTTAATATGAAAATAAGCATTTTTGTTTCGCGCGTCCATTGTAAACCCATTGTTTTGTCTGTGTTAAAATAAATGTTATTTTTTAATGTCCAACAAAAGTTCGGATTAATTCGTCACACGGCATTAACAAGCTACCGTTAATGATGACAAAACTGTATCGATAGTTTAGGCGGGCGCATA
This sequence comes from Meta bourneti, assembly GCA_933210815.1. Lineage (NCBI taxonomy): Eukaryota > Metazoa > Arthropoda > Arachnida > Araneae > Tetragnathidae > Meta > Meta bourneti. The sequence goes on from OW119922.1 coordinate 29,692,371, forward strand.
CTTAATGACCTAATATTTGGCGTTCAAAGGATGTCACCAAAGGAGAAAGTAATTTATGATGATCATAAAAAGCTCTTGAAGTGAAAAGAAGGTGCTCGACGAGAAAGAGATAATGACAAAATGTTGGCTTTGAATAATAATTATTATTTGTGATTCAACTTCGGTCTCGAAGCGGTACATAATATGCCTTTAGGAAGTGGCAGTTTTTTTTATCTTAGGAAACAAGAGGTATACAACCTAACAGTTTTTGACCCACGGTCTCATGATGGAGATTGCTACATATGGAATGAAAGTCAAGGGAAGAGGAGTGCAAATGAAGTGGCCTCTTGTCTGTTGAATTATTTGAGGAGCATGTGTATAACAAACGTTTCTCTTGTCCACATGATGTTGGACACTTGTACAGGTTAGAACAAAAAATTCATTTGTGGTGGCCGTGTGCGTTTACATGCTAAAACAACGCCTGATTCGAAAATCATACGTCATACTTTTTTCGAGGTTAGGCACACGGAAATGGAGTCAAAGGTAGAATAAATGCAAAATGTGGCAGTTTATTTTCCCGAAAGTTGGTCTCAAATTGTTTGAGGAGCTCAAACAAACCCAGCATCCTTTCTTGTCCATAACATGAGATTCGAAGAATTTTTCAATTTCTCAACTCCTCGAAATTTGTTATTCCAGGGAGAAAGGTATACAGCTATGAAGATAGGAAGGGCGAGTTTGTAAAAGCAACATTGAAGCGTCCGAAAGGAAGGCCGAGCACGAAGGAGCCATCAAGAGCTTGCATGCAACAACTGAAATTTTCGGGAGTTAAGTTCAGGGACTTGAAGATTTACGATGATCTCACCATCTCGAAGGAGTATCATAGCTTCTTTCATTCACTAAAATCATCTTCTACAGTTATAATAACGTCTGAGCCACATTATAGTGAGAACTCGTAATATGAAGAGAACAAACAGTATGATCAATGATTTTAATGTCAATTTATGTTTACCTTTCCATTTCCACTGAAGTTTCTTTACCTCTTTCATTCAGATATTTCTCGATGTGATTATTTTTTTACCAATTGCATTTTTGGAATACATAAGTTATCTTTCAAATTTCGTGAAATGTTAATTCAAAGCCTTCATTTTTATCCCAATAACCTAAGCGCGAAAGTGAATTTGAATCAATAGGCGCCACACCAAAAACAAGAATCTGCTTTAGTGGCTTCAAATGTAATCGAAATTGATAATTACTTCCAGTGTAGGAAGATGCCAAGATGGTAATGTTGAGAAAACAATAACTTTTAAATCGTAACTCGATTTTTCCCGAAGCATCGAAACTTTGAACGCTTTTTTTTCGAAACTCCGATTTTACAGATTCGTGCCTTTAGCGTGTTGGTAAACAATATGTAAAGTTATCGATATACTGGCCTTCAGCGGCGGGGAATTTATAGCAACAGAATAAATAGTTTCCAAAAAACAATCATATATGCAACAAGAAAAGCCATCAGTGATTCTATACATTTAAGAAACTGATCAACTTCCAAGGAAATCAGTGCAGGTTAAACCTCACAACGATAGGCACGGGATCTCCACTGATTTAGTGTAAAATGCTATTAAAGAGATGGTGACTTTTTTAATAATGAGAATGCATAAAACAGAAAATAGTTTTCATTCGTATACATTAGCATCAAAGATAGAGAGACGTAGAAATTTTTTAACGACCATATTTCAGCCATCTCACCTGCAGAAAGGGAGAATATTTAGATACATAAAAATCGACATGTGGAAAGCCGTAAATATTAGTTTCATTAAAATTAAAGAAAAATAAGTAATATTATCCTCAAATAAATAGACAAATTAAGAGTTAATTATACGCCTCTAAAGATTTTAGTTTATTTTAATAACGCATGTGATGCAATAAAAGGGAAATTTTCATAACCTATTTTGTGGTGTAGTAGTAAAGGACTGGAAAACTATCAGTTTAATCGAGTCATCTAAATATCGTTTGGGGGCGAGACAGATGCAAATTCCTAATAGTATTCTATTCCCTGAGATCAGATTAATTATGCATATTTTGGAAAGTATCCATAATTCTTAACCTTCAAATCATTGTAAACGTGTCTAAATTTGTCATGTGTATAAGAATATTGGAGTGGTTATTGAATAATAATCCAATCTTTGGAGTTCTAGAAAGATTTGTAATATGACACACCCAACCATAATTATTCTAAACTGAAATAAAATTTAAAAATTTGAATCGTCAATGCCATTTGATGAATTTGAAGTGCGTTCTTCGTAATCTAGTTGTAAGGATAAAAGGACTTCAAAAGTATGGATATATCTTTCAGTCAACTCACGGGTACAAGAGATTTGCTAGTTAAAGGTAAGCATTCTGAATTAAATAACTACCATTAATTTAAAGGAATTAACTGAAAAAGCTATTCTTGAGAAGTTAAAAAAGGCATTTATCTCTAAAAATAATTTATCCGTACTACATTCCGTAATGCTGAAAATATATTTCTTTTAATGTAGATCTTACGCACTTAATAGACGTGTTACTAAGTATATAGCATAATATTTCAAGCAATTAACTTTACGATTTCAATATTGTGAACACTCTTGAAGAACATATCATTGCATCTGGATAGCGGTATTCGGAAAAACCAATTCGTAAGTAAGCAAGTTACACATCTTATCAGATTCAAGTTATCAAAGATTTCTTGAACAATAGACACATTTTATCTGCTGTCAATATGGATTTTAAAACTAAAATTGGCATAAAATAAAAAATGTTGGATTTGATTTGATTTTTTAAGCCAGACTTTGTAGGAGTACTCTTTAGAAGCATTTCAGAAAATTATAATAAAGGCCTTTATAATGCAGGTTAAATTATAATGCAGGCCTTAAGACTGGCCTGTCTCAGGGGGCAGTTACCTCTGTACCTTATTCAATGTGTATATTAATGCTTTAATCCCAGTCTTACATACAATTAAGTGAAGTGTCTCTTGTCTAGATGTTTTTCTTTTTTTGTTTGAAATTTCTGAAAGAAATACAAAGGAAATTATCGAGGGAAACTCATTCAGGCCTTAAGGGTCCTAGAAACGTGGTGTATGGAAAAGACGATTAATATTTAAGACCGTGGTTCAGATTTTTTCTCTCACTCATTAGAAAATTGTCTCAGAGCTTTTTTATAAGAACCCCTAAACCTGTGGTTTGATGTTTGATAGAAAGATGATTTAAATCCTCATCATATTGAGTACATTATAGAGTATCTGTAAGTAAGTCTGTGCAGGCTTGCGGATTGCCTTTGGAGGCTGTACTAGCTGTCCACTAAACAACACTTTTAAATCCTTTATTTTGAGCTAAAACATATTTCTGCGAACTCGTCATAGCTGCATCTGAGACAAATAAGAAAAGTTATAAAAATCAGGAGTTAAGATTAATTACTGGAGCTGTAAAATCCGCTACATTAGCTTCTACGCTTCTGTTAAGAAATAATAAATCGATTCATAACATAATTATAGAGAAAGCGGTCGTTTTATATAAAAACTGACAAGAATTAAAGATCCATTTTGGAAAAATTGCCATTTCCACCAGAGAAATCGTAAAACCTAATATACTTTTTTCAGAGGATTTTTGACATTGAAGAAAATGATTTACAGAATACTGTCAAGGATATTTTCGAGGATATTCTGAAAAGCAACAAAAACAAATAAGTATCAGTTTCCATTTTAATTTAATAATCGAATTTCACTAAAATAGTGAGGTTAGGGCAGGTGTCAGAATTGTTTTGTTTATCTGATTTCATGGGTTATGTTACATTTTAAATACTTTTAACAACACTTAAAAAAGTTATTCAATTATTTTCATGGGAGCTTGCCAGTTTAATGCATTATCAAGCAACGATTTACAATTGTTTTTATCGACACAACGATAGAAGTTTAAATTGTTTTCATTAAATTTATATCGCAGGTTCTCATCGTTTTGCATGTCGATGAGTTCAAGCTGTACTGATTCGGGTGCATGTTGAGGGAAAAGGGCAAAAGGTTGCTAAATAAATATAGCAACGGTTTTACTCTTTTAAAATCAGAAAAACTATCCTTAAAATAATACATGGCAAGGCGGGCCGCCAGCAAATTAACGGATGGCCGCATGAGGCCCGCGAGCCGCGGTCTGTTCATCCCTGATTTACACCATTTGGGATAAAAAATGAAACGTATGCTTATCGAATGTGTGCCAACATAAATTCCATACCTCTAAATAAAAGTTCTACTCTTTCTATCCATCAGTATCACCTATATTATATCTCTATTAAGTTCAGTTGAAAAAAATAAATCAAATATAAGATTTTTAAAATTACGTTTTTTATTTGTTTCGGCAGAAGTAATTTTTTCTCGATTAATGGAAACAGTGCTTCGTCTTTTGGTGACTTATAAAGAGAGGAAGAGAATTCAGAAAATTGAAAGTTATCTGATAAAATTTTATCCTTTCACCCAGGAGATTGCTGTGCATAAAACTGACCCCATGTATTCTTTGAGGAATAAGACATTGTTATACATACACTGCTGGCCACCCAAATTGCAACACCAAGAAAGACAAGAGATATCACAACAAAATTTATTTTGTAGATAACATGTTGACCAAGTATCAAATGATTAAATTTATAGACTTCTGTGAAGTGTGGTTCCTGCCAAAATCAGTAGCCAGAGTAGCCGCCATTGTTGGAGATCACCGCTGCCACACGCCTCGGCATTGATTCAAAGAGACTTTGGATGTGTTCTTGGGGGTACAGCAGACCAAGCAGCTTCCACACGTTGCCAAAGTTGATCTGGTGTGGCAGCTGGGGATGTATTCTGGGTCAATCGTTGAGCAACCATGGACCATATGTTTTCTATCGGCGAAAGATCCGGAGAGCGAGCTGGCCAGGGAAGCAATTCAATCTGGCGATTGACGAAGAACCCTTGGACAATGCGTGCCACGTGTGTCGCGCATTATCCTGTTGAAATATGGCTGTGGGCAAGCCCTGAAGGTAAGGAAGGACAACTGGCTCCAACACCTCGGAGATGTAGCGCTGGCTGTTTAAAGTACCAGCAATGCGTACTAGAGGAGTGCGAGAGTGATATCCAATACCGCCCCATACCATAATACCCGGTGCAGGACCAGTGTGGCGGTGCATAACGCAGCTGTTCAGCATCCTCTCTCCACGGTGTCTCCAGACTCGAATCCGACCATCGTGGGGTTGCAGACAGAAGCCAGACTCGTCAGTAAAGACAATTTCATTCCATTCTGCCGTCCACATCCTTCTTTCATCGCACCATTGGCGGCGGAAACGTCTGTGGTTCTGCGTCAAGGGTAGACGAAGCAATGGACGTCTTGCGGACAGACCACTCTGCTGTAAACGGCGTCGAATGGTACGCGCAGACACTGGATGATGCGGTACAGACTGAATGTGCTGTGCTATGGTTCGTGATGTGGCTGAGCGATCCGTCACTGCCATACGCACAATATGCCTGTCATCACGTGAAGTGGTGCACTGAGGTGGATGCGATCGAACACGTCGGTCCGTCGTACCCTCCTGCATCCAACGATCACATATCCGCATTACAGTTGTTTGGTTTCGTCCAACACGACTACTGATTTCCCTGAAAGATAATCCACAATCTCGGTAGGCCACTATCCTTCCTCTGTCGAACTCGGATACTTGATCAAAAGATGATCGCTGTTTTCTACGAGGCATAATTGATCGTTTTTTTGAAAAAACCACAAGAAAAACACAATTGCCGTACTTGAAATCGTCGAAATCTCCAAGCCTTAAATAGCGCTTTGAAGTGGCGCCACAGGCGCGCGTGATGTGCGTCTGCGCTGAAATTCTAATCATTTGCATATCTCACCTCCGCTAATGCATGTTGTAAATTTCATATTATTTGCATGCTTCCTTCAGGGTGTTGCATTTACGGTGGCCAGCAGTGTAATTTGAAGTCCATAAAGCTTAAAAGAACTTTTAACCTACGTTTATCTATTAAGTACCATTAAAAATGAATCTGCATTTGATTTAAAGCAATATACTATAGGCCAAAAGAAATCGAACCCCCTTGGTATTCAACACTTTTATTTACTTCAAATTGATTTTTATTAAATAAGCGTTTAAAATTAAAGTAATGGGAAAATCCTTGGGAAGTCCACGGATCACTCACACCTGTAGCTCGAAGGAGGTTAGCAGAACGAGGTTCAGAACTACCACCTTGATTGATTTATAGAGTTAATTAAAACATATTGATGTTGGTTTTGTGCACCTACCAACACAACACTAATTTCTTAAAATGTAGTTTTAGTCTGTGATTGTAATCAATTATAAGAAAAATATCATCACAGCAACACTATCTTAAAAGAACATGTTAGAAATTATAGTACGCTCGGTTAAGGTATTGAAGTCAAAGGGGAAGGAAATAATTCAAACTATGAATATAAATAAAAATTTAAATTTTAATGGGTGTTGCTTTTTGCACGACCTCCATATATAAGGTTCGCCCAGTTTTAAAGGGGACCTTGGGAAATGGGAAACGTTTTCGTGCTGTTATGTATAGTTTATATCTAGGGTTCAAAAAATTTCAAATTTTTTCTGTTTACTTAATAATAAAGGTATATAAGTTATGAGAGGGATTTTTTGGTATTCGCAAACAAAATCCAGATGGAGATTTTACTTACTATTATCAAACGAATATATATATATACCAATTCGGAATTCATTCTTTGGAATTTCTATTGACGGTGTTCTGAAATCGTATTCGAAAACGCCAAGTGACGTCACGCCCTGCATATGTACAATAAGCACCGTTCCACCCCAAAAACACTACCACCACCTAGTATTTAGTTTGATGTTCTGGGATACCTGATTCTCATACTTCGCATCAGTTCTCCAAATCAAAAATTTCTAATAATAATGTAGCAAATTCCTCCCAATCATGATTGGTACCCGGGAAAAATTCCAGGTCTATCCTTATTTTACAAATAGAAAATAAACTCAAACGGCTTTCTTTATCTAGATTACGAAGTGGACACTTTAGAAGCATGAAATTCCCGAATGGTCAAAAATCCTTTCCAGTTTGTTCTACGTGCAAGGGGAACACTAGTAATTACATTCTCTCCTGAATTGAAATGAGCCACACAGACGTATTCCAGGATCCTGATGGCAATTTCTTTGAATGACTTGCTGGACTTGGTCTAGAATGTGACTAGACCAAGAGGATTAAGTAACAACATTTAACTTGACAAAAAAAGTCTCTTATGAAAGGAAAGGGAATATTGTGCAACTTATGCATTGAGAACTCTGGATACATATTTTCATTTTGTTTGAAGACCATCATCTTAACTGGCTCTGGAACCCGTCATATAACTTAGTCTGGGGCCCGTAGATGTGAAGGCCCCGACTTTTTGTCTTTATCAAATCATTATCTATGTGGAGTACAATATTACACCACAAACATAGTTATTATTTGATTTAGTCCAGTGTTATTTTCTGGATTAGATTCTACCGAAATGGTGTTTCAATTGAACCACCACATGTCAGTTGTTAAGTTGTTCAAGCATTGGTTTGGGTTTCCAATGTTCTACGCTTCAAATACCTGTCACTATCCCTTGGAGTTGTTCAATGTAGTTTAATCTGCGTAGAGGAGATGTTGGCCTACGTTCATTTGGACATGGTAATGATATAAGTATGGAAATTTTCAAATCGCTGAAGTGTACGTAGAAGCCAATAGCCGTATAATGAATATCAGTTATGGAATTTATGGAAATCCAAAGCAATGCTTATGAGTGTGGTGTGTGGAATGTAAAAATCATTATCTTCGAACTCAATTTTGTTCTGTTGAGATGCGTGATTGCGTTTTGAAGTAACATGCGATTTCGGGTTCAATATCTGAGCAAGAATCTGATCGATGACATGCATCATGGCTTTGAATTTTCTTCTAGGTGGGTCGTTAGCCTACTATCCATGGAATGGATCTAGATTTAAGAGATCGATGATTTCAACGATATAAGATGAACGAAATTTTATATTTTTAACAAAATGCTTAGCTAATGATAAGTTAACTTTGAGTAGTGCCGGTGCTAGCGATAGCTGTATTGTCACTAAAAGATCGATAAATAACCTTAAGGAAGCAAAATGGAATATTGTGTACCAGTGGGTCCCAACAAGTTAAAGTGGAGTTATTCGATGCAATTAATTTAAATGTAGTGTGGATATCAGACATTAGCTGTCAGAAAATCTTGGGAGCAACTGCTAATGAGTCAAATTCCAACTAGGATCCCAAGAAGAGACATAATGGCGAATTTTAGATTAATGACAGGTCATGACTATTTGAATGCACATCTAAATGAAATCGGAATTAAAGATTTTGCATTATGTCCACTCTACGACTGTAATACAATTATAAAGGCTTTAATCAATTGTAAAGACTGAGTTACGTGCATCTATTAGGGAAATATACCTACAAGATATTTCTCTTAGCAACGGAATTTTATCTTTCCCTCTACATTTAATCATTTAAGAATGCAAATTTTGGCACCTTTTTTCATATTATATATTTAAGACGAGAAATATTAGAAAATACTTGTTTTGGGGCTCGTTAGTAAATGCGAATAAATCTCACCGGTTGTACGAGTTATTCGAACCGAGCGAGTTATTGAGCGTTCCAAGAGTCTCAGATTTTCTAGTGTGAAAAACAAGCCGTTTCATAAGTCACTGGAAACGAAAAAAAAACAGTTCGAAACGAATTAAGATTGTACGTTTGTCAGTTCAGATGGTTGGCGACCGAAAAGGTAGATGTAAATGTTGTAATGCATCTCTACTTATGGTTTAGGCTCATTTTCAGATTGAATTTATCAAAACAAATTGCCAATTACATGGCGAATGAGACCAAAACACCTAAATACACACACGTTCGTAAATGCAACTTCAGAATTGGTGAAACGGAGGTCATGTGACGGATTATTTTTTGGTTTGCGCTTTTTTCAGAGCTGTTTACGAACGTCGCCTTAGTTTCAAGCAAAAGGACGATTTTGGACGTTTATAAATAAAATAGACTAAATACAGTGTTTAAGTTAAAATCACCGAATTTTACAAGTATCTGTATTATTGTCAGAGAAAATTATTGGTGTTAGAACGGATCCTACTTGGATTACAAACCATTAATATTCTGGGTTTTATTGAGATCGGTTTATAATTCTACCTGTTGAAATTATTACTTTTCATTACAGTTATATCTGCAAGGGATATAAGTTTTCGAAAAATAATATTAGTAGACTAACGCAGATATTGATTTGATTTTCAACAGGACTTTTTCCGCTTTACGTGAGGGCCGCGGTAGCCAAGTTGGAAGGGTATCAGATTAGCAACCGGAGGACTGCGAACCCGAAACTCGATACAACCAAAGACTCGTGTACATGGGGACTGGTGTACGTTAAATCTGTCGTGGCCTGTCGTCCTCTCGTTAGCGTGGTGTGGAAGGTTGGAAAGTGGGTTTGCAGCTCATTTGTTGACCTCGTCATCTGATCTTAGTTCCAAATTACGAGATGTTGTCCTAGGTTCTTTCCCTTTGGGATTAATCCTGAACCTTCATCAACAGCCTGTTGTGTTGCTCCAGTGCGATGTTAATTAACACGCTACCAGCCACATTACGTGTTGCTTTTCAAAGAAAGTTATACTTTTTTTAAAATGAATATCGTGTACTATTTTTTGGCTATGCGTTTCTTAAAACAGGTATATAAAATTCCAAGTCTATGAAAAATGGAATGTATAGTCGCGGGAAAAAACGAACCCCCTTCATTCGAGCAATTTTTACAGTAGAGGAAATTCAAAGATGGCATTCGACAGCACCTAACGTATTCTATAAATTCAAATTCATAAAATTTGCATTAAGGGCTCGTCTTCATATTAACTTCATAATTTAAAATGAAAACCCCCTATTTTGACACAATTTCAAATCTATATCAAATTTAACCACATACCAAATTTCATGTCATTAGGTCTTACCTTTTTTAACCGTACAGAAAGATTGGAGCTCCTAATCTTAAATCAGTTTCTTAGACTTTATGGATATCTTCCTAAATATTATTTCTATAGCGGTGATATTTTGTACCGTGTTATTGTTAAACAGCCCAAACAAAATTCACTTATTATTTTATTTAAAAAATAGTTTTTGGTGTGCAATAATAATTATTAAATTAATGTTTGAAAAAATTGTGAATTGGAATCTTACTATATTTTGATAGGACTATATGATCATCCAAAGTTTCATCTTATTCCAATCGTTGGTTTTTGAGTTACATTAATTTCCTCATTATTGCGATTTTAGGGGGTAACCAAAGCTTTAAAATTCTGACAAACCTCGTATAATAAATAGTTCTCGGATCGTTTGCACATGTAATTCTCCAATTGTTTTCACTTGCATAGTAAATATAATAATTCTCGGATCGTTTGCACGTGCTGACAAATACGTTTGAAATAGTGTTCAAATTTGAAATTACGGTAACTATAACTACAATTCCTCTCGATCTACGATTAGCGATTTTCAATGTGAAGATGATCCCTGAAATTGACAGCAATTTTAACATTGAATATCTTCGGATATAAAGATAGTATAGTCATGAAATTTCATACTTAGACTAATTTTACGATGCCGAATCTGATTAAGGCATCAAATCATGGCGTTTCCATTGGAAATTTTGTTGTTTGTGCGAAATTTGATTTGAAGACGACCTCTAATACAATTTTTTGCATTTGAATTTGTAGAGGACGTTATTTCCTATTGAATGATATCTTTGAATTTGCTCTACTATGAATAGTGCTCGAAATAAAGGGGTGTTCGGGTTTTTTTTTGTCCCGCGACTGTACAAATGTACACATGTATTAAATGAGGCAGCAATGGTCATTGTGGTTAGGACTTAAACAAGTTGATTTATTTAGACACTAGAGGATCTGCACAAAGCATCTGCACTTAAGCTTCTTAATTGTTTTTATCTGTGGATGGCAGAGTTGTTACAAGCGTTTGCTACTTAATTTAAAACTATATGTATAAAACAGAGTTGGAGTCTGTTCTCTATAGAAAGCTACCAAATTTGGTATCCAAAGTTTGCAAAAATACTATCTATACCAAATTTGGTACACTCATTCTTCATAGGCTACGTATTAATACCTGACACATATTATACTTGAGACAAAGGCTACATAATAACTCCTGTTCTATTTGCCCTGAGTGTGCAGAGGGAAATAGAAACTATTTGAAATCCCCATAGGAATAAAACATTGAGTATTGTTATGATTGGGTTGAATCTCAGGGTGTTTCACCAGTATTGCTGAAAAAGCAATTTTTCCAAAAATGTATCTAAAAAAATTATCTTAAAAATTCTAATCATTATGTTTGGATAAAAGGACGGGTAACGTTAAAATAAAATAGTTTCCATTAAATCAAGTAACGTTAACATAGTCTTATTTTTTTAATAAAGCGGTTAGACATATGCTGCAATTAAAATAAATTTTTAAATTTTAACTTAAGCTTGCATTACATGATGATTAAGTTCAGTAAATATGGTTTTTCATATTTCAAATTATATTACTGGATTTTATTGAGAGCTGCGTCAAATTGGCAAGTATATCTATCTTTTTAAATAGGTACGTGGCTCCCATTAAGAAACCGAATCTCTGAATTGATAGAAAAGTGCCACAAAGATTCAATTTTAAACTGCATGGCAGCTGAAGTAAAGAGAATTTTAAATTAAACTTTGCTGGTCTTGGATTAATATCACGGACTTTAATAATAGGACTTTTTTGAGAAACTAAATTTGTTTTGTCGAGTGACAGGAAGTCAAGTTGCTTATTTTTTCGAGTTGGAGGTATTCTTATGTATTTGGGTAAGCCTTGAAATATGTTGTACATATTGTGCAAATGATAAATTTATCATACTTCCAAATTTTGAAATTTTAGTTTAAAATGTTGTTTAACCTGTGCTTTTTTGCAAAGTTTTAGGCGATTTTGTACAAACTTTGCTTTCCAAATGAGCGATAAACTTACAAAATGGAGTTAATTCTATTTATATGTATACAAACTACTATGTTATTTAAAATTTTGAAAATATATGGAAAATTAATGCGTATGGGACATACAAATTTTTACTAATTTATAAATTTTTTCGATCACGTCTTTTAATATTTCCAAATGACAATGTTTTTGGAGCAAACTTTTTATATGTAGACTTCTTAGTAGAAACCAGTCTGAAAATTTCAAAGCAAGAGGATAATAACCGCAAAAGTTTGTTTTGAAAGTCCACTGTCCTCTTAATTACATCAAATTAACTTGGTCAAAGGCAATCTTATGACATCTAAGATAATTTCCGTGTTCGCTTACACTTTCTTTTCTGTAATTTTGAATTTCTTATTTTTCTCATCAGACAATTGGCGCATTTTATCCGTTACCAGATTTAATGTCTAAAAACCCAAAAGCCAATCCAATAATCAGTCTGTTGAGGAATTTCAATAGAGCGAGGAGCTCTTTTGTGCATTTTCGCAATATCATGCAGCTCCATAGCTCAAACCAAGCATTCTTAAACTAAGCGATAAAATTGGCGAATGAATCCAGTAGCATTTAGTTTCATATTGCTTACACCCGTTTGTTGCCATCACTAGCATACAAATAATCTCGATTTCTGTGTCACGTAAGTTACTGAAATATATACACTGCTGGCCACCGTAAATGCAACACCCTGAAGGAAGCATGCAAATAATATGAAATTTACAACATGCATTAGCGGAGGTGAGATATGCAAATGATTAGAATTTCAGCGCAGACGCACATCACGCGCGCCTGTGGCGCCACTTCAAAGCGCTATTTAAGGCTTGGAGATTTCGACGATTTTAAGTACGGCAATTGTGTTTTTCTTGTGGTTTTTTCAAAAAAACGATCAATTATGCCTCATAGAAAACAGCGATCATCTTTTGATCAAGTATCCGAGTTCGACAGAGGAAGGATAGTGGCCTACCGAGATTGTGGATTATCTTTCAGGGAAATCGGTAGTCGTGTTGGACGAAACCAAACAACTGTAATGCGGATATGTGATCGTTGGATGCAGGAGGGTACGACGGACCGACGTGTTCGATCGCATCCACCTCAGTGCACCACTTCACGTGATGACAGGCATATTGTGCGTATGGCAGTGACGGATCGCTCAGCCACATCACGAACCATAGCACAGCACATTCAGTCTGTACCGCATCATCCAGTGTCTGCGCGTACCATTCGACGCCGTTTACAGCAGAGTGGTCTGTCCGCAAGACGTCCATTGCTTCGTCTACCCTTGACGCAGAACCACAGACGTTTCCGCCGCCAATGGTGCGATGAAAGAAGGATGTGGACGGCAGAATGGAATGAAATTGTCTTTACTGACGAGTCACGCTTCTGTCTGCAACACCACGATGGTCGGATTCGAGTCTGGAGACACCGTGGAGAGAGGATGCTGAACAGCTGCGTTATGCACCGCCACACTGGTCCTGCACCGGGTATTATAGTATGGGGCGGTATTGGATATCACTCTCGCACTCCTCTAGTACGCATTGCTGGTACTTTAAACAGCCAGCGCTACATCTCCGAGGTGTTGGAGCCAGTTGTCCTTCCTTACCTTCAGGGCTTGCCCACAGCCATATTTCAACAGGATAATGCGCGACCACACGTGGCACGCATTGTCCAAGGGTTCTTCGTCAATCGCCAGATTGAATTGCTTCCCTGGCCAGCTCGCTCTCCGGATGTTTCGCCGATAGAAAACATGTGGTCCATGGTTGCTCAACGACTGACCCAGAATACATCCCCAGCTGCCACACCAGATCAACTTTGGCAACGTGTGGAAGCTGCTTGGTCTGCTGTACCCCAAGAACACATCCAAAGTCTCTTTGAATCAATGCCGAGGCGTGTGGCAGCGGTGATCTCCAACAATGGCGGCTACTCTGGCTACTGATTTTGGCAGGAACCACACTTCACAGAAGTCTATAAATTTAATCATTTGATACTTGGTCAACATGTTATCTACAAAATGAATTTTGCTGTGATATCTCTTGTCTTTCTTGGTGTTGCAATTTGGGTGGCCAGCAGTGTAAATAATATAACAACATTGAGCATCAAATACGAAAAATGGACCCGGTAGTGAGATGTCCGGATGTTAAAATCAGAAGCCAGAGAAAAGAATGTACGAAACGATAAAGAATGTAGAAAAGAATGTACGAAATGATAAACAGAGCTTGAGAAGCGTGGTGTTGCACAATCGGAAAATTCAGAGGTTGACTCGATCTTGAGAGAGGAATGCAATGGCATTGAATTAATGAGTATGCCTGGGAACTTGATCGAAAAATGAATAGCGATAAGTAAAGAAAAGCTTTCGGGATATCTTCTCTCACATGCCCTTCATATACACTTCGAGTCCCAGTGATACATTTAATGATACAAATATTTCAGTTGCTCAATGACTAGCTTGCAAAAAATATATAAATATAATCTCTCACTTTTCTTTATGTACCTGAACATCTTTTTTATAAATGTAATGAAAGATTTTTAACTTTTGGTATTTAGGAGACAAGTTGCAATTTATAGAACCAAAAAGCAATCCAATATCCTCGATCTGTTTCCATGGTACCCGAGCGACTCCGAATGATTCTGATTGGAAAAGTAATATAGAAGTAAAAAATATCTTGTTAGTTACCTTAAAACATCTTATCTTTGTCTACAATTCAACAACATTGTTTAAATAATTGATCTTTTATCTGTATCTTTTTGGCATAGCTATAAAAAATAATTCAAATTAATCTATAATTTAAAAAGAATTTTTATATTATTAAATTATATTAAATTAAAATTTAAAAAGACTTTAAAATTTTAAATGTGTTCCCTAATTTACAGTTTCGTAAAGTATAAAAACCTCACCATTAATGAATTAAAACCTATGAGCAAAATGCTTTTATAAGCAATTCTGTGTGCTTAAAAAAACTAATTTTTTAATATAAATTCGGATACTTGTGGTTTATAACCGGTATTTAAACCTGTTTGGAGATGCTTTGTTTCATTCGTATGAAATAAAAGTTTCCAGTTTTGCAGTAAGTGAAAGTTCAAGTTTTCGCGTATGGATTAAGTAGTGCAGCCTTTTAGAATACAATGAATAATCTCTTGAAAACAATACTTATATATTCGCACGAATAGGTTGACATTGAGTCTTACCCTCGAACCAATGCTGTTGTGGGCGGCATATTAAGACTAGATTTGCTAGTTCAAATAAGATTATTGATCATCAGGGCGTTTTCCAGTTTCCCCATAAGGAATTCAAATGTGATCCAACTTCCCTGTAACAGTCCTCCAGGAAGGCGTGTCCCACCCCTTCATGTTCAATTAACGTGTTTAAAAATATAAATACATTAAACGAAAGAATGCCGCCAACCGGAACAAACCGGATGAAATCGAATTTTGTAGAACCTGACAACGTAAGAGTACAACTGTTCCCGTGATTTTCAACTCCGATAATGTTATTCAAGAAATAATTTTGTTGCTAAACCCTCAAGCGGATTTAAAAAAAGTCTTAATCCTTTCAGAATACAAGGCTCCGTCAATTCCCTAAATGCTTAGAGTAAATTGTAATGCTCGGAAAATTCCTGTTACTTAAAAGTGTACTTAAATGTTCTGTATGAGATGAGTTAGGTATGTAGGTAATTAAAGTTTTATGGCGCAAGCGATGAGATGAATCGATCTTACTTTTGTTAGTTTGCCTGCTGCGCTAGCAACATGCGAGTTGTAGGTAGCGCAGGTTCGATTCTAGTGCGGGTGTATTTCTCTCTTCTGTGTAAACAAAACTTTCTTTTAGTATGTATTTCCGTTACGTAGCATACTTGACATTGTATGTCTATGGCGCAGCCTTGCGCCATAAAACCCAAACTAACCAACCTTCTTTTGTTAACCCACATTCATAACGGTCCGCGGTAGCCCGGTTGGAAGAGTAACGGACTAGCAACCGGAGGGTTGCGAGTTCGAATCCAACCAAAGACTGTCGTGTACAAAGGAGGCTGGTGCACGTTTAAATCTATCGGAGCCTCAAATGTCATCACGTTGGTGTGGAAGTTTGGAGAGTGGGATGCTATCTCACAGGTGTGTCCTCGTGATCTGACCGTTGTTCAAAATTACGTGGTGTTGTCCTCGGACTTTCCCTTCGGGGGTTGATCCCGGACAGTCGCCAATAGCCCGTTGTGTTGCTCCAGTGCGGCGTTAATTATAATACCTACTTACCGGCATTCATAAAAATTTCTTCAATGATGTACACTGCTGGCCACCCAAATTGCAACACCAAGAAAGACAAGAGATATCACAACAAAATTTATTTTGTAGATAACATGTTGACCAAGTATCAAATGATTAAATTTATAGACTTCTGTGAAGTGTGGTTCCTGCCAAAATCAGTAGCCAGAGTAGCCGCCATTGTTGGAGATCACCGCTGCCATACGCCTCGGCATTGATTCAAAGAGACTTTGGATGTGTTCTTGGGGTACAGCAGACCAAGCAGCTTCCACACGTTGCCAAAGTTGATCTGGTGTGGCAGCTGGGGATGTATTCTGGGTCAATCGTTGAGCAACCATGGACCACATGTTTTCTATCGGCGAAAGATCCGGAGAGCGAGCTGGCCAGGGAAGCAATTCAATCTGGCGATTGACGAAGAACCCTTGGACAATGCGTGCCACGTATGGTCGCGCATTATCCTGTTGAAATATGGCTGTGGGCAAGCCCTGAAGGTAAGGAAGGACAACTGGCTCCAACACCTCGGAGATGTAGCGCTGGCTGTTTAAAGTACCGGTAATGCGTACTAGAGGAGTGCGAGAGTGATATCCAATACCGCCCCATACCATAATACCCGGTGCAGGACCAGTGTGGCGGTGCATAACGCAGCTGTTCAGCATCCTCTCTCCACGGTGTCTCCAGACTCGAATCCGACCATCGTGGTGTTGCAGACAGAAGCGTGACTCGTCAGTAAAGACAATTTCATTCCATTCTGCCGTCCACATCCTTCTTTCATCGCACCATTGGCGGCGGAAACGTCTGTGGTTCTGCGTCAAGGGTAGACGAAGCAATGGACGTCTTGCGGACAGACCACTCTGCTGTAAACGGCGTCGAATGGTACGCGCAGACACTGGATGATGCGGTACAGACTGAATGTGCTGTGCTATGGTTCGTGATGTGGCTGAGCGATCCGTCACTGCCATACGCACAATATGCCTGTCATCACTTGAAGTGGTGCACTGAGGTGGATGCGATCGAACACGTCGGTCCGTCGTACCCTCCTGCATCCAACGATCACATATCCGCATTACAGTTGTTTGGTTTCGTCCAACACGACTACCGATTTCCCTGAAAGATAATCCACATTCTCTGTAGGCCACTATCCTTCCTCTGTCGAACTCGGATACTTGATCAAAAGATGATCGCTGTTTTCTACGAGGCATAATTGATCGTTTTTTTGAAAAAACCACAAGAGAAACACATTTGCCGTACTTGAAATCGTTGAAATCTCCAAGCCTTAAATAGCGCTTTGAAGTGGCGCCACAGGCGCGCGTGATGTGCGTCTGCGCTGAAATTCTAATCATTTGCATATCTCACCTCCGCTAATGCATGTTGTAAATTTCATATTATTTGCATGCTTCCTTCAGGGTGTTGCATTTACGGTGGCCAGCAGTGTAATTTACTTCTGAATAATTAAAAAGGAATTTGAGTGTTTGCCGTGGCAATAGTTTTTGTTCAAGTTTCTTTGAAATACGAGGGTAATTCAAAAGTTAGATAATTTTATTTTCACGTACCGCATACATAATGTATGCAGTTAATAAGTTTTTTTTTAAATAATCACCCATATTACTGCTGCGTACTTTTAGTATCGGTCCAGAAACTTCCGGGAACCGCGAGAGTCCAGTTGGAAGTGTAACGGATTAGCCACTGAGGGTTGTGAGTTCGAAACTCGGTCCACCAAAGAACGTCGTCTACACGGGGGCTGATGCTCGTTACATCTATCATGACCTCAAATTTCCTCACCTAGGTGTGGTGTGGAAGTTTGGAGAGTAGGGTGCCAGCTCAGGTGTTGACCTCGTCACCTGACCGTGGTTCAAAATTACAAGGATCTTCCTCTTCGAGTCCTGCGATCTTTCCCTTCGGAATGATACCGGACCGTTGCCAATAGACGTTGTGTGCGAAGTTAATTAACTCACTACATATCGGAAGTTTGCGGATCTTTCAGGGAAAAGGTGTTTCGGCTGATCATTGATTCAATCGTGCACCCTTGCTTGACCTCACCACTACCAAATCTTCAGTCAAGAAGTGCTTCTTTGAGTAGTTCTACCAGATGGTGTTTCCATTGCATTATTTCTTAGGAAGGGTTCTCTTAAGGTCTCATAATGACGCACCCTTGTCTCATCCCCACGCCAGTGACTATCCTCTAAAAACTACTGTGATCTTCGTACCGCTCCCTAAATGGAAGTGGGAGCCCATGCGCAAACCTGTGAGTTGTAGACGAAGCAGGTTTGTTTCCTGTAATTTAACCTGTGCGTATTTCTCTTTTGTGTCATTTTAAATTTTATTGTGTGTGTCTGTCCACTTGTCGTTGCCTGTCTTATGTTTGGCGCAGCTTGATCAAATATGGCTTTTGCTCCTTAAAACTCGACCCGACCAACCGCCGCATAAAGTGACTCGCAATGTTCGTTCTTTGTTTTTGCTGGTCGGTAAGTTATTTGGGTACCCATCTCCTACACATCCGGTACCCCAGGCCTTATTATATGGCAGATAAACAATTTTCCCTACAGAAAAATCGCCGCTCTTTTACCATTGTGCCAATTCCTATTTGATCCTCAATATGCGGCGAGGTTGATGGTCGACATGTCCAGGCTTCACCAGTCACGTTCATTCGTCCAGATTAAACCGTCCGATCTATTCAAAAACTTTTCTCTGTGTGATTCACGCAGTTGTTTTCATACTACATCAACATTCTATCATGAGCTTCAACAGGTTTGATTCCTCCGCTCACAAAAACCTGACTACAGAACGCCTTTTTTCAACAGTGCAATCAATGAGAGGACCATTCATCTTTGCAAGATAATGATTTCGATGGATCTAATGCGCACCGATCGGTACACGATCAGACTTGTCTGTGACGTGTTCATAGATGTCACATCCGGTTTACCTCTATATGCAATGATGACAATGACGAATCGGAATTGCCTTTATTTTTTGAATCATTCACATATATAAATCGAAACATAAATCATCCATTCCAATTGTACAAATCAGTTAACAACTTACAGTTCATTGGAGAGAGTGAAATAAAATTAGATGTGGAAATAAATCCTTAATTATAAGGGCCGCGGTAGCCCTTTTGGAAGAGTAACGGATTAGCAACCGGAGAGTTACGAGTTCAAATCCAACCAAAGACCATCGAGTACAAAAAAGGCTGATACACGTTAAATCTATCGTCAAATGTCCTCACGTTGGTTTGGAGAGTGGGATGTCAGCTCAGGTGTAACCTCGACATCTGACCGTGGTTCAAAATTACGAGGCGTTGTCTTTGGGACTTTCCCTTCGGGATTGATCCCGGACCGTCGTCAATAGCCCATTGTGTTCTCCAGTGGGACGTAATTAAAATACCTACCTTAATTATAAAGTTTTTCAAAAAAGGAAATGGGCTTGAGTAAACAATTTTATACATATTTATAATTTAAAAAGCATTTATTAATTTTAACGGAGATTCTATTTTAGGTTTTTCCGTTCGATGTCCCGGATCAGCTCAAAGCTGTTCCACGACTATGGGCTTAGAATTGCCGTGTGCTGAGATGCACTATGGTTAATGCAATGATGGCATGTTTTTTTAATCTCATTTTTATGCAAATGTGATAAAAAGGAGTGTGGATAGATTTCATGTATTTGCACCATACTTTAGTATCGTTGTTAAAACGAAATTTTAAAGAACCAACTGAACGGTAACGTTTCATGTGATGTTGTCACTTCTTGTATCGGAGACACAGGCATTGAGTTATACACTCCTATTTCTTTGCTGACTGCCCTCAGGGTGTTTTATTTAAATTCAATCGAGCTAGTGTTCAATTTAATTTCATTAATGCATCCTTGAGATTGATCAACCATTTTATCTCTTGTCAATCAATAAATCACAAATATATTTCATTATTGCAATTATATACTCAACTAATATTTCTTACAAGAAAATTAAATGATTAAATTGTAGGACCTAAAATTGAAATATCCCTGTTTACAGGTCTGTAGAGAGTTTTAATGGAAATAAAATTGTACAGTACATATTTCATAGGATGCAATGTCAATGATGCATAGTTATTGAAAGTAAAAAGTTACAAAATTTTGCCGCTAGATGTCACTGTAGCAACAAGTTGTTTGCATAATGTTCACAACTGAGCTCCATAAAAGCAAAGCATCTACCTCTCCAAAGTTATAGATATTTGACAGCAGTATAGCAGCAATGCCATGAACGTTGCAGAATTTTTTTACTATCAGAACACACCAGTGTAGCTACGTCTATCAGCAAATTCTTTAGATGTATTAGAAACACGCAAGGTGTGGACCCGTGACTGTTTCGTCAATGAAAAGATCGTATAATTTGAAGCTACAGGAAAACCTGTAGGTCATCCATTGAAAAGTCTGGAACGAGTGAGCTCTTCTGGTTGAAGGAGCGGTGATGGATGCCGTAGATGTATCAAATCAATCTCTATGTGGCAGTGAAAGTGAGTCAATCTGTTGCCCGTGAAAACAGGAAGTATAATGTCATGCACTTTATGCAAATCAAGTTCAACTTAATACCAGTGGCGGTAGGAAGTTAATTAATTGTATATTAAATCGATTCTTCTTTTTAAAGCATTTTTATGTCGACATAATTTCTTTTCTTTCTGTCTTGTGCTATCAGACATCCATCCACTTCAACATCCGTCTATCCTTGTCAGTAAGCTTTGACATTCGTCCACTGTTCTATTCCGAAGATGATGCCTTATCATATTTTGTATATTCTGTTATGCTAGTTGACACAGTACTCCCCATAAGATTGGCTGTTTTCGTCACTGAGACTCCAGCAAGGTGCGTTCCAATTATTATGCCTAAGGAGATCGGACATAACGACGTTTGACTGCAGACTGCTGAAAAAAGAAAGCTGCAGAGCTTTTTTGGCAACTGATACTAAATAAAATACTTTCCATTAACAGATAAACTGTGCTTGAAACAAACTATCAGCTAACATATCGGCGGTCAAAGCTGACAAACCATTTTGAAAAAGAAAAATATCAAATGAAATAATGATTAGTAAACTTTTCGAAGATATCTAAGGGTATTTGAAAATCATAGTTTCAATTGGAAAAGTCAGTCACTACGACCAAGAATAATAAGCATTTTCGAAAATTGTTGTTCAAATCCTTTGTAACCTCGTGGTTTAAAATTACGAGGTGTAGGATCTTTCTGATCGGGATCGATCCCGGACAGTCGCCAATTGCCCGTTGTATTGCTCCAGTGCGACGTAAATTCAACTACCTTACCTAAACTAATAATTGTAACCATAAAATATACTATCTATATTATGTCTTCCTTTATATACTAATTTCATGAAAGTTAGATGATCATATCAACAAAATTGTTGTCAGATTTTTGTTCTAAATAAATTTAAAACTGATCTTTCGGAAAACTCAAGTTAAAATGTAAATATATTTTCCACAAATTTTTCATCTTTAATTAAATATGAAATTTATTTAGTTCTGTGGAGATGTCGGGAATAATGCTAATTTATTCGCTGTGAACGCTTCAGATGGTTGTTAAAATAACAAATAGCAGGTCATTAATTGTCAATTTCGAAAAAATACATTTTATTTTATTTCAACTGACAAGCGTATAGAATCAATCCACAAGACACTCCTTTTTGAGGAAAGTTTAATTTTTGAAATGAAAACGATCTATTTTCAATTTGTTATTGGGGGTTGCTTGGTGTATAGTTCTACAGTCCTTCTTTTCTAAAGGAGAATTATGGAAGGAGAGACAGAAAGAAATTTAATTGAAAATTCCAGAAGCAGTTTCGGAAATATTTCTTGATGAAATACGTTAAATTGAATTAATGATTAAAAAGCACACACACTGTAAATGAAATCTTACATCACACACATTTTAAAATTATCTTTGATAATTTTCTGGGAACCCCTCAGAGTTATTTTTAAGGATTTGTAATCAAATATGAAAAGAGTTCTTTGAAAAGCTCCGCGGCTCATTTCAAATCTGCAAAAAATTTAATTAAACATTTTTTGTTCAAAGGTCTCTAGCACAGATTTGAAAGAAGGTGGGTTCGTTCAAATAACCACTGAAAACTTTTCACCGCCTATTAGAATGGACGACGAAAACAAGTTTTCTTAGGGAACGGTGTCTGTATCTGTATTGTATTTTAACTTCGTTTAAAAGATAATAAAAATAGTAGAGTACGAATAAATCGAAAGTGATATTTGAAAGCAAACTTTATGGTGAACCAGTTTGGGGAAGCGATACACCCTCTTGATTAGTAAAATAATGGTTGACTATTAAAATTAATTCCCACATTCTGTTAACTCCGTGAAGAGTTCACAAGCATAATCCCACCTTGCAACCTTCTCACCCACCTTGCAACCTTGTCTTCCATATATTAACTCTAACCAATTTTGACCTTCGTAACCAATAGAAAATTTCTAATGGACTATTCTAAACAAATGAGAAATAGAATCTTTCCAAAGGATTCCATAAGGAAAGGATCAGCAGAATCTTACTAAAGAATTTTGTTCGAAGGGAAGAACCAACAGAATCTCTCCAAAGGATTCACTTTCAAGAAAAGAATCAGTAGAATGATTCCAAAGAATTCTATTTTAAGGAAAGGAACAATAGAATATTTCCAAAGAATTATATTCTAAAGAAAGGAGCAATAGAATCTTTCCAAAGGATTCTATTAAAAGGAAATAACCAGCAGAATCTTATCAAATAATTCTATCTAAGGAAATGTGATCAATAGAATCTTTCTAAAGAATTCACTTCCAAGGAATGGAGGAATTGAATCTTTCCAAGGGATTCTATCCTATGGAAAGGACCACCATCATGTTTTTAAACGTTGAAAGAATCCATGGATTCTTTTACCTAATAGATTTGGTTATTTAGTCATTAAGTATGCTGTGGTGTTAAAGCAATACTACACTACTCTGAATTCCCGTGAAGCTTTGAGGGATAAAGTTCTATCTCACTTAACCATGAAAACACAAAGTGAAATTCATTCTATCTAATGTTCTCAGGGTTCTGGTGTCATTCGTGAGCTCCTTTTTTTGGGAATAATTAAAAAACCATTGCATTGAAACTAAAATAAGGCATACATTTTATTTGATTTATTCAACAGTTTAGTATAACAAAATAATTACTTTGATCGGCTGATTATTTTGGAAGGAAAAGGAAAAGACGGAAACACACACATACATTTAACATTAGAAAATCTGAATTGCTACCACTCATAACTCATAGATCTGACCAAAATAAATGTATTTTATATGAATTCTGGCTATTTTGATCCAGCAGGTCAAAATCTGAAATCAAAAATACCGGTTACCCTTTAAAAATTGAGTTGATGCAAAATTTAATATGAAGACAATGCTTATTTATAGTAAATAGTATTCAAAGTCAAATAAAATTTTTAGTTTGATTGTACGACTTCAGGGGACGGGAATAACAAGAAATTTTCGGATACTTTTTTACCCACTGTACAAGCTCAAAAGGAAGAACATTTATCAATTAAGAATAAGGGGAGGGAGAGAAGTTTAAATCTGGAAGCAGGTGGTTGTTAGAAAGCTCTGACTGTGTTTCGCGAGATAATTTCTGTAAATGTGTTTCTTTACAAAATTAGGTTGTTGCTATTGATCAGAAAGGGTTTCATGATTTTTTAGTTTTTGTTGCATGCTAATTTTTTAATTTTCAAAATGTACTGAAGATGAAAGTTAAAAAATATACAATTCAGCGATCATTAAAGTTGGCCTATAATTAACAAGAAATGCTATTACTGGTGCATTAATATAAGAGAGTGAATAAAATAAATTTTGATGTAATTTAATTTTTCATGTCGCCGCAAGATGGATTTGGGTTAACCAGTCCTTTGTATAATCCTTAACTTTTAGAAAGACTGGCTTCAAACAAAAGTATTTGAAGAGCCATGGGTTTGAATCCCAAAGAGTTGGCAACCCAGAAAAAATAACAATTGTTGATAATATCTTTTATACATCTCTATTATCTATTACGGAGGTATTATACTTTATACATCTCTACTATCTATTATGGAGGTGTTCTATTTTATCTACTATCGAGGTTTTCTATTTCATACATCTGTACTATCTATTATGAAGGTATTCTATTTTATACATCCTTCTATCTATTATGGAGGTGTATTCTATTTTATACAATTTTCCTATCTATTGTCGAGGTATTCTATTTTGTACACCTCTACTATATATTATGGAGGTATATTCTTTTATTTCTCTTTCTACTACCTATTGTCGAGGTATATTCTATCTTATACTATGATCCATTGAGCATAAATCACGTCAGATGGATGCCCACGTTTAGCGGTCAATCATTCATTCATTCAATCTACAAATTAAACATCCCACATGTCACTCTAATTGAACGTTTCCTGAACGCAAATGAAGCAACTTTGTCTGAGGAGACGAAAGTTCTGGCTGATTCCTCAATCATAATGTATCGAACCATTTAAGACTGACCACAAAAGCATTGGAATTTCTGAGCTTTGCATCTTTCAGTTCATAGCCGACATTTTGAATAGAATGAGTAAATGAAAACCAATTCCGACAGACCAATTATCATAGGTACCGAGAGCATATATGCCGAGCTGGTTTTTCCTGGAATTGTACAAAGCGGCAAGCGGTAGCCCAGCGAAGGTTATCTGGTGCTGTTTTATTATTACTTCCGCGGACAGCTAGTCTTTTTAATGCCCTTGAGATCTACATACGACCTACCCACATAAAAATAAACTGAGAAAGGAACCCTATGTAATGGTGGTGTAAATGCTAAATCACTTCTCGCCATAATTTTCGCCGATTGGATCACACCTCGGATCTTACTCTCTGTAAGTCTCTCTCTCTTTCCCCTCTCTATGAGTTGACCACATCGGACTTGTTAGTGCGTTTGCATTTTTTATATTACTTTTGAATTCTTACATCTTCGAGATGTAAAGGTATAACTAAAAATTTGCAAATATATAAGGGATGTTCTTAAATTTTTATTTAAATTTAAGGATATTTAAAGTAAAGGGTTACTTAATTTTTTTTTAAATACGATTGGATCATAAATCGTATCTTACTTTCTGTGAGTCTCTATTTCCCATCTCTATGAGTTGATCACATCGGACTTGTTAGTGTGTTTGCATTTTTGATATTGCTTTTGAATACTCACATTTTTGAGATGTAATGGTACAGCTAAAATTTTGCAAAAAACATAAGGGGTGTTCTTAAACTTTTGTTTAATTTAGGGATATTTAAATGTAAGGGTTCCTTTTAAAAAATAGATTGGATCACCACCATGGATCTTACTCTCTATATAAGTTCCTCTATTTTTCATCTCTATGAGTTGAACATATCGGACTTTTTAACGTATATGCACTTTTAATACTACTTTTAAATTCTTACATTTTTGAGATGTAAGGGTATAACTAAGATTTTGCATAAAATATATGGGGTGCTCTTAAATGTTTGCTCATATAGTTGCTCATATAAATGTTTGCTATAGTTATTTAAATTTAAGGGTAACTTAAACAAACCTTTTAAATATATGGTTGGAATATATGCTCCTTGGATCTTTGTAAATCTCCATTTTACCATCTCTACGAGTTGAATATATCGAATTTGTATCCCGTCTATATAGAATTAGTATCCTTGTGTTTTCGCATGTTTTGAAATGTTTCTTATATTTTAGACAGTAAGGGTATAGGTAAGATTTTGTATAAAATATGGAGTGGTTCTTAAACGTGATGAAACTTTTACGAGATGCTGTTTTAAATTTGTTAAAAATTATCACTTTTAATTGAAAGATTTTGCTCATTTATTCTTTGCAGCAATATTTTTTATTCATATTTATCTGATCTTCTATAGATACTCAAATACTTTTGTGTGAGATATGGAAGTCAAAAAGTTCGGAATGTTCCAAGAAATTTGCAATTAAATTACTCAGAAGTTTTTGAAATAATAATTGTAATATAATGTTCTTAAATTATTTGTATAAATTAACATTTTTCTTATCTTACATACAACGAAGGCAAAATTATGGATGAAAAGAATCCTCTATATAAATTTATATATTCTCTATATAAGTTTATATATACTCTATATAAATTTATGTGTTCTTTATATGCTTTTATAGGATTCTCTACAGAAATTTATGGGTTCTCTATAATTTGCGATGCGTAAAAAATTCTTACAATTCAATGTTCCAGGTAATAAAGTGAACATTAATGTTACACAAAATATAAAATGCATTAACAATCATAAGAATGAAGTATACATTATAAAAATTTAATAAAATTAAACAAATAAGTTCATTTTGATGATGTTTCATGAAGCAAAAGGTTCAACACAATAAGTAACGTGACAGATGAACACTGCAAACAAATTATCTATGTGCCAGAAAAAACAGCATAGAAGAGAGATATACACCCAAGCAGAAATCGAAGTTGTTCCGCCTACAATTCGCAAGTTGTTAGCGAAGAGGGTAAACCCACTGAGTCATGGCGACTCCTTTGGATCCAAAACACATCCTAATTATATCATTTAGCCTAATATTCATCGCTTAAAAGTTTTTTTATCTTACCTAAATTGTCTAAATTACTCGTTTTATCATTCAATCTCACTGTTTCTCAATGCAACATTTCAATTTTAAGTTCATTAATTAAAAATATCTATTTTATTATTCATTATGATTTGTGATGAAAGGTTCAGATTTTATGCCCCGTACTCCTGTTGAAATTGAAACCCAACTTGAATCAACTATTAATTTTAAAGCATATATAGAACTAGATTATTCAATTAAAAATTTAATTTTGAATGATCTTTATCTTATTAAATAAGCTTTTCTCTCTCGATTAATTTTTAAACATTCCATAAAAATTTAATATATATATATATATATATATATATATATATATATATATATATATATATATATATATATATATATATATATATATATATATATATATATATATATATATATATATATATATATATATATATATATATATATATATATATATATATATATATATATATATATATATATATCACATTCTATAAAAAGTATAAAAACTAAAAAAAAAAATTTAGTATCACATTCTATAGAGTAAAAAACTTTACTTAGATTTTGAATGCGCTACTTTATCCTGCTCCATCTCCTACAGCATCTTTTTTAATCCGCCACTTGCCTTAAGTAAAAAATTTTCACCAAATTGAAACATGTTTTTAAATGCTCTTGATTTCGCAGTGAGTCATTTTCTTGAATTTTGCAAATGTAGAAAATCT
Source organism: Meta bourneti (assembly GCA_933210815.1). NCBI lineage: Eukaryota > Metazoa > Arthropoda > Arachnida > Araneae > Tetragnathidae > Meta > Meta bourneti. Next base: position 29,719,988 of record OW119922.1, read on the forward strand.
TTTTGCTTAGAAATTTTGAACACTAATTCATAAAATATAATCGAATACTAAAAATGTTGATAAAATATTTTAGAAATAAAATTAAACAACTATATTGTATATATATAATTTACGTTTCTTCAATACTTCCGCGGTAAATCAGCTTGATTGCGTTCAAAAGAACGTCTTAAATGCTGCAAAAACTGCAATAACCAAGGAAATTATTAAAAATATAAATGTAAATTGAAATAGAAATGCCCAGTAGAATATTTGGTATGAGTATTTTTTTTCTAAATGCATTAAGCAAATGCAAATGTAATAATGACAAGATAATGGAAGAAGGTATCATTTGATTGATGATCGTTGTAGACATATCGAGAATTATAATTAATGACTGATCACTTGGCATTGAAGATGGATGTCTTAAAGTGAATAACATTCAAAATAGCAGTTAATCATAATTTCCAACACTTGCAACATTTTCACTCGCCGAAGTTCATCGTCTTATCAGAAATGTTCTCTTAAAATGCTTTCCGTTATCTGAAACATCTGCGAAATCTTAAACAGTGAATGGAATGTTTCAAAAGAAGCCATGGCAATTTCTAAAACTTTAGATAAGGAAAGAGAACTTTAAAAAATGTGTGTCGAATGCTATACGAGGGCATCGAAGAAAAAATCGTTTCAGTATGAGTTGATAAGAAATAATGTGACTTGATATGTTTCCCATCTCACTTAGTTTATGATTATATCGTAATCTTCGATGAGATGTGATATATATCGGAAGATCGTTGACTCAGGTCCCCGTTGCTATGCTGTGAAAATAATCCGTTTGTAGAAAGTGACTACCAAGCCTAGAGAAATCGAAGTTGAACTCAAATGTGCTTTGTTGCACATCAAGGCTAGAGAATGACGCAATTTTCATATGTCCAAATATTCGTTCCTTATTTCACTGCTTCATAGTCTGAAATAATGGAAGATTGCTCCACTAATAGGTAATCTAGAAAGAGATATTAAATATTATGTTACTAAACGCTGCTGTTTTTAAACGATAATTTAACGGATACCTCCACAGATTTGGATGGTCCTCAAGTGACAAGTGCAGGTGTCGCAACGGCTGAGAAGATATAATCCATCTGATCTTTGACTGCTTGAACCTTGTTAAGCAGAGAACTTTACTTAACTCTTTGAGCGGCACGATTTTTTAGTTGTGTAATATTGTTTCTATTCCACAACATACATAATGACTAAATAACTACATCTGGTTGAAAGAATCTAAGAATTTTTTCAACCTTTAGAAAGGTTATATTGGTTCTTTTATTAGAATAGAATCCTTTGGAAGGATTCGATTTGTATTTTTCTAGGAATAGAATTACTTGGAAGGATTATATGGGTCATTTCCTTGAAAGCGAATCATTTTAAGGGTTCTATTGGTCCTTTCCTGGGAATAGAATCATTTTGAAGGATTCTATTGGTCCTTACCTTGGAATAGAATCCTTTAGAAAGAGTTGATCTTTTCCTTAGAATAGAATCTTTTGGAAAGATTGTATTGGTCAAGAAGATTAAAATTGATTAGAAGTTATGTAGGGAAGACTACAGGTTTCAAGGTGGAATTATGCGTGTGAAGGTGTTTATTATACACAGAGAGTTCAAATTAATTACAAAAAATTCCATCCTTAAGCTCCCAGTCCAATCGGACTTGGTTAGGACAGAGAAGGCTTTTGTCGTGTTCTGTAAATTTGAAAAAATTGCAATACATAACCATGTTTTTTTCTTATACTGTAATTCTGATTTTGCATTTAATTTTCCCTAGTACTAAACCCCATGTTGTACTCTGGTACTCAGGGAGAAACATTTATCCGTAAATGAAAATAACAAATTTTTCATAAGAGGTTTTATAAGCTTACAAAAATATTTCATCTCTTCCTCCAACATTCTGTGCACCACCAGTCTGGACAACTTTGTTTAAAAACAGTCAATACACCAGTTGTGTCTGAAAGTAAGGTTATGTTGCCTACATTAGATCTTTAGATTTCAGAACCCTTGGCTCATAATTAAAAGTTATATAAATTCTGCTTCGATCTTACTTTAGCTTCAAATTATTAATATTTTTTTTTAATTCGTGAGTTTTTCAGCATATGAAAAACAATAGACAGAGTTATGTAAACATTTGCTTTTAAGTCTTATATTTGAAATTGAAAAATCTTACATATATTGCAGAAACCTAGTTGAAGCATGAACAACACTAGAACATTAAGCTCTGGCTTCATGAAATTTGCAAAGCTTATTACATCTGGGATTTCAAGATTAACGCAACTACTTTCAGTTCCTTATGTCGTTCCCTTAGAACCACAGAAGTAAAATTCAATACAAAACATTAATTTAAAGTGGAATCAATTTTTAACGAATTTCGAAACAACAAAAACATCAAAAGCTGTCACCAGTCGAGCAATCGGAAGAAGAAAGAACACAAGCACTTGAATACAGACAAAGGTCAAAATATTATTCGATGATGAAGCAAAACTGTTGAGAAACAAACGAGATTTAGTTTGTCTGAGCAACAAAAACTCTAGGGTGAAGTCGGGTAGCAAAACTAGTTTCATTTAAAAAATTAAACCATAACAATGAAAGTTTTCCATATCCAAAATTCTACTTTAATTAATTCTCAATACAACAGGGAAATTACTCGTTAACGAATGAAAATGTAGTAAAACCTCTCTGAACGAGAAACCTATTAAGCTATTACTTCATTAAGTTTGCTCAAGTCCAGTACTATATTTCAAACGCCACTTTAATGTCAAACTTCTTAACACAATTTCTGGAGAAAATTAGTGTTTTAAATGACAACAATGAAATACCTCGTAAAAAATTGTAAAAAATTTAACATCAAAACGATGTACAATTTATTCCTTCTTTGAAATGTAAATTTCATGAGCTCGAAATTAAAATTCATAAGTTCCAAGTAATATTTTGTGATATATAGTTTGAACCAAAGGTGCAACATATTTACATAGTTTTAATTGTTTTGGATTTAGGTAATTTCATCTTACATATTTTAATTCATCGACCCCAGTGAGTGACTAACTCTCTGAGAGACCATTTTTCATTGAAAGGAGGATGAGAACATTAGATAGTTTTTATGTGATTTGCTTGTTTACTTTTTATTTTTAATCAGTATCTTAATATAATCAAATTAGGCTTTTCACATTTAAATTTATTCTTCCGCTATTTATAAAACGATTTTCAAACAATTTTCCTAAAATAGAAAATGGTCTCCAAGTTCAACTGGTATAAATGTTTTATTTCTTTTGATGAAGCGTGTGGTTAGAAGTAATCTCCAATCGGAATGGCGCTTATTAGCACATTTTCTTTTATCTTGTTTTAGTTTTTTGGTACTCGGTGTCGTTCGTGCTTGGAAAGTTCATTTTATTCGTGATTTGAATCACTGAATATTTAGTGTCCTTCAATGAAAGAAAAGTTGGACAAAAGTTTTTTTCTTCAACCTAAGTTAACAACCCTAGAATGTAGGGCAGTATTATACTCTTTCATTTTAAGCAGTAATTTATGGAATTTTCTGTATTTCTTTCTTAAATCATTGTTTAGGCCAAGTTAGTTATTGAACTTGAAATTTTCGCATTTTGCTCATACACATCCTTGATACTCGAATAACTTGTTTTACAGCTTCGCTTCTCGAATTTCGTTTTCAAAAATATCTCGAGTAATTTCTGTATAGTTCTTTAAGAGCAATTCATTATCATGTTTTGAAACCTTTTGCTGTTCATATCCTTGGTTATTAGAACTTTGTTTTTAAACAGACTAATCTACATTTTTGAACGCACATTTCTGTCTAGTGGAGTTCAGTTGAGTTTTCACGTAAAAGGTGAAAATGTTTTTATAACTCACATGAGAATGGGGTAACAGCCCATTGTGTTACCGTGTGATGTAAATCCAACTACCTACCATAATGGGAAAAACTTGAAATTTACCAGAACTTAATCATCCAAAGGAATTAAAAGAATTTCTTAAATAGTCTATGTATTACTTTGATCACTATTTTAAAGGGGATCAATAACTATCCGTAATCGATGCATGAACATTATTTGAACAGAAATAGACAGTTTACAATACATCATCTTCAACATTTTTTTCTAATGCCTGGTCAATGGAATAAATGTGGCACTATGAGGTCGGATTTTCGAATCACTTTGCTTTGCCCTAGAGCAAGCACCACGAGGAGTGGATTCTCGTCACACCTTACGTACATCCAGACATTCTAGGCACAACCCGTTTATGGAAAGGCTACCCAATCATTTTAGACGAACTAACATTCATCCTTACACCGAATTCGAAACGGTAACCTTGCGATCCAGAAGTCAGCACCCTGATCATTCTACCGATTTGTCTGCTGGCCAACCGATTGGTAATTTTCCAACGTTGAACCATTGCTTTTCAACGCACTTGTTTCATCATTGATCGCTCTACTTTTATGACTTCGAAAAAGTTTTTCGCCTGAGAAGACACATGCACTACACATGCACCGCTGCTTTCAGTTTTTGATCCGTGGTGAAGGACTAATGTGCCACTTCATCAATATCTATACTTCTGTGTAACAGAACCATATAAGGGATCGGTAACCTTGCGATCCAGGAGCCACACAATGATCATTCTACCAATTTGTCGGTTGGTCGATCTATTGGTAATTTCCCAACATTGTTCCCTTGCTTTTCAACGTACTTGTTTCATCGTTGCTCACTCTACTTCTATGCCTTCTAAAAAAGTTTTTTGTTTGAGCAGAGCTACACATGCATGCTGCTTTCAGCTCTTGGCCCGTGGCGAAGGACTAACGTGCTACTTCATCAATATTTATACTTCTGTGTAACAGTACCATGTTTCATTCACTATGACGTCAGTGGAGGGGTCGTCAGACTGCTTCTTGCGTAACACTTGCGCGGCCATTTTTGAACTTTTCAATCCATTTGTAGACACTCCGTTGGGTAAAACACTGTTTCTTACAGCGCTGAAAGTTTTCGATGCAAAGTTTTTGATGGATTTCGGCCCTTGATGAGCCTTCTGACCACTAAAACTGAATCCTGCTCAGGAGCAAATGGAAAGCAGAGAGGCCATGGTTAAAGTCACGGTAGTGACAATAGAACTGACCTAGCAATTTCGAATCTAGGCAAAAGTAGGAACCTCCCCTAGCAAAGGCGTGAAAATGATAATACCACCAACAAACATAAAAATGCAACTGCATTACGAATAATTATCGACCACTCATCGACCAAGAGTATATCACTATTCACAAAAATGTACAATAATAAGATGCTGTTCGGGTTTTTATGGTGCAATGGCCATATTTGGCCATGACACAAGACATACAATATCAAGTTATGGACATATATACACAAGGAAAGATTTACACAGAAAAGAGAAATCCCAGGGAGGAATCGAACCTGCACTACCTACAACTCGCAGGCTTCTAGAGTAGTAGGCTAGCCCACTAAGGCAACGACTCTCCCTACAATAACAGGAAATCTCTAAAATTCTCTTTTGCCTATTTTGTGAAGGACTATTGAAAATTGTAAGACTGATGGCAATAGTGATAAATTATGTTTGTAATGTGTGAGAAAGGAGCAATGCATACCTAACCCTCAATTGCAGGATTCTGAAAAGTTCAAATATTTAATTGATCTATAAAAATGAAATGAAAAATTGGATGGTTAAAGAATTATTTTTCTTTCCATTTTCAGATAGAACTTTTCGTCACCACAGTCATAACCTAAAATGTTTCCAGGAATCCTCGATCACATAAGGATGAGCATATCGCCTCAGGTAAACATTTAAGTACTTTTGTTATTCTCTGTCTATTATTTATAATCTTTACTAACGTTTGCAGAAGCTCATTTTATAGAATAATTATGGGATGATTAGAATTATAGTATATAAAGCGTTATAATATATAGTAAGAAATGAATTCTCTGAACAAGTTACGGTGTTACAATTATTAATAATGGGATCAGATTTGCTTTTTACTAGTCAATCCTCCTCTTTATTGTCTGATGGGTGATCTTGAAATAATTTTGTAACTCGCATGTTTATTCATTTTTCCTGTCATGTTTCGGAAAAATCTTAAAACAACAATTTCGTTGAATATATTATATAAAGGGGACTGGAATTGTTGGATCAAACTACAAGAAAATAGCACATAACCTTTATTTTTATATTCATATCAAATTACTTATTCAATACTACTATAATATACATAATATTAGTATTAGCTTAAAAATGCTTAGATTATTTATATCTTGGTGGTTTAAAATTTAAGTCTGTTTCCCTATTTAAAGCCTTAGTTTCTTAAAAATACAATGGTGTTCAAAGAACTGCACCATGCATTAAAATCTCAATTGTCATCCCATTAAACTACATAAAAAGTAATAGTCACAACAGATTACTGTGATATGAATAGGACATGTAAGTGACGATGTCATACGCGATTTGATGACGCAATATTACGTTATATGTTCCTTATACCTATATAGACTCGATCAGAGGGAATAAACCATTTTGTGCATATGGTACGATGAAATGTACGTAACTTCATAAATGGTACGAATAAATAGGTATGACTAAAGACATCGATTAGGGTCCATTAAGTCTGATCTGATGTGTACCTACCTCCGGTCATATATAAACACATGTGAGAAAACTTACTAGATGCGGTAGGCGAGCGATGTCTAAATTTTCGTTTTCTCACCTGTGATTAGCAATTTTTGTACGAATTTGTCGAGACCTCTGCCTTATTTTACTATGGGCCTTCCCTACATCCGTAGTGACTTCAGATAGTCGGAGAGGAAATACTGCTTCCCCAACCAAGAAGAGTGACATAAATACAATACACGAAACCAAATGTCCCACAAAAGACGTGACACAAAAGTGGGAACACTTCACGCTTGACATGATATCGATCAGGTAAAACATTATATACAATAAATTAAACTAGACGGAATACAAGAAAGATTTATATTACATTGGTGGAAATACAAGAAATATTTACTTTATTGGTCATTTCAACGCAAATTATTTACTTTATTTGTCCTTTCAACTCAAATTATTTACTTTATTTGTAAGTTCAACGCAAATTATTTACTTTTCAAAATATGTTCAAGTGCACACCACTCAGGGAGAGTCTTGGTTACGCAAAAAGTACTAGGAATCGTTAAAGATGTCCTCCTTTAGTGATTCATAAAGTTCGTTAAAGGAGTTCACTCAAACTTGAAACGACGAGGAGTGGCTTCCAAAGATCTGGGAACCGGCTCTTGGTTATCAAATTACCATGTCCTATTTATACGTTCAAAATCACGTTTTTTGAAGATCTCAGCTGTTCCTACTCTCAATAACTGATATCGATAATGAAGTATTATCTTCCCATCCCATGGCTCGAGTTATCGGGTAGAGATGTATCTGTCGCCGAATCAAAACAGAAAAACATGCCGCATAATCGCATCCCTAATCTCTGATTCGTACCTCTTGCGCATCGTGTCGGATGTTTTCCGCGTATTTCTTCACAATCTTCGTCCGAATGAACGCTGTTCGCTTTTTAAGATTGGGATCAAGGTTAGGAGATAAATCCTTAAGACTTTTTAATCGAGAAAATTCGGGAAACGATAGTTGAAACGGATCAACAACATTTATGAATTTATATTCTTACACTTTTGTAGAAATTTCGTTATAATGACGCTGAATGATGACTATTGTATGATAATTGAGCTGAAAGGACTTTTGGATTAACATATTTAGGAATTTTATTTACTCGTATGTAGTTAGGTATGAAATTTCAAAACAATTAAATGACTACTATTGAAATAATTTAGATGGGAAGACTACTATTTGGATCAACATACATACAGCATTTATGATTTCCTTTTCTTTAAATTAGGGAGGAACCTTTGAGATCAATTTAGTTTGGTTTAGAGATTTTCTCGACCTGTCGGAAATATAGAGTAAGCATCTCCTGGCCACCTTTTTGCTTGTCAGGGGCTGTCCAAGGAGGAACTGTATTTTTATCGTTTGCTTTAATCGTTTGCTTTTGGTATGTACATTAACTCACGGACTTGGTCTAACTTGTCTAAACCAAATGAGTTAAGAAACAGCATAGGAAGGAACTTATGACACAGAACTGTTTGGTTGACATTTGAATACATTAAATGTTGAAAATATAATGTATTTTTTATTTCATAAGCATTGAAGTAAGAGCAGGTGAAAAGTAGGCTCCTAACTTTGGAGGTTTCGAAACAGTTTCGAGTCAATTATTTGGAAGACGATGTTGTAAATTTGTGAGCACAAGCAACGGAAAACAAGCTAACACGCTTTCAAGTATAACACTTCTATGCACTCATGAGATGAATTTTAGGACTACTGTGTCTTCCAGTTCTTTAAAACCAAACTCTATTTCGATTAACAATAATCCCAATAGAATGATTACAGCTATGAATATTTTCTTACAAATGTGCAACATGACACAAAATTTTAATTTCCATTTGTACGCGTTCCTCTTATAACGTGAAAATAATCTGCAATTAACTTTTTCCAGACAATATGTATGGAGAAGGGTAGCCAGAATGAATTTTATTTATGAGAGGATCTAAAGTTCATTTTCTATACAAAATTAAGATCACAACCCTTAAGAAGCTCTTTTTATATTTTTAGTTACGAGACTACAAATTTTAAAAGGATGTAGTCTTTTTTATATACTTTAAATTCATATAAATTTTTCAGCCATCTGGTGACAAAAGGCAATGAGGAATCTGGAAGATAGAAATGAGCGCAAAAACAAATATGAGCTAATGAGAAAATAGGTTTAGATGTTAAAGTGTACTAAATCGCCTTTCAAGTAAATGGGATGCAATTGAAGTGAATGTCCAGAAGCTAATTGTGGTAATGTGATTGAGATATGATTATTTGCCACTCAACTGCTTTGGAAATAAGTATTAATCCCAGTAAGAAGTACACGAAATGCTTTTTTGTATTTTTTTGAATAACTTTATTCCATTTGGAGGTATAAATGTGTATATCTTATGTTGATTGCAAACGGATATGAATAAGGCATGACAAGTAAGTAATGAAACTGCCATCAATGGAGGAAAGAGAAATTTCAGATGCTATGCATAAGCCTTTTAGTTTACTGTAAATACCAAAAATGTGGCACTTCTGTTAATCTATATTGGTTATTCTGCAAAATCTTTGCAAATTAATTACATTAAATAGAACTTTAAAAATACTAAAATCTAGTTCCTTAAAAATTACTTTGTACTTTTATCACTTTTAGAGAATTGATTCTTTAGATGTATGAATGATGAATATGTGAGAAGATGGTAGAAGTCACACAGCGCATAAACCATATTCATAATCATTATTTTATACTTCGTAATGAACATTAAGTCATTAAAACTATCATAAAAATACGAATATTAGTTTATAAAATCAAAGTTATTTTTAAGAGTGAAAGAATTATTGTCTAATTTTAAGCTCGAAATAAGTATTTCATGCACTTATCATTTTTGGCATTCCACTGTTACTTATGGGACACACTATTTTAATCATGGAAATGAATCTCATTATTCTTTATTAATAAAACACTTTTTCAACTTAAACAATCTTCTCTTCGAATAAGCATATCCCAAAGTTTTCGATATACTTATTCTTTTTTCTGTATGAAAAGATCTAATATAAAGCCGTCACGTATTGGACAACTCTGGTTACAATGAAATGGTCACAACGGAAACTCAGAAAATATGCAAAATGATAGTATGCCTATCGAAGCATCCTTAATCGTTCAAGGAATCTATATGCTTAGAATGTACCGATTACAAGACGCCGATAACTTATCTCCATCTTTTGATGTCTATCACTGAGCTCATCCGGTTCAAATAGCTTAGATTTTGCAATTTTTAAATGAAGCAAGCCATACTATCGATCTTAGCTGCTCAACAAAATCGGCGATTGAGAAGATTCTAGATTAAATTTTTTTTCCGATCTCATAGATGGATCCATTGATGATAGAGATTTGCAAAATCGTGTGTTCTTGACGTCCCAAGGATGATGCTTGCTTGCTTAAAGTTTCTTTCTAACAGGAAACAATTTACTGTTGCTAACCACACGTGCGTATTCCTCGTTGTCTCTTGTATTTACATTTTCACTGTAAATCGACTATTTTCTAATTTGAAATTTAATTAACATCGTGCCATCCATAACGTCCGTAAATTAATGGTTCTGGCTATTTGGTTACGATCCCCGTTTAACCAATAGAATATCGAACGAGATTCATGAATTTTACTATGAGCTTTAGGTGGAACAGGTTCGATTCCTGTAACTTAAAATACTTAATTCTACTGAACCAATAATTTTTTCATTTCGCGTGTCATATGAAATTTCAATCGAAAAAATATGTCCGTTTTTAAATAAAGAAACTATTAATATCGTACCAAAAACAATTGTCATCCATCTCTTTGAAAAGGGTTGTTAATGAAATTCGAAAATATCAATAGAATGGTAGGTAGGTATTTTAAATAACGTCGCACTGAAGCAACATAACGGGCTATTAGCGACGGTCCGGGATCAATATCCAAGACAAAGATATGAGGAAAACACCACGCAATTTTGAATCACGGAAATTTTAAAGATAATGAAATGGTGATAAAAATTAATTAATGGTCATTTAGATGGTATTTACGTCTTATATGAGAGGTGATAATTTTTTCATCCCTTTTCAATCTGTATTCAAATGGCCGGGGTGGCCCTGTTGGAAGAGAAACGGACTAACAACATGAGGGTTACGGAGTTCGAATCCAATCAAAAGACCGTCGTGTACAAAGAGGGCGGCTGGTGCACGTTAAATCTCTCGTGGCCTCAAATGTCCTCACGTTGGCGTGGTGTGGAAGTTTGGAGAGTGGGGTGCCAGTTCAGGTGTGGCCTCGTCAACTGACCGTGGTTTAAAATTACGTGGTGTTGTCCTCGAACCGTCGTCAATAGCCCGTTGTGTTGCTCTAGTGCGACGTTAATTAATTACCATTACCATCTGTACTAAAATAATGCAACTGGAGGAATGTAGTGTAATTCTGTCAGTTATAAATATAATTATATGTAAAACTAGAAGACACGTGCAGGAAATCTGAACTTAAGTTTATTTTGCATCCTATTTAAAAGCATTTATAATGTATCTAAGCATCGATGCATTTAGTACCTCAAATGAAATAAAATTGATCAAAAATATAAAAAAGCAGCATTTCATGTACTACAAATTTGGTTACTTATTTCCAATTAAGTGTATGGCAAACATTGCACACCTTAGTCAAGTTCCTCCAATTACCTACTGAATGTCACTTCAATATTACTAAATTCACTTGTTTAAAGGCGATAGAGTATTTTTTTATGTTTAAAAGTATTTCCATGGTCTCGTACATTTTTCTCTCTGATTTCAAACTTTCATGCCTTCAGTAATCAGGCAGAAGAATTTCTGCTGCTGAATGAGATTGGTTGAAAATTTTCAAACACTCCCGTATTGGTTTAGCTCTATTTTGCAGCAATCTTTTTAATAAAAATTCGTTAGCTCAAGAGATCGCAAATACTTCAGTTCCTTTGTTAACAATGTTTCTCTCATTAATGCGGTTACTCTTGTGGTATCATTAAAACTAATCACATAAGGACCAATAATAAGATAATGTTATTTTTTTGAGTTGAATAATTATTTTTATAAAGAGTATACAAAAAATGACATCAGCACTAGAGCTACGTTGCAAATCCTGAACATAGCTATAATTTAGAAATCACTATACCAAATGTTGTCACAGTTGGATAATTCAATACTCAAGCATTTAATTACAAATTCGCATGCATATTTACATTCACTTATGTCAATACTTGAAAATTATGTCATAATACACCCAAAGCAGCAGACGAAAAGACGAATGATAATACTGCCCTTCTGCTATCCCTAGCATTTATTTCGTTCTTTATTGGTGTTAAAAATTTCGGGTTGAATTATCACAGTACTTAACTACAGTTTACCTTGAAATTCTGGTTTAGCCAAATATGGCCCTTGCCCTACAAGACTCAACCAACCAACCTTGAAATTCTGATCATATCATTATCATGCAATTATCGTACAATTTTCCTTTAGATAATATATTAACATTGTAATGGTGCATAATCTTTAAGTTTAAATTAATTCTAAAATGGGGTGTATGAGACTCTATTGACACAACTGGGTTTTCGAAATACAATTTTTTAAAGATGGTGAAAAATTCTTTAACTTAATTTTGATTTTAAGAATGAAAGGATTCTTCAACTTAATTTTTAATATAATTTTAGCGTAGATCACACGGAAAAGTCATCTCACGTAAATTTTAAATAGTGTTTCAAGAGTACATCGGCCACTGTTTTATTTTTTATGTTGCTAAAGATATATTTGAATAACGTGCGATATCATAAACATATAATATCAATTTGTGTACAACATAATACGAATTAAATTTGTCAGGTTATGCAGAATGAAAATTTCAACTTATAGTTATTAAATAAAAGTATTGAATATGTGCAGTGTTTTCAAGACTTCCTGGTCAAACATTAAGGAGAGGTAGAGAACACAAAATTAAACCGAGTGATGTACGTCAGCAAGCGCCATCTGGATTTCCTAAAAGGGCACTATAGGCCAGTATGGCAGCGTATGCACTTTCAAGCGCACATTACTGTTGGTGGTCACAGCTTTGAGACACCTATTGTGAAACTAAGTGTACAATTTCTGTCAAACTGCAAAATTAGGGCTAATAAATATAATCACATACTTTTGTCTTTCATTTCTGCACCCTCTAGATCATTCGGGTACAGCTTTCAGACATACATCTCAAAAATGAATACGTTTTAATTTTGTGTAGCTCGCTTTAAAATGTATACAGGAAGTTTTGAAGCAATCTGTACATTCAATGCTTTAGGTCCCCGAATGAATGTAAAATAATCACTTTATACGTCACTTCATCATAATCATCGACCTTCTCATGAAACTGACGGAGTGTGTGCGAGCAGCTTCATGCTATTTCTTTTGGTCGCTCGGTTTGAAGACCTGTCATATGGTTGAGGGGGAAAAGCAGGAATCCTAGATTATTAATTGGTTAAATTTATTATCCATCTTGATCAAAATCACTAGCCTGAACTTTGATAGCCGATCTAGCCAAGCCGATTGTTAATCCAACGTGACTAACCCTTCTGAGATCTTACGACAGCGGCTCCTCTCATATGCTCTATCCATTTCATAGGTTGATGATCGTAATATATAAAAGACAAACGCATCGACCTTCCGACGGCTGGATACGTTTTAATGAAACTGGTAGTACTCACTGTCCTTTAGTGACTAAACTTCATTGCGTCAGTCTGGATGTCTGTCTTCCCGTTTTATATCTGTTTTTGTGTCTGCGTGTTTGTACAAGTATCACATAAAGTTTATTCCATATATTTTCATAAATGTTATACATTTTATAAATCACATTTTCATTTAGTGAATACATTATGTAAATTTTCTTCTATATTTAGGTCATGTTTACGCTAAAACATCCGTGTAACTATACTTAAATCAACCATAATTTGGTAGTTTTGGAAAAGCTGGAATGTGTACTGAGCATTGCGATTATTTGAATTATTTTATCAGTACTGCTGGAAAAGTAACTAGCTTTCCAAAAGTTAATTTTATGGAATTTAAATTATAATACTTCACTTATTTTATTTTCAAACGTAAATAATTTCGTAACATTTTGGACAGACGATATAAACATAATAAAACCTTTAATTTTTGCAATAGAGCAAAATTAATTATTCAGTGTCCAATACTAATAAAGAAGTGTGTTTATTTTCTGGACTGCATGTGTACATTTCGATTAACTTTCCTCAAATATCCTTAACACACGTGGTTGTTGAATTCCGTTTTATGATAAGTATTAAAAACATGCATCACAAAACTCTGAGCCAAGACCGATAACTAATCAAATTTATTCCAGATCACGAGATAGGAGACAATCATGAATCAATATCCTTAAAACCTTGTTTTTCAACTGACTTTAATTTTTATTATGTTCTGATTTCTGGTTGTAAATATAATAAACATTAATTTTTTAATAAATTGGTATTTCTATTTACCACACTCAACAACTAAACAAACGATTCGATCGAAACTGCACCCAAGTTAAAATAAAGCAAATTATTTTTAATGGAACTTTGCTGATATTGAAAGAACATTAATGTTATCCGAAATCGGATTTTTGAAACATTGAAAATTCTTTGTTGTATTGACAGAAGATCAATCTTGCTTTATAAGTTGAAGTTATTATTTAAGCAACTTTTGTATTTGTGTTAAAAGTTTTTTAAAACAGCGATTTTCTTTTAAAAACATCGCTGTCAAATCGACTCTAACTTTTTTTGAAAATGGTAATCAGTCACCTTTTCTTCATAGAAATTACAAAAATATCGAATATGTGTTAAAAAGTTCTTTTCCTGACATTTAAATGATGTTGGTATTTTTCTATGAACGGAAATTGATTGTTCCAATCACTTTTTCAATCTACAGTTCACCAATTCCACCCGGGTCAGGTCGCGTAATTATGCTAGTTTATGATACAATAGAAAGTGAAAAGGATATTTATACAGAAACTTTGTAAAAACGAGCATGCGACTATAATTAAATCTACATAAATAAATAAAATGGAGTATTTGTTTGCACATTGAATATTTTCTACCCAGTTCAAGTTTTCTATCCGTTTTGAGCCCTTCGGATGCAAAATTCGTCTCTTTCGCATTTGGTGTCTGTCTGTCCATCTGTCTGTACGTGTGTGCCCGTACTACGTCCAAACGGTTGAATATATTTCCATGAAACTTTACATACTGTGAGTATTTACCTTTATTTAGTGACTGAACTTGGTTGCGTATGTTTGTCAGTCAGTCTTCCCGTTATATGTTTGATTTTGTGTCTGTGTGTTTGTACAAGTATCACATAAAATTTATTCAACATATATTAATACAATGTCATAAATTTGATACATCATATTTTAGTTTAGTGAATACATTATTTGAAATTTCTTTACTTACATGTTTAGGTAAGTTTCAAGCTAAAAAATCTGAGTAGCTATACTTAAATAAACCATAATTTGGTATTCTTGGAGTAGTTGGAAGGTATATTGAGCATTGCAATTACTTGGATTGTTTTACCAGTGCTGTGACAAATCAATTATTTTTCTAAAAACTATTTTTACGGTATTTAAATTCCAATACATTTGTGTATTTTGAGCCTTATTTATTTTTTTTTTTCAAAATATAAACTATTTCCGAATGTTTGGGACAGACGAGAGTTTTTTGTTTTTTTCTTTCGGAATTAATTTCGTATTTTTAAATTTTGTCTAATTTTTAGTTGCAAGTTGTAGCAACCTAGACGTGAAATATAAGTAGACTGAGCATCGCTATTGAGACGAGCTTCAAAAAGTGGGACCAACATGTCGCTAGTAGTCAAGTGACTGCTACGCGAAAATTCAACTTGGTTGATTGATTTGGCTTTTTATCGCTCTTCTTGGCGACATAACATTTTTCTATTAAAAGTTAGCGATGCGAATGTATCTAATACTGAATATTTCTTGAATTTGAGTTACGTTTTAACATTGTTAGCGATGCGAATATACAAACTACTGACTATTTCTTGAATTTGTGTTACTTTTTAATGTTCTGAATTGTTATATAATTAGCTCAAGTACTCGTTAGGATCAAGTTTAAGTAGAACGTATACAAAAAACTGTATAGGTTGTAGTGAATAGATTGATATCAGGCCCGGAGTCCAGATACGGCCCACCAAATATTTTTTTCAGTTTAACCAACCCACAGTTTAGTTGCGGACAGATTTGGACCCGGTTTCTGGTATACGATCTTGCAGACAGACCTGGACCCGGCCTGCATACCCCATACGGCCCTCCAAATTTTTGATTTCCCTCGATTGAGGAGCATGTTTTATGTGTGCATAAATTTTCACAAATATATTTAATTCGTTCAAGTACTCTAATTAGAAAGAAGAAATCAGAAAGTGTCCCCTTTTCAGGTAGAAAACAAAAGAGTGAAAGATTTAATTTCGCTGTGGAATGCGTTTTCATCACCATCAAGCTTATTTATCGAGTTAAGGAACGATATAAAGATTTAAATGTTCAAATATTGTTTGAACAATTTAATTCAGTATAATTTTTCTCAAGATTAGAACATATAAGGAAGAAAGATGAGACTGTTTTAAAAATAAAGAGTAATTACATTTTAATGTTAGATTTATTTAAACACTAAACAAAAAAATCAGGTTGTCAAGCAGATGTTTTTACAAAAGAAACTTTTCCAGCTGCGCGGATTGTTTGGAATTAGTAGAAAAAAGTTTTATTTCGTTCTCTAAACTTCTGCTTTGCCAATTTGCTATATTGTATGCTTCATTAACAAGAATACAAATACGCCAAACCAGGTACAGTATTTCAATTTGCTCTCAAGCACTGTTTTTGTTTTTCACATAAGAGAACGGCAAATTGTTTTTTGCCATTCCAGTAGAAAGTTATAGGTGCAAGGGAAATTATTTGAAACAAAAGCTCTTTTGTCAAATGCAATCTTATAATGAAAGATTTTACATATATTTTAAAACATGAACGAAAAGGTTCCTTAAAGCGCATAAACGTGGTTCATATTTATAATACGGTCTATGAAATGATTTAATCCTATTTTTAATAAATCGATTTTATTTAATTTATAATTTTTAAAAGTTTCAAAATTTATCTTTTATTTTAATTATTCTTATGTAATTCCACAGATGGTTGGATACAAAATAATTTTATTCAACAAGAAATAAGAATTTAAATTAAGTACTTAAGTGGTTCATGTTTTCAATTCATAACACTTTTACCGTATAAGACACGAAAGAATAGTGCTCTTAGTTGGCGCCAAAAAATCATCGCCAAGACAGAGAACGATTTCCACACAAGTTTTTAAAGTTTGGTTCATTAACTTTAATATTTAAAGCCCTTCTAGATGTACAATTTACAATAACAAACACATTCGAACATCAGTTATTTTATTTTAAACATTATTTTAGATATATATATTGATTGTAAATCTATGAAATCTTTTTTATAGAACGGGAAATGTCCGTAGGTTGTATTAAGAATTTCAAAATTAGAACATCTATTTTATCATACTAGCAAATACTGAAAAACACACAAAA
Source organism: Meta bourneti (assembly GCA_933210815.1). Taxonomy (NCBI): domain Eukaryota; kingdom Metazoa; phylum Arthropoda; class Arachnida; order Araneae; family Tetragnathidae; genus Meta; species Meta bourneti. The sequence continues at coordinate 29,737,233 of OW119922.1, forward strand.
AATGTAAAATACAAGTAAATCGCTCACCTGTGAAATGTAATGTTTCCACCTTTAATAAATTTGGAATTACATCCGTATACACAGCACGTTAGAACCACGTTAGCTTTCACTTTTAATGCATTTGCTATGGAAGAAGGAATGCGCAAACTATATGAGCGTTGGAGAGAAGAGTCTAAGAATTACGTGACTACAGTTTTTGGTCCCATGATCATTGGGACATAAGGTTGCCATAGCTCATTCTACTTTTATATCTCCTCTATAGTAGCAACTGTGCGAGATCAAGAAGTAAAAAGAATCAAGAATTTATATCTTTAGAAAAACTTTTTTCCGCCAACTTTTATTTTATTTTATTTCTCTGTTTTCTGTTTTAAATATTTATTATTTTAATAAATTGTATTTTCTTTTCATCACACTCAATACCACCACAAAGTATTTCATTTAAAGCAACACGTAATTGAGAATAAAGCAAATTTTAAGTGAAATTTTTCCATTATTGAAAGAACGTTAATGTTAAAAAACGAACGAGGACTTTGAAATATTACGAATTCCTTGTCATAGCGACAGAAGGTCAAGGTGGTTTATTTTACGAATTGAAGTAATATTAAGTCCTTAAATAAGGAAATTTTGTTTAAAATACTGATTTTTAGAAAAACGCTTTCAAATCTATTTACCATTTAAAAAATGGTAATAGGTTACCTTTTCTTTGTCTACACTGAAGACATTCAATTTTAAAGCAAGTTCTTTTATTATTGCACGTGCGACAAAACGGAATTTTCAAGAAAAAATAGATTCGTTTTTAAAGCAAACTTAGTGATAAATATATTATCAAATTAATTTGTCACTTTCCCTTAATGATAGCGAAATTCGAAGAGTGCCTCAAATAAAAAAAATTGGCAGGTAAATTATGAGTGTGAGAGTATTCGTCGTAAATTCGTCATTTTTACGAATTGAGTTCAGCAGTTTTACGGAAAAGAAAGGGAATTCCTAATCCTCCCTCAAAATCATCTTTTGTAGTAGTTACCTTAGTTCTGTCACCTTTCGTCAGTTTGTACCTTTAGCAGGGGTGCGATATACAGTGGATAAAAAAAGTTTCCGTACGGAGATGAAAACGGCGTATAAATTATTATAATTTCTAAGGAAATCTCTCAGATTCAGAAACTGCACAAGAAACTTATTTCATACTAGAGAAATATGTTGGCAATAAAAATTACTTAATTTTCCCAAATAAAAATTAATTAATTAAACCTTTGAAAAAACATACAAAATGAAAGGCAAAAAAAGTATCCGTACGCACTATACAAATTGATGAGACAGTCTAATTGTCCCGCATTCAATTATTATAACTATCAAATGAAAAAAAACTTCAATATAGTGTACGTAATCATTTCAAACGATTTTTATATCAGTAAATCGCCTAAAATGGAAATTCCAATAGCTATTCGCGTGTTGGTGATAAAGTTGAGAAATGATTGTTTATCAATGAGGAAAAAATATTGGCGAAATAGCAAGCAAATCTAAATCTACGGAAAAAAATTATTGAAAGATATGAGGTAGAAATTGGAAAATAGGAACCGATCCGGAAGACACCTCAGAAAGTAAGCCATATACACGAGGAATATTCTGCGAAAGATTCGCGATAATCCACAAATTAGTGCACAACTTGCATCCTTGTTGAAAAATGATTACAATCTTGAAATATAACCTCAGACTGTAAGAAAAGTAATCAAAAAAGTTTGCTATAGTGGGCATGTTGCACGTAAGAAGCCATTCATTACCAAACTTAACAGAAGAAAGCGTCTTGAGTTTATAAAAAATCATGGAAGCCCTTAACTTTATGGGATTCTGTGCTTTTCAGGGATGAATCAAAATTTTGTCTATGCTTCAGATGGACGAGTTATAGCATGGAGAAAATCAAAACATCAAATGCAAGGAAAAAACTTGTGTAGAACTGTAAAATATGGTGGAGGAAATGTAAAAGTATGGGGTTGCATGAGTTCTTCTGGTGAGGATAATTTATGTTTTGTTGAAGGTAACATGGATAGCTATGTGTACCTAGACATTTTGAAACAAATTGTCCTTGCCAGTGCTACGAAACTGTCTCTTGGATGACCATTTATCTTCCAAAAGGACAGCGATTCAAAACACAGTGCAACATTCTGTAAAGAATGATGACTTTATCATGTGTCGCAGCATCTTCACACACAACCAGTCTCCTGATTTAAACCCCATGGAACACTAATGGAAAGAAATCGGTCGTGAACTGAAAAATTATGATACCAGCAGCAAAGATAAACTGAAAAGTGCCATTATGGACGCCTGGAACAAAACTACTTCAGAAACATCAAAAAAACTTGTGGAAGTCATGCCTAAACTTCTGAGAGAGGTCATTAAAGCAAAAAGCAGGTTCAACTGACCATTAAATGATGAAATATGGTGGGGAAAATGATATTTAATGAAATATTATTTCACCGTACGGAGGGACTGTGTTGCTTTATATTTGGCACATTTTTGTGTTATTGTGAATTATGCGTTAAATTATAACAATATTTTTTGTTTAAATGCAATAGAAACTTTCTATGCAAGTATGCTCATCTATTTTTCCATTTTTATTTCTTCAATATTTATATTCTGCAAATAATAAAGCCATTTATTTCAAATAGTAAGTGCGTACGGAAACTTTTTACTCACTGTATGTGTATATATATGTATAGGATTTGTGTCTTAAGTAGGTTTTAGAAATTATAAAAATGTCGAAAAGGTGTTACAAATTTATTTTACTCACACTTAAATAATTTGGCATTTTTCTACGAAAAATAAAGCGATTATTCTGGTCACTTTTAATCTATAGTTAATCAATTCTACCCAAGTGAGGTCGGGTAATTTTGCTAATTATTAATGAGTATGTGATTTTCTAAATTGTGAAACGCCAGTAATATGTTTTTTGTTTCATTTAGAATCATCAATTAAGATGCAGTTTTGAGCTGTGAGTTTAATTTAGTTTAATATTACTGAATTTTTGTGAGATTATTACCTTGACAGACGTATTTTTGAATTGTGAGATTTATAAATATATTTACTGGACTTATATTAGAATTGAGAACTTTGAGTTGTATATATTCGTTAACAATGAAGCACATAAAGGATGTCTCAATGCCCTCTCCTTATTCACGATTACTCTGTAGAAAATAATAAGTACTTGAATAACAATTAGTGATTTTTAAGCCCGTCGTATTCTTATCTCAAAGGGCTTTACAACTAGTTCTGAAATAATTCTTTTGACAGTTCTTTTTATATATTATGTTTGACAATTTCACGTACCCCTATCCTACTTAGTTATATTTAAATATTGTACAGTAAATATATACAGGGAGACTTTTCTGGAATGCCAGATCTATGATGTGTATTTATCCCACCATTTGGAATTCTAAACAAAGATAACAGAAACACATGAACTCTCTCAACGTTCATGAGAATTTATTTCCTAAGAAATCGGAAATACCTTCTTTTTCTAGGAATCGCATGTTATCAGTAACAGTAAACGATAAATGAAACTTATCAAAGTATAAAGAAAGCTATCAATAGTTAACATTTAAACGGTATCAAGTATCTAACCAGGCCCATTTAGTAGTTTATAACACATATTTCAGTCGATTTTTCAAATAAAAGTGTGAAATATTGACAATATGGCAAAATGTTTATATCATTAATATAACTTTGTAGAAAATTATTTATTTTGTTCAAACCTAAGAATCATTTGCAAAAGATAACGAATGCAATTTTCTTTAAATATAACATTTTTTAATATCATGTATTTCAGGATGGTAGCTAATGCAGCTGAATAAACCCATTTCAATAAGATTCCTACTATTTTTGTTCTTGAAAGCGTTAAGCGATATAAATTTCGCAATTCAATTTAAATTTAATGTACTTTTTAAAACCCATTAGTACCATTTATTCGTATCACAAGAAGAACTGTGAAAATTATTCAGCACACAACATATGATTATGATTAAAAAATATTTTAATACTTTGGACAAACTGAAGAATGAATATTTGATAAACTTTGAATTGATCTTCAATTCTTTAAAACTAATTAGATGTAAGTGGCTTTTAATTCTCCTTGTTACCCAATAAGCTTTTCCCATAGGATATCATTTTTAAGAACTCAATTCGCTATAATTTAACATTAATTTTGCGCGTGAAATAATTTTGATCATAAAACGTTGGTGAATGATGTGAATATTTTAGAAATGAATTGACCGTGATTAACAACTGAGCTAGTAGCGATTTTTTTCCACATCAAATTTCAGTAATATAGCAAAAAAGTTTCATAACTGCTTTTGCATCTTATGCATCATATTAAATTTTAATTGTGATACCTTTTTACATAATTATGCCTGCAGTATCCAACAAATAAGTTAGCAGCTAGATAATAGTGATTATATATAGACTATATGGAGAGTGACCATATAGTGGTTATATCGAATGGTGTTATTTAATAGTAAAAGCTATCCCAACGGATACATTTTTGTGTTCGGTTGAGAAATGCTTTTTATCTGTTGTCCTGGTTCGGGATCAGGTGGAGTCCACAAATCGTAATATACATGAGTTGGGGCAAATAGGTTTACCTCAGACTCGCAGACAATATACGACACTCCCAACAGGTTTACCCAATCCGCGGTCCAGATACGGCCATCAGGATAGGTTTAAACAGCCCACAGATCAGATTGGACTCTCCGAATTCGTTTTACCTGACCAGATAGGTCCTTCGGAATAAGTTTAACCGGACCGTAGACCAGAAACGACCATCAGGATAGGTTCAAACTGTCCACAGACCAGATGAGGTACTCTGGACAGATTTACCCGGCCAATAGACCAGATACAATCCTTCGGATAGTTTTAACCGACCTGTAATAGATGTATTCTGGTCTTACGTACCATTGCTATATCTTTAAAAATAAGCTTCAAGATTTGAGCTTTTAACTTAAAGTATTAACAAATCCGTTTCATGAATTTACGAAAACAGTTCGAAGGATTCAAAAGTAAATAAGTCTGACATCGTCGTAAATGAAGTTTTTTGGATAGAGAAAACTAGTTTTGAAAAATATTATACTACATAACATCTTATTCAACATATATGATTTCACAATAGCTTTGTACGATATAAATACAAATCCTCAATTCCATAAGATTTTGGGAAAGTTTCAGTTAGAGCAATGTGAAAATCAACACAGCGATCATTATGTCATAAAATGTGTGTAGATCATTCTGAAGGTAAAAGATTACAAAGTGAAAGTGTGCAGAGTTGAGAGAAACTGGTGAGAAAAGGAGGTTCCTGAATTTTAATTTTACAAGAAAGTTTTTGTCTGAATTGGTTTGTTTAAATGAAGAATTCATGGCAAACGCGTTATCTGTGCAGACTCAGTTTGAAGTGTCAGCATAAATAGGAAACAGTAAAGGTAGGAAAAATATAATGAGAAGTAAATGGAGTAGGCAAAATTATAGAAGAATAAACGAAATTTCTAGGGAATGACGAGGCAACAAGATATCAGTTTTTAAAATTGTGTGTATTTACATCTGGTTGTTGGTGTATATTTCGGAAAGTCTGTTCAAATTGTGAAGTACAGAAAAAGATGTCTTCAGATAAATGTCTGGCAGCATATCAAAAGTTCAAGATTTTTAGGGTAAGGTTTATCCCCAAATTGCTTTCTTTAAACCTTATATTTAAAAAATAAAATTGGTTTGGAAATATAATTAACAGAAGAAATTTATATCATGCAAGCAAAAATATTTTAATCCTAATTTTATGATTGCGGAATTACATTGCACTATAATAAATGCTTTGTTCACCGTTAATTGATGGAATATTTACGTTTTCAATTTAATTACAAAAATCTGCACACTTTATTCCGTATGGAGTAACAGGTGTTTTCTTAACTCATCCTTTTGTAGTGATTTTTAAAATAACGTATTAGAAACCGGCGTGGACAAATTTCTCAAATTAGAACTTCAATAATAGATATTTAAATGCGTTGCAAAACAGAAAAGTAATAGCAATTAAGTTATTATAGATGTCAGAATAGATGCAAAAATAAGGGCCTAAATGTTCAAATTGTTTACGAAATAATTACGCCAATTTGTGATCATAGATGCAGGAATGAATGCGTCAATAAATGTTCGGCTTATTTGGGAAAGAAAAATGAGGTAAATTTAAGTGATCGTAGACGTCAGAATGGACATAAGTGAAGTGTCATAATTCTGAATTTAGTAGTGTTTAGCAAATTTTAATGACTAGTACAGGCCCAATCACAGTACAAATTGTTGTACAATTTGGAAAGTTTCTTTTTTTTTAATTTTAGAAACATTTTTATAAAAAGATTTCTTAAAGGTCGTAAAAGGTTTACAGAGAAATTCTTTAACATTTATTATGTTAGAAATTTATCTCGCTTTTATAAGCTATTCTTTACATTTGTAAATAAAAAACAGATAAAGTCAATTTGTAAATAGACACGCTAAAAGTTAAAATTTAAACGTTCCAGTGGATATGTTGAAACATTTCTTGCGTTCCATTAATTTTTATCAAAATAATTGAAGACAAATTCTCAATATATCAATCATTATATACAATACTGGAAACGTATTTTGTACACGATAATGATGATGATGATGATAATAATATAAACTAAAAATAATAAGTAGGATTTAATCTGAAGGCAACCACAAGTATTACAATCTTTGATTTAACTTTTAAAATACAAATGAGTTATTTTATGCGAGCTTTTGAAAGTTCAAATACAAATTTTTGCAATATATTCTGAATTATAAGCTTCGAGTAAAAAATATCAAAAAGAAAATTATATTATTTATCATAATAAATCTATTTTTATTACTTAATGCGCATTAAAATTACGAATGGGGTTTTCTCATTTTATATGATAAACATTCCCAAAAACCGAAAACAATATTATCTCCATTTCTATAGATTTATACTGATCTCTCTTTGGACATATTCATCATATTAAAAACATCCTTTGAAGATAAAACAATGTCGCATTTATTTTTGTACCGGGTGAAAGTCTAACAAGTTGTTAAATATTCCTGAAATATTTTTAGATGCGTTTGTTGTCTGTCGTTAAATACTCGTTTCGTTTAGTTATTTAGTTCCTCTGAACGTTAAACCAGATACGGTGTATCACCTTGAGTTTTTAAGCACGCGTTTAATATTTGCCTCCAATCACATTCCCGACTGGCGCAGATTATGGTCAACACAATTCTCTTAAACATGTCGTCAACTACTTCATCGAAAAACTTTCAATTGGTCAACAAATTCACGTGTTGTATGGCGGCTCTGAACTTGACAAACTCTCACTTGAGAATTACCCAATCTGCTTGATTCAGCGGAAAGAAAATAAAAAAAGGCCAAGGGTCATTTTGATACAGTTTTGGTCTGGAGCATAAAAATGGGAACCAACAACTAAACGCTAAGTTTCTGTTTATACCTCTTCGCCAAGATACGTTATCCCGTCTAATCGCCTCTTTCTCTTTCCGATTAAGTTCGCGACTATTGGCATCTTTCCCCGATATCGCAGAGCGATAGGATTAGGTTCTCGTTCAGAAAAGTTTTACTTAGATTTAAAATTTTTATTTCGAGTGTACCGAGATAGCAGAGCATCGTAATTCGTCCGTTGAATTGAATTGGTTTTTTTTTATAATTATTTAAAATTTGTTTATTTTGCAATACGATTTAAGCAGTTAACGCTGTCATCATCGGGTTCTAGTATCCATTAACTAAATTTGAAGAAATATAATCGATCCGAAAACCATTTTTGGGCTTTGTAGTATAGTTTTGGGTATTCTCTTTGATCATGAAGGTATCAGTTCGAGTTCGGGGCGAATGGTTCGCGGTTCCTTGCACGAGGAGCACCACAACGATCCGAGGCATTGGAGAAGAAGCCCTCAAACGGTACCAGAAACTGAAGCCCCAAAGTTCCCACGTGTCTGGAAGGGAAGAACGAATCTATCAGATCAGGAAGACAAAGGGAGGTGCCATTTTGGACCCCGATGACCAAATAGATTTCGTTCTAGACGACAACGACTTTGTCTCGGTTGGTGAGTATAAAATTAATGTATACATTCTGAGCCTAACAGCTATTAAGTAAGCTATAACTATTGGTAATCAGTAAATGTAAGTCTAACCATTATTTACGATAAAGAAAAAAGCCGTTATTTGTGAACGCTTAGATGTCACGGGGCATCTAAGAAGCAAGTGTTAATCTATATATTAAGTTCATATAAAGTTATTATAAAATATTCTATACAAAATGCTCCAATTTTAAAATTGAGATGTTTTAACATTAATTTTATAACTGATTACCTTTATTACCATTTGATTTTTTAAAATTGAAGTAAAAGATGGTATAGGGAATATATGGATGTCAAGTTTTATTCTTCTCTATTTGATTTAAGTTATAATTAGTTATTTTATATCACTTGATATTTTTAAATCACGTGAACTTGATATCCAAAACATAATCTTATTTGTTTTCTTGTTAAATGTGTGTTCTTTTGTCTCCATTATAAACTCTATTTTGTAATGTATTTTTTAGTTTTGGAAACTGATAAACCTAATCCAGTTACAGCACCAGCAGAAATTCATTATGTACCAGAACAAGTGTATCCTTTTTGATAATTATTATGCACGAAATATGCCGTGGTTATAACATTTAAAAATATATAATTGAGAATAAATTTCTGGCATTTTTGAACTTAAAATATACAAAAATGCAACAATTTATTTTAAAGGCAACAAAGTTTTCAAGTATTAATGCATAAATTATACTTACAATAAATCAAAAGTTAGATAGAAAGGCTCTTTAAACATTCTCGTGACGGCATTCTGTCGTATATTTTGAGTGTCTTTTTGAAACTTTTAAATTCATTTTTAAATGTTGAAATTTATAATGTTTGTTAATTGAATGATAATATACACAATTTTGATTGTCAATAAATATTAATTAGTTATTCTTCTTCTCTCAATCTATTACGTTCCTTAATTCATTGATCAGACCCGGAAAATTTCAAATTCCATCAGAGGTAGGTTAGATTTCCTTCTGGTAATGTAATACATACACGAATAATTTTAACGTTGGAATTAGATTTATATTAAAAAAAATATTAATAGTATCAAAAGAATTTTCGATTAATAAGATAAGATTTTGATTATAAATTTTAAATTTACAACTACTTACCTTTTACATTCATTTTTCTTTTAGTATATGGTATTGGATGGCTATAACCTGTGTCCAGAAGATCTCGTAAAGCTTGGGAAAGGCTTGTTTAAAATAAAGGTACGTTTTCCTAATTTAAGTTAATATGATTTATAAAAATCCAACATTTCTAGTAATTAAATTAATTGGATAAACTCTGAATTTAGAAAAAAGTGATAAAATATGTTTACAAATAAAGATCCCATACGATATAGATTTTTTATCAAATAAATTGTCTTTAGTGTGATGTTCTCTTGTTTTAAAACTTTTAAGCATTATTGTTATTCTTTTAAGTACAATTTTAAATACTCATATGGAAAACAACTTTTAAAGTATTCTTTGTATTCCGAAGTAAGTTTCAGACTGTTTTCCCATAAGTAGTCTCGAAATATCTAAGATGCAACTTCTAATAAATCGTAATTATATGTTTGAAAAAGATTTAACATTGTAAATACAATTAAATAATTAAGTTTTGCATTATAATGATTATGATATATATATGAGAATTATATCCAAATCGGATAAAATTATCGTGCAATAATTTACGTTTTAAATTCCTGATACATTTGGAAGAGTCAAATCACCACAAAGTGTCATAATTTAAAAAATTTTGAAAAGAAAAATACTGAGCTATAACCTCTTTCAAACTTACTAAAAATTAGTATGTTAAAAAATACGATATTGGTGATAAAGCCATCGTTCATTAACCAACTCTAAAACATGAAGTTTGAGAAATCTTAATCTTATCTTTTTCACACAAAGGCAAAATAAGTTGTTTAACTTTAATCGTTCGTGAACTTGAATTTCGTATCTACAAGATTCTTCGCTTTATCATATTTCGATTTTGGGGTTTCCTGTTTATCCTGCATTATCAGTAGTCTAAGTTATATGATATTTAAGATATCTTGAAAGTTGATTAGATAAAGGCAACTCTTAAATTTCTGAATTATGTTTCAAGTTAATTTCTTTCTTCTGAGATTTGATTTTCTCTCTAATTCAGCCTTTAAATTATTGATTTAAAAACTATTTTAAGTACATTTTGAATATTCTGAAATAATAAGAATTCGTTAAATTTTTAACGAAGTTTCGAAATGTGCGTGAATGTATCTGAAATGAATGAAATCTAAAATGCAGCTCATTAATGAATAGTTTGTTACATATATGATCAGGTATCTAATTCCTATTGAGATTTTAATATTTTGTAACAGATTTTTCACGTCATAATTTTTGCAGTTTTAGTCAAATAAGTTATGCAAAGCATTTCATAGAACTTACGTGAATGCAGTAAAAAATATTCAGTTCCAGTTTCGTTTTGAGGCATAGCATAAGAATTTTTCTTCTTCGGAGATAACATGCCTTTCGATTTCCGGAACACAAAAATATTTTTCTACCACTCTTGAAATAAGAATAAAAAGCAATGCTTTCTTTCACATGATTAAATTTTTGTCTAGTGAAAGAAGTAACTATTTTAAGGTCAGTTTTCAAAATCCGAATGTTAGTTTGTTATTCATAATATAAAGTACGAGTACACTCCCTCAGAATTCCGTCTTCCCATGACTTGTATAATTTATTTCAAACCATAAATGATCCTTTCAGTAAGAACACGTGATAATATAATACATTTATATAATATAGCATATTATATCCCAAAACTGCAAAAAAAATTAACATACTTTTACGTTTTTTCAGTTGAGCACTGAATCTCAAATTAGAATCAATCGTTCCCGAGCATTATTGGAGACCATTCTAAAGGAAAATAAGGTAGCATATGGAGTTAACACAGGTTTTGGAAAATTTGCGACAACTGTCATTAGTGACGAAAAAATTATGTAAGTATCCAGGAATTTGAAAGTTAAATGCATGCTCCATATTTGCTGGGAAAAACCGTTTTATAATGATATGCCACCAATTAAGCTTCCAATTGGTAGATACAATGTCTCAAAATATAACTATTCATGCAAACTCAGTGTCCCACACTTTATCTATCTTTTTATTTTTTGGCCAAAAAAGTACTCGATCGCAGCAATCTTCTTAGTGGAATTGTCATATTTTCCTTTAATAAATTCACATTGATTTTATAAACGTAGCTTCAAGGCAATATTAAGGACAGGAAAATAATTAAATAGTTCTTGAAGTACCTTGTTTTTATTCGCATCAGACATGCAAAATGGCCCATTTTCACCAGAGATTGGTAATTGCTGTAAGTCACAGAAGCTTAGCTTGCCAGTGTGACGAAATACATTTGGCTACAGATGTGGAGGCTGACCATAGTCTAAGAATTCCTCTGCTTCCGCAAATCGAAAATTCATCAGTGATAAGTATAAAAGAGCGATACAGCCAAATGCGCGATATATTGAGGCATAATATACCAATGGGTTATAGTATTTTTAAAATATACAAATTAATATTCATATCATAAAAATATTCAAAATGTTTCGCCTTTACATGTGTCTCTAGGTGTTGTAGCCTACTTAACCTAATAATAAATACGTTCTTGAGTAAAATTGTAAACCCTTAGATTCCGATTATTATGTTTAAACATTTAATTTACATAAATTTTCATTTCGTTTCAGAGAACTTCAAGAGAATCTTATCAGATCACATTCAGCAGGTACGGATTCTAATTCTTTTCCTATTGTTATGCGCGATTTGAATGTATGCCAATCGTGATCCTATTTTTATTTTATTTTCTTACGAACCCGTTTCATTATTTTGCAGGTGTTGGTCAACCTCTTACCCCTGAAAAAACCAGAATGCTAATGGCTTTGCGTATAAACGTTTTGGCCAAAGGTTACAGTGGTATTTCTTTAGATACTCTCAAGCATGTGGTGGATGCATTTAATGGTAAATAGAGGTTTACTTATAATTCTGCATATTTGTTTTCAAAGTTTTAGATCATTTGAAGTAATCGTGCATTTGTATTATAACTAACACTTCCTCATTTTATTTTAGAACTTAATAAAACATTTCGTTTTTTTTTTAAGTTTTGATATCGTCTGCATAAATGTTAATCTTTCAAACTTTTCACTCCTGGAATATAAAATGTCATAATTTGTCTTTGTTTTCCTTCATATTTCATTACATTTAATTCACAAAAACTTTCTTCATTATCTGAAAATTACCCTATCAGCTTCTTGAAACGTATGCAACAAACGTAAGCGTATAAGATAACTGTAAAATATTAAATTATTTCATCTTCTAATTCTTCTAATCAAATAAGAATATCTCAATTTTCGTTTGTTAAAGAACATAATCATGTACTTGAAAAACCAATCAGATAGTTAACCAACGCTTTTTAATGGACAGTTTAGAGACAATTGGAAAATATTTTATGAATAATAAGTTCAGAGTAGTAATAAACTGTTCAAGACACGCATGAGTGTTGCACCTGGAGACGCGCTGTGTATTAACTCTAATAATATAACGTTTAACTCTGAAAGGCACTAATCTGAAAAATGTACACAATACCACCAAGGACCACACAAGGGAAAAAACGTGTTCCAACCCATTCCCTATTAGGTTGCTTTTAACAGAGCAAACAAAATTTCACAATAACTAAAACATATTTTTTTGAATTTTTTTCACTTATTTAGTTCGCTTAAACAAAGGTTGTGTGAAATAATAAAAGCCATGATAATAATCCGTCTTTCAGCGTCCTGCCTGCCATGGGTGCCCGAAAAGGGAACTGTTGGAGCCAGTGGAGATCTAGCACCACTTGCTCACCTCGCCCTGGGTCTGATTGGAGAAGGAAAGATGTGGAGTCCCGAATCTGGATGGGCTGAAGCTAAATACGTAAGTACTATTGTATGGAGCTCGAGGACATATTCTGAGGGGCTCGTGGAGCCTGAGCACCCTCCACTCCCGTAATGTTATTGATGCTACAAATATAAATACTGAAAGTTTAACCGATGTAAATCGAAGTTTTTTCTTAAACCCGTAAGAAAAATCGTCTTATTTAATCGTCTTAGGTATGAATATATTCAAATATATTTATTCGAACGGAATGTTCATTTAGTATTACAGCAATTTAATTAGTTGCCAAAGCAAGCGAGAAATCTATGTGATAGGTGACTGGGAAAGGATTGGACAAAACGAGAAAAATATCGTCTATTCGCATAGTGACCAATGACGTATTGAAAGAAAGGGCTCGAGCCTTCCCCAAAATGCTTTAAACGTTAAAATCAATCAAAAATACACACTAAAGCTGATTTAATCCTCGTAAATCGAAGTTCTCTCTTATCGCTCAGGTAAAACCGTCGTGAAATTGTCTGACAACATTCAAAAACTCATTTAGCATTACGTACTTTCGATTGTAATAGAAAACCTGATAGAAGATTTAGCCCCACCTATCCGCATCGACCTAGACGCTGATGTGGAGTGTTTCGTTTGGACCCGAAGTCTACTATTTCAATTCCTCCTGTAAATTAACTTGCATGTCCATTTAGGATCGCGTTCTGTTACTATTACCTTGGGTACAGACTAGACTGTACCAATAATTGTATCGCAATTAAGTTAGTAATTGATATTGAATTTAATACTTAAACCTCAAAATTCCCTCCCTATAATTTTACATCTTAATCTTTAAATATTTAACTTCTATCCTACAACTAACAGCGGTAACGAGGTCACGAAAATTTCAGCAACTTCGTCACAATCAGAACTTGGGAAGGTGACCAACTCAGTACACCATGAGATGAGGGTGCAAACCATGAGGTGAGGGTGCAATCCATGAATGAGGGTGCATGTTTTTAAATCACTTACTTTGTTATTCAGTCATTTTTTATATTTTTTATTTAAATTTTCCTTCTTAAGAAATCTATTTTGTTTTTAACTTTAATTCTAATGCAGACATAAGATGCTATGCAGCGGGGGCTCTGTAAATGATATTACCAGTCCAGTCAAGACTGGGCATTCCGGAATTTTTATCTGAATAGCTCGACCCTGTAGAGCTGGCGGTGGCTAAAATATTGCGCGCATGTTCAAATGGCACGTCTACATGAGCTGTTTTCAACCCTTGTTGAAGACTGAAACTAACTGATTTGGATGAATAGCATTTCTCACATTTTAATCGTTTATTGTCTTTTTATTTCAGGTGTTAGAGAGTCATGACTTGAAACAAATTTCCTTGGGTGCCAAAGAGGTAAATAGGCAATTTATGATGCTTTAAGAGCCGTTTATTTTACAATGCTCCATAAATTTAAATAATCTTAATTTAGGTATTTTTCTGTGTTTTAGGGTATAGCCCTGCTTAATGGAACACAACTCATCACTTCAATTGGAGCTGAAGGTATATAATTATACGATATTTTTGAAAACTACTGGAAATGTAACGAATATGTAAGAAGTTTAAAATATAAGATGCTGTAACTAGGAACTTATTGTGTAATCTGAATTTCAAAGGCAACTTTCGAACAAAACTTCGTTGCATTAAAAAATTGTGTTACTTCTCAAACTTCTTGACACGTTTTAGTGTGAATAATTGAATAAATAAGTTATTCAAATGATAAATAAGTTTGCAATAAAAATATTCACGCAAAATTGATTGTGATTCGATAAACTAACGAAATACACAATTGATTGATATGAAAGTGGAGAGAGATAATTTCTCCATTTAAACAAACACATCCAAAAATTTTATAATCTATCTGTAATACGATATATTAAAAAAATATAAGATATATTTTAGTTTACGTTGTATCTGTATATTTGGTTTAAATGTGGTAATAAAATATTTAGGTAAACCGTTTCCTCTGAAATTTTTTGAATTTACAAATATTTTCTTAGAACAAGGAACTAATTTTAAATAGCGTAGAATACAAAGTAAATACGTGCTAATAGTTTCAAAGAAACGAAACTCACGAAAGATAGATTTGATGTAACATTTAAAAAATTATAATTATCATTTAAATTTTGATTCCCATAACAGCTATTTCACAATCTATTTTACTTTTGTAGCATTATCAAGAGGAGAAATTATTGCTAAGCAAGCAGATGTCGTTGCTGCTTTGTCATTGGAGGTTCTTAAAGGAACAACTAGAGCTTTCGATGGAGGTAAAATTCTTATTTGTAAAGAAATACGGGAACAAGAAATGTTGAAACGAGTTTAAAAAACGCTCAAGGAATTTCGATTTTGAAATTCTGTTAGAATTGCAAAATCGTCGTTTTATGAGACTTTTTTCGCGAAACAAAATAGCGTACAAAAACACGTGAATAAATATGGGTGGTGTATATTCTAGGTAATTCTCAGCAATGGATTAACGTAAGAACTTCACATGAGGAAATAAATGATATATCAACTAATTTTATTTTCCCGTAAACTTGAGGGTCACTCTATCAAGGTTAAATCTTTGGCTGTTTGTGTAGATTTTCAGTTGGAAATAGTTCTTTCAGATAGCAGAAAATCCAGTCAGTGGGGAATATTTGGATCAAATTTTTCATCAAACTACTTGAGTCATATCATGATTCTGAAAAAGTTCTGAATATAAGAAAAATCATATTATTACTCTCTGATACATGGGAGTGAATTAAAAACTTTTTTGAGTTGAAAAAGTGCTGAATTATTTAAAAACTACTGTGCGATATTTTTTCTGAAATGACTATCAAATTTTGAGACGAAATTTAGTTTTTGCGCACTAACTGGTACTGCTAATCTAATG
Source organism: Meta bourneti (assembly GCA_933210815.1). Classification (NCBI taxonomy): domain Eukaryota; kingdom Metazoa; phylum Arthropoda; class Arachnida; order Araneae; family Tetragnathidae; genus Meta; species Meta bourneti. Next base: position 29,753,155 of record OW119922.1, read on the forward strand.
TGGTTGTTTTATGATTATTTTTCTATTCAATTTAATATTACAGATATAAAATATTTTTTATTGCGATTGAGCGAAGCATAAAGCATTAAAAATGGAATATAAAACATCGATAAGAGTATTTTTTAATTATTTCTTTAGTATTGAATGTTTTTCCAAAATCAGTGGTATTTTCTTGTATCTAAAAATAAGTGTGAACAAGTTTTAACTCACTAATTACTACGGTGAATCCAATACCATGGCTAAAAATAGCTATAAATATAGTGAATTAATATGTGATATATATTAGTTTCTTGAAAGTTGTAATTATAAAAATAGACCCGCATAGCTTATATTTCAGTTAAGATATGTATATATATCTTATATTTCAGATACTATATAATGGTATATTTTTATTATGTAATTATAGAAAACATGTTTATATAATGTATAATATATAGAAGGTGTAGATATATTTTACATATTAAACATGATTTTTACTGTGGGAAAAACAAAAATTTATCATGTCATCAATGTTCTAATATGAAAACTGACGACGGGCATTAAACTGAATTATTTTCATTTTGTTTTAGATATACAGAAAGTTCGTCCACATCGTGGCCAATCTGAAGTAGCTAAGAGGTTGAGATCTCTTCTTCATTCTGATACTCATCCGTCCGAAATGGCCGGTAAGTGAAGGAAATAAGTACATGACTTTAGCTGTACAGAATTAAGATAAGTTTCGTTTCCTGTACACTAGTGCCCAAATTATGTTTATTGTAAAATAAACAAATTTGAAAAGAAAAAATATCTCAAATAAGGCTTGTCTTGATGGTCAAATTCGATGAAAACTAATCTTGAAAATTCAGCATGTTGGAGTTTTGTTTTCCAAGTTTAATTTTCATTTAATTGGTAAACTAAATGGAAATAAATAAATTTTCAGAGAGAATGAACATTCAAACAGTTTTCAAATAAAAAAAGTAAAATTTTCTAAAAGTTAAGTTCTTACAAAAATATTACTCCAGTTCATCCAAAATTAGTGTCATATCCTGTTATAAATATTTTGTTCCGAAATACTTGTCACATTTGAAAAAAATACAGGAAAGTAAGATTTAATCGTAAATAAAAGTGTTTATTTTCTAACATAATTAAATGTTACATATTTTGAGTATTTGGTAGGTAGGTATTTTAATTAACGCGACACTGGAGCGACAATGTTTGACTTTTAATATAGCTTCAGGTAGTTGAATTTACGTCGCACTGAAGCACGATAACGGGCTATTGGTGACGTTCCGGGATCATTCCCGAAGGGAAAGAACCGAGGACAACACTTCAGAATTTTTAACCACGGTCAGATGAGGCCAACACTTGAGCTGCCCCCTCCCACTCTCCAAACTTCCACACCGTGCCAATGTGAGAACATTAGAGGCCACGACAGATTTAACATGCACCAGCCCCCCACGTACACGATGGTCAATGTTTGGATCGAGTTTTGAACTCGCAGCCCTCCGGCTGCTAATCCGCGATTCTAACTAAGCTACCACCGCCCCAAAAATATATAGCTTCAGGATTACAATTGATATTACTTTGAAGGCGATTTTCACATCTCAGTTTTAATTTCTTAATGTATATAATTTTGTAAACATAACCTCCAGATGATAACATTGCACTTTCCACATATGTTTACAATGTGTAAATTACAAAAATGCGTGTCAAACACTCGATGCTTAACTTGCACAAATGTAAACATTTTCTCTTTTCATTTGCACAGTTTTATTATTACATAAATGAGCTTCATATATTCCCCATTTCAGAAAGTCATCGGTTTTGCAACAGAGTGCAAGATGCATATACCTTGAGGTGCTGTCCACAAGTGCACGGCATTGTGCACGACACAATCGAATTCGTACGCGAGATCATCACTACAGAGATGAACAGTGCAACTGACAATCCTGTATCCTTACCTGCAAATTATTGTCTGTACTATTTGACATTTTTTCAACGTAAATTCAAGCATGGTATACGAGACTGTTTGCAAATATAGAGACATAGAACCAGATAGATATCCAAATTACTTATTAGGTAATTTGGTCTGATACCTTATATTCAGAATTTGTCAAATACCGAATATAAATCTATTGTTTGAATCAAGATAATCTGAGAATGCTAATTGTTTTAGTGGGAATTCAAATTATTTATTATAAATATGAAAATTATAACATTAAAAGATTAGTTACTCTCCATCGTTGACAGAGGAATTAAAAAGTTTGTAAAGAATACATTTGGATGAGTTCAATCGTCTTTTCTTTTATTTAGCAACTTTCTCTTACACCAAACTCATACACACGTTATTTAATATTTTATACGCGTATTCTCTATTTCCATATTATTTTGTGGTTCAATTTTGACAAACCCACAAGAAACTGCAATTCTTTACATTATCAGTTTTTAAATAATATGTATAGAAATAGATATGGCGGCCATTGATTTATTTTTAACATCTTCTAGTATTAATACTCTTGGCCTAGTGTTTCGAAGTAACAAGTTATAGAAGGAAAATTTAAAAAATGTTAACAAACCTGTCGGTATAATTTGCTATAGTGGGTAAGGTTTTGAAATTTAAATAAACGCTCGATCGGGAAATTTCTTCATGTAATTACGTTATAACAAGCCAAATTCAAGCAAATGTAGCACAATTTTAAACTCTTAAAATAGATTTAGGAATTTATAAATAATTAGAATATCCCTTTTCGTGAAGATGATTGAATTTTGAACGAAATATTGAAATGATTGCTTGCGCAATTCAAATTAGCAACTATGCACAAAGCAACATTTTTCATCTTTATGTATTAAGAGCACAAATAGTTTGCATTTTAATCAGATAGAAATTTGTCAAATGTTTATTTTTCTTGATATTAATTCTCTTAGGGGTTAAGGTAAATCTATACTTGTTTTAGGATTTATTCAGAGGGTTTGGAGCATTGGAAAACAATGTTTATACTCTACATTTGGGAAACTGGAATCATTTTAGAAGTTTCAGTGGCAATATTTGATAACAACTATATTTTTCGCAATCTTTTGACTTCTTTCACCCGAAACTGAGAACATTTGGGCATTAATGTGTCTCAATGCATATTTAGTAGATGAACTTGGAATCAAATCTAAAAATCCGAGAAAAAGAACGATGACCGCTTTCGATCGCGGATGGTTGAACATGAAATTCAATTTTTAGAAAAATATAAATTTCTAATATGGTCAGAGGTCGCAAATAGTCTTGGACTATTGACTTGCGGTGACACCATAGTCAACAAACATTATTCGCTAACCTTTAAATATTTGTGTGTGTGTCCTTGGACTATAAAGTGAATAATTTGCAATTTAAAATATTAATTTTAGTATCTACGTCTGCATTGATCTTTTTTATGGATTATTGTGATTAGTGTAGGTCAGTAATTGGAAATCTAGAATATTAATCAAAAACAGCTACATTTCGAAAAACTGAAGCAAAAGATGCTACAATATTATGTACAAAATTATATTTTCTATGTATAAATTTATAATTCTATCGAAACATTTCATAAAAGTTTTTGCATCTATTATATTATTAAATAAATTCAAAATGCCAAACTAATTCGTCAAAAAGCATCTGAGAAATATTTTCATTCATTTATTCAAAGGTTATTTTCTTGATATTTTTTTTTATTTTCAAACCTATATTCAGGTTGACACAGATTTTCTTTTTTGAGCTAATTTTTATCTTCCAGATTTCTCATTGCCTACTGTAATCATTCTGCTGAAGGATTTTATTGGAGCGGTAGTTCCGTACCGTCCTAACAATATTATGGAGCTCCTAGCTCAAATTAAGCATATTTAAATTTTCTGCAAAATTGACGAATTCACCTTGTAGCGGTTGCTCATATTGTTTATATTAGTTTCTTGCCATTTGCCAATATAAAAATAACACCGATTTCTGTGTCACAGTACATTAGTGAAATATTTTTGTAGATTTCCCTTAACACTTAAATAGCTTGTATTTACGGAGAGAGATGAGATCATTTCAGGAGGAAATTTCCACGGTGAATATCCAGCAAAAGTATGTTTTTATCTCACTTTGTTTCCAAATATTATTTTTGATGTTTGAGTTCAGGGTCTTTATATCTCAAAATTAATTTTTATTCAGGCCTTAGATTATCTGGCAATTGCCGTGCATGAATTGGGAAGTATGAGCGAAAGAAGAACAGAACGTCTCATCAATCCAGGTAAAGATAAATTAATTGAATATTGTAATTCGTAATTGTGACGCCGTTTAGATGTCTTTGTATCAAAATTGGGTGAACAAGTGAGGGGAATATTTCCATACTGAAAAATCAAGTGATGATTTCGGACATATTTCTTTTGATACCTGGAAAAGTGTCAAAGATAATGAATCTAGAAAACAATTTGAATAATCTTGATGTTTGTACTAACATAGGATTTTCCTACACCTATTTTGATTACCATGAGGACAAATTGACACCAAGAGTTAAAAATAGTAACCATCACTACTAAATGAAATGATTTAATAACAAGATGTCATAAAAAAATCGTGAGTGTACTTTCGGAAATATACGCTATATAAACTCTCCATAACTGTTTAATTAGGAAATGTAAAATAAGTCAGCTTTTAAGTGCAATTTGGTTTTACGGATAGGACTTTAAAGTTTCATACCGTATAAAAAGAAAGACTTCAAACACCGATTTAACAAAGAAAATACAAAGATATGGAAAGAAATTCTTTCCAACTAAATAAATATTACTCATTGCATTGATTTTGATTATGTCTACTCTAAGTTCGTCTATAAACAGATAGCATGCAAATATGCATAAAATATCGATATTTTATACCTTACACTAGTTAGAACGTTAAATTTTCTTCAACCCTCTTAGCACTCTCATCAGTGTTAACCTGTCAAAAATTTCTCTAAATTTCATGCTTGTAAGCGTGCGTAAAGTACACAATTGTGCAGTTAAAAACCAAAACATGCGCGAAATGCATTGAAGCCGAACTGACGTTTGGGAAGAGGGCTATCATGCGTTACTTTGGGATGGTTCTTGAACCGAAATTGCAGACTTAAATTATTTTCGTAAGTTCATAAAACTTTCCGGTGTTTTCAGTTGAAGAATAAAATACATTTATTTCAAGCCCTCGAGAATATCCCTCTGAAGTAATTGGAGTTTTAATGAAGTATTCTTTTATTTTAGCTTTGAGTGGTTTACCTGCTTTCCTTGTGAAGGAGGGAGGATTGAACTCTGGTTTCATGATGGCGCATTGTACAGCAGCAGCTCTAGGTAAGAATTCATGGATAAAAAAAGGATTTTAAAGATTTTAATTTCTATTTGATTGATTTCTTTGAAGAGAAAGTACAAATAAAATAAAAAAACAAGTTCGGATGAATCATCAGCTTACAAATTAAACACGTCTAAAAAGTTATGAGAAAGCGAAAGGAGAAAAATTCTACTCCATAGCTGTACTCAATAAACATATTTCTTAAGAAGAAATCAAGCCTCATACAAAGAAAAATAACTTAGTTGATATTTAACCTATCTAAAGATCGTCATATTCTCGTCTAGAAAAACTAAAAATTCAAATTTCGAAAATTTCGACTTCGTTTATTTATCAGCCGACGAAATCACGTATCATGCGTAGATCACAAAGCATTTCGTATTTTCTAAAAATCTTAATGTTTTTCAATTCTTGAAAAAACTACATCGTTAAACTAAAAGAGTGTGGTATAGCAAACAAAAGGCAATTTCATTCAACTTATATATTCTTTATCTAGTACAGTACCAATGGGGTTACTTTACCAATACTTTAGATCTCGATAGATTTTAATGTTTTGTTTTTGAGAACACTCATACTTAGAGACAAATTATTAAACAACAAGAATATTCTAGAAATAACAATTTCCTTGAGTGAAAGGGTAATTTGGTCTCGCATTCATAACTTAATAGGTTTGTCTGAGCACAAATGGAAGTTATTTGTATGCTTAATAATATGGTTTAGAGCCAATATGAAATAATCTTTACTCTTTAGCACCAAAGTTAAAGATCTAGAACTTTTCTACAGAAATAAAGCCCTATTTATTAATAATTTATTCTAACGCTTATAATGTGTCAAATCTCTCAATCAATTGTGTGAAACCTATGTTATATTCATAATAATATACAGAATTCGATCTCGCATGGACCAGAAGCATAGAACACAATTAGATAAATTCGAATTCTTTTGCTGTATAGTTTTGCTTACCTGCCACAATTTGACATTTAATCAAACACCTGGAAGTCTGTATTGAATTTTAGTGAAATCTTTTATAGTAATATTCCATTTTAACCCTTTCAAGTGAAGTGGTTTTACCGCCAAAGTACATTTTAAAAATTCTTAGGCAAATTGTATAGTGCTTTTTTCGGGTAACCACGCGACAGGTGCTCTATAGTACCGCCATGTCGATCAATAGCGTAAAAGTTGTTCAAATACATTCCACTGATAATCAAATAAAAATTTTAGGCGGTACTTCACCGAGTTGATTGAATAGAAGTATGCTTGTAAGGGTTACATAACTTACAGAAGAACAATATAATTTACAAAAGTTCATAAAATATATACGGTAATCAATCAGTCATAAAACCAATACGTTGAGATCTGTTTTGGAGAGTCATGTTAAGGAGAACATTATCTGGCAAAATGCAAAGATATGCCTAAATTATGCATATCTACATTTTGCAATATGCTTCTATTGACAAAATGTTTTTTGTTAGTGTCAGAGAACAAAGTCCTCTGTCATCCTGCCTCCGTCGATTCCTTACCAACTAGCGCTGGTACAGAAGATCATGTATCCATGGGAGGATTTGCGGCCAGAAAATCTTTAACTGTTGTAGAAAACGTAGAGAGGGTTATTGCAATCGAGCTCCTCGCTGCCTGCCAAGCCATTGAGTTCATCAGGCCACTGAGGACTACAGCGCCGTTGGAGGCCGTCTACGCTGTCGTTAGATCAGTTGTGAAGTAAGCTTTTTCTGTCAAAAAATTTTATAGGCAAAATCATGTTTAATCAATCAAAATATTTTATTGTTGGATGTATTTAGGTCTTTAAATGCTTTCATTTGCCACACGACTAACTTCATTTTGAGCAATTTTCGATAGCAACCACGCAATATAATTCATGGTTTCTTTCGTTTGCAGTAGCCCGTTCTGTTGATCCAGTATGACGTTAGTTAACTACCTAAACTAACCAAACCTTCCATTTGTGCTTCAAGCTAAGTACCTAGTCAGATGACGGACCTCCTCATTCAAAAAAAAAAAACTTATCCTAAGTATTCAACGTTGAAATGTCAAATCTATGAATTAGTCATTGTGTTGCTCCAGTGCGACGTTAATTAAAATACCTATGAATTAGTCATTAGTTTTTTTTTATATAATGGTACATTACTATAAACTATGAAATGAAGAGATTTATAACTTTTTGAACCAAGAAAACAGATGAGTTCCGGTATCATAATCAGAGACGTAACTAGGCTAGTTTCCACCCGGGGCAAGAACTCGCCTTTGCGCCCCTCCACCGACCAACCAAACGAAAACCCTCCCCGAAAACACCTGATATCGCCACCACACATTAATTCCACTAGTCCAAATTTTTATATTAAACTTGCTTGATTTCAAAGGTAAATAGATTAATTTGCAGCAATTTCATTTTTAGTACAAGATAAAATACCTAATTAATTCTAAGATATTTCATTGACAAATAATCTAAGAGTAGCATGTTTGGTATATTCTTCCATACTCGCTGCAAATTAAATTAAAAGGTTTTATCAACTGATATCGGGATATGTGTGGGCTGAATTAAAATCAACAGACTGTTGCTTTAGAATAGGATATTTAATTATAATAAATACAGAGGCTGTTCGGACATTTTTTGAATGATTTTGATGAGCTGTAAAAAAAATTGTATGCTACGAAATAATTTTATTTTCGCAGCACTTGAATAGTTAAAGTATAACTTATCGTCTGCTAACTCAGAGTTTTGTTTACTTTCAAAATGGCGCTTTTAAATAAGCAATGGATGGAAGGCTATGTTTCCGCTCTTTCCGAAGAGAATTATGCTTATTCAATTATTCAAAAACGCTGTAAAAGTCATGTTTTTTCTATATCTAAAGGTACGATAAGTAATGTTATTAATGAGAAAAGAATAAACGCGTAACAGTGGAAAAATACTTCCAAATAAGTATCCAAAAAAGAAAAGAATTTCTGAGAATATTTGTAAGGTAAGATCTTTAATTTTAAAAGAGAATCCGCCAAGTCAAAGGACTATTACTAAGTCATTAAAAGTTCAGTTTAAACTGTAAATAAAATAATTAACAGTGATTTTAATCTTAAAAAGGTAAAAAAATACAATGTTTATCGTCTATCTCCACGACATATTGCAGAAAGCAGAACTCGCTGCAGAATTCTGTATGAGAAGCATTCAGCTGGAGGAAGATGGAAAAATGTTGTGACGATAGACGAGGCGTGGGTATATTTAAAAGATTGCAATAAAAAAGAACAATTTATTATCATAAAAGAGAAGAAAAATCTTAAAACGTGGTTCAACTTTGTAACTTTAACGTGAGAACTTTCTCTAAGAGATTTATGAATGTAAAAATCAACTCCCACATATTATCAAGACCCTATATTTTATCCCCAATATTCAAAAAAGAAATGCTATATCTTTACCCAAAGTGCCAACAATCAGTAGAACTGCATCAGGATAAAGCAAGCAGCCACACATCTAAATCCACTATTAAATTCGTAGAAAAAATTGAACAAGAAACTGGTATCAAGTCAATAAATACCCTTTACTGATATTCCTGCTAAATCTCCAGATGTCTCACCCTTTTGTGAGAAAGGGTGAGACAAAAGTCCAAAAGCACCTCTTTTGTGCTTTTGGACTTTTAAAAAGAGAATTATCGAAACGTCGACCGAAAACCATTCAAGGATTTTGGAAAACTGTGGAACAAGAATTAATAATAACAGATTTTCTGAAGTTATCTTGAGTATTATACTTAGACATTTTTCACAATCTCTTAATCTATTGACAAAATGTGAGAACATTAATTTAAACACAGAAAGCTTGAACTAAAACTTAACTTTACGGGCTTTTTCGGCTGCAAACATTTTTACAATGTCCTCAAAAGATAGCTTTGAAACTAACTTGTGCTCTATTGATATGATGTTCAGGTTGGTTAGTCGTTGTTGTCCTGTTAGGTTTCTGAGGTAATTTTTTATGATCCTTAGTTTGCTAAAACTCCTTTCATTTGAGGCGACTGAGACTGGTATTGAGAAGAAAATTCTCAACGCTGTCGTTATGTTGGTGGACGCGCCTTCAAGTCCGTTCTTGTATATTAACGTCAGAAGACCTGATGGTGTAGCCGTTTCCATATTAGGGCTAAAATCCAAGGCATGTCCCTTAAAACTCTCCTCTTCTATCGCCAGCTAGTCCCTGTCTAAGTCTTCTTTATATGTGATAGCTAACTCAAGTGCCTGGTTCTTCAATTCTTCTCCATTCATTGTTTCAAACCGAGCTCCATTGAGGAAACCAAATAAACCATTCATGTTTTGAATGACTTGAAACCTTTGCCTCAGTTCATTCAGAATCCGATCTATTATTTGTATAATCAATAATCTGAACTTTTTTCTTCTGAGGATTCATAGCTTTCAACTTCGCCCTTCTCATCAAACCTTCGCTTCTTCCTCCTCCGTACTTCTTTAAAAAGAGGATCTAGGTTAAGCTTTCCTGCTATTTCTTCACACATTCTACATTTAGCTCCTTTTATAGTTTTTGTAGTCTACTAATAAGTTTTTCCTCTTCATCTCTTATACTTAAATATCTGTAGTAAAAAAAATATTCGGCCAGTTTAGCGCCTCCCCCCAATTCGGCGCCCGGGGCAGATGCCCCCCTCTAGTTACGTCTCTGATCATAATGCTGGTGCCCCCTACCAATAAGGCCTTGATTTCCCAAAAAAATTTATTTAATTCGACCTACTGTTCGTTATTCGGATTTTTATAATTTTCATTTGCATAAAAATACACCAATTGTAACAAAGCGCGAGATCATATAACAGGCTTTTTCTGTCAAGCCAAATGAATGTGGCGGGCTAAAGCTGAGATAAACTGCAGTTTAAGGTAGATCCTATATGCATCATGTGGAGCGTTTGGATCATCTCCGTTTGGTTTGTTTACACTGAAAATCTTTCGTACAACTGACAAAGAATCACGTTGGCTTCCTACAATTATTCCAATTAGTCTTCTTGTTGAACTAATTTTAAGAATCCTTAAAAATCAGAGCATATATGCTGATTTATTTTCCAGGACTGTAAATGTATTTAACCTGAAACCTTCATTTCAGGCCTTTGGATAAGGATCGTTTCATGGCACCGGACATAGACGCCGTCACTGAACTTTTACTAGAAAATAAAGTATGGATGGTTGTGAAGCCACACATGGATCGATACTTCATGGAACAGGGAGTTGAAACACGTCCGTCCTCACCGACTACGAGCAGCACTCACAGCAGCCAGAATGTGGGTTGCTACCGGAAACGTCGCCATCCCAGCAACAACTCGAATGGATATCCAGATGGTTTTCCCAACGGATGCGACAGTGACGAAGACTTAGCTTTACCTCACAAGATGTCCGATGACGAATACCCGCACAAGTTGAACAAGCTGCCCATCAAGATGGCAAGGCCATTGTATGTTGTTGAAGAGTGAAAGCTTTCACTTCGTGTTGTGGATTATTTGTATATCTTTCTCATGTTTATCGTCCTCTCTACTCCCAAATATAAGCCTTATTACGCTTTACAGTAAAAATAGAAAATTCGTCGCAATTTCTTTAAAAATTAAGATGTTGAAAAGATGCAAATTATTAAAAATTTCTGAGTTATTCTTAGACTTCTCCAATAAAATTTCAATAAAAAACTTAACTCCAATTTAGTTTTTTTAAATAACTCTTAAATTTATAACTAAAAATTTTTTCTATATAGGATGAGGTGGGGCAAGTGTGAACCCAAACATTCAAAGTTCACATTGAACCAATTAATACTGTCTAATTAAAAAAATTATATTTTTACCGCTCCCACTTTTTACTAGTGTTTACACTATTTGCTTAAACTTACCATTGATATAAATTTAAGAAATACTTTCTGATGCTATTTTATGGGGTCGCACTTGCCCCAAATTAATATGGCAAGTGCATGCTATGAACTGTTTTTGTTTGCAATGTGAGTGGGGTAAGAGAAAATCACTTCGTTCATGCCCTTCTTTGGTCTGCGAAACTTCCCTGCCAATATTCGAAGCGTTTTAGCAGGGAAATTAATTTATGGGGCTCCTTTAAGCATTTCCCGCAAGAGTCAGCCCCTAATTTAGTCAAACGCATTTTATCAGTGGAATGCATTTGCCTTACTTCACCCCAATTAAACATTTTATCGACATAAAAGTTTTATGCAAATAAATTAAATTGTTGATGACACGAAAAAAACAAATTTATGTTTAAAAATTCAAATATTCAATTTGACAATACAACAAAATCAATTTTATGAGATAAATGCTTATAAAAATATTTTAATACTTAAGGAATACAGGTTGCTGTAGAATTGAAATAATTTAACTAATTACCAAAATCAAGCATTTTTATCGATAAAATGTGTTTTTAAGGCATTTGATAGAATTGTGCATCACCTTCAACAGTGTAATGTATTGTCATTCATTTGATGTAATTTATATTCTTACCATGTGCAAGAGCTTGAAAAATAGAGAGATTGCTGGCAAGAATGCACTATGCTTACTTTGAAAAGAGGTGAAGTGGACAAAATAACTGGATTATCAAAATCTTCTCGGTCTCCATCATGTTATGTAGTTTGTTCATTGTACATACAGCATTGTGAGTGATGAAAATTTCTAGAGTTTATAATTTTAAATAAAGTACAATTTTATACTTGAAACTTTGTATCTTTATTTATTTCAGTAAAATATGACAAACTGGATGTGTGTTGTCAGTAAATGGAAAGTAATTTAAGTATATTTATAAAACAAATTTCTTAATTTAAGATCCAAGTTTTGCAAAAAGCATACATTTAAGTTAATTGTTCAGCTATTGTAGTATCACAGTTGGCTTAATTTAATCCTGCAAAAAATGTTTTCAGTTAGGTAGTAGATACTGAGATTGCTGCTTATGGAATGCTTTTATTAAGCAATTCTCAAACTTGCTAAGTTCTGCATTGCATATACAAATCCAAAGATTTTCTGTAGTCGCGGAAAAAACGATCCACCCCTCTTCATTCGAACAGTAGAGAAAATTCAAAGATGGCATTCGACAGGGAATAGTCTTCTATAAATTCGTATGCATAAAATTTACATAAGGGGCCGTCTTCATATTAAATTGAGCACCAATAATTTCCAGTAGCAACCCCCTATTTTGACACAAAATTTCAAATCTATATCATAATTTAACTTCAGATACCAACTTTCATGAATACAGAAAGTTTGGAGCACATAATGTTAAATCAGTTTCCCGGACTTTTATGGATATCTTCCTAAATAATCCTATAACAGATATTTTGTAGCATGTTTCTATCAAGGTACCCAAACAAAATATACATGTTTTAGCTTTTAAATAATTTTTAATTTGCAATATTAATTATTAAACTAATATTCGAAAAAATTATGAATAGGAACCTCGGTGTATTTTGATAGAAATCGATTCAGAAAGACTTAATATTACCATACAAAATTTCAGCTTCAATCTGGATAGTTTATGCGCTACATTCAAATTCCCGTCACTATGGTGATTTTAGGAGGCATCCAAAAGGTGCAATTATGACAAACCTGAGAAATGTGTAAATTTTTGAAAAATGTTGGAAATATCATTTATGTAATCTAATGGACATTGCCTTCTACTTGTCATGTGTGATACAGCTGAACAATGATCCATCTAATTGTAGAGATGAGCAAAACTACATTTTCGCGATAAGTCTTAACGGCTATTGCTAACTTGCGATAAGTTATTTAAAAAGCTTATTTAATAGTTACTGAATAAGTTTAACAGTTATCACTAACTGTTAAAAATTGAAATTAAACAGTAAGTATATAATTTTTTCCAAATTTCTCGTCTATCAAGATCTGGTCAATTTTACTAATGAAGAGATACCTTGTCAAGACAACCACCAGGAGGATTAAGGTTTTTTGTAATCATTTAGTCAAGTAACAAATGAAAAGTTCCTGATTAACTACAAATAATCTCGATATATGAACAGTGACTCAATGTGGAGATGATCACTGAAATGGACAACAGCTTTAACATTAAATGTGTCCGGAGATATAATAGTAAATTCGTGAAATTTCCTATTTAGACTAATTTGACGATGTAGAATCAGATTAAGGCACCAAAGCAAGATGTTGTCATTGGGAAGTTTTGTTAACTATGCAAAACTTGATATGAAGATGGCCCCTTAGTCAATATTTTTGAATTTGTAGAGGACGCTATTCCCAATTGAATATCTTCGAATTTGCTCTACTGTGAATAGTGCTCGAAATAAAGGGTGTGGTTCCATTTTTTTCTGTGATAGTACGTGAAAAAGTATACCATGTCTGCAAAACTCCAAGCAGATAAATCAAGATTTTTATGACAAAAAGCAATGCCAATGCTCAACATTAACACATATAAATCTTATTTATTTTTGCAACTTATTTTTCACTGTTGTTTCCAATCACATATATAATACTTAGAGCATTTAAGCAATGATCAGATTTATTATTTGGTCAGAAATTCATTCTATAAATTTTAATTTAAATATTAAAAACATGCAAGTCCAGTGACGTCTGACATTATTTTATCAGATTACAAAGACAGCAGAACTATTTATGAGCATGGAAAACCATGCATAATCTGGGCCGGTGAGATCTTAAGTGTATGATCACAGTACCATTGTATAGCCAAAAGAGAACTTTTCTCGCAGAATTGACCAGAGTAGCGTGGCTGCTGTTAATGAATGCACAGGTCTAAGAAAATTATTCATCTTTAAATTTCCAGCAAATTATGAACAATCTTTTTATAGTAATAACCTCATTCGTAAATCATTGATTTTTTTTCAAAAGCATCTAGCAGATTAGTTTAGAGCTAACAGCACAGAATTATTCCCAATAAATTCAGGAAATATGATTCTGTGTTAACATATCAATTAGATACAATTCATGTATTTAAAATTGCATCATACATTTAATATTATATCTAAAAAAGATACTGGGTCCCTACTGTTAATAAAAGCACCTGACGGTAGAATACAATAAAACTTAAAGTTAGTGAATTCCAAAATTAATTTTTTTTCAACTTTAACAAGTTGGTTACTATTGTTGTACCAAGCCTAAGCATCAGATATATTTTTGTTTTTATTTCCAAATTCCATTGTGTTCTATATTTATATTAGTCCTTTACAATATAGCTTGGAAGAAACCTAACTTGAACATGAAACTTTTTGTTATTTAAAAACCACCAAAGTACTTCTTTTACAACCCAGATAATTTATTTTTTAAAACTTTTGATATGTGGAAGAAAACGCACTGATCAAATGTATGCAAAGGTTATAATCATTATAACCCCTGTGATTCTCTAGTTGCACAGTAAGTTAATTAACAGCAAATTTTCTTTATATATAACCCTTAATATATTCTATAACTTAATCATAAATACCTGTTCCATAAGAGCTTATGTGACTGAATAAAAAATATACATAATCTATTTCTCAGAAGCTAAAACCATTTAAATTACCTAAATAATTTACAAATATAAATGGAATATTTGTACTTTTAAAACTCTATTCAAAACAGAAATCAATTAGTACACTAAATACACTATTGAAAACTAGCTAAGAGATAAAACAAGATCTAAATGGAAATTTGGTAGGTACAGGCAAAATTTCAATCCAAGCTATGTTCTACTATAAAATGAGCAGTTAAGATAGATCAAACAGAACTGACAATAATTCTAATAGGAAGAGATCACAAATAATTAAGCAGATAATTCTTTTTATTTTTTACAATTTCATAATTCAAGTACATGATAAATAACAGAAACTATCTTTCAAAAAAAGATGCTAAACAATTCACAACAAAATTGAAGTTGAAAATAGATAATTTGAATGATTCAGACAGGTGATATATTTTAACAATGAAAAGTCATAAACATACATGTTTCATTGATGAATTAAATAACATTTAAGAAATCAACATAGATAATTTATTGCATGGCAATACAAATTATGAATGAAATAACAAAAGATGAAATTCAGATTAATAACTAAATTAATTACATAGGTAAGCAATGCTTGATTAAACTGGAAAAATTCTAAAATAAATTAAAAATAAACTTAAATCCAAATTTTGAATATTGGAATAAACATTCTAATTAAAGATTTTGGCACACCTTTTAACATAATTACAATTACTAAAAAATTAATTAGACAATTATAAAAATAAAGTTCATATACTCAATAGAATTTGATGTGTTCCAACTTTTTGTTAATAAAAAGATCAAAATATATACAGAGGATTTAACATAGTGAACTAATATATTGCTTCATAATTATATGAATTTAATGAAAGCAAGTGTATCAAAACATGGTAACAAAAGGTCAGATGAAATGTTATTCTGCCAATATCAAAACTGCAAAGAAAAAGAAAGCATTAAATTACATTGCTCTATATTTTTTCTAACATAAGGATATAATAAAAACTATATGTATGAAACATTAAATTAAACCCCAAACATATCCCATTTACCATGTGCCCTTTGTCAATCCCTGAATGACTTCCCTTTCATTCTTTTCATCTGATAATCTTCGTTTCTCAGCCCTCAATTCATGACCATTCTTTTCTTTTATTGCTTCAGCCATCTGGTTTTCCGATCCATAATTCATATTTACAACACTTCAAATTAACCTTCTGACCTCTCTCACCCAGCTATTAATTATCAATCACCAGGCATCAAACAGATATGCTCATTCATGTAGTTCATTTCTTCCTTTTGCTATGTCTTGTGCTTTCCACTGACACTTGCAATGCATGTGCAATCTTAACCTGACTTTTCTGCAACCAACTGCCTTAATCAGTCACTCTAATCCAATAACCTTTACCCCTTGTGGCTTAAGCATTAACTGCAGACATTTCTTCCTTGATCTCCAGTTATTATGACCTCAATTATTGTGAAGATTATAGAGCAGAATGACACCACACACACACAACAAAAGCACAACTTATACATATTTTTCAATAGAGATGATCTCTGCCCTGACCGATTAAAGTCAATACAAATATTGGAAGTCCCCAAGTTCTCACTAAACTTGGTCATGTCAGTCAGATATGACAAATTGGCATGCTTCCCTTCATAGGATCTGTCAGTGCACCAATGATTGGCCGCAGTCACCTTGTGGAGTGAGCATTAAACAGATTGATCACTTAAAACTCTTATTTAGATCAAACTGTTCTTAGGTGCTCTCTAATGTGTATACCATTCTGTTCTAACTCTCCTTAAACTTGCTATGATTAACAATAAATTTATTTGGTTTCCCTGAATATTTCTCTGCCTCCATAGCTACTGAATTTTCAACATGTGAAACTCTACACATCCCAATGGATACACAACTCATGATTGCTCTAACACCACTGCTACCATACGACTTTTTATGTTATTACGACATGCATATCAGGGCTGAATTTATGAGGGTAATCACAGGAAATGCCTTTATTTTACAGGATTAATTGTCCCAATTTTAGAAATGTTTGCTGACATTGAAAATTTAGATTGAAGCACTTTCCAGTTTCAGCAAAAGTCAATTACAAAATTAATGATTATCCTCTAATATAAATATACACCTGCAATAGATATAAGATGTTATTATGGGCATTGGAAAATTTAGATTGGTAAATATAATTGCTGACATGATTTCATTTGTTTGAATTTTTTATTGCTTGTTAACTACAACTGAAACTGCTCCTGAACTCTAATTTGAATAATATACTAGGGTCATTCCATGTGAAAACACCCATTTTGAGAAAAAGTTGATGCATCATAGTCAGGTTTTTCAAATTTTTACCATAGATAGACATGGCAGTGAAACCCATAGATCTCAATTATTTAAATATTTTGTCCAATATTAGCTGAGTTAAAGGAATTTAAATATTGGTCAATTTTACAAAATGGTGGACATCTAGGATTTGCCATAGTCTATAAATGACCATAACTTGAGAACTAATAGTTCGAATTTAGTAAATTTTGTACGAAATGGTAGCCATTTATTTCAGGAATGTATATAAGTCACAAAAACAATGGCAATTTTACATTTTAGTGGATTCTTTTACACGTAACGTGAAAAAATCACTTTTATAAACAGTTGACTTTAAAGGGCTATAGAAAAAATGAACTCTTATTTTTTTTCTGAAACTTTGTGGAAGTATTAACTAATATACGTACTCGAATCTGACAAAAATATTCAGAGGTAAATTCTTTGTTTCTGAATAAAAGCTATTCTAATGATAGCATATGTATTGGGTTGTCCGGAAAGTTCGTGCCGATTTTTGGTAGGTGGCGTAAGGACAGGTCTGAATATATCAGAACGATTGAAAACAAATGACATGCGTACATATCGTAAAAGACGGTACTTCAATCATATATGGAAAAAATTTGGTTACAATATGCTAATTTTTGTCAGTTTTATACGCTTTGAATATGGAAGAAAACGAAGTGCATATTAGGCATTTAATGCTTTTCTTTTACCGGAAAGGCAAAAATGCCACATAAACAGCAAACAAGATATGCGCTGTTTATGGTGAAGGTGCTGTAGCTGAAAGAACTGTGCGGAAGTGGTTTGCTAGGTTTAAAGCTGGTGATTTCAACCTTAAAGATCAAGAGGGTAGGCCCTCCACCATAGATGAAGATCAGATTAAAACACTGATCGAGAATAACCCACGCTATACGACAAGTAAATTAGCAGAAATGTTAAATATGTAAAAATCCACCATCCACGAGCATTTTGTGAAGCTTGGCTACATAAACCGTTTTGATGTATGGGTTCCCCACGATTTAACGGAGAAAAATCTGATGGATCGCATTTCCACTTGCGACTCGCTCTATAAACTCAACGAGGAGACATCATTTTTGAAGCAAGTAGTGACGGGGATATATGACGGAATTTATAATAATGTTGAGCGAAAAAGATCTTGGGGAAAGCGGAATGAACCACCTTTAGCCACCCCAAAAGCCGGTCTTCATCCAAAGAAGGTCATGCTGTGTCTGGTGGGATTGGAAAGGGATCCTGTATTATGAGCTTTTACCAAACAACGAGATGATAAATTCAGAGAAATATTGTTCCCAATTAGACGAATTAAAGACAGCAATTGAACAAAAACGTCCAGAAATAGCGAATCGGAAGGGCGTCGTGTTTCAACAGGACAATGTGCGGCCTTGTGTTTCTTTGATAACTCGACAAAAGTTGTTGGAGCTCGATTGGGATGTTCTACCCCATCCACCAGACCTCGCGCCCTCTGATTTCCACCCATTTCGATCATTACAAAATTCCCTTAATGGAAAAAATTTCAACTCTTTGGTCGAGATAAAAAATCATGTAGAAAAGTTTTTCGCTGTAAAAATTGAGAGATTCTGGAAGGACAGAATTTTCAAATTGCCTGAAAGATGGAGAAATGTTGTAGAACAAAATGGCACCTATATAATTTAATAAATGTATACTAAAATTTAAATTTTCTGCGTTTTAATTTTCCTTCAAAATCGGCACGAACTTTCCGGACAACCCAATATTTCAAAACAGTGGTCATCTTACAGTGCAAAAATGACCATACCTTAAATAAATATGGTCAAATTTCTGTTTTTATTAAGTACTATTTCAAAGCACGCTCACATTAAATGTAAAAACATCAGAACATCAAATTACAGTCCTATGTATTTTTAAATTTTTTTTATCAATGTCTGAAAAAGTACACTAAGTACCACTGAAGAAAAACTGTGTTTTTTATTTATTTAAATTATTTTTTAAATACTTTACAAAATTTTATGTGTTTTATAATATTTAATTACAATATTTCTGTTAAAAAATTATATTTATGCTTAGGAATCACTTTGGTTAATGAAATGATCATATTTTCAAATATTGCATTTTATCACTGCTAATTTGCTTGAAAAACTCATTGTTTTATGTACACTTCACTTTTTTCATGAAATCTCAATGCCATTATTAAGAAAAAGGATGAATTAAGTCTGGATACTGCTATCACACACACAGTGGCAGATTTTTCTGAAAATTATACCTGCATTATACAAGATGCTATTCAAAACATTCATTCAAGTAACAAGCTGGCTTAAGGATCTTGTTCATGTGAAATCTGTTATAAGTGACAATTTAGTACATGACACTTCAACATTATGGACATTTCAAAATGTAATTGTCAAACATTTAATCACACAAGTTCCACGAATTAAAAAAAGTATCTCAGTGATGGGAACTCAGACCAAAACAAAAATAAATTTTAAAACTATTATTTTTGCCATCAAAAATCATGGTGTAAAAGCTGAGTGGTACTTTTCTGCCTCTTGTCATGGAATAGGAATTGTGGTGATATTGAAGGAATCATAAAGAATGGACTCGAATTTGGCTCCTAAAACCCATATTATTGAGGAAAAGCACAATCCTCATACTGATGTTTATTGAGGGCCCAGCATGGAATTCTGATGTTATTTGAGACAGTGTTGCATGCCTTGCTTGAAATGATTCTTGCCATCCAACACTTGTCACTTGCCCATTTTTATGGTTCCACTACTGTCATAAATTACATATTTTGCAGAATCCTTGTTGCCACGGTACACCCTAGAAATGGTAGTAAGTGAAAACCCCAAGTTACCTACCTCCAAGATGTTATAACTCATCTCACGAACTCCAACTATTAAAATCGCTCAAATAACTCAATATAACTTGCCATTCTCATAGGAAACAGCTCAAGAGGCTTCTATAGATGTCTACAATTTTATATATGCACTGGAGACAATCAATGATGTGCCTATGTGGTATTCTAAATATTTTGCATACGCTCATCTGCACCAGCTTTTCTGGTACTTCAGTGTATTTTCTGTATTAAGTTTTGTATTTTTAACTAAAATTTTGAATTTTACAAGAGGTATATAAACTGAGCTAGTTTAGGCTCCAATATCTAAGCCCCTCATAGCTCCAAGCTTTTCCAATTGCAAAACTAGCTATTCCATAAGTAAAATACAAAATATTGATGCAGATTACCAAATGTGAGGTTCTTTCAAGCTCTATTCAGTTATGTTCAAAACTTAGATGGTCAAGTAATCAGTAGATGTTTCAACTTTTATCATTTACAATTAACTTCATGTACCTTCATTGTCATTGGCATTTGAAGGAATTACTAATGTTCCTTTCTGATTTACAATTAAGATCAATTCAATTTTTATGAACCTATTTCCCTTTGATAGATAGGTTATTTTCAACAATTAGGAAGCATTCTAGAAAAATTAATGCTTTAAAAAGTATAAATTAATTAAAAAATTGGTTTTAGAATAAAAAGCATTTAGCATTACTTTTGCATCAGATTTTAAAAACTTTGAATGCAAAGTATAATACTAGATGCAGAACTGGAGTAAAGAGCAAGTTACAAATCATAACACATTACATGCATGTTAAAATTTATGGATCTGGTTTTCTAGTTGGTGCAAAAAATTATTTTTAAGTATCACTGAGAGTACACATTTGTCGAAGTTCAAACACAAATGTTTTAGAATTTTATAATACCCAAAACTATTTAAAGATCCAATTCTAAACATGAAACAAAATTTTTTTAAACTCTTGACAAAATTAAATTTTAGCATTTACAAGGAATAAAAGGGAAAAGCATTTTCCTAAAACATGTTTTTTCTGACTTTTTAATACTCCCTAAGTTTAGATACTAATTCTGTTTTTTAGTCTTCTGAGAATTGTAGGTGATGTATTTTAGATTTTAGGATTTACAAAGTTTCTCAAAATGGCATGTCCATTAATTAATGCTTAATAAATTAGTATTTTATTATAGAGAAACGATACCTTTATTTCATAATTCTTTAAGATAAGATTATTTAAAATTAAATACTTAAGACAGTATAAAAAACACCTACCCGTTTTAAAAATTCTTCTGCACAAATTCTTGCTCTTGCATTTAATGCTAATTTCATCTCACTTATTTCTTTGTCAATCTCTTCCATAAAGTGAATCACAAAATCCACTAACTTGTGTTTATACATTTGTTCAGTGTGAAAGTTTGTAATTAGAAAAGAAATATCATAGCCCTGAAAGGATAAAACTTGAATAACTAACTTTTCAATGCATGATCTAGTGAGAAAGGAAAAGTAATAGTATTAAGATAAAACATGAAATATCAATAAAAAATAAATCTGATTGCAAACAGTTTCTAATATTTTTATCATTGTTCACACAGACCATAACAAACATTACCTTATATTCTAGTGACAAACAATGGTATAAAATTTAAAAATCATCCATTCAAATAAATAATTTATTCATGCCGTTCCCACCACGATTGAGGGGCCGTCGTGGCTCAGTGGGTATGCCCACTGTGCTAGCAATCCTCTAGTTGTAGGTGGAGCAGGTTCGATTCCTGACAGGTGCATTCCTCCCTGGGTGTATTTCTCTGCCAGTAAAGCTTTCACTGTGTGTGTCAATTACTTGATATTGTATGCCTTGTGTCAATTACTTGATATTGTATTTGTGTCTGGCACAAGCATGGGCGAATATGGCCCTTGAGCAATAAAACCTAAAAACCAACCCACCACAATTGAAATTAAACCAGAGGCAGTAACCTTAAGGCATGAAATACTTCTATTCACATAAGTTTGACTTGTTAAATGCATATAAGGTTTACATAAAAGCTTGATAAAAGTAAACAAAATACCTGCAGATATATTTCTGTAATTTTCAAAGAAACAATAATTAGGTAAAGTCAAATTCAAACCAATACATAACAGCTATTTAAGAATGTTTATATTTTAATGTAAGCTATGTTTATATTTTATGACTAATCCTCTACCAAGCATTTAAAAACTTAACCTTAAAAGATAAATATTCTTACAGAAAGTTATAAATTAAATGCATCCATTCCACACAAAAGTTCTGCTCTGAAAAAGTTTTTAAAAATTGTGAACAAAAAGCATTTTTAATGGTTTATGTGTACCATATTTATATCTAATAATAATTTTCAATACATTGTTGGCTTTGGAATAAAAATATTTATTCCAATTTTATTCTTCCAAAATTTTATTCTTTTCTATTTTGAAATTCTTTAACTTATTGCTATGGCAAGAAAATTTCACAATTCCTATCTGGAATATATCTCAATCTTGCAAAAAGCAAAATTTTAGACTTAGATAATGAGAAACCATAGGAAATTAGTTTTGGTTTATTGTTCTAGTCACTTTTGCTACACATAAGAAATTAGGATAAGAACTTCATAGAAATATGATTTAAAGAAACAGTTGTTTCCAGGAAAACATTTTAATAGATTTGATCTTTTAGGAAAATGGTGATATATGTACAGGTAACCCCTGTATAACACGGCACTTCTATAGCACGGATTCACTCTAACATGGTTCGAGAATTGGGAACATCCCCGTATAACACGGTGCTTTTATGGAATGATTGGAACAACAATGCGAAAAAGATGGCCATTATGAAAGTTTAATTTAAATGGTGTAGCATGTGAATATCCTAAGATCTACACGTGTGAATATTATCTCGAGATAAATTAAATAGAAAGTAACTTAGCTTAGAAGAGACATGGCGTCTCTTGGGAATCCCCGCTCGTCATCAAAAAGAAAAAATGCTAAGAACGCTTAACCCGTTTCTTCTCACAAAACTGCAAGGTCATTGGACTGAGGCGAAAAAAAGAGAGCGTGTTCTTCCTCTCCACGCTTTTTATCAGTTTTTCAGGGGGTTGCAAATCAGGAGAGATGGTCTTGTCAATCAAGGGAGCTGGACTTCCTGATTCGCTGTTTTTAAACTAGCTCATCTGTAATTTGTTAGACGGACACACATGACATGGCATGACGTAACTTTCTGGAAGATTCTTAGCATAGTTAATAAGCGTCACTGGAGCGAGGGAGAAAACGGAATTGAGAAATAAAGGACTTAAAAATAAATGGCATCACTGATCTCGTAGCTGTCACTCAGAGGATGAGGATATCTTGCCAAAAAGAAAACACCCTCGGTTAATAGTACTTAGTGATGACGAAGAAAACATTGTTTAATTCATATTAATATGTATTACTTAAGAAAACATTTAATTATAAAAATATAATAGCATGTTTTTTAATTTTTTGAACCTAACCCCCCTTTTCGTACTAGTTCTTTGTTTCGTATAACACGGATTCGCATAACACATCAATTTTTTGGAACATAACTCCTGTGTTATACGGGGGTTACCTGCATTGCAAGGTATGAAAAAATCACGATTCCTTTAAATCGTAAAAATCGGATTTTTATGACTAATTAATCCCTTTCCTGCACAAGGGACACAAATTACAGCATAGTTTCTAGATGGTTTTGATTTATGTTAAACATTAATATTTAAGATGAATAACATTAATGCATTAGAAAATATACAAAGGTAAATTTTTGAAAGATTTTGAAAGACGTGATATAGGAATTGGCAGTTAATCACATGATAGAGTAAATAGATCAGCACAACAAATGCCATGCATTAAGAAAAGTTTCACAGATGATTCTCTAATGGTTTAGATTAGTTTGATTTTAACCCATAACCAGTGACATGAAATTTTTTGGATCTAGATCAATTCAATTGTGGGATCCCAATAACAGCATTATAAATTTTTGTATAAAATTAATCAAACATCAGATAAGTTTAAGAATTTTTTATATTAGATATTTAGCATGAGTAAAATTTAGAGAATTTCTTGAGTTATTTTTATACAGTGATTAATTGGTTAAATACTTGTTCTTGAGTAAAAATCATGTCACCAATGGAAAATAAAATAAAAGGAAGTTGCACCAAAATTCATTAAAAAATTCCTCCTTATTAATATTTAGTTTGCAAAAAGTGCTTATTTTGAAAACATGTTATCTGTAAGTAAATAGGCAAGAAAAATTAAAATTAATTGTCTTATTAAAAATAAGACAAAACATGAAAATATATATAAATTGAAATCAAATATGCCTATTTTTCAAATTCTCTGAGCATTGATGAGTATTTCAAAGTAATATTGCAAGCACATGAAAAGGGTTAATACATAACATACAAGAAAATAAAACTTTTCTCTATGAACAGCATAGAATAAGTGTAATAGCACTCCCTAAGAACATGCCAATTGAGTGGAATTTTGAGCTTGCATAAAAAAATTCATTGCAATCATTATAATCATTCATCATTATAATCAATCAGCTTTCCACTTTAATCCATAATCTATTTTCTCTTAACACTTATTCAATTATCAAATGGGCAAATTCCTTACATTCTATAAATACAGAATAGTTATGCTAGCTGTGTAAGGGATAAATGGAGGTTCCTAGGGATAAATGGATAAAATTTCTCAACTAAATTTAAATAAAAGTTAATCAATATATTACACAAAACAAAATGAAAATATTAAAATTCCCAATAATAAATGTTCATGGCAAAATTGTAAAGCTTTTATGATACTGTGGAAAACTTTTTCATTGCACCTAAGTGTCTATTTTTCAAACAGACTACAAAACCAAATAACGATCTTAAAAATAAAGTAAATTGCCACAATTTTAATAATTTGAGTGAGTATATTTTGAGCATCTTCGCTGATGAACGGACTTGTAAGTGTAACCTGATGGTCAATGACTCACGAGGGAAATACTTCCCTCTTGAGTCATTGTCTGTACCTCCAATTAACAGATACTGTTATTTAGTGTCTTCAAAGAGAGGATGATTTTCAGTATAATTTTAGTAAACTGAGTTCAAGGAAAGTTCTTATTTGAACAAAATAGCATGCATCTTGTTCAGTTATTTCATTTTCTAAATTAATAAACTTAATACAGAAAGGAAAATGGAATTTAAAATTGATTTACAACATTGACTTTTTAATAAAAATCAGTTGATTCAAGTAGTGATTTAAATCAAGCTGATTTGAATTGGCATACCCAACTGCAATGTAATTGCATATTGATAGTGTAGGTATTGTTTAGATTATTTATTAGGCTCTAATATATGGAATAAAGCTATGTGTGAAAATATAATTAGGTGAAAGCAACAAAAAATTCAGATTCATGATTTGTGTGTTACCAAATGTGGTAAAAAAGCAGGGCATAAACTACTGTCTTCATTTTCAAAAAGTTTGTATAATTCAAAATTGTATCCCCTTAGCCAAATATCATTATCAAGGACACCACCAAAAATGGCCCTCAAAACTCTCCTTTCAAAAAGTGCCAAAGCTCTCTTCCCTTGCTGTCAATGATCATGTTTCAGAGGCATAGGTAAATACTGGTCTTATGAGAGTTTTGTACAGCAGGATTTTTGTTTTTCTTTTGATGAGATGAGATTTCAACTGGGCTTCTTAGCCCATAGAAACAGTGATTAACCGTAATAAATCTTTTCTTGATTTCAGGGTCAATCTCATTCTGACACCCAATTTCATATCCCAATTAAATTTTTTTTTAGATTCAAATTTATGTTTCTCAATTTCAAATATATTAACAGGGTTTCCTTTTTTTTCCACAATACATATATTTTTTTCATTTATTTTTAGTTTAATTTTTCCTGCAGCTTTTTCTAATGCTAGGAAAGATTCCTTCCAACCTCTTTGATGAAAATACAGAGCTAGCAGCTACATAGCAATCAATATTCCTCTGCATTATAATGCTACATTGCTGATAAAAATTATTTTAGTGTGAAAACTTCAAAGTTGGCTGGATTTTTAAGAGTCATAGCTAGCTAGCTGGGCCAAACACAAGACAATGTCAAGCAATGTACTTACACATACAAGGAAAGTTTTACTAACACAGAAGAGAGAAATATACATAGGGAGGAATAGAACCTGTGCCACCTACAACTCGTATGTTGATAGGACAGCTGCAAGACTACTGTGTCAGTGACCCAGAAAAATTCGGGATAATTGTTGATTGCTCTAATATTCATAGGTAGAACTATAAGTGGATAGTTTTTAAATTGTAGAATGTTTATTATCCATGCAGACTAACAAGAAAATATCAGACCTAAGGAATGTATAGTATGGAGATAGAAGTGTCTTCCACGACATTTGCATTACTGTTCAGACAATGCTAACCATTGTAGTTTTCATAGCCAGATATGAGATAATTCAGCAAGTTATAATTAATAATTTAATGAGTCTTTGAGTCAAAACAGAGATTTTGTCTGATGAATGCATAGAGAAATCAAAAATTTTATTTTGAACACATCAGATCAATTTACATTAGTTAAAAGCGAGGAAATTAGTTACAATTTTCATGTAGTGTAGCCAAGCTTTCCAAGCTATGAAAAGCCATAAAAAGACATTTATAACTAAATGGAAAATGGGTTAAATCTTTTGAATAAAAACATTTTAATTACTCACATCAACTGGCTTCCTTCGTAGAACAACAAAGTTTTCTGCTCTCATCATCATAAATCGCATAAATTTGTGGCAAAGTATTTTTTCAATTTCATCTGCCTGCTTGATTGCTATACTAATCCGTAAAGAATTTATTGAGCCTTCAATCAAAACCTTTTCTTTCTCGTTGCGGCTAATAACCACAGGTGTAAGCAAAAGCTCTTTGCCACTCCTGAAAAATTCAAAAATATCCTTTAGCTCCCTATATATATATGCTCCCAAAAGCAATCTAAACTATATGAAGGAAATAATAAAAATAAACACAATATACATTTGAGTATGCTGTAAGGAATGCTAATTTTTAAAAATTGTCTGAAAATAACTGATTAAACTAGTTTTCACAGTAAGTGCTGATGAAAATTTCAAAAATTTTCAATTAATTTATGAAGTGTATTGATTAAATGAGCAATGATGCATTTATAGAATTAAACATTCATATTATGTTTTATTTGAACATTTTGAATAAAAAAATTAAAGCTAAAGAAATTGCAGTACAAATTTATATAAACTTTAAAAACATGTAAATACAAAATAAAGCTATCAGACTCATGCATAGCATCTGCGCAAGTTTTTTATTTTGCTTATATCTATTGTGGCAGTTTTGTTACTAACATTTTTCATACATTTAAATTCGTTTATTAAATATAAGCATCAAAATGTACATTTAATACCTCCGAATGAAATAAAATTAATCAAAATTATGAAGCAGCCCTCCATGTACTTCTTAATGTTAATTTGTACTTCCGATAAAATGCATAGTTGGTTGTTTTCGGGGTTTTATGGTGCAAGGGCCATATTTGGTCAACCTAAGCTAAACGCAAGACATACAACACAATGACGGAGTAAGAAAAAGCAAAATGGTAAGTGAGGGTAAATATGAAAGGGAGGAAAGAGCACTCAGGTACCTCGGGGTTGTGATGCCCATACGCACCTAAAGAGGTGCCCCTGAGCACTAATTTGTCTTTCAGATTTTTAATGCCTTCTGTAATCACACTGATGAAGAATTTTTATTAAAGTGAGATCTTCCATATAGTTTTAACAATATTATGCAGCTCTATATATAAATTATTAATATACCTAAAATACAAGTATTGTTTATTATGTCATGATTTAAAATGCTAAGATTTGACAATAGAGAAGCCTCAATAATTACCTCTGGAATAAATTTTCATTGAACAGAGTTAGTGTTTTTTAATATTAATAGAAGACACAAAATATGAATGAAAATATTTGCATAATCAGTTAGTTACAGTAGTACCCAAACATTAAACAAATTATAAATGAAAAATTAAATCATTCTACTTTTAAATGATAGATAACTGCATGTATTTCACTTTATCTTAGTGCTACAAGTTCGATATTGTAAAAGTATATGGGCATCTTGTTATGCAAGTGAAGTGGAATGGTATTGTGTTTCTAAATTATGAAACAAAATTATTCTAAAAATCAGAAAAGTGGAAAGTATTTGAACTTCCAGCAGCTCTACTGTACAATTACCATTTCAGACATGATTTTTGCAACATTCATTCTTGTCCCATCACTCAAATCCTTCTGCCATCCATTTGCTTTCCAGTGACCTGTATATTTTCCAATGACCCAAAAGTAGGTTTTGGAAGCACTTAGATTAATGACAATTTTTTTTTTAATGAACATAAATTACAGGAGTGTCAGAAATTCTTTTAACAATAAACTTATAAAATACATTAATAAACACTAAGTGTGGAAATCTTGCAAAATATAGGAAAAAGTGACAACATAATTGTTAACAATAAGAATTTTATGGTAAAACAAAATCACTTTCGATATTGTACATCAATTGACAAATTTTTATTCACTTGCAAGTTATGTTAATTTAATCAATTTCAGATTGCCCCAAAAAATTTCTACATTAAAACAGAAAAGTAAAATTTAACAAATATTCAAGATATTTTAGCGTTAAAATAAAGACTGCTGGTGACGAAGAAAATTTTAGTCTTGGAAATCATTTTCTTACCTCACTTCAACTTCGGGTTTATTATGTCTTTCCACGACTTGTGATGAAAAGTTCTCCAAGCACATTGCAGCATTGAGTGTATGCCTCACGGCTGTAAGATAAGGTCTGAGAGTAGCCGACTAAAAAGTAATGATAAAAATGGTCCAAAATATAATATAAGTACAGCACTATAAGAAAACTGTCAATCAAAAGTTCTGAAATTTCACGAAAAAACTTTGTAAAGAACTTCCGTAAAAGCAATGAAATACAGAATTTTAACTTGATAAGTTTGCATTTACTAGTACATAGTAACGAATCAAACAAAAACTTCACAGCAAGAAACTGCAAAGTTTTTTTTGTGATTCTAAAATATTCTTACAAAGTTCATAGAATTATAATTTTTTACCATTCTGGTTGACACCTTCCGGAAATATCAGACCGACAGGCAACCAAAAAAGTAAATATATTAGTAAGTATGAAAAATAAAATCCAGTTTTGAGTTGAGTTGCATGAAAGGTTTTGACACTGTGATACGTGCCTTCGTACGTGAGTACAAGAAACAGAGGCTTAACCTTAACTGAAGGCATGACTTACAGTGCCCTCGTTGGAGGAGGGGTAACCCTAATTGTAGGCGGAGCTTGACGTGTTCCACTCAGAGTCGTAGCCATTTTGTTGCTGATGCAAACGGAGACTTCTGTTCATGTTTCCGCTTCTCTTGAAAGGTAAGTTTCTTTTTAATTTTTCATAAAATACATTCAAAAATTACAAAACCGCTAATGTGAAACTGTGTGTCATTTTAAAAATCGTTTTACAATCAAGTAAAATGAATTACGCTAATATTTTAAATCCCAATGGTTAGATGAAAAAACGAAATCGTTCTATTTAGTGTTAAGACATTATTCGTCCAAGATTATGGATTTTTGATAACAATCTTTCAAAGTGTTAATTTGTGCATTTTTTTTATTTAATTAAAATTGATCGTAATTGAACTTACGAAAAATGTGGTACTCAGAATTCTGCACATTTGTGCTTTGCTTAATATATTTTATTTTGTGCTATTCATTGGTGATTTTATTTACATACCGTTTTTATGTAATTAAAATTGATCTTATTCTGAATTTTAACCTATTTTATGTATACAATTATAAAGATTTATGTGTGCAATATTGAAATGTTTTATACATACTTTCATGGAGTATTTGTTATTAAGAACTTGAATTTTTTTTCTAAGAACTTGAATTTCATTTATCTCAAGCCATCAACAACATAAAATGCACAGATATAGTTTGTGCCAGCATTTGGTTGTATGAGGGTCAAACATAAAGTAAAAATATTAAATTCATTACACATTTGAAGATAAGAATTCCAAAAAAATTAAAAATTTTATCGCACATTTAATTTATATACATTTGTATTTTTTATGTTTATGTCAAGATGTAATTAACTTTTCTCTTTTGTGATGCTATTGTATAATTTGTTATCTGATACAGGAGGAAACACTATCTTCGAGGGTGCCAGATATTCGAACCGTGTGAAAATGGAGCAACTTGTGTGGATTTGGTGGCCAACTATAAATGCTATTGTCTGTCGAATTTCAATGAAAAACTGCCAGACTAAATTGACAGGATGCATTGATGTCTTAACGTGTGTTCGCTCTCTTCCTACATCAGAGTGTCAGACATTTCCAAGCTGGAGTTTATGTTCCGTACTACCCTTGTGTTGTGTTGAGCAACTCAAGGTTCGAATAAAAGAATTTATTTACATTAAAACATTAATTCATTTACAAGTTAGCTGGAGATTACAAAAATGAGCAGGCAATTTCATTGCCCTACATATTGTGTACTGCTCTCATTAGAGTAATATATCGACCTTAAATAAAAGCGATTTCATAGGAGAAGTAAATCGATTGGACGCGGAGGAACTGTGGCGACTAGCAGCGGAAAGGAGTAATTTATTACTTTTTCTTCTTTATACTCAGCTGCGAACGATATTCAACATTCTGATTATTTCCGGATACGAATATGTTGGCGGGTGGGAGAAAAGTAACCTCAGATCAACTATAACAATCAATTTAATAAAGTTACTTCAAAGGCATACATTGCCGTGCACAAATGTCAAAACAGAAGTCCTTTTACTGCATTCAAGTAAAAGTATGTGTAAACGATTTTAAAGAAACAAA
Source organism: Meta bourneti (assembly GCA_933210815.1). Classification (NCBI taxonomy): domain Eukaryota; kingdom Metazoa; phylum Arthropoda; class Arachnida; order Araneae; family Tetragnathidae; genus Meta; species Meta bourneti. Next base: position 29,784,007 of record OW119922.1, read on the forward strand.
ATTAAACTAACAGGTTCAACGAAATACTTCATTTCTGTTCCTTTTTCAAATTGTATAATTTGTTCAAAAATGGATGATGTACCTTATCACAGACTAAATACGTGATTATGTGCGAATAAAAAAAAATTCTAAAGTTCCTTTTTGTTCAAATAATTTTTCAGACTAGATATCAACAATCTTCTAAATGATAAATCGAGAGGACTTGTTTTGGAATATTTTCGTATTTTTAAAAAGCCATTCACTTAAAAAAGAATCAACTAAAATTTAAGAAACAAGTTAGTAAAATTTTATAATTCACTAATGGCTTTCATAAATTAGGTTCTTTTTAATTTCAGAAGACATTACAAAATTGCTAATTTAAAACATTTATGCTAAAAACATATAAAGAATACTTGGCTTTTAATTAGAAATACAAAGCAAAAATGCAAATGGACTTTCAAATCGCATAGAATGAAACAGCCAAAATAAATAAACAGCTTACGGATGGGGGATGTACTTAAATCAAAAATCTTTCTGCTTTATCGAATATTTGAAGCTTGTGCTACTGGAGTCCTGACCTCATCTATTCCAGAATTAGTACAAACAAATCTGTTGATATTGTTTGAATAAACAACCCCACCACATAGACTTAAAATGTACATACGAAATAAACACCAAAACAATAAACAAACCTTACCTAGTTCGATTGTTATGAAAACGAAGACTAGCATCTGCGTGTTACGTCTGTGCAAATCGTCAGAAATTTGCTTAGGGGTTTTTCAGTGGTTATGATAAGGAAATTTCTCAACCAATCACAAAAGGCTGACGATTTGCACAAATGTGAGGCGCAGACGCTAGTGAAAGGAAGCTAGATTGGTTGCCATGGTAGTATTGACACACACCTCCACCAAGGGCGCCACTGTCTATGCGATTTCCCATGTTATTTATTAGACAATGGCTTCTCTATGGCAGTGATCCCTCTGTATGCGTAGCTATTTACTTTGTGACGTGCGTAATCCTTGATTCATTGACCTCATTGATAAAAAATTAGTAATTTTCAAGAAATAAAATATCTTATTTGGAATTATTTCGCACATTATGACAGAAAATCACATATGAGAAACTTAATTCATCTCATATGTCAAGTATATCGTTTTTAAAGCAAAAAGAAAACCCAAGTGCTTATGAAATATTATGGATTGAAACTTTGTTGTATTAGGAAACCGGAGGAAAATTTTTTCACTTTAATCGGGTTTAAAAAAATTAATCTTTGAAAAATGTCTAATCTCACAAAGTGTGATTTGATGTAGCAGTGTTAAGGAGTCCCATTTAAGTTTCTATTGCGTCAAACTGATTCTGAAGGATGCAGTTTTTCACACAGAGGTGTTTCGTATATTTTTTATAGACAAAATAAAAATCATTAACGACAATCAATTTTTAGGGAAAAATAAAAATCAAGCGAAGTGGAAACAGCATTAATTTCGTTTTTTTTATCAGGTCACGTGACTAAATTTCGTCAGTACGTGATTATGGCGCCAACAAGACAGTTTAATATTTATTTTGAATTTTATTTACTCCAATTTTCACAAAATTAAAACATATTCAAACTCCTGACTGAATAATATTTCAAAATATTTTCCACAAGGCCATTTAAAATTTATACATCCATCGATTGGTATGTTGTCGTCTGTTGATTTCGATCAAACAAATATGGAGGCGCCCTCTTCGGGTACGACTGATGCAAGCACCAAATTATCGCTTGTAAGTGTTACGTTCTTTTGAATAACTTCTATAGTATTGATTTAAAATTTCACTGTGTATTAGAAAGCTCTAGTTATAGTAGATTATTACTGACACCATGGAGTTAACATCTATTTCATAAATTGTATTTCAATTAAATTAGAAAGTTAGGTTTTCGGCTGTTACATATTCATTTCCTGTCCAAATATTCGTTAATATAAAATGTTTAATTTGTGAACCGTATTTTTCGCCTTCGGATTTTGATCATCCTTGCAATTGAAATGATGATGCATTGTAATTGCTTTTTAATGTGTCCTTAACGTGATTTCCAAACATTCTGTTGGTTTTTCTTCCTCCTTTTTATTATGAGGAATGAATTTGCTTTGATATATTTTTTCAGCTGTTTTTTTCTTTCAAGAGGGATAAACACTGAAAAATTGGGTGATCATGAAGAGGCCACCACCAAATGGGGATATTGAGACTGGTAAGTTTATATTGGATTATGCAACTACAATATTATATTTAGTAATTACAGACATGACAGTTCTGATTTTCTTGCTATTTCTAATGAAGAATGCCGAAGCTTATTTTGGCATCCATTTGACAAAAGAAAAATCGCTTGCTTTTTAGGATCTTTGATTGTAGAATTAACAGTTATGTATAGCATTCTGTTGAAAGGATTTTGTTGACAATATGCTGAATTTGATTCAATGTTCACATTTTGGACAGGATTCTATGCCAAAAATTTATTCCGTGCTGTGATTGTTGATGAAAGACAAGTAGTTCAGTGTTTATATTTTATTTTTGTATTGGTTGTCAACTATTAGAACTGCTGCCACAAAGTCTAGCTGACTGTTGCCATAGAAACCAGCCCATTTTCCATAGTGGATGCTCGAAGAAATGTATTGCATGGTAGACAGACTTCTGTATTTGTCACATTTGCTCCCTTTATGTCAAATTGCTGATATACTTTTTGTGGTTTTTATTGTTGCTGAGAATATTTTAGTTTTCTACACCATCCACATTCTCCAAACATAGAATTAAGGCATTCATCAGAGTTGCCACTATTTAAAATGAGTGAGCCCTGTTCCTTTTGCAACTGCCACCATCTAGACTTGGTGGCAGAAGCTGCTCTCATGGTAGACAGACTTCTGTAATATAGATAAAGACAATTCCATGTCACTAAAGTAAGGTAAAAACAAGGGTCAATGTAACATCTTGTGAAATAAAGAGAATAGAAGAGTACTAAAGAATAAAGTCAATCTTTCATATTTATTTTTATACATTTGTGTATTTAGGGTGGCCAACTTGTTATAACATGTTCTACATAATATCATTTTATAACTGTCAATACCTTCCTTTATTGTTTTTGCATTTTTGTTATAGAAAAGTACTGTTTTGATATGTGTGAAGTAAATAAAACATAGCATTTGTGTTTTTAGTGTTATTTTTGCTCTCACTATATTAAATACCCTCTCCTTAATGTTTTGAAGCATTAAATTATTCATTAACACAAATTTTCAAGCTATTAAAGTGGTATGACTGGTAACACTTCCAGGCCTGGCATATTGCAGTATATTTCTCCCACAGAAGTGAAGTTTGGCACTGCTTTTTCCTACTTTTTAAATCTGGAAGTTAACTTTCTTTGTACAAATATGTAAATAATTAAATTGTACATGCTCAAGACATTTGATGAAAATAATCATTTAGCAAGTTTTGGCATTGATTAAACACGATAGAGAAATTATTTTGGATATTTAATTCTTATACTTAGTGCAGTTTGAAAAAAGGTAAAGAATTTAGCATTTATTATAATTACTTAACAGTTTTAAAAATGAAGGTTAGTGTAACATTGGTTCAAAATTTTCCATGCATTTTTATGTGTCATTACTTTAATTGTTTATGTTGGAAAATTATGTATCTTGAAAGAATAAGTGTAAGAAATAAAGGAGCAAAAAATATTTTCATATCATATTTTTATTACTGTTTATTCTAATTAAGATTTATAATAATTTGTTAATGATTTTTAGGATCATCAGGATCGAAAAGACGCCGTCGGATGAGTATTAGTGAAGATGATGATTCCTCAAGTAAGTGGAATGTATAATATAGAAATGTATATCATGTAATCATCACTAAATATAATGCTTATTACATGGGAAAATATAATATAGAATAGCTTAACATGTTAATTTGAAAAATCAAAGGAATATATTAAAACTAGAAGACCAGCACTTTGCATCTGTGTGAAAGTATCATAATTGCTAATATCTAGGTGCTGTCATTACTCATATTTCATACCTTATTTAAATCAATTTATAAAACTAGCATCTGTATTCACTTAAATGAATTTCATACCTCTAAATGAAATAAATTATCCAAGTATATATCACAGCATTTCGTTTACTTTTTCTGGTGTTAATTGTTATTTCCTGTTAAATGTTTGGCAGAAAGAACAGTCATGTTACCGCAGTTAGATTCTGAACATCTATCTCAATTTCATCCCATTCCCTTATTTAAAGGCAATTCAGTATTTTTTTACCTAAAACCTAATTTCAATTTGTATTTTCTTTCCTGCTCTGATCTTTATCTTCCAGTTTTCTCACATTTCTGTAATCAGACTGCCAAAGAATTTCATTAGAGTGGCGAACTCTTCCGTGTAGTTAAGCATCATTATGCAGCTCTAGCTTAAATCAAGCATATTTAAACATTTAAACTAAGCAAGAAAACTGGCAAATTAATCCTGTTACCATTTAACAATAAGCAAACGTCATACCACACATTAGAGAAATATAGAGATTAAGAAACATTGTATACAGGTGGTTGTTTAATTGGTTTTCGTTTGTATCATGTTATTTTTCTGATGAAAATAATCAGTGAAAGAATTTTGTAAAAAATTTTTGCATTTGTTTTATTTGTAATCTAAAAAGGCATGTGCATATATTTACTGAATAAAATCCTATTTAAGCATCATTCTTCTTTTATTCTTATATGTATATTTATTAAATTTCAGGACCCCCAACCACTCCTGGATTTGGAGAGGCACCACCATTACATAAGATCTATAACAGCTCCTGTCGGAAAGAAAAACCTGATGAAGTGATTAACGTTTTTCAAAAATTCTTCGTTTTGTTCATGCCATTTTTTCCTTGTGCCTTTTTAACTCAAAATATCTTAACATAATTAAAACGTAAGCAAGATTTTCAGACAAAGTATATGCAAACTATTCAGTATGTTTGGTTTTCACAAAGATAGTCTCGTTTTTCACTTTCTAAGCATAACTAATTTAACTAGATTTAGGTAGTTATTTCATTTTGAACTTAAATGAAGGTGGCTGTCTCCAGATATTCACTTGAACCTCAAATATTTTTATGAACATGAAATTTTATAATTTGGTTAGTAATAAAAACATGTATGAATGTTTCTTGTAGTTTATTTCTTCACTCGTGTGTATTTCATACTAAATCAGTTTAAATATTTTTGTATTTTAACATTGTGATTGTAAGTAAATTGATTATTATCTCCATTATATTTGGAATGACATTTGACAATGGATTATTTCAAGGGATCGAGAAAGAAGATTATTTAAAGGGAATTTAAATTGTTTTCCTGTGATATTTCGATAGAACTTGACGAAAGTTTGTGAAATTGGGTATTTCATAAAATTAGTAAGTGAAAACAAATATGGATAGTATTGTAATTTACCTCATTCTTATTTTATTAAAATTGATGTTTACTTTCAATTTGTTTAAGACTACAGTGTAAAAATCTAGGAAAATTCAGGGGTAAAAAAATTTTGAATTTTGCCAGTTTTCCTAATAATTATTCTTTTTCCCAGTTGTTTCGTAAGGATTTGATAAGCGCTATGAAACTTCCTGACAACGAACAACTGGATGAATCAGAATTTTGGGATGTCAGTGATTCCTGGAAGCAGGAATGGGAAAGAGGCGTGCAAGTTCCTGTTAACTCTAAGAATGTACCTAATCCAAATGTCAGGTAAATGTTACCATCTTGTTTACTTTCTAGCTAGCGTACTATAATTTGGTATAAGAAGTTGAACTTCAATTCAACAAGACAGTATCCTTTGAACTATTATTTCTGATTTTACATTTGCAACAAAATGTTTTAGTGTACTTTATACCAATACACAAAAAATGATTTTTATGTAAACAATTATTTAAAAAAATAAAAATTTTCAAAAATATTAAAATGCTTTAAAATATTTACTTATGCAAACTTTAATTTTTTCAAATATTTTCCTTGAAGTGTTTCCCACAATTTTGTGCATAGGTTTGCATATACTATTGTTGCTTATTTTGTAACAAAATGTTAGAATATATTAAGTACAATGGAAAATAGTAAAAAATTAGTCTCAATTGATTTTATCATATTTTTTAATGAACTATTTCATGCACTTAGTTATCAAATACATCCTAAAAAAACAATAACAAAAAGTTTTAAATCTATTAACTACAAAGAAAGCATTTAAATATATTATAATAATGAAAAACAGAAAGCTAAGAAAAGGACGTTATAGTTTAAAGGTGTTAGTCAATTTCACACCAGACATTTGAGAGAAAAACTTTAATCGATAAATAATGCAGCTACAGTATGAAATTGTAAACACATATTCTATAAAGCTGTATAATTAATATGGGTTAATAAAAAATATGGACACTGGTCTTTTTTTTAAGATACTGTCCACCATTGCTATTTGACAACTCTATTTAAAATACAAATAAGCATAGAGTGGGTATGAATTTGATTTAAAAAAAGGTAAAAAAGAAGTACTAATGTCCTATTTGCTGTAATTTTTTTCACATCTGTTTTCAAATGAAAAATTAAACTTTGTTTTAATTAATTGATGAAATTACTTCATGCTGCAAAGTGTACTGTGCAAAATAGATATTATCTCATTTTTTGTGAATAAAACTAAGGAGGTAATTTCAGTTCTTGCAAGTTTTGATTGTTTGAAAGGAAATCTGTTATAATGGATTGTTGGAACCATTTATACGAAGGTTGATAAAAATAAGTAAACAAGACGATTTGGACAAATAAAGGGTACTGATTATTCAAATAATAATTTAAATATAATAGAACAGCATAAACTTGTCAACAAATTCATTCAGTGTGATTATAAAATCAAAGGTTGGTGTTCTTTGAATATTAGTTTCATGGGATGCCAGAGAAAAGATTGTTGCATCAAAAGGCATCGAATTTTCTCTTTGCATTGCAAAAAATTCTATTTTTAAAAGCTGACTAAATATAGGCTGAAAGTACTTAGTCATAAAACACAATTTTCGCAACTAACAGACTTTTAACAAACATGATAAAAAATATTTTGGTAGAATTCACTTTAAAATATAAGAATTCATTTTAAAATGATAAGTAACCTAACAAAAGAATATAATCTATTGGTTTGTTTCTTATTTAAGACAATGTAATTTACATAGTTCAATGTAATTTTTATATCAAAATGGGTTGGTTGGTTTTGGGGTTTTATGGCACAAGGGCCATATTTGGCAATGTTGCGCCAGACACGACATACAATATGAAGTAATAGACACACACAATGTAAAGTTTTACTGACACAGAAGAGAAATATACCCAGGGAGGAATGCATCTGGGAATCGAACCTGCACTGCCTACCACTTGAAGGTTGCTAACGCCGGCCTGTATATCAAAATGGGAAAAATCTTACTGAAAAAGTATGAATCTGTTCATTACATTCAAGGTGAATTGTTTTCTGACCTGTATTTCTACTACATGTGTTTCTCAAAGCTGTTCCTCTCAATGAGTTTTTATGAGAAAAAATTACCTTAAAATGATTAAAATTTCAGAGTTGATATTGTTGGATTCATCAGAAGTTTAGATGTATGACTAGAATTAAAGTTTTTCATTCTAGTCATACATGAAACAAAAAAATGGTTCAACATGCTTACTAAACTTAAAACATGTAGTAATCCTATGTGTCATTACTATATTATTCTCTGAAACTTCTATTAACCCCTTCGGGTACGATTTAATTAAAACTATATTATTGATTTGGATCATATTCAGCAGTAACTTTAGTCACATGCCGAGTGTAGCTCGTTTTTGTGCGGTATTGCATGAAAAACCAATGACGAGCTAGTCTCGTCATTTTACAGGAAGGGGTTAATTATTAAAGTGTTGTCTTTAAAAACCCTGTTTTTTAGTTACATATCAGCTCTGAATTCATCCAACTTAGTCTCCTTTTCAATTTTCAAAGCTTAATTTAAACTGGCACCCTCCTGGTGTTTTATTGTTCCTTATTGCTTAGTTTTTTTAGTACCTTGATGCTGTAATTAACTAAAGCACTTATTTTTTTTCAGGATCTTTAGAGAAAAGAGCAAGTCAAGTTCTTTTAAACTGTAAGTGCTTAATTTCCTTTTTAACCCTAATTGTGTACTTACATTAATGCTAAGTACTAGGAAAAGTCATTCCTTCAGGGAAGTGAGATTAATGTATTAACTAAGACTTAGCTAATATTTTAATCGCAAGGTTTGTACCAGTATGTTCTGTGCATAGTTGACTATTAGTTTTTATTTGGGAGGAGAATGTGTACCAATGATAGAATCAGTCTGTTTAGAACACAATTTTTTATTTTGTAATATAATCAGCACAGAATGTATAATAGGTATTTTTTGCCAACCATAGACCATTTTTAGTAACTCCATTGACCTTTACTGATGTTTTAGATAATATTGTAATTATTGATGGAAGTACAAAAAAATTAACTAATAGTTACATTAAATGCCTTATATATATGCCTTTATTATAATGAATAACATTAATTAACCCTATTGATAATTAAAATTATCCCATTTAATATTTTGTCCATGTGTTTTGTTGACAGTATAATAAAAGGAACTGAGTAACATTTCTTTTTTACAGATTGGGTATGGTTAATTATGACTGAATAAAGTTTTGTTCCATTGTAATATTGAACTCAATACAATTGTCTATCTCCGCGTTATGAAGGCTTAAGACTTTAGAACAATTTGCTAAATAGAATTCCTTTTGAGACTACCTTTTAAAGTTGGCCGAAATGTACATATACTGCCAAGAAATTACCCATGTCTCGTGATATTTTGCAGAAAATAAATAATTCATTAAAATTTAAATCCTAAATAATATATCTGCAATAGGTAAAATATTGGAACAAATAAATACAAACAGAAATGAAATTTTGGTCATTCTAAAATAAGAAGTTACGTAACCTTAGAAAGGTTTTGTTTTATATATTATTTATTTTTATGAAAACAGAATTCTGCAAACCATTGCTTATTCAATCAAACATTTAAAGAAAGTTGGTCGAAATATACATACATATACCACCAAGAAATTACCCATGTCTGATATTTTGCAGAAAATAAATAAATCATTACAATTTAACTCCTAACTAACATATCTGCAATATGTAAAATACTGGAAGACATAATACAAAAAGAAACGAAATTCTAATTCTTGAAAAAATGCAGAATTCTGAAGAAGAGATGTGCAAGAGTATCGAATTTAGACTTCCTGAATATATTCTGAAATAGAACAAAAGACTTTTGAATGATATTGATAAAGACAATAATGATTTGTTTCAAAAAAACATTTATAATACTTGGAAATGTTTAAATATGACCACAACATTTCGCTGTCAACTCAAATGCACAAACACAGAATTCTAAATCAAATTATATAAAAAGTTAAACATTAATTTCTGGCATTGCCAGATACTGAGTAGCAAAATTACGCTTTTATGATCAATGAGTTTTTCATTTGGGCTTTTTGTGTTCCATTACAAAATGTAAGTTATGCAAAATTAAATATTTTAAATATTCGTTTTTCATCAATCAAACATTCATGAATTATTTATATCATGGGAAGAAATAAAATGTCAATTCAAACATAAATATTATAATTTAATCTGTTTTGGAAAAAAAATTGTTTTTCGAGCAATACTGGGTAAAACAATTTTATTGGAAAATTTGATTTTTGTTCAATACTGGGTAAAACAATTTTATTGGAAAATTTGATTTTCGATCAATACTGGTAAAACAAATTGAGCTGCTTACCGCAATCGTTTTATATGCTAAATGTTATTTCTATGGCAATTTCAAATTGTTTTTAGCCCATTCTGCAATATGTAAAGGTTGCTTTCAGGGTTCTGACGTGTAAGAGTACCAAATTTGGTGTGGATTGGTCAAACGGTATAGATTTGTATGGAGAACATACACACACATCCATTTTTATAGAGATTTTTTTTTAAGAAAATGGCAGGGTATGCTAATTTAAATCAATTGACTTTTATTAAAATATCATTGATTTAAATCAAAATTTTAAATTTCATTTTCCTTTCTGTGTATTAAGTTTATTGAAATGAAATAACTATGAACAAAATGTATGTTATTTTATTTAATTAAGTTAAGAACTAAGTTAAATATTCTATTTTTCAGAAAAATAGACACTTAGTCACAATGAAAAATTTTCTGCAGTCAAAAGCATTCCAATTTTGCACATAAATCTTTATAATTGGGAATATTAATATTTTCATTTTGTTTTGGGAAATATGTTGGTTAATTTTTATTTAAATTGAATTGAAAAATTTTATGCATTGCTCCCTAAGAATTCTTTAAACTGCTAGCATAACTATTCTGTATTTATGGAATTGAAGTTTGGAATGTAAATGTTAATTCGCCCACCTGATAATTGAGTATGTTAATGAAATAGATTATGGATTGAAGTGGAAAGATATTTCAATGATTATGATGATTTTTTATTGCAAGTTCAAAATTTCACTCAATTGACATGTTCTGGGGAATACTATTACACTTATTCTATGCTCTTCATAGAGAATAGCTTACCTTTTCTATGTTGTGTACAAACCCTTTGTGTGTGTGCTTGGAGTATCACTAAAATACTTAAAGTACTTGATAGGCATATTTGATTTCAATTTATGTATATTTTCATGTTGCATCTAATTTTTAAATTTTTTCTTACAAAATATATTTTTACAAATAATTACTTTTCAAGCTAAATTTTAATGAGAAGTAGGAATTTTTTCATGAATTTTGGTGCAAGGGTTTCTTTTATTTTCTATTGCTGATATGATTTTCCTCAAAAACAAGTCTAACCAATTAATTACTTTATAAAAATAACTAAAAAAATTCTATACATATATGTAATGCAAAAAATCTGAAATTTGTCTGATTTTTGAATAATTTTATACAAAACTTTATTTGGTGGTAGTGGGATGTTATTTATCTAGTTCCAAAAAATTTCGTTATGGGTTAAAATCAAACTAATCTGAACCACTCAAGAACCAGATGGGGAAACATTGCTTATGCATGGCATTTGCCATGCTGTTCTATTTATCATGCTCTCTCTCTATGCTATCTCTTTGCTATTTCCTATATCATGTTTTAATCTTTCAAAAATTTACCATGCTATATTTACTAATGTTCATAATAAATACAAATGCTTAACATAAATCGAAATTAAACTGATTTGTGTGTCCCATATCCAACAAGTTTAAACTTGTATGGGCAAGGAATTTATTAAAATCATAAAAATCCGATTTAATAAATTTTTTTATATTTAAATCAAATCGATTTTTTCTATTTAAAAAAAATCATGATTTTTTCATACCCTGGAAAATGGGAATTTGCAGTTCTGCAATAAGAGTGGACATAGGGGGTCCATTCATTGTACCCTGAAATAAAACACATTGTATATTCTTTATCTTTATGATCTGAACATGGGTAATTTGCTGAAGGAAACAAAATGTAAAAGGATTTTTGAGAATTCATAAATGAAACTCAAATGTTGGTGGCAGAAAAGTTTTGCTACATAAAAAGCTTTGATGTATGGAGATTGTATTTTATGTTAAATTTCATGCATTCAAGGTTCTATAAAAATATTCTTTAAGTAGAAATGTGATATATTGCGAAATCAGTATTTTTATGTATTAACGTTCCTATGGTGGCGCCTCTGGAGTAACACCAATGGTGGCATCATATCTGAGATCCACCACCGAAAATCGATCATATAATCACAAATACATATATTGTTTGGGAAAAGGTGATAGAATAAATCAGATGTATTAATATAAAACTTTTAATTGAAAAAATATCAACTTAAACATAAAAAAATTTCTTGAACAAAAACTTGAAAAATTACTCATTGTAGAATATGTAATTGTATTGTAGAACGAATGACTCACTTAATTGCACTTGATATCACCAATTTCCTCATGACTATGCGAGCGTGGATCTCAGATCCAGCGCCACCATCGGAGTGTTAAGAGAAAGTAATTTATGCAAACATAAAGTTCTTTGCCAACAAAAAATCTACTTTTTAGACCTAAGAAACTCATGCGAACAACTGAAGATGATTTCTTTTCAAATGAATTTCATGTTTTGACGGATGCTGCAGCAAAAGCTGAAAATGTGTGCAAGTATGACATGGATGATTTGGATCATGAATGGTTAAACCTTTTCAATGAGAAACGTGATGATTTAGGTTTGTTCAGTTTACTTGTTACTTTCAATCAGAAGTATAATTTAAGACGATACCAAACTTTAAAATTGATTTGTATATTTTTAAGAATAAGTTTTGTAGACGTTTATTTTGACAAAGTAGTAAATAAAGTGAATTCCTAGTTAAAAGAATATTTTCAAAACTTTAGTAAGTGTAATTCAGTTGGGTTGTATTATCAAATTACACGCATTTTTTAAAATTTCCATCAACTTTAGCACTTATCAGTTTCATCTTAGTTTTGCAGCTGATTTTTCTCTTCCATTTTAGTTATATAGTTCAATAAAACTGTTTGTCTAAAACTTCTGCAACCATTTGATTTCTTATGTGGATGATGCCTAGATCTGCTGATACTAATTATTTACTGGCATACAAGTAAAAATAAACTAAATATGTGTAAACCATTACTGGTGTGCTAGTTCGAACCATGCATGTATTTACTGACACCAAAAAGTACATGTTTTCTAGCTGTACTGGTGCCAGTTTTTCTTATGCCAATAAGAACACCTCCATTAAATCTATGCCTGTGTAGACCTATTTTGGCACTTCATTATGGAGCTTGCTAGTTGTCGTATTAGGGATTCAATCACCCTACAGATGGCGCTAAAAGCACCGTCAGAGTGTGTTACGATCGAACAAGCATATATTCGGATGATACGGTCATGGAGTGGTCGTGTAGGACGTTCCTTGGTAAATTGTAAATATTTTGTTATATAATAAATGTTTGTGCTGTCTGCATTGCCTGAGATTTGCTGATAACCCATTAAATAGAACCAGATACGACACTAGTCTTGCTCAATCTTTGCCTCAGTGTGTTTATCAAAAAAAATCATACATTAAGCAGATTTATTACAAATTAAATATGCTATACTGTTTTTAATTCAAATAATAATTAATTCAAATTAACATGTCTTAAGTCTTCCTTTGAAAATTGGTTAAAATTTTATAAATTCATTGGTTTAGTTAAGTATGCTGTGATTGAATTCAATTTTCTATTCTGATTTCAGGCTTATCACTTGTTGATGAAGACACTATGGAGAGAATATTAGAAGATTTTGAAACTCAAGTTAGTGTTTCCATTGCATTTTTTAATTTTACAGTGTGCTGTACATTAACCTGGACAAAACTGGGTTGTTAAGTGCAACATGCAATTTAATTCTTCAATCTTTTTCTTATATTTTAGACTTTTGATTAAGTGTTAAATTTTATTATGAGTTTAATTTCCCTTGTAAACTTTCTTATTTGAGATTAATGGTATATCTGGTTTCAGTTATTTATAATGCTTTTAAAATTTTTTAACCAAAATCTGTGTCAAGTGAAAATGCTAAAATTACTATCAAATAAATTAAAAAGAAATTTTATTGGTTTGAGAAGTGGTTATAGGGATCTTGATAAATATTTGGCAAATCTGCATTTTGCTTTCAGGTTTTCCTTGTTTATAATCATCTGGGAAAGCTACTTTTTACTAAATAAATTGTTAAATTTTTTATTTCTCTCAATACCCCGAAATATTTAATTTTGTTCATACTTTTATAATATGCACACATTGCAGCATATATGCTGGAAGTTACCTTTATCACTTTTTGCTGATAAATAAATTACTGTGATTGTTAATAATTTCCTTTTATAGTGTTCAAATCGTTTTCAAGATGCACTGAAGACTGAAAAAGGCTTGGGTATTGAATATGATGAAGATGTTATATGTGATGTGTGCAGATCTGTAAGTGTTCATTTGCAAAATGTATAGATATTATATTCAGAGTGTTTCTCTACTTACTGAATTTTCTACCATAATGTATGTATCATTGTATTGAGCAATTTTCTTGATTGTAAATTTCAAGAGAAATAATTTAATATTTAGCCTCTCAGCTCGCACATATTAGTTTTTTGAATTTTGTAATAAAAATATTATCTTTGGGTTTAAGTTTAGAAAAATAGTTTTTCAAAACTTAAGTTAACTCTTAAATTTAGAAAAATATTTTTTCTAAAAATATATCACAGAAAAAAATATTTCTGAAGTTCTGCTAAGATGCAGTGTTAATTTGAACAGCAAAATGTGCAGTTTCATCAATGCATTGCATATAAAAATAACAAAACATAAGGCAGAAATCTTTAAAAAACCTTTTAGGTGAAGCAAAAACTACTTTTTATCTTTTTAATATATGATTTGTTTTCTTAATAACTGCTGAAACGGGAAGACTGGCGCCAAAATCATTTATCTCCCTATTATGAATGATAACATCATGTGTGGATAAGCCAGAATAAAAATAGAGCCTTTTTAATACTTGTTTTGTTAATCTTTATTATTTACCCAGTACCCAACCGTAAAACTGTAAAATAATGGGTTACTAGAATATGTGTGCCCATATTGTATTTTGTTTGCAATATTCATGAAAACTTGATGGTGTTTGAAGGTGTGTATATTACATTGAAATACTTTAATTTGTTTTTGCATGAAATGGATCAAATTTTCCTGATTAAAAAATGTTTAAATGTGTGGAAGGCATCTTAACAGCACTTCATTGTGGAAGGTAAAGATGTTGTTTTGAAGCTTTATTAGTTGTTGGTACTGTGATTTGGGTTGGACGGGATGTCACATGATTGCATTGCATGAATTTTGCCAGTCCTATGGAGAACTATAGGTTAAATGTAAATTTGAAAATTTTCATTGTCCTTAATTTTGATGACTGATGTGACAGATATCCTTCCTTTCCGCCTATGAGCACATTTGGTCCAGTGAGTAGGTGTACTGTTAATGTTGGTTGCTTTAAAGTAAGTTTGCAACAGAAAGGCTAATTAGACCAGACAAGAATTCACAACTTCAAATGGCTCATAATGGAGCATGTACATCACATTTGTCATGGAGAGTTTGGACAGTAACAAAATTTTTTTTAAATTTTACTGTTCAATTTTATGTGATCCTGTTGTATGTGTTCTTCAGGACTAAAGTTGTTTTTTATGAAGATAGCAAAAAAAAAACTTGACCCCTGAGAATTATTTTTGAATTTGATTGCATACTTATATGTAAAATTAAATTTTGTTTCCATAAAGTTAAGGATTGTTAAAAGTAACTGAACTTTTGACCATTCAGAGGAATAGCACTGGAGAAATCTTGATGCCACGTTTAACAATTTGCTGTGGAAAATTTATGTTTTCTATCTATTCTAATTGTTAAACCAACCTAAATTTTTATTCTGTTGAAAACTTCACTACTGGTATTTGTCAAACCTTGCTTGTAGCAAAAGAAATGAATTGTTATCTAAAGATTCGTACCTGATTTCTAAAACAACTTTTTAGCTATGCTTAATTTTCTATGTTTTATGTAATTGGTTAATTGACAAAACAAGTTGCATCTGCTTTGTAATTAGAACTCACTAAAGTGCAAAATTTCTGCTTTTTCTTAGTAAAACCTAAATTTTTGCATGGTGGGTAGGCTGAATTTATGTTGCATTGAAGCAATACCATGGGCTTTTAGCTACAGCCCGGGATCAATCTCGGGGCAAGATCCAAGAATTTTTGCAAGTAAACTTGCAATTGTGATAGAAGTTTTGCAGTGTAATGGTGGTTTGCGAAAGAACTGATAAATTGCCTTTGACTTATTGTAGAGAATGCCATCTGGTTTATTGTCAGTAGTTATCTATCATTGTGAGAACAAATTATCGTGATTTCCAGTTTAGTATAATATGGATGTTTTGTAGCTGTGTGGTCATTTGTTGCTTACATGTATAAAGACAGAACTTCAAACTTGAGAAATTTACTAATGGGTACTATTGCTATTTAAAACAGCACGGTATTCAATTAACTATCGCAGTTGTAGATAATTCTCCCAAATATCATAGCAAAACATTTCTATAATCTAATAACTTAAAGTGATATTTTTGTTGAAACCTTTAATAACCTAAAACAGTTTGAAAACCTAATTTATGATTTAAAACCTAATTTAAGATTTTTAGCATTTAAAAATCTGGGGGCTAATTACAAATATTGTGTTTCTGCTTTAGATCTTGTGGGTGTATATTGATATTAGTTATGAGCTTATTGTTCCATTCCAATTTTAGCCTGACTGTGAGGAAGGAAACGAGATGGTTTTCTGTGATTCTTGTAACATCTGCGTTCATCAGGCTTGTTATGGTATAATGGCAATTCCGGAAGGCAGCTGGATCTGCCGTCCTTGTGCCTTAAATATTAAACCTACCTGCGTTCTTTGTCCGAATACTGGGGGAGCCATGAAGAGTACCAAGTAGGTTTTCAGTTTTCGAATATTAAAAATCAAAATAATTTGTATTACAAATTACAACTAGAAGAACCACACATAATATCTGCACTAAAGTTAATTGCTAACATCTATTCATGGCAGTGTCATTATTCACATTTCATGTGTCCAAATGAAATAAAATTAGTTAAAATATAAAATGACATTTTAAAAATGTACTCTTACTGGTGTTAATTTTATTTTCAATAAAATGCATGGTAAGAAGTTCACATTTCTGTCATGTTACCGAAGTTAGCTTTTGAACATCCACTTCAATTACATCTCAGTGTTCTAAGGTGATTTTATATTCTCTTACCTTAAAACGTATTTTCAGGTTTGCTCAGATTTTCTTTTCTGTGCTAATTTCTCTTTCAAATTTCTCATTACCTTGTCCAATCAGGCTACTGAAGAATTTCATTAAAGAGGCTTGAGCTCTTCCATGCAGTTCTAGCAATATTATGCAGCTCGCAGCTCAAATTAAGCATATTTAAATTTTGCAGCAAAATTGGCGAATTAATCTCTTGGTTGATTTAATGTTTATATCCATTGGGGTTGTCATTTGACAATAAACACGACATCGGTTTCTGCGGAAGATTTATTCAATCTAACCTTAAGATCATTAAAATTTATAAATATTTTTTGTTGGGGCTTTCATATTTTGAAATGTCTGATTTTAGTTTTCAAGTATCAAGATGTACACTGAAAAAAGTTAATGTTTTTATTGTTTTAATCTCACTAAATTTTAGATAGAATGGTCTAGTCACTTTTTGTTTCAACAATCCATGACTATCCAAATTTGCTGTGCATTACCCAAGTTTCTTTTAACAAAATTTGTTGCATAATAGTTCTATTCTCATTTATGTTGTGCAGTAATGGAGAAAAATGGGCTCATGTTAGCTGTGCATTGTGGATACCAGAAGTTAGCATTGGCTGTCCTGAAAAAATGGAACCCATTTTAAGAATTTCACATATTCCTGTAAGTTCAAATAACCTTCCTGTAAGTACTTATAAATTATAATGTTTTGTAATGCATTTAAACTTGTCATCTTGTTTTACATTCTGCATTTTGACTTTTATAAAAATATTTCTATTAACAGTATGTAATTTTATTTATAGGCTAGTAGATGGGCTCTGATATGTTCGTTATGTCGAGATAGAATTGGGGCTTGTATACAATGCTCTGTAAGTTGATTTTTAGAATTGATTAAAGATCATTTGTGTATATTTGTAGCATTGAGGAAAGTATGTAAGTGTATATTATAAAATGTGTTTACTGTGTCTTTCATTGTTTTAAATTCAATGAAGATTCACCCACTCATTGTAATAACACTATATTATCTTGTAACTTTATGCTTTTTTTAAAAAAGATAATGATATTTTTTATTGGAATTTCCTTTTCCTTTCATCGTTTATTTTTAAGATTCTGATTTTCATGCTTATTTTAAAATATTTCTGAATGTAATGTTCTTCAAGGTTTTGTGTGCTTATGTTTTTATACTATATTATTTTTAAACTTATGAAAATTCAAAATTTTAAAGAATGTTTTAAACAATATTGATTCTTAAAATTTAGTAGGATAAAAAAAGCCAAATTTAGCTTGAATATTTAATAAATGTTTAAAAAGAAATAAAGGATGGGCATATGCTGTCCAGAGCTTGGGTGTAACTCTGGTCCACCTTATATTTTTGTTGGTCCATTTTATAGTTTTGGATTAAAAAACAATTTTATGAAAAATTGACATCTGCTATCCCATATCTACAATTTAAATTTCCAACAATGTGAATTAGAATGTATAAAATTTATTGTGACAGATTAAACCTCTGGAAGTGGGCCAAAGTTAATGCCATGATCTCAGGCATGGTTGATATGTTTGTAAATATAATGGATTTTGATTTCTTTTTGATTGATTTTAAAATAGTTTTCATTTCAAAATCTGTATTTTCTGATAATCATAATTATAAAAATCAGTGGTTGAATTTTCTAATTATTTCTATCCTTTTAAGTAGTTTTTAGAAATGTTGATTTCTAAAAACTACTTAAATGATTTTAGAAAAGGTTAAAACTTATTTGATTCCCGAAATTAATAAATTATATTTTAAAAAGCGAATATCTGTTAATCATATCTTGAATTTCAAAAATATTTTATACACAGGTGAAACAATGTAAAGTTGCCTATCATGTAACTTGTGCATTTGAAAATGGATTAGAAATGGAAATGAAAACCACAGCTCTTGAGTCCAGTGAGGAAGGGGTGAAAATGCAGGTTCGGTGAAATCCTTTCTTAAATTTTCTCAAAGTTTGAGGTGATGATTACTTATTTTTAAAATGATTTTATTTTCTTAATAGTCATACTGTCCAAAGCATAGCAAAACAGATCATGCTGGTGAAAAAAGTCCTATACTAAAATCTACCAGGAAGGCTCGTAAAAAGAAAGACAGAACCAAAGATGCTGAGAATGAAGTGGATGAGCATAATGCCCGTTTACAAAAGTAAGAACATTTCAGTCATAAAATTTAAAATAAAATTTTGTGAAACATGCATTAAAAATATGATTTTTAAAATCATGCATGTGTAATAACTCAGTCAGGATTATTGGAAATATTTTACTCTACTTAATATTTCGCATTTATGTATTTGCTTTATATCAATCACTTTTATTAGCTAAATTTACTAGTTATTTATTTTATCTATATTTTGCTGAACTTTCATTGATGTTGACGTGACTGATTAGAGTATCTAAAAAGTATTAACCAGAAGTTGAGTGCCAAAATAATGCACACCAATCAATGTTAAAATGTGTATTTTTGAAAATTTAAAGTAACACCAATTTAATACTTTAATTTTCAGTTTGACCAACTTTTTACAAACTATGCATAAAAGTATTTATTATTATGCAGTTTTACTCACAAGTTGCATTTTTTGCTGTTTTACGATTTGTTTTTCAGTTTATGAGAAAATGTGAAAAATAATTGCAGCATAGTTCTCCTTAAAACAGAATTGTTTGTTATTTATTTCTGTGTGTGACAAACAAATGCTTTGAGGTGTGTTTCACTGCAGTACAATAGTGTGGAGGAGACAAATGTGATAGAACATCAGAGGAGATTAATTCCCAAGTATGGAAAGTTTAGAATGTGATTTCTAATTGCAAATATGTTATAAACTGTTTAGACTTCAGAATATTTTTGTTATTCAATCCCCCAAATCAGCTTATTTCTAGGAAATGGAAGATTTAGTTTAAACCGATGAAGAAGGCCACTGCTTCAGCTCTAAGATATTTTTGCAGAAGAGAATATTAGCTGTTTATATAATTTGTAGAAATTATAGATCTAAATTATCTGTGTAATGGTATACTGATGAAAATTGTTACATCTATGGAAAATGTGTTTTCCATATATTTTTTATTAGGTGTATAATATGTTATATTTCTTTAAAAAGCTTGGAATGTAAAGAGTAATTTTGCAGGCGGCCTGTTTTCCAAATTTATGTAGGATTAAGGTTGTAATTTCTTAAATCAAATCCTCAATCAATAATATTTATTTGTAAAAACTTCAAAGAATTCACACACCACCATTTTGTCTAAATTTTATTATCCTAATGATTTTTGAATGCAGAATGGATGGTTCAGTGATGTCAACACCAAATGAGTGATTTATTTAGACAGATACTGCACAATAACTTTAACTTTTTCAAAATCATAAAATCTGACCTCAAAGTCTTCAATCACCTTTTTAATTTCTGCAGCGTATTTTCAATGTTATAATTACAATTTTGATGCTTTTGTAGGTGATCGGATGGATATATTTGGAAAGTGATTCAAATTGTTTTGTTGAAGATCTTCTATTAGCAAAATAAATTTTGTTTTGTATGCATTAATGCTACTGATAATTTCAATTATTGTCTTGCTTTTTCCTTGCAATTCTAAATTGAAATCACTAATTTCGATGTGAAATCTGTAAGAAACGCTAAATCACAGCCAAATTTCATCATTAAATTTGCACATTCTTGATCTTGCTCTTCCAGAATTTTTTTTTATCTCAGTTAATAAATCACGAAATCGTTGCAGAAATTTACTTCTACTTAGCCACCTACATCGGTATGTAATAATAATTCTGGCAGTCCTTCAAGTTGCAATTGGAAGAGACATTGTTTGAAGGAATTTCCTCGAATGGAATTAACAATTTTGTATGCTATGTCCATAATTTCTTCTATATTTAATCTTTTGCTGGCTAACACTTGGTGAATAATGCAGTGGTAGGTAAAAAAACTTAGGAATTTGTCATCATTTTGGCATAAGAGTTATAAATCCATTTATGCAGTCTATCATTGCTCCTGCTCCATTGTTATTGAAATAATTTAAAAAGTGGTAGTTTCAAATTAGTGAGGAAGTTTTTAAAAGAGTTTAATATATCTATACTTCTAGTCCTTTCTTTCAAAGAAATCATACCCAACAATTCTTTAGATGTATAATCTTAAAAACCATACGAATAAAAATAAGCAATTATGCTGTGTCACGTATGTCTGTCGATTCATTAAATTGAAGGGGAAAACATCTATTAATGTCGTTATAACTGTTCTCTTATTTTCACTCATTTTCTCAATCCGCCGTATTACAGTATTTCGAGACAATTGTAGATCTTTAATTGCAGCAATAATTTCAATCTTGTTCTTAAAATCATTAAAAAGTGAATCTGACATTTCCAAGAGTTTCTTTTATAAATTCCCCGTCAGAAAATGGTTTACATTTTTTGCTAAAATATGGCTTACTTTGAATGATGCAATAGTCACTGCATACATGGGCTTTTTAAAAGCATCTTATTGAGCTCTTTCTTAATTGAGCCTTAAGATCCCTAATTTTATTTTTTCCCAAGTCGTTATTTTGTGGATAATCTGTTTGATATTTGTTATGTAAAGTTAAAAAATGCCTCTCCAGATTACCCTTTTTAGTAGTAACGACTACGGAGGATTGCATATTAAACAACAACATTTATCATTCATCATTGTAAAAAAGTAATTAAGTTCCCATTCTTCATGAAAATGATAAGTCTTCGATTTTTTTGGTTTACTACTCATTTTAATGTAAAAGAAGTATACAAGTAGACAATTTTAATTTAAAACCATGCCAGTACCATAGAAAGAAGGTATTTACATTTTTGCACAGCTGTAATGTTAAGAAAAATTGACACTTTTTCTAGAAACGCTAATACAATGTTACCACTATGGTGAATACTAAATACTAAACAAGGAACACAGGAATGCCAATTTATGTATTGTTACACCGAGGATTAAAAGAGAGTGATGAGGAACCTGCTAGATGGTGTGCTGGACAACGAGCGGATGACAGGTGTTTTAGGATGCCGCTCTCCCATTCTCTCGATGGCTGGCTTAGAAGGCGAATTGTCAATGTCAACTATGATACTAAAGGAGCCATGACTGTTTGTTTCTATGAGTCACGACTAAGTTGCATTTTCATGTTGAAATCGTCTCCTGTTGGCTGTGATCGACCAAAAATCGCTTCACGATTGACCGGTCTATCGCGATTGACTTGTTGGCCATTCCTGCCATATAAAATGTAATGGTAATGTTTTTATTTGTTAACTTTTGTATGCAAAATATTTTATATGCATAATAAAGAAAATATTTTATAAAAATTTATAATATATATATATTAACTAGTTGATTTTGTATTAATCTAAAATTACCTCAATTATATCTTTATGGTTGGAAACAAATGATGTATTTAACATTTTGCTACTCCACTTACTAGCTTTTTCTTTTCCCTTTAAGAATTCGCTCACTGGAAGCCCAATTCCATAAATATGTTAGAACAAAGGACACGTCAGACTTACACAATGTTGAGCTTCAAGTTGTTGATTTTCTGTACAATTATTGGGTTTTAAAGAGAAGAGTAAGTTTATCTTTATTACAGAATATTTCATTCCGGTTACACGTTTTCTTCCCTTTTCAAAAGTTGCTCTCTTGCTTTGTGTGCTGGGTATTTTTAACAATTCAACATTTGTTAATTTAACAATTTATATTATAAATCAAGTTTATGAAGTGAATTATATACAACTCTTCAGACTAACTATTATTATTTTGAAGCTTTTCTATTAACAGAAATGCTGAAAATTGAGATGACATTTAACTTTTTAAGAAATGTTTATTGTATTCATGAAACTTCATGCATGTTTTAATTTACTAACACTAAATTCTAAGATTGGTTTCTTCAAATTAATTCCATTTAATGTCTACAAACATTTGTTTTTAAACATTTGAAGTTATAATTTGTTAATTAGTTATCCAGTAAAGCTTATATTTTTTATTTATGATTTCTAGGCAAAATTTAATAAGCCACTTCTTATCACTAAGTGTGATGAAGCTAATCTTCTTATAAAACAGCATGAGAACTTGCTTTATTCACGTTTGAAAATGTTTGTCCATCTTCGTCAAGATTTAGAAAGGGTAAGTACTCAGCCAAGTCAAAGTTTAAAATTAAGCACTCCTACTCTTTCAAGTTATACAGATGTTATTATCTATATTTTTGTTAGTGGCTATCAGCATATGAACAAATAAAACAAATGAAATGTAATTTAATATAACTAGCAGCATTTAAGAATGTCACAAAATTTCATTTCACGAAATACTTAAGATTACCATCAGATTAACAAGGAAAATTTAATAAGAATTGTAGAGTGTATGCCTGCATTTTGTAGTATTTAAAAACTGAATAATGCAACATTCAATATTATACTGACCAACTTTAGTGCACTATGCATAAGATTTGCACATTTTCATACTGTTTTACTAGTTTACATCTGTGTAGTTTTACAGTTCCAACTTTTCTTTCCATTTAATCATCTCAGAACCTGCGTAATTTTAACTGGCCCCTAAAAATTTTGACAAGATGTTTACACACAAAAATCAGTATTCATTTTAAAGGGAATAAAGGTGATTTTAAGTGCAAGATATAAATTCTATTTCTGCAAAATTTTATTTAATCTTTCTGATTTATACCTATGGTTATATTTCTGGATTCAAAATTTTTGTAAAAATCGTATATGATTACGATAATTTTATTATTGAAATGCTTAAATGTCTTTCCTTGAATTTTAAGATCTTAAAACTTTTCAAAATGTCATAATTCTGTTTGTAGATTATTTGAACATGCATTGGTTTTCATTGCTAATTATCACAATTTCTCTTACTAATCTTTCAGGTAAGGAATTTGTGTTACATGGTCAGCCGGAGAGAGAAAATTTTCCGGTCTTATATTAGAGTTAAGAATGATATATTTGAGAAACAGAATGACATCTTAACAAATGAATCTTTTAAGCTTAACTCTAGTGAAGTAGATGAAGTTTTAAAAGCTCGAGTGGGCAGTACTCTGTTTGACAGATTTTACTGTGTGGATGTTGAAGAAGATAAGAAAGAAGATGCAGCCAATAAAACCATCACAAAGCAGCCTAATCCTTATGCAAAAAGCTATGTTAATAGTGTACATACACGCTCCAGGAGACGTACAACGTCTCAGAACTTATTAGATAGTGGAAATGAGAATTGTGATTCTGAAAGCAATGAGATGCCAACCTTAGTAAAATGCAAATCTGAAGAGAACATAAGTTCAAATGATTCATCATGTAAGCGCGATCCCCCAGCTTTTACCCATTCTCCATTTGTTGTGAAAATTGAAACCAAGCAACAAAAAGACAAGGATTCAAAATCCACTATCAAGCCTGAGCTTGAATTATCTGCAATAAACAATTCCATACCGGAAAAGCTAAGGGATTTGGTTGATGATGAAATCCAGAAGACTGAATGTAGTGATCCTGAAATGCCCAAGATTAATTCTGAATCCACCATTGTAAAATCCAAGAAGCATGTTGCTCCTATCGAAACATCAAACAACAAGAATTCTCTTTGCTTGAGTGATAAAGAAAACATCAATGCTCTGAATCCTATTAAAATTAAAAAGACTCGCAGTCAGACAGGGCTCCCTGACTTCAAAAATAATATCAACGATCTTGCTACGCCTAAGCTAGAAATCTTCGATGATGAGGTTTCACTCAATGTCACAAATGAGATTAATAACACAGATGTTAAAAAGAATGCTTTTCGACTCGATAAACGTAGCACTCGGTACCAGATGAGAAGTCGTCGCGGCAGCAGTGAAGTGCCAGAAAGTGACGAGGCATCTCTAAAATCAACAGAGCCCAATGAAGCACCAATCGAACTCTCTTGTCCCTCAACTGATGACGTGTGCTCACCATCCAGCAGTATAGCGAAACTGACCTTTTCAACCCCGAACCAAAACAGTGTGGCAGACACACCACCTGTTGAAAACACTCAGTCACAAACTCCCCGTCGAAGGCGAGGTCGTCCGCGAAAAATAGTCCAAGTGCCCCCTGACATCAATTATTCTGTGATTCATAATGAAAGCATCATCAACAGTGATAAAATGAACTCTTGTGATGGAATCCTGGAGTTGTCGGACTCTAGTGAAAGTACTGGGTTCCGAATGTCCCTTAGGCACAGTAGGGAGAACTCAAACAAAAAGGCTATGGAACACAAACCAAAAAACAGGAAATCTGTTAACAACAACAAACTGGATCACCCTGATGCTACACCTCTCAAGGAAGCCAACAAGGACATGCTGAACGAAACTGGGCACCTTGGGAGCGAGCGTACTCACAGTTCCCCAGAGTGGGATGCTGAAGACGCCCAGCCCCCGAGACTCAGTTCTGTTGAGCAGCCCAATTCAGCCAGGATAATAATTCGATTACGGAAAGATCCTAACAGAGAATCGTGGAAAAATGACTCTTCTTCATCCTCTGATGTCCCCGTGGCGTTTAGGATTGTACGTAATGACCTGGACGTCAACTGTGAGAATTCTACGTCTGATTTCCCATCGGTGATAAATGACTCTCCCCATAACCCAGCTTATTTGGTTGGAGATGATGTTGAAAGCAGGCATCGCTATTCAATGCGTGAGAGAGCCGCTACTCCAAGAAATGCTAAATGTTCATTGGGAAAGAGCTAGTGGTGTCAAATTCCTTAATATAATATAAGCTGGTGTACATATTTTAAACCTGTATAAAAGTGATGAAACCCTGTTGAAATATTTGTAAAAAAGATATTGATTGTACTGAATTGTGTCTAACTGAACATTTTAAAAAATGACTTTTTAATCTGTATAGTATTTTATTTCACCCTTGCTGTTACTCTGCATTTCAGTATTAAGTGTATATATTATAACACAGAAAAACTATAAAAAGATAAAGATATATTAACACACAAAAATAGATTGTTATAGACTTAATCAGGTGGCTTGTTAAAACTGAAATGATTTTAACCTGGCTTCTCTATATCAGTTTCTAAATGATCTAGTCTTATGTGAAGGCATTTTGGTGATTTCATTGTGTAGTACTTGGTTTTCATTTTCAAAGCTATGCTTTTTTGTGCTGTATTTTTACTTTTGAATATGTAATATTTATATGCATTGTACTGCTGTTATAGCTTTGAATAGCATATTCTAAAAAATATATTTTATCTAATATTGGGCTTATCAGCAACTAAGTGAAATTATGCAAGTGCCAAAAGTAATGGAAAATAATATTTTAACAACTAGGCTATTAGTTTTTATCTGTTAAAAAAGTATGTAACATTTTCTATTGGTGTCTTTTAATGCTTATGCTCCCATTTTTGTGTGCTTTCCCATGCATTGCTTAAGTTCAATATTCAACTATTTTTCCAATCATCTTCTGACTTCCATCTTTAATTTTCGCTTCGTCTATTTAAAATCTGAATGTTAGGAAATATTGTGGAAAATCTATTAAAAGATTTATATATTTCTAATTTTGGATTTCTATAATTAATAGCATATTATAATTTCATACCAAATGCATTGTTCTCTTCTGTATCTAATATTTTAATTTTTAACAAAATGTTTGGCATCAACTTGTTAAGTTTATATATATGTAACATATAAAACCTTTTGAAACTATGGACTTGGAGTGATTCAACCCATTATTCATTCCTTAACACTTGAAATGTATTGTTGACCAACTTTAGCCAATTTTTAGGTTTCTGCTCGACAATACAAACAATTGTTGTAATTGTTTACTATAATTGCAATTAAATACTAGTTTCTAAAGTTTATTTGACGAATGAATCTAAAACAAGGTTATTTTATATTTTCACATATTCAAGAATATCTCTACCTTTGATATTGATTTAATTTGTCTTAATGCCATTGATCCACTTAGGACCAAAATCCATTGCTTGCACTGCTTTTATTTTATGTTTTGTGTGCTTGTCCTATTTTGGACCTTGCCCTGCCATAAAACCCAAACAAACCAGCCATGAACATAGCTAAAGCTTGAATTTAGAAAATTGGGTTAACATTGTAAACGATTGATTTGTAAATGTTAAGTTTTCATCCTTCCTTTCACATGTTATTTTAAATTAAGAATTTTTTATACTGCCTGACACATGATTACTAATTTATATATTGCTCTTGTTCTATCTTGGAAAAATATTTTCTTTTAATTTCTGGTGAATTTCAAGAGAATTAGAAATGCTATATTCAAAGTAAAGGACTCTATGAAAGAAATTTTTAATAATGTATTATTTTATTGTCTGACTTATGTTCTTTTGTATGCAATAACTTGTAGTATAAATATTGAAAATATAAATTAGTCAGGTGGTTTAATATGTTCTATGGATTCTTACTAATATGCATAAAAATAATTTTTATTGGAGTACAAATCTCAAAATGTGCTTTTGCTTTAAAATTTTTACAGTACATTTGACTTTAAATAAGAGAAATTAAATTTCTTGCAAAAACTTATGTTCAAAAATGAGTATTGCATCTTGCTCGTTGAGGAGAAAATTTATAATATTAAAAATCTAAAAGTTATACCAAATTAATTTTGAATTTTTATTGGTATGGAGAACAGTTTAATCAAGCAAATTTAGGGATATTATTTATAAATTCCTTAATATGAAATATCTTTGTATATGGTTGTATAATTATTGATGGTGAGTATTCATAATTCAATGTACATTGAAGGTGTACCTACAAAAGAGTTAATTATTTGTTTTACAGAAAAAGTATGTTGCTTTTATCCAAAAATCATTTTTATATCCATCTCACGTTTTTTCAGTCTTATTATTTTTAACTTACTACATTTTTAACTAATTTTATTTTATTCTATGCATTTTATCTGATCATGTTATTTATGTCTCATTCTCCACTGGTTTTTGATTCAGAAGATACACAAGACTCACGTTGATTCATGCCAGTAAAAATTTTATTTTTGAATTATATTAAGTTTACTTTATTAGTTGTAATTTGTTTTTATTAAAAGTTTGATGTTGGTTTAGAATTTTATTTGACTGTAAAAGGTCTTGCAACTGAAATTAAATAATAAAATTTTTAGTATTTAGTTTTGTGTCTTTGTTATCTGATTTATTTTATTGCATGGAGTAAAATCACTAGTCTAACACCAATTCAGTCGATTTAGTCATGTGGTTTAACACTGACTAGAAGTAACAGATCCAGGATTTGATGGACCAATTAGTGCAATGATGCTCAAAGAGGCTCAGAATTCACATTAAACCATAGTTTTTGGTCTCATTAACCCTTTTGTTTATTAAAATGACTGTTAGCATTGACTAATTTATGACCAACTCAATGGGTATTTTTATTGTAACAATTTTTAAGCAAAATGCAAAATAAATTTCTATGTTTAAACAATTTGTTAGAAAACCAACTGAAGTTAAATGTATTTTTGTTTACAAAGAATGAGGTTCTCTTAACTTCAAGGGAAGTATATTATATCCTGAGTTTTCTGTTATTTTTGTTTCACAAAAATTTAATTTATGTAGAATTGAAATTCACTGTTCCCACTATAAAATATTCTTATTTATCTGTTTATATTTCTTCCTATCTATAAAATATTACATCATAGAGCATTCGTGGGAAAAGACTTGCATCTCAGATGAGATTTAAATAATAGTTGATATCAACAAATAGTTTTGACTGCCATTTCCTGTAGTTATTTTTCATGCATATCATGTTTGCATTGTTTAAGTTTGGTTCAGTGGTGTTAAGTTTTATAATAATGACTATTAATGTGAAATTTTAGATTAAATAATGATCTACATTTAGGTTGCAGCTTTTGTGGAAACTTCGGATTCTTTGATAATTTCTGAAGTTAGTTTATAAAAAATATGAATTTATTTCACTTGTAAAAGAAAGATGATAGAAAGTGGTATGTGCTAATTGAAAATTTTTATTTAAAAAATCATACATATCTTTTTAACTTAAATTGTATAGTACAGGCAACTGAATTTCCATGTTTTAGACCATGGGCCATCAAAGGTCATGAATTTCCATGTCATGACCTTTTGACTTTTAGGATTATAAGAGGGTATTGATAAATTTCATATTCTAGTCCCAATGAAACCTATTTTAATCTGGAACTTTCTCTGATTATGTACTTTTTTCGAGTACTAACTAATTTACATCCAGGCAACAATCAGATGTTGATATTCTGCTATAAAAATTAAGTCTTTCCAAACAATTGAACATGGTATTTATGTCATTAATTTTTATTTACTTTAGCAAGAGTTAAAAGTTTTTCAGTTTTGTGTTTGCAGAAAATGTCCATTCTATACTCACTGTTTCTTTGCACATTTAAGTGTTAACATGAATGAATTCAATTCTGTGATTGTAAAAATATTTGAGTAGAACATAAAGTGAGGTGGTTCACTCTGGTTATTAAAAATAAACCATGCACAGAGAAATAACTTGAATAGGACTTACGTGTTTTGCAAATACTAGAAATGAATAATTTTGAAATAAATCCCACACTTGTGAAATCAATCAGCATAATTTATTGAAATTGATCAAACCTTTTACATATACTTTATTTTTAATTTTTCTTGGCTTTCAATTCTAATAAAATAGTATTGGTTGCTCATATTGTGGGATTTTGAGTAAAATTTTTCTAATAATTTTACATCATGTTGAGTGAGAAATAAGAGAATTTTGGCTAAGTTTAATTTAATACTACTCAATCTATTTGATAAATTATTTTTCAATTAAATTATATAACTAAGTTTTATGTTTGTATGTTGAAAGGTTTCAAAATAAAATCCTGGTGGCTTATATATTTTAACGTATCGTCTTCGATACATGCAATGTCTACTATAGTTGACAATTCTTTGTGAAAGTGGTTTTTACCCTTATGACCCATAGGTAATAAATCGCTTATTTCGTTTGAAATACAATATGAAAATCTTTTTGTTACCAATTCAAGTACAAGCGTTTGCTAATTGTTGATAAAATGCTTAATCAGTCTATGCAATATTACCGTAATGTTAACCCAAAGTTCAAATTGTGTTGAATATCTCAATTAAAAATTTTCTCATGTAATTTTTATTTTATGTGATGTATTTATGACCATTTGTATCATTTGTAAATGGTATACATTTATAGTACATGTTGAATTGCATCAAAATTACTATTTCTTTGTGTTAGATGTTTGGGGTTTAATTTATAAAAGTTGAAGATTTATGCTAAAGTATTTGTTGAATTGTACATAAAATAAATATTTCTCTCTCAAAAGTGTTTCTGAATAATAATTAACCTTTCTTTACTGTCTCACTCATTTGATTGACGTCATCTGTGTTGTATCTACTTTTATTTATGTACAATATTTTTTAATTGAACTAAGTGCTTAACCAGACATGCAAGTTTGATTGATACATAAATACTAATAAAAGTGAAATGAACTATGCTGAGTTAGAATATTTGCTATTAACTGTACAATACTTGAATTTATGATTATCGCGACTGATAAAAAGAATTAGGAGTAAAACGGCGAAGAAATACTGTCATCACACCATTTAAGATCCTGGGAATAAGCTTATTACTGCATGCATTCAGTGTTTTATTATCTGTTCTATGAAAATCAAGATTTGCTTATAGACGAACACTTCCCACCATAAAAATCATAACATGAAACAAACTACTTTTTCTTAAGGAGGGAAGTCTAGATGTTTTAACATCTTACTGCAGACTTACCTACTAAGAAATCGCTTCCGAAGTTAAAACGAGTGAACGGAATTCTTAGGTTTCTGAATCATGATTGGTATGCCTGCAGTCAGCCTGGCGTCTTATCGAAAATTGTATATTTGGCAAAAAGAAAATAATTAGCTATAGATTTGTGTGTTATAAACATGAATATGAGTGCTACCAGACATTTAGAAAATTTATAGAATATTTTTAAACAGTTGCTAATTGAATGAGTATACCTCCAGAATTAGTTCAAATGCAAGGAAATTGTCTTTTTTATAAGGTGTTTTTAATCCTTTCTTCGACCGATATATATTAGCTAATATCTGAGGAATTACTTTAATGTAAAAACAAGTAATTAGTTTTAAGGATTTTAAGAAAAAGGTAGAAGTGCACGGTAATTTTTTAATAATTTTATTCAATTACAAATAAATTAGTTAGTAAAATTATTCTATCTTGATTTTATTGTTTGATCAATTATAAAATTGAATTTAAAATCAAATAATATGAATTACTAGATAAGCATGTATGAAAGCAATATGAAAATTTTTAAATTCAAGTGATAGTATCCATTACAAGGATAGAGGGGAGAACCTGTTATGGGGGGGGGGGTAAACATTTACATAAATTGAAATATCTGGGTTCTACGATGTTTTAAATTGTACGAACATTTGAAGGGCTATTTATTCCACTTTTCAATATTTTTAAGTACCTTGTCTAGGTACTGTGATCACATTCTTCCAATCCTAACCCTCTGATAGGTTCATCCTGCAGTCTCTTGACTTTTAACCAGTTTTGATCAATAGAATAATTCCTAAGATTCTTTCAACTAATAGATGTGGTTATTTAGTCATGTGTGTTGTGCAGCAATTCTACTCTACTCAGCTATCTTAGAAATACTGGACATTTTTCAGTTGCATTTTATTCTCTTACAATTTACAATTACAGAACTCATGATGTTACAAACCCAATCCCACATAAAACACTAGGAAGTGAGCGGAGGTGAAGAACAAATCTGAATAAATTGGCTAATTTTGTGAGGTTCATTCATATCAGTCACCCTGATCGAATATAAAATGTCTCAGTTTTTGCGCTATATTTAGCTATACTAGAAACTTTTCAGCTCTGCAGCGATTCGATTGTGGTTTATTTGGTATAAAAAAATCAAACGTTTCGTCTATTTTAGGTATTTTTTAATTAACGTCGCACTGGAGCAACAAAACGGGCTAATGGCGACGGTCCGGAATCAATCCCAAAGAGAAAGATCCGAGGACAGCACGTAATTTTGAACCACGGTCAGATGAGGCAACTCCTGAGCTGGCACCCTACTCCAAACTACCACGCCAACGTGAGGACATTTGAGGCCACGACAGATTTAACGTGTACCAGCCCCCTTTGTACACGACGGTCTTGGGTTGGATTTGAACTCGCAACCCTCCGGTTGCTAATCTTACTCTTCCAACCGGGCTACCACTGCCCTCGTATATTAGAAATTTCTGCAACCTGTTGTGATGTGCGAACGGAAAATATTGTCTGATTTGAAGAAACGTTTAGCATTATATATCTTAAAAGTGTGCCATGCACGTGTTTTCTGCACTACTGATTTGATCATAAATATTTTTCCTGTCCATCTTTGTGCAGAATCGTCTCCAATGGCCCTCTGTGTTGCTCCAGTGCGACGTTAATTAATTACCTACCTTAGTGCAGAATCCTCCAATTCTGATTCACAGCACATGAGTACTGATTCTTCACTAATTGTGTTTATCATGCTTAATTTTTAAAAGCTACGAGCCCTGGGTGAAGTGCGATGACCCATTCGAAACGTGTTTTCATTTCATTTGACGATTTTCCATTATTCTACCTCACGTTGGCGTGGTGTGGAAGTTTGGAGAGTGGGGTGCCAGCTCAGGTGTTGCCTCGTCATCTGATCGTGGTTCAAAATTACGTGGTGTTGTCCTTGTAATTTCCTTTCCTTTTGGAATTGATCCCGGACCGTCACCAAAAGCCCGTTGTGTTGCTCAAGTGTGACGTTAATTGAAATACCCCCACCCCCCATTATTCTACCTATCTAGGGTATTCCACTTTAAAACATAAATACAATTGTCGCGTACCAGAAGGAAAACTATGCCTGTTTTAATCAATAGCGTAGAGTAGCATTCGTGACTGGAGGTACCAAGATCAGATCGAAAGTTTAAAATAAATGTTACTAAGTTTATAAGTCAACTCCATGCACTGCTGTTTCTTTCCCGCAAAGACAATGAAAATCAGTTTTAGCTCTAGGTTAAAAAGGCGTAGTGCCGCAGTAGTCCAGGTGGTAAAGTCGCTGATTAGTAACCAGAGGGTTGTGAGTTCGAAACTCAATCCCAAGACCGTCGTGTACTTAGAGGCTGGTGCATGTTAAATCTGTCGAAGTCTCAAATATCCTCACATTGGCGTGGTGTGGAAGTTTGGAGTGTGGGACCTCGTCATCTGACCGTGTTTCAAAATTACGTAGTATTGCCTTTGGATCTTTCCTTTTGGGTTTGACCCCGGACCGTTGCTCCAGTGCGACGTTAATTAAATACCTACCTTGGGTAATTTCTTTTTAGGATTCTTGTTTTTCATTATTCAAATCACCTAGGGGCTTTGTGGAATTTAACATGCCTTTAAAGGGAACTGAATACTGTAATAAATGTGGGGGGTATTTCAATTAACGTCACACTGGAGCAACACAACGGGCTATTGGTGACGGTCCGGGATCAATCCCGTATTTGGTATTTTTTTTTTTTTCAATTAACGTCACACTGGAGCAACACAATGGGCTATTGGTGACGGTCCGGGATCAATCCCAAAGGGAAAGATCCGAGGACAACACCACGTAATTTTGAACCACGGTCAGATGACGAGGCAACACCTGAGCTGGCACCCCACTCTCCAAACTTCCACACCACACCAACGTGAGGACGTTTGAGGCCACGACAGATTTAACGTGCACCAGCCCCCTTTGTACACGACGATGTTTGGCTGGATTCGAACTCGCAACCTTTCGGTTGCTAGTCCGTTACTCTTCCAACCGGGCCACCGCGGCCCTCAATCCCGTAATACATGTGGCTAGGAATGGATTATGTGGAGACGTTGAAAATTCCACATGGCGTCGGTATGTTTGGTATTTGGGGGGGGGGGTATTTCAATTAACGTCACACTGGAGCACCACAACGGGCTATTGGTGACGGTCCGGGATCAATCCCAAAGGGAAAGATCCGAGGACAGCACCACGTAATTTTGAACCACGGTCAGATGACGAGGCAACACCTGAGCTGGCACCCCACTCTCCAAACTTCCACACCACGCCAACGTGAGGACATTTGAGGCCACGACAGATTTAACGTGCACCAGCCCCCTTTGTACACGACGGTGTTTGGCTGGATTCGAACTCGCAACCCTTCGGTTGCTAGTCCGTTACTCTTCCAACCGGGCCACCGCGGCCCTGGTATGTTTGAGGGTCAACGTGCTTGAGAAAATTTATATCGGAGATTTATAATTTTTCAACCAATAAAAACATGAGAAAATTGGCTGTTCGACTTTTTATCGTTTATATCCAGTCGAAAATTGCTTCTACTAATTAATAGCAGTTATGCGTTATTTTAGGAAACTATCATTATTTGTGTTGGAATAAAGAAGACACAATTTTACAATTTATCTTCTCAAAAAGGACTGATCTGGCCCATCTATTGGGTCTACAATCGCTTTAAGAAAATTAATACTTTAATTTTTATTTAAAAATCTTTTTGCATAAAATATTTTTTAAATTTATTATTTGCGCAATTTTTAAGGTATGACCGCTCAAACATTTTCCACATTTCAGTTTGGAAACGAATCCAATCTTCCATGTCTATACATCAAGATTGGATTCAAATTACAAAGCAATTTGTATAAAAAGTGCTTTATTTGGATATTTACATTCGACCTCAGCCATGAGCATATCTTTCGACTTTATGAAATGAAATGAAGATATCAAACAGTGTCTAAACGAAACTCGAAGAACAAAACGTACAAGCATGAAATATTTCAATACTGTTGAACGATGCTTGAATCTTGGCGCATCTATCTATAAGATTTATTCCTAAGTGAGATGGTAACGGCTGGATAAGATTTTACTGATCAAATAATCTGGGTTCGACTGGCACGCTTATCGGGATTCGGATCTTAGACATTTTTAGCTCATAGCGCCTCCTTTGTCGATTGTCGAAATGTGGCCTGTCCCTGCTGTTGTTGGCAGCTATTTGGCAGCACTTGTGGAACACCATGTTCCTTCTAGAGACACACTGCTCGAATGTCCTCATCAGCTTCTTGCCGTAGTTCGAAACGCTGTCATATCCGTAGAAGCCCAGTTTTCGATTGTGCGCCCGATTCTGGTTCCTCAGCACAATGCGGGCGTAGTAGAATTTAGCCACGCAGTGATAACCCTTATCGCCTGCTAAATAGCCCAAAGAACAGCAGGCGACGTCTTTACTTCTTATCAGGCCTGTTTTAAAAGAAAAAAAGTATGCTATAATTGAGCAGCAACGCTGGGGTTAGGTTAGTTGGCCAGGTTATATTTGGCGAAGCTGAGCCAAACAATGTTAAATCATGGACAAACACACTCAAGGAAAGTTTTACTGACACAGAAGAAAAATTCATACAAAGTTACAATAGACGGCCGGGAAAGAAATATCAAGACTTCCTAGAAGATTCTACTCTATAATGCGGTTCTGCTTGGATCATAGCTTTGCTAAAAGTATTCGCATTTTTGTACAATCGGGGTGTATCTTTCTTTGAATACTCTTTTCCTTAAAACGCGAAACTTTTTAACTTCATTTCTAACTTTTTCTGATTTTAAATCCTTTTGTACAGCTACTGGCATTTTCATTAATTTTTCTTTCCTTCTGCATCATTATTTCACAGCAAGACGGGGTACTTTTCTTTATATTCGTCATAATTTATTTATTGTTTATTTTTTTCTGAGCTTCTTTGCCTCTGCAGCTGCATAATATAATTTTATATTATATTAAAAAAAAAAGAACACATTTTAATAAAAATAAATCTATCACAAAATCGTTTGCACTTCAAATTTTAATAGAAAAATAAAAGCCAATTCTTTGGGTACGACATTAATCTAATGATAGGTTGTGATTCACGTTACAAAACTAAATATGTTCTGTCTTTTAAAAGAAAAAGCATCAATAAAAATAATTTTTTTCATTTACTCTTACTTTTCATACTAAGAGGAAAAGTAAAAGTTTTACATTTATAAATTATTCACTTTAACCTATTTATTTGGTTATTATTAATATAAACGAGTGGTGTTGGTGTCAATAGAAAAGTGTCATTAGGATTATATTTGAAACACGTCAGTTTTACTAAAGAACATTTTAAATGAAATCTTTCCGGCTTCGAAAAATTAATGTTAGAAAATAACCGAACTGATACTTTTAAGTTTTTTTCCTTAATGACAGAGTAATCCGAGACCCCTTCACCAAAATATATGGTATTTTTCATTTCAGCTCCTACCAAGCTCTGCATGATATTGCTTGTCACCATTTAGAGCAATGCCTCCTAAACATACCTGTTCTCAGAGGTAACTTGTACTTGGGAATGTTCAGATTTGGTGTAGGTTCCGCACCACTCCCTTCCATTTCCTGGTTATTGAACGTCTCGTTTGCTTCATGATCTTCGTCCAAGCTGCTCAAGTAGTCTGAAATGAACAATGAACGAACTCAGAGTATAATATTTCTGAAGGCGTTTGGCAGAATTAGTTTTGAATATGATTCAAGCATTCCACCAACGACAATCCCCCTCGCCCAGGTGAGACAGCTAACAAGACTTGATTTTCCCCCCAATGTAGTCACCCATAGCCATGCAGATATTTATTTCAGATTGGTACCAAACTATTCTTGCCTTTCCGATCGTGTTCCCCTTCAAATATCTTGAAGTGAGGCAGAACGGAGTTTCCAATGCTTATTTGTCGTGGAACTTTATACAAGAAAAAGTTTTTAACCCTCTGAGCTTCACGAGATTTCCGAGGAATGTAGCGTTCCTTTATTCAACAACACATGATGGATAAATAACCACATCAGTTGGTTGAAAGAATCCTAGGAAAGATTCTGTTGGTCAAAAAGCTCAAAACTGTCTAGATGTCATGCAGGGATGGTATAGGTAGGTTGCTTGAATTTACGCCTCACTGGAGCAACACTACGAGATATTGGTGACGGTCCGGGATCAATTCCAAAGGGAAAGATCTGAGGACAACACCTCTTAGTTTTGAGCCAAGATCAGATGACGAGGTCAACAACTGATTTGCATCCAAACTCTCCATACCTGTTTCCTGGTACTGGCCCAGTTACCATTGTTCAACCTGGTACTGGGACCCAGACTGCAAAGGTGTGAGCCCTGGCGTGTAGAATATAGGCACGAAAACACGGTTCTAACCCCAAAGTACGCATCCCTGCCAGTGAAGACGCAGTCGTTTGAGTTATAAGTAGTAGGTAGACATTTGTAATCCACTCCTATTTTATCTCCTTATTTATTCAGACCTTACTTATCGGACCACCCACGTATACCAGATACAAAATGTTTTCATAATGGTGCTGCCAGTGGCATAGTGTTTATGTAAGCCCAGAAGTCCGACATTGCCTGATAAAAAAGTTGCTAATAGCCATATTGTGTTGCCTCCAGTGCGACGTAAATTCAACTAGCTACCCTGATAAAAAAAAATAATTAGACTTCGGAAAAATTCGGTGACTTAAAAAAAATTGATAAAACCTAAAGCAAAGATGGCAATTGTTTAACGTAATTCTTAGTGAGATGTCAATTTCTATATTAATTTCCTTGGTTTTCCCGGCAAGAGGCCAACCAGGGAATGCAATTCGGTCGCCCGATCATTTCATCCTCTAATGGTTTCTTTCCATTATTTTTTAATGGAGCAACATTGGTTAATGTCATGAGCAATGGGTACCTTCATCTCAAACTTCATACCTTCCCCATGCCTCTGATAGAGGCTAGCATGCAGTTGAGAAAATATGAGTAGTAGATCCTTGTGTAAGATGATGATCTATCATTCTTTCCTCATTGTCCCACTTTTGTAAAAGATAGCCTCCAACACCAAGACAGCAGTTACCGAGAATGGGCACAATTCCTCCGTTTGCACACTTTTGGACTGAAAAGGATTTGTGTCTTTGCAAAAAGGAAACAACGTCAAATGGAGTTGACTTATAAAGTGATCTAAAGATAAGCATAAGATTTAATTTTGTTTGCTTTCGATCCAATCTCGACTTCCCCAGTTATTAATGGTCTCATAAGCAAAATTCTTCCTGTCTAAAAACTGTTAATATATCTGGCTGCCTTAATTAAAATGTTTAAGACCCACCCACAGAGTTAAATAAAACGCAAATCTATAAAAACAATTCTGAATCTGTTTATTTTTACGCACATGCGTCGTAGAAAAATTATAATATTTATGCAAAACAAGCTGAGTTTCTTTTTAGCAGTGCACTTGAAAATGGCGAGTTTGAGTTCCTTGTCTAGATAGTCCGTGAATTTCAACACAGTTGACCTCCACAGTTTGACAGTGTTGTCTTATGGGGACTGATCAAGAATAAAAAAATCGGTAATCGAGATGAACCCGAGTTCGACAAGATCAACCTTATACATCGTATGTTACCGATTGTGATATCTGCTATGCGCGTCTTTTGGGGTTGACCTTTTGCAAGGCTAGAAATGCTAGTTTGATTTTTAAGCGTCTGATAAAGGGGGGATAAAGTGTGTGTAGGCAACTGATAGGACTACTTTGTCGAAATGAAAATGCGGTTATACTCCACAGATTTTCCCAAATTGCTGTTAACCTTATTACGAATTCATAATTTTTCTGAGAGTCGTAACAGCGCACATTTTCGTAGGAGTCATTCACAAAAAATAATATTTATTAACTCAATCGTGGACTCGGATGGAAAAGAAAAACGCGTTCATACATCACAAAAGCATGGTACTGATACTCTATTAGCGTTGCTCATAGTGAGCTCCAAAGAATGCGTGAAGGAATTTTATACTTTTAAAATTTCA
Source organism: Meta bourneti (assembly GCA_933210815.1). Classification (NCBI taxonomy): domain Eukaryota; kingdom Metazoa; phylum Arthropoda; class Arachnida; order Araneae; family Tetragnathidae; genus Meta; species Meta bourneti. The sequence continues at coordinate 29,822,679 of OW119922.1, forward strand.
TATTTCATCTGTTAGTAACTGAAATTGACACATTTTAAAACACTGCAATAAACAGGATTAGACTGTGGCGCTGTTCAGAAAATCTCTCTTGGTGCATTTCCCCCTGGCTAGCAACCTACGAGTTGTAGGCTGCACAGATTCGATTTCTGCAACTGACCCTGGGTGGATTTCTCTCTCCTGTGTCAGTAAAAATTTCGTTGTGTATGGCCATAATTTGACGTTGTGTATGGCCATAACTTGACCAAATATGTCCCTTTCGTCATAAAACCTAACCCGACCAACTCAACTACACTCGACATCGTAGTCGATTGAATTCGTGTACCCTAACTTATAAGGAACGAAGCGAACGTGTTTCAACTCCACTAGTTTTAAAACGGTGTGCTCTAGAGTTTGTAGACCAAGGGTGGGGGAGTCGCTAGGGGGCTACAGGGATACTGGCCCCGGGTGCCAATGTCTAGAGAGTCAGCATTTCAGAAATATTCATTTAAATATTAATGTTTTTCCTGGGAAAAAATATTTTCCCCAAAAAATATTTTTCTAAATAATGGACTTCATGGAATGGTTAAATCAGTGATAATGACTTTTGTCTGATATCATTATTTCCTTTCATTATATCTGTGATAGACATTATAGATAACAGATCCGATGGTGATCACGGGTATAAAGAATAGATCCTCCTTTCTACACTGCTGGCCACCGTAAATGCAACACCCTGAAGGAAGCATGCAAATAATATGAAATTTACAACATGCATTAGCGGAGGTGAGATATGCAAATGATTAGAATTTCAGCGCAGACGCACATCACGCGCGCCTGTGGCGCCACTTCAAAGCGCTATTTAAGGCTTGGAGATTTCGACGATTTCAAGTACTGCAATTGTGTTTTTCTTGTGGTTTTTTCAAAAAAACGATCAATTATGCCTCGTAGAAAACAGCGATCATCTTTTGATCAAGTATCCGAGTTCGACAGAGGAAGGATAGTGGCCTACCGAGATTGTGGATTAGCTTTCAGGGAAATCGGTAGTCGTGTTGGACGAAACCAAACAACTGTAATGCGGATATGTGATCGTTGGATGCAGGAGGGTACGACGGACCGACGTGTTCGATCGCATCCACCTCAGTGCACCACTTCACGTGATGACAGGCATATTGTGCGTATGGCAGTGACGGATCGCTTAGCCACATCACGAACCATAGCACAGCACATTCAGTCTGTACCGCATCATCCAGTGTCTGCGCGTACCATTCGACGCCGATTACAGCAGAGTGGTCTGTCCGCAAGACGTCCATTGCTTCGTCTACCCTTGACGCAGAACCACAGACGTTTCCGCCGCCAATGGTGCGATGAAAGAAGGATGTGGACGGCAGAATGGAATGAAATTGTCTTTACTGACGAGTCCCGCTTCTGTCTGCAACACCACGATGGTCGGATTCTAGTCTGGAGACACCGTGGAGAGAGGATGCTGAACAGCTGCGTTATGCACCGCCACACTGGTCCTGCACCGGGTATTATGGTATGTGGCGGTATTGGATATCACTCTCGCACTCCTCTAGTACGCATTGCCGGTACTTTAAACAGCCAGCGCTACATCTCCGAGGTGTTGGAGCCAGTTGTCCTTCCTTACCTTCAGGGCTTGCCCACAGCCATATTTCAACAGCATAATGCGCGACCACACGTGGCACGCATTGTCCAAGGGTTCTTCGCCAATCGCCAGATTGAATTGCTTCCCTGGCCAGCTCGCTCTCCGGATCTTTCGCCGATAGAAAACATGTGGTCCATGGTTGCTCAACGATTGACCCAGAATACATCCCCAGCTGCCACACCAGATCAACTTTGGCAACGTGTGGAAGCTGCTTGGTCTGCTGTACCCCAAGAACACATCCAAAGTCTCTTTCAATCAATGCCGAGGCGTGTGGCAGCGGTGATCTCCAACAATGGCGGCTACTCTGGCTACTGATTTTGGCAGGAACCACACTTCACAGAAGTCTATAAATTTAATCATTTGATACTTGGTCAACATGTTATCTACAAAATAAATTTTGTTGTGATATCTCTTGTCTTTCTTGGTGTTGCAATTTGGGTGGCCAGCAGTGTATTTAGTTTATTTACTCCCTAACTTGCCAGGGGCTCTTTTTCAGGGCAGAGTAGTGATCATGCAGTACCGAAGACCTTAATTATTTCTATCAGTGTGATATGGTCATTCCGGTTTCTTGTCGTCCAAAGATTCCTACTGGTGTTAATGACAGCAGTAATTTAAACCCACAGATGTACAAATGGTACTCCATTAATAAAAAATATATTGTATAGGATTATGCTGATCAACTGAGCTGTACTTCAACAGCACAGAAAATACCACTCGGAACCTCAAAGTATTCCTACCTTACACAAAAGGTGAATGCAAAGCTGTGTCTTCCATTAGTAGACCACTCGGAACCTCAAAGTATTCCTACCTTACACAAAAAGTGAATGCAAAGCTGTGTCTTCCATTAGTAGAAGTGCAGCTTAGTGCAATTGTCTGGAATCTTCTAATTTAGTTCAGTTACACTAACAGTAGTGTCTCAGTTTATTTATAATTTTTTTCATTCTCGATTGTTTCTCCGACAAATAGGTAGGCTTTATTTCTTTAATAAGTTTCACAATATCCTTTAAAAAGTCTATTTTTGCAAACTCTATTTTCCCATAAATTGTTGAAGATTAAATATCTGACAAAACTTAAAATAGTGATATTCCCATTTTATTGTCAAAATTGATGTGTCCATCCATGATCCTATCTAGATGAATAATGGAAGATGGTAAAATATTGCATGTCTATGGTCTATTGTATTCTTAGAGCATTCCATTTTTCCACACAGCTAAACAAAATTTAAAATTGCACTTAAGAATTAAAAGAAAAAGTTATTTCGCTTTTCCATCTGATCCCAGAAATATATGTGTACATTTGAAGGTATTAATATTAGGTGATTCAAATTCCTTACTTTTTAGCTCTATTTTTCAAACCATTTATCTCTCCGTATTATGCATTTATGATATTTTTAGAATCGTTACTATGTGAATCTAAAAAATCAATGCTATATATTACTTAAAAAGTCAGGAAAGTTTTAAAGTTGTGTATAAATTTGATAAAATTTTGAAGTAACTATTGCGCCCATAAACATTTGTTAGTATAAATTGTAATTGCACCTTTGAAGTAACTTGATGATGGTTATTTCTTGGGAAGAAACTCTAATAGTACATTCTATAGAGATTTGATAACTTATGTAAGCAACAATTTAGCAAGGTGAGATTTGAATACATTATTTGTATGCAATTTTATTCCCTATAAGCATTCCAATTAGTGTTGTACTATGTAAATAATTATATTGTGAATTAAAGTCTTTTTTGTCTATTTTTGTCACACTTTTTGCATGCAGAAGTGATAAATTTCATAGCAATGTGGTAAAAGTATTTTTTTACTTTTTTATTCTTGGCGTGAATATCAATACGTGAATATCAATAAATTGTATTAATGTCGCATTGCTTAATAAACATCACTATGCTGCAATTGTAATAATTACAAAACTGAAAAACCAGTGTATGTTTTAGCATTGGTAAAATTTCGTTAAGTTGATAATTTTTTTGCCTCAAATCATTAGATATCCTCAAAAATGGCTAGCCGAGCACAAAAATTGATTTGTTAGCAAATTTCTCGTCCTGTTCAATGATAAATTTTGTTTAATTTTTATAGTTCTCTAAATGGACTGGGTGCCATGAGGTTAGTGCTGTGGAGGTCAACATGTTCTGTGTTCAAATCCTGGTATGAGCATAATTATTCATAATGGTTCGGAATCCACTCAAGATTGTGGCTGAATTAGACAGCCTTAGCTTCCGGTCTAACTTGCTCTCGTGTAGCAAAAAATGACTAAATGACAAGCAAAATTTAAAAAAATCTATATATACGTAACGAGTACACGATGTAAATTAGGAATTTGGTTATAAAAGTTCGTGTGGTGTAGCGCGTAAAATAAGTTGCCAATTTCTATAAGATCTAAATAATTATGCTATTGCCCTTGCGAAAATTCATGAAAAAGTTTTTTAGAAAAGACTTCCATCGTAGTTGGATGTATAAACGCGAGTTTTCAGCAGAAAAAAAAATCAGATTTTCCGATTAAATAATGTTAAAATTACTAAACTTAGCTAAAATGCTGAAGTTCCCTTTCTTCAATTTAGATTTAATGCAAGAATTTTAATGACTTTTGGTAAAACTTAGAGTGTCGTTATTTTATAGTTGTGTGAAGATAAATTTGTTTTAGAGAGCAAATGTGATTTATCCGTTTCTTGGAATTGTATTAAAAATGAACTGTTTATTTAATTACAATCTATAATTAATTTTGTAAATAGAGATTGATTGTTGAAAATTAATATGAGAATAATTATTATAATTTATCCGCATTATTTCAATGATTTACGTTTTTAAATACAAATTTTGTTTCGGGCAAAAAGTGGGGCATCATTTGCCACGGTCCTAAAAAAGCCTAGCTACTTCTCTGACCAAGGGGCTAAAGTTTAAAGTTCCATTTAAAAAAAATTGATAAATATTAAAGAAACAATATGGGTATTTTTCTTTAATTTCTATTAAATTTTATTTATGCATTCTAATGAGAAACTAATGAATTTTACAAGCGATATATTCATAGTAAAAATATTATTTGGGGAAAAGTGTAGCTCTGAAAAATTGCACTTGTTAACATTACATATTTTGTGTCTTAAAAGTTATTCATGTTCTTAGGTTCTTTAGGGATCTGATTCCATGTTTCATTAGTTTTTCAGTATCTGATATAGTTTTTAGAAACACAGTATACGTAGTCACGGGGAAAAAACGAACCACCCCTCTTTATTCGAGCAATTTTAACAGTAGAGGAAATTCAAAGATGGCGTTCGACAGCAACTACTTCTATAAATTCAAATGCATAAAATTTGCATAAGGGGCCGTCTTCATATTAAATTGAGCACCAACTTCATAATTTCAAACAGAAACCCCTATTTTGACGTACAATTTCAAATCTATATAAAATTTAACTTCAGTTACCATGCAAAATTTCAGGTAATTCCAATTGTTAGTTTTTGCGTTACATTAAATTTTCCTTATTTTGACGATTTTAGGGGGCAACCAAAAGTTTAAAAAAAGTCTGACAAACCTGAGAAATGTTTACATTTTTGAAAAGTGGTTGGAAATTTTATTTACGTAATCTAAAATACATTACCTTTTACCAATTATGTGTCATATACAGTGGCTTCCAAAAGTGTTCGTACACTTTAAAAATTTGTAGAAAAAGCGCTGTAACCTGGAATTGAATTCGAATATAAAGTCCAATACTTTTTCATATCATCTCCATGTGATTCTGAATAAAACCTAACATTCTTTAAAACAATATTGACTCATTTTCTTTTTATAAAAATGAAAATGCAAGGAGGCAGAGAAAGAACACGTCACAAAAGTGATCGTACACCGAAACATTTTCGGATAAATTCATGAATAAAATTATCGTTTATCGCTTTTTTTATTTTTGCAGTGTGATGACATTTAAAAAATCATTTGGCTTTAATCTTTGCTTGCCTACTTCGTAATATTCTATTTATTATTTAAAAATGGCTCGTAGTCGTAAGGAAACAACGAACAGCATTCGAAAATTGATTATTTTTCATCATAGTAGTGGTAAAGTAGTTTGGAATATCTCTAAATTAGTAAATTTATTCCATTCTACGGTGCAGTATGTGATAGAACGCTTTAAAGAAGAAAATCGGATCGAAAACAAGGTAAGGAAAGGTCGTCCGGCAAAGTTAACTCAACGTGATCAGAGGTTTATAATTAGAAAATTTGTGAAAAATTCACGTTTGAGTGCTATAAAAATTTCCACAGAATTTACTGAAAAATTTTCTACTTCAATTTCATCTGAAAGTTTCGACGAGTGCTCAGATCAGCTGGATTAAATGGGCGTTCTGCCCGAAGAAAATTTTTTGTAAGTGCGAAAAATAGAAAGCTTAAACTTTTCTTCGCAAAATCAATGATAAATAAACCCGAAAAGTATTGGAATCATGTCTTATTTGCAGATGAAAGCAAATTTAACATGTTTGGTTCCGATGGGCGTATAATTGTATGGAGAAGAAAAAACGAGGAACTTAATCCCAAGAACTTAGTTGGACTAGTAAAGCATGGCGGTGGAGGTGTCCTAGTGTGGGGGTGCATGTCAGCATCAGGACTAGGTAATTTGGTATTTATTGATGGCATAATGAATCATGCTCTTTATTTAAATATTTAAAAAAACAATTTAAAATTATCAGTCCAAAATTTGGGCATTTCCTACAATTTTACTATGCAAGAAATTCATTTATTCATCGTGAAAACAACCCACACTTCTACCAGTTTCCATTTTAAGTCAGGGTTTTTTAATTTTCTTGACTTACGAAATAAACACACGTCAACATTTTCTGGCCTCCTCTGCAGAAAGAGCTTTTGCTGAATAGGACACCAGAAAGTTTCTTCCAATGATGAGATATCTCGTCCGTTAAGATCTGGTCAGTTATGCTAATGACAAGATACCTCGTCAAGACAACCACCAGGAGGATTAAGTTCGAACGGAAACTGATTTAGCGGATTTCACTCCTACTCTGCAGAAAGAGCTTTTGCTGAGTAAGAAACTGAAAAGATCTTGATATCATCATAATAAAAAAATTGGCCATACCTTGATGACGAAATATCTCCTCATTAGCCAAATTGGCCAGATCTTGATGGACGAGATAACCTCGAAACCATTGGAGAGTTAAAACAATGTTACCTAAGACATACAATAACGAAAAAATGTGACCGTGTGTTTCACTTTTAACCGATGATAATTTCTGTGACAAGATTTGAATAATGTTTAGGTGCATTTAACTCTTTAAGAAATGGCCACTATGTTAGTTTGGGTTTTGTGTCACTTTATGGTCATTTTGTTGACGAAGGTCAGTTAGACCGAGACCTTAAGCAGATCATACATGATGAATCTAATTGAAGGAATATTTATTCACAAATCCATGTTAGAGATTGGTCCTCTGTATTCGAGTCAATAAACATTCAGGCTTTACCATCATTTGCATTTGTGCATTTGTTTAATTCGTGACTTTATGGTCGTTTTTATTTCAAAGGGTTTAAATAAATTCTAGGGAAGCGATATATTGCTGAATCGGTTCTAATCTTTCCATGTCATATGTAGGGAAGTGCATATGGGGCTACAGAAGCTCAAGACTGTCCTTTCTCTCTTTGGCTCAAAAGTGCTATTGTAAGGAAAATGTAAGGGAAAGTGAATGAAAATATTCACATGATTTACAAAATATCTAGTAGCATTTTTGTTCGAAAGTAATGTTATTCATATCTTTTCGAATGAAAGTTCTTTGTAAGTTGAAATAGGGTTCTGAGAGACAACTCTGCAATCTAATGCTCTGATACATCTTGCTTTTTATTAAACTGCTTTCATTTAATGTTTTCCCCAAAACATCGCTGCGAATATTAAGCTGAAAAATGATACAAATGTTCTGTTCTTATTTTCCATAAGCTACGACATACGTTTTGTGTCTATATAAACCAAAATTTCAGATTCAACCCCTAACAGCTCTCTGGACGATAAGTACTCGGGTATGATTGTAAAAGGTTGTTCCTTCTTTGTTTGGCATTTGAACGAATGTTGGTTATGCTATAAAAACAGGTAACTATCCTCCACAGAACAGAACGTAACTTAACTTTCGAAAGATACTTAAGAAAAAATGGCTGCTCCTTTGGTCTTGGAACACATGTTACGTATACTACAAAACCGGTTGCTGCCTTCCACAGAACAAAACGCAGCTTTCGAAAGGTTGTTAAGAAAAAGTGCTTACCATCGAAATAATTGTACCTGGCGTCACGAGAGCCGTGTATTCCACAGATGAGGGCGAAAGCAACCCATGAGAGCGTCACTAAATTCGTGGAGCTAGAACTCATTTTTGCTGTGAGGATTTCTTTCTGGTGTTTACCCTTCTGGGCGGCTAGCAATCGAAAGAAATGCCATCAGGCATTCCAGTCATTTATAAGCATTCCTACGGAGGACATTGCTGAGCGACGTATCTTTCGGAATCAGACCAAAAATGTAAACAAATTCATTCTTTATCTTTGATTAGGATTTTCTGAACGTTTTGCGGTGATAGAGTTGTTCAATCGTTAATGGAAGAAACGAGTAGTTTGCCTCATCGAAGCAGAAACTCAGTGATAAGAGATCTTTCTCGATTTGATACTCGTTTTTAGTTTTCTTTTGAAATTGGTATTTTATAGCTGATGAGAATATTATCGTTTTTTGTTGGATGCAGGAGTGAGTGAGAGTGATAGCACTTTTTGCAAAACAAATTGTGAAATGCCACCTTCAGGACTTGTAGTATTCTAATTTCTCTTTACTTCTTCATTGAAATTATATATCTCAGAATATAAATAATAACAAAACAAATAACAAGATGGTGGAATATGTAGGGTTGTCATAATTAAAGAGGATTTGTTTCCGACTGATAGTAAAATTCTGTTGGGCCAAATTAAAACAAATTTGATGTAAATACTAATTAGGGCATCGAAATTTGATTTCTAAATAATAATAGTTCATAATTTTGCCGCCAGAGAATTTTGCCCACATATTACTGCATAAACTCAAAATTGAATTATATTCACACAGGGATGTATCTCTGAAAGGCATCCGGAAGTGCTAGAGGTGAAGACAATTATGTGAATAGCATCTTTATTAGCGCTAATTTTAATTTGACAGTAGCTGTACACTTAGTTTCACATTAAGTGATCAAAGTTGTGACCACTAACAGTAATACAAGCCGGACAGTGCCATACAAACTGACCAACTGCCTCTATGCAGAATAGACCTAACAAATCCAGGTGGAGCTTGCGGATGTACAGTGATGTGAATATGGTTTAATTTTGGGTCCCCGACCTCCCATCAAAATTTGTGCAGTTCATCTTGCAACACAATGCATATTGCTCTTTTACATAGCAAGTGCTTGGCGCTGATAGGCTAGAATAGGTTTTAAAGCTATAGAATCAACCAATCATCAGCATTATTAGCATGGCTGGTTTTCATAAGTGGAAAGGGAAACAAGAACCTTTAATGTATATTCGACGTTCCTTTTAATGAAATCCCTTTCACGAACCAACACGATTTTTCTGTCATCAAGGGCCGATCCAAATATCAAACCAAATTTTAATTCCCTTTTAAAGGAACTTCCATTTGTACGCACTTTTTCCTGGGTCACTTGAGGTTCGTATAAAATAACGTCGATTGTAATAGTAGTATTACAAACGAGTTCAGATACCAGGAAACACAAGACAAAGCATAGAAGCTGTTGATAAATGTGATTAAAATACTTTATTTTCTCAAAAAATACAAAAAACTATGGTACACCAAAGAAAAGTAATGTTTTGGGTTTATCCGGACACGTGTGTTGATATGAATTGTACAAAAATCTTCGAGGGTACCAGCTTCTCAACCATCACTCTCAGAATGTACGGATGACTCGTGTCCTCTGGATGAGGAATCGGCGGAGGATTGACTTCCCTCATCCATGGGCGAGAAGCTGCTCATGAGGTTGCTTACCACTCTGGCGTGCACTCGGTAGAACTCTTCCGTCTTGGGGTCGGACAGTCTGGGCATGTGCTGGCGCTGGAGACGTTCTATCCATGCAGGTGCTTCATCCACAATACCTTCTCTCTCTTGCTGCACATACAAAATAATATGGGAATAATACGATCGAACAAAAAACATATTTTAAATTCGTAAAGAATAATAAAGATTCAGATTTCACATTTGTGGGAGTAGAAAGGTTCCCTTTCTATGGGAAGGGTCGCAACCTACAGAGAACCAAAAAAGTATAGGGGCACAACAAACATTTAAATACTAGGCTGTAAGGCCCGTTGATATAAGAATACAATGGGCTCTAGGAATCACATTACATTTTCAGGTGCTTATTATCTTTTTGGGGTTATCGTAAACAATGAGTACACCTTAAAAGATTTGTAATTAACGTGAATTTATCTACCTTCATTACTATGTCGTGGGGCCAATGCGCTAGCAGCATGCAACTGTAGGCGGCGCAGATTCGATTGAACTAACCTGGATGTATTTCACTCTTCCTGAATCAGTAAAAAATTTTGTGTGTATATTTACTTAACGGAAAAATATTACTTGGGGTAGCTTGGCTAGATCTCGCTTTTGCGCCAGAAAAATTCGACCCACCTACTGTATAGCAAGAAAAGATTTTTAAGAATTAAAGCTAGCTGAATGCCATAAAACATATATGGGGTCGCCGTGACTCAGTGGGTTTGCCCACTGAGCTAACAACCTCCAGGTTGTAGGTGGATGGGGTTCGATTCCTCCCTGGGTGTATTTCTCTCTTCTGTATCAGTAAAACTTTCCTTGTGTGTATGTCCATTCACTTGTCGTTGTTTGGCACAGCCTTACCAGATGCGGCAGATCTTGCGCCATAAGACCCAGTCAAACAGCCAGAACATATAAGTAACAAAAGCCCGACGAATTTATAGTAGAACAGATTTTTAGTTTTTTTTAAATGAAAATATTTGTAATTATGCACACAAATGAAAATAATTTGATCAAATTTAAAATACCCAGTTTTTTAATCATACCAAGCTACATATATAACCACCTGCTGTTTTAAGTACATTCATAAACTTCTTGTAGAATTTGGAGGATTATGTATCAGAGGGGAAGAAGGAACTCAGGAGGCGTTTATTTCGATAGCCTTTTCGATCCAAAGCTCTTTTCCGCTCAAGCGATGCTGAAACGAGGAGAAAAAGTAATGACCCTGCAGACAAATCTGCGGTTTATGGTAGGGAGCAGGAATATTCGAGATAACTCCTAGAAATTTCGCGGTAACTGAAGCGATAGGAATCCTTTCTTTATTGTGTTGGAGGATGACTGATGATTTTCCAGCAGTAATAGCCAGGCTGGGGAAGACAGGCGTCATCCAATCGAGATGTTTGTTCTTAATAAATCTTCGAGAAGGTTCTAAGGAGTGTGCTGTATATGCCCATGCTCGTAGTCAGAAAAAAATAGGGGAGGCATATTTGATTCATATAGGTGCCCGTAAAAGGCATCCAGCTGCGTAGAAATGAAAATTTATAATCAACTCTAATATATTATCAGTAAATGCATTATTATCAGTAAATGAGGACAGAAATTATAGGAAACTTCGGTCAACATTTGCCTGCGTTATATATGTATATCATGCTTAAAAGTATAAGACATTAAACCTCCTAGTGTTTGGTTTTCTTGACGAGATATCTCGTCGTTAGCAAAACTGATCAAATCTTGATGGACGAGATATCTCGTCATTGGAGGAAAACGGACGGGATCTTGATCTCGCTATCCTAAAAAAATCAGTTATATCTTGATGAAGAGATATCTCGTCACTAGCAAAATCGGTCAGATCTTGATGGACGAGATATTTCGTCGAAGCCATTTGGAGGGTTAATAAGTTCTTGCTTTCAAAAATTAGTTTTGGTGTCGTGGGCCGAACACTGGAATGATGGTCTCCGTTACGACATGCAGCTTGTCTCTAAGCTCCTCACATGATGTTGGTCATGGTAGAAAGAACATAATTTTATTTGATATGTCTACGGTGCTGAGGATGTTATGGAAGAGAACCCGGAAAGTATTTGTGCTGTGGGTTTGATATCGCTATATTTTGCAGTGGAAAAATGACAATTATATCGCTGAGACAGACATTCAAAAGAGAGCGTTGAAACGAAACGAAAGGAGGAAATAATATAAATTAAGTATATAATATAAGATTTTATTACATTTTTTTAAAAAGGAAAGATTTTTAGAATTGTATAATGATACCCATGAATCTATAACAGAGTGTGTGTATATAAAGACGGAGCAACTCCAATCTACCATACATAAAATACTTCATATTTAAGCTCTGCTATATATATATATATATATATATATATATATATATATATATATATATATATATATATATATATATATATATATATATATATATATATATATATATATATATATATATATATATATATATATATATATATATATATATATATATATATATATATATATATAGCAGATATATTTTGTATTATACTTATCTTTGGTTTATGTCCTTGGTTGTCCCTGGTTTTGTTTTTCTAATTCTTGGTTTTGTTTTTCTAATTTATTTTCTTATGGTGTTTGGAGGGGTGTGTGAGCTACTTTTGGTGTACTACCGCTCACACGCAGAAAACACCATATTGTGTTGACTGGGTGGAGGCTCCTCCCTGATGACGCCCTGATCCACCAACACTTCATCATTTTTTCAAAATTTTCTTAAATTTCTTGATTTTAAAATTTTTGGATCTCTCTTTGTTTTGGTTTGTAATTTTGAATTATATATATTACCCCGCACACGTGCAAAATAAACGTCTTCCCGAAATCATTAAATTTTCGAAAACGTCGTCTTTGATGAGTGCCTTTTGAATATTTCAAGGTAAATTAATAAAATATGCACGGATTTCTGTTTCAGTTATCACAATTTCAGAAAAAGACTAAAATATACCCATATAAGGTATGAAAACTAATAAATATATCGAAAACTCTACAACTCACATTTTCGTTTAAAGTTGGAAGCATACCGTGCAACAGTCTTGCTGCCGATCATAGATTTTCTGACGAAATGCAAGTGCATATTCAATCACACTACTCAGAAGCTGTTTCACAGTGGATGCCCAAAGTTACGATCACTAACAGTACTGCGAGCTTGATAGCCGGCACAGGTTCAATTATTCCCTGAGTGTATTTCTCTCTTCTGTGTCAGTAAAGCTTTCATTGTGTGTTTGTCCATTACTTGACGTTGTCTGTCTTGTTTGGAGCAGTCTGGTCAAATATGGCCCTTGAGCAACCAACTAATCAAGCTCGACAGTTTCGACGCATGGATTGTACAAACTGGAGCTGCCAAACAGTGTCTTTTGTCAAATCCTGGTGGCGTTGTAATCATACATCCCTTTGAGGATGCGATTTAATTTCGTGTTTCCCACCTTAGAGTTTAAACATGAAGTTTCGAATCACCTTGTATATGCTACTGAATTAAAAGGTATTTATTATAGTGAGAGAGATGGATAATTTCCCCCATATCCATAAGTGGCTTGACCATAATTTTCATTAAAAAAGCATTTATTTTTACAGACGATTTATTGTTAATATGAAGTGTTTTACGCGGAGGTAGGGGTTGGGGAGTTGCTTGTTGAGGCTATTCGTACTTAGACAGTCAATACATCAGGAACATCTCCGATGAACCTCAGCTATGAAAGTTGAGTTCGAGAAATTTATCTGTTTCATCTAAAAAAGTGGTTGTGTCTTAACTATGTCTCACTTTTCTCTGATCCAGCCATGAGTTATACATGAATTAGGTAATGGTTGCGGTAATTAATTAACGTCGCACTGGAGTAACGCAACGGCCCAGGATCAATCCCTAAGGGATTCTAAGATTCGAGGACAACGTCTCCTAATTTTGAACCACGAGCTCAACACCTGAGCTGGCACCCCACTCTCCAAACTTCCACACCACGACAACGTGCGGACATTTAAGGCCAGGACAGATTTAACATGCACCAGCCCTCGTGTACACGACGTCTTTGGTTAAACCGAGTTCCGAACTCTCAACCCTCCGATTGTTAATCCGTTACATTTCCAACCGGCTACTTGGGCCCTTTACCTGAATTAGGAATTTATATCATGAAGTCTTTTTTAAATAAAATCAGAAAACTTATAACTGATTTGTTCAAGTAATAAAGTAACCCTCACCAGTTCAATTTTCCGTGCTTGTTGTTCGAGGATCTTTTCCAGTGATGTTCGTCTAGAGGCAGCAATATCTCTCCTCACTTTACTTTCTGTGTATTTTTCTAAGGCCATCTGAAGCTCTGATCGCTGGTTCACGACGTTTTTACCACTGTTGAATAATTGAAATTAGCTGTCATTTTTACACAGAAACATCGTAAGATTTATTTTGCAATAAGTATGCTGCCGTACTAGTCAAACATCCAGTATATCCAAGTTTGATCTTTTCGAGTTGACGGTTGTTGATACTGCGTATATAAGTATTTAATATTTAACTTAACACTAGATCACAGTATAATCAATAAACCCTGTTGATTGGATGCGCTATGTTAACGTTATGAAGAATCAGATACTTTTATATTCAGCATTTAAACAAACAACTAAAATTCAAGAAAAATTGTTAGATGCTTTCCAAACTAAATATCTTCAAACAATTCTAAAAATCTTTTGGTCCACAAGTAATCTTCAACACCAAACTGCATGGAAACAAAACTCATTTCCTTAGAAATTATATTTAGAAGGTGGACTTAGACCATGTATTTAGAATAAATAAGTTGAAACTTTAGTTAAACTGGTAGTAAAAATGTAAAATTTAAAATATGACTAAAAACCTACGAAAAAAAATCGTCAATAGCCTTTTCGATGGAGAAAACCAATGCGCCATTCTTCAGTGAGCCATCCTGATGATGGCTCAAGATGGAAAGAGATGAAGTGGCAGATCAAAACTAACGTGGATGAGAAGAATTGAGGAAGAGAGGAATAAGGCTGGATGGTGGGAACTAGGGTTTAGTCAGAGATGCGACTCTAGAAAAGAAGAAGAAATGAAGGACAAGACTGAAGATCTCATGTGCTGACCTGGCTTTGAAGAGAATGATGATTTAAACAACAATTAACTCAAAAGACCAAACTTGAACACATTATCTTCTTCAATACCACGGCAGCATAATGACCACTCGGAATGCTAGACAGTGTACCAAATTAGTACATTTAAAAATTAAGCTTTAAAATTTAATTTTGTTTTCATTCTAAACATGAATCTAGGAATGCTTTTTAAATGTGGTTAAGAATACAAAAGACGCTCTAAGACCTTACTATTTTTGCTTAAACTTTAGTTCCTTGTGCAGTTTCTTTCTCTCCGTTGATTCTAAATAGGGGTTGGAAGGTTTCTTTGGCATAATTAAGCCTTCCTCCAGTGACTGGGACTTTTTCAACCGGGGAGCTGTTTCACTTTTCAGGTTTAGAAAGGCATCTCCTAGAAATTTAAACATTTAAATTTATTTTAAGATCCTTTTTAAATCATCAAATGAGAAACAGTGCGCATGTTTGTTTAAATATTTAAGTAAAAACTTTTTACTCGTTCATGTTTGCAACTTAGAAAAATCAAATGTAAATTTAAATTCTCAGTTATTTGTATCGTAATAAAATAACTATTTTCAGAAATCTTTTTTCAACCCAAACCTTGATGTTTTCCTGACGATATTTGATACATTTTATTAATTTTTATAACTTTTACGTTTGAAAACTGGGTTTTTCACTTTTTCCCTGGTGAGATGTTCCCCGTGATTTTTCTTTCATAGTTATTTTTGTTCTACATAATATTTGTTTTGTGTTTATTTGATGTAGTTCATTTTGTATAATTGTATTGTTTTTTTATTAGTCTGTTGCATGTCCTGATGCATGTCTGACCTTATTTCTCTGTCAAGTAACTGGAGTAATGTTTGACAGCATGTATAAATAAAATATATAAAGAATTTAAAAATAGGTATTCAAGTTACTCACCACGGGAATAAAATATTTCCTGATCTCATAAATAATATTTAATTACTAATTCGCATCGAACATTTTTATGTGATTAAAAAAAACCTCCTAAAATATAGAACGTTGTTACTAAATACCTTATTTATAGGATGCTCATACAACACAATGTGTTATTGAAGTTAATAGGAAAAAATCCATCAAGTTTTATCATCTTAAGATAGAACGATCCTTGAGCTTGGTGTTTACTACTCAAGATTGATGACAACACATTGATAAGCACCAACCATATAGAGTCGATAGCAAACTGATTCGGATCTAACATTCACTGCTATCAAAAAAGTATTTAAATGACTCACCTTTGAGTCACGGAACATTTCTCTTTCGTCAAAAAAACTAAAGTGTTTCTTTAATTATTTTAGAATTTCCCTCTATGTATTCAAATAGCCTATCCTCTGATGCATGCACTTCTCTTTAACCCTCCTCGTGGTTGCCTCGAAGAGGTGTCTCGTCGTAATCAAAACTGACCAAATCTTGATGGACGAGATATCTCTTCATTGGAAGAAAACTGACCAGATCTGTGTCTCACCATAAAAAAAATCGGCAGAACCTTGGATGACTAAATATCTCGTCATTATCAAAATTGGTTAGATCTTGATTGAAGAGATATCTCGTCGAAACCACTTGGAGGGTTAAAAATCACGGGATTAAAGCATCTTGTCAACTTCTCGAAATGTGGAACTAGTAGGCTTATACACTATTTTGTTTTACGTGAACCCCATTGACGAATATCTAACTTTGGTCCACGTCTCACTTGCAAACAGTAACGTGTAATGTAATAGCTTCAGATGTGGTCTGTACGTCCACAGTCGCTTATTAACTAACATACTCAATACCGATCACCGCAGTCAGTCATTGCTAAATTGAGACACTAATGACAGCTTCGAATATTTCAAAGCTATTCGTGGGTCTTATTTGAAAGGCGTAAACATTTACGAAACCTGGTTACATTATATGTTATAATTTGTTATTGGAATAACTTCCTTTGTACCTAATTTAGAGGGTGGGTGGGCTCTCCTCTTCCTGGCGTCCTCCTCGTTCTCATTCTCCTCTTGGACATCCCTGAGACGCTCTCCAGATGCATTGGACTCTTCTTCAGAGGCTTCGTCATCACTGGAGCTTTCACCTTCGTCCGTCTCACTGTAGTCCGGTTCAGGAATCATTTCTGGATAGAAATAATCTGGAAAAAGAGTCAAATGAGTTGTTTCAAAGAGAATTGGTATTACTAGACATTTCGTGTTATAGTCAGAGTTCTCAAGTGGGGGGGGGGGGTCTACAGTTCCGGGGCCCAAGAGGTCTTTGCATAGTTGGATGTTCAAGCACTGTGCAATCCATTTCTTCTAAGCCTAAAAAGTTGAATCTTCGTTGTATATATGACATGTGAAAAGAAAAGGAAGAGATAAAATTATACATTTGTGCAAAGAAAATAATTATTTTTGAGATACGTATTGCTTCATGAGAAGCCACCATTTAACTAGGACTGGGAGTGCATGACCTGGTTATAATGTGCCATTAACTGTAGTGTCTCAACCCATTGTGCAGGAGTTAATAAGTATTTCAAGCAGCTAAAGATATTTATTTTCTTTTAACTTAAAAACTCAATCACATATGCTTCCAGTTGCACATGTGAGAGGCATTTTCTATCAAGGTAAATGTAGGTGACGGCAGTGATTTCTGTACGTATTTCGGACGTGACGTCATTTGGTGTGTTTTTCGAATACGATTATGGCACTTCGCCAATAAAAATTCCAAATAAAGAATTCCGAATTAATATAGTATGATAGTTAATTGGTCAACGCTGATTAGATTAAACGCCAAAAGTCGCCAAAATGGTGATAAAATACATTTTAAGGTAACCCAATATCCATCATGCTAGCGCATTTGGTAAACACGAAGTAAGGTCTCCTTTTCCCATCTAGTTTGTTAGTTTAATCTAAGCATCCCACTCACACAACAAATCATAATAAGCAAAAAGGTTTTAAGTAGGAATCAATTATTAAGAGTGCAAATTAACAAAGCAATAAAATAGACTTTGAACAGAGGATTAATTACGAATGTGATTATTTGCTTATAAAATAATTATAAATAATTACAGTTTAAATAAACTTTTCATGTTGTAGTACATCCTTAGCTATGGTTCCTGAACCGTTATTGAACGCATTCTGCTATTACGAGCTTCATGCAACTGAAAATATATTTATGCATTGCCCGTTTACATAAAAACTCATTAACGTTAAATTCGAGTTCTGCACATACAAGGAATCAAAGCAAATATGGACTTCTAACAGGGAATTAATTATGGGTTATTGAGCCACAAAAAAAGATTAAATGAGAAAGCTATTAGTGAAAATGGTCCTATAATTGTGTTGAGGACTAGAAACCAGAAACCCTATTTAAGTGCTCTCATCAAGACTATCGGTTAAATGTTAATCGACCTTGTACCGTTATTTAGGAAAGCAAAAAGTCCACAGAAAATACTTGTAATAAAATTTTGATTCTGAAAACTTTTAAGTTATAATATTTTAGAATATTCAGCAAATGAAAACTAAAAATGATAAACTATTTGTAATTAAAAAGTATATTCCAATCATGGAACGAACAGCATTTAAATGGTGTAAAAGCAAGTTTGGTAGTCATGGCCTTCAAATTAAATAAATTTTAATATATTTTCGATGTATTTTTTTTCGAAATTACAGAATTGGAACATCATTATATTCTTATATGTAGGCATCCATACACATTCCTGCATTCTAAGAACATGACAAAATGCATCATTTCTCTTAAAATATAAGGTATTCTTTTAAAGAAATAAATTTTCACTAAAGCTGAAAAACTGTTCAAATAATCGCACTTCCTCGAAAATATATTTCTGCGCCTTAAAAGCTTTTATGTTTGAAGTTGATATCAGAACCTTTGGTATTATTTGGTATTTAGTGTTCTTATTTCAAAAGTGAAAAACATACTGGGCACTTACAGCTTTATAGAATTTGTAATGTTTTTTCCATAAAAAGGTATTTAATTAATTCTTTTGCAGAATTAACCTTAACATTTCTTACTACTTATTAAATCTGGTTGGTAAGTTAAATCCCTTATAAATTCTTCTTATATTTCTTGAATAAATAATAGATTTTTATATTCTTACTCAATTCAGGGAATTAAAATTCGAAGAACCTAAATCTCCCCTCTCGCCTTAATTTAATATACAATTTTCTCTTTTGTTATTACATTATTGACTTGCATTTTGAAATACTTGAATACCCTATTAAAAAAGTCTTTGGAATTAAAAATTAAAGCATTTTCTAGCATCCATTAATTTTAAGAGAATTACATTCTTTTCCTTTACACATCACAAACAAAAATGCATAGCGCTGGAAAATTTAATTTCGAACAGACTTTTTGAGAATGAGAAAATGGTAGTCTTTCATATTTCGATTAAACATATCAGAATCGGTCACAAACAACTGATACCCTTAGATTAATTCCATTCCATCTAAGAAAACTACACGCGTATTATACATGTACAGCTGCTGCTGGAAAAATATCTAACCACCCCTCTTTGTTCACGCATCGTTCCTAGTGAAGCAAATTCAATGTTACCGTTGAAAAGAGAATAGCACTTACTGTAAATTCATGTGCAAAAATAGATAAAGTGCATAGCTTTGCTATACTGCTTATCTTTACGTGGAACTAAGTGCGGGTGGTGTGTAAAATGCAAAGATATTGTTTATGTAATCATTATTTATTAGTTAGCACTTTACAGATTGAATGGAATATACACGGCAATAGAATCATACATTGCCTAACGGTTGCCGTTATTATAAGCATAAGGCGTTATAAGGGAAGCATCAGGCTGTGATATGAGAAGTAAAAAGTGCTTCTTTATGCTCACTTTGAAGACATGGTCGTCATCCAGCTGGCGAGGCAGCTGTTTTACCATGGTTTTGACATCTACGGGCACGTTGATTACCTTCCCGATAATCTTGTAACCAATGAATCTGTCTGTATGGAAGTCGCTGTGATATCAGATGCTCGGTGATGGGATACAAAGGGTCAGGTTCTCAGCATACGTGTAGTCGATGCACAGGCTCAGAGAGGGCACAGTAAGGGTGTTAAGAACCTGGTGACAAGTAGAGCTTAGCCTAAACGCATGCTGTCGATAGCTCTCATAAGAGAACTCTTCCTCTAGCACGACACCACCTGTGAGGGACTGCTGAGATTCAGATCTAGCTTAGACAAGTCTATTTCACTCTTCGCAGACATGTTCAAACGAGTGTTGACAAACAGCGTGTGAGTCAGCGTCATAGCGTTACCAGCGCGCTTGTAGTAAGCATCGTACTCGGCTCGGCTGATATACTACTTCTCCCGGGCACTCTGCTCACGCTTTCCCTTAGTCGGTGTCTTTGGAATCCACAAGGTTTCAGCTTGCTCCCTAAAGGCGATCGTGTAAGACCTTTGCGTGGTGTTTATTGGACATTTTTGGAATTTTTAAGTCGGTGATCCACTTTCAGGCTCCTTGGTCTTGGTCTAAATGTATATTTTCTCTCTGTCCTGATACGCGTCCTGTAGCACGTATCTATAGCTACTAACTGAAGTGCTGACGTCATTAGTATGTCATGAAGTTCAAATGTGGTGAGATTTAAAGCAACCATGGCAACTCTATAACGAGCCAAATGTGTGACATTTTCGCGACGTTGCCAGCTTGCTCGAGCTTAGACGGCAGTGGCTGATCTTATTTCATTTGATGCCTTGTTTTGTTCTCTATCCAAGGATGTATGCACTATCTTTCTGTGTCTTTGATTTTGCGATCAGTAGTGGAAAGAGTATCATTTTCCCATGAAGGTCAATTCTCAAATTACTCCTCCATACCGAGGAGAAAGATGCAGCTCTAAGTCAAATTGATTAAAGGGTCCTCATTTTTAATTGCTCAGCTTATAATCTTCAATGGCAACACCCAAATTTGATGGTAAATTTCGAATAGATATCAACTTAACCTCGAATACCAAGTTTCAAGTCATTTCATCCAGGCTGTTTCTGGAATATGATAATCAAAAATTTAAAGCTCTAATATTAAATTAGTTTCTCTGACTTTTGATCCATCTTTCAAAATAATATTCCTAGCACGCTGAAATTTATAATACATCTAGCTTATGAAAATAATATATAAAAATATAAATAACTCAAACCTAAAGGACTCATTGTAACTTATTGCGAAAAAAATTATGAATAGAAGTCTTCATATATTTTAATAGAAATCCATTCAAAAGACTTTTTCTTGAATTTTCCAAATTTCAGCTTTTCTTCCCGGTAGTTTCTTCACTATAATGAATGTAATGCGTTATTGTAGTCATTTTTTCTAAAGGAAATGCTTCTACTTGGAGGAAAGCTGAAAATTTTCATTATGGTATGGAACTTTGATATAGATTTGAAATTTTGCGTTAAAATTGGATGTTGCGGTTGAAAATTATAAAGTTTGCGAGGAATGTAACAGGAGCAAGGTTGTCCCTTAAGCAAATTTCATACATATGAATTTAGAGAAGTTGTTATTCCCTTTCGAATGGTACCATTGAACTTGCTTTACTGTAAATGATACTCGAACATGGAAGAATGGATTGATTTTTTACTCCGCAGCTTTACTATTATTCTGTGTAATAGTGTGTGAAATTCATATTTATTTTCAGATTTTGAAAAGTATAGAGAAATTCAAGGTAGCTAAAATAATTGAAGACATGAATTTGATCAACTATTTTAACTGCCCAGATGCTATATGAGTCTTGGATCCTGTTGTAAAACTGTTGGGTGTAATTTAACAGTTATACATCATGCACAAGGTTTTAGCAGGTATCGACCTTCTGTTGAAATGGCGGAATTTGTGCGGGCAGCTTCATATGTATCATTATTAACCCATGGTTTTACAGCTTGCCATATTTCAAATTAGTTTCATACTTTTGAGTAATTATTGCTAGTTATAAGAATAAATCCTAAACTTTGCAAAGACGAAGACTATACCCATATAAATGCCATACTTGTCTCAGCATAAAACCACATCAAATAAAACAAAAAGCATTTGGAGAGAGAATTCTGAAATAAAACCCTAAAAAAGAGTATTTGCGTAATATGAACAATACCTTTCTAAAAAGGATCTGGTAGTTTTCCTACCTTGAATGTAGATAGTTTTTAATTTTTATTTTAACTGAAATACGATGATTTATTTACTTTCGTAGTGATATGCTAGAATGTGCTCATAGTAGTATTGGCTTTAACCTGTCTTTCATTTATTTTTATTAATTTATTTGTTGTATGTAACTCTAACTTTGCCACAGTATTATCTTTATCAGAAATTGTATTCCATTCAATATTTATTGTTCAAATTTTTCGAAACACGGAGAAATGGACTGGTGAACTGACTTCAAAGATGTCTTTGATGAACCTGCTTAGTCGGCCCATATTTGTGCGTTCAAGAGAAAATTACCCTATCAAGTAACACAACTCTGTGTGTATTTGTTATTGAATTACTGTGAATGGCTTCTAAGCTTTACTATGAGTTGCTTCTTCGTTGGGTAGATAAAGTTGCAAGAATAACACCTCGAAATTTTGAACCATGATCAGATGACGAGAACAGCACCTGAGCTGGCACCCTACTCTCCAAACTTCCACACCATGGCAACATGAGGACATTTTGAGGCCATGACAGATTTAAAGTGCATCCGTTAGGGTGGAAGATTAAAAGAAAAGAAAGGACCGATTCGTTTAAGGGCCATATTTGACCTTGCTGCGCCAAATAAATAGACTACACCAAGTAATAGACATGCATACAAGGAAAATTTTACTGATACAGAAGAGAGAAATACACCCAGAAAGGAATAGAACCTGACAAGAATCGAATCTGCCCCGTTTACAACTGGCACGTTTCTAGCGCAGAGGGCATACCCATTGAGCCATAACTGCCCCTAACCTATATAGATAAGATAGGTAGGTAGTTGAATTAACGTCGCACTGGAGTAATACAACGGGATTTTGGCGACAGTCCGGGATCAAACCCGAAGGGAAAGATCCGAGGACAGCACTTACGATTCGATGACGAGGTCAACACCTGAGCTGGCATCTCTACGAAATTCCTCATCATGCCAAAATTTGAGGCCACGACAGATCTAACATGAACCAGCTCAAACGTACACGAAGGTCTGTGGTTGGATCGAATTTCAAATTCGCAACCCTCCGGTTGCTAATCCGTAACTCTACTAAATGGGCTACCTTCGCCCCCATATAAATAAATAAAAAAAATGGAGTATTTTTTCTTTTAATAGTTTCGTTCCATTTCAAGTTGCTTATCCATTTTGAGCCATTTTAGTGCAAAATCAGAGGTTTACGTGTTTCGTGTCTATAGTACGTAAAATACGGTCGGATATATGCATTTTTATGAAATTTTGTATACTGTGAGTACTCGCAGTAACTTAGTGACTCGTCAATCTGTCTTCTTGTTTTATGTCTGCTTGTATGATTGTATGAGTATCACATAAAATTAATTGAATATATTTTCATGAAATTTTATATATTTTATAAAACATTACTTTAACTTACCGAATAAAATATCTAATATTTCTCAGCCTGCATTTTATGCAAGTTTTTCACTAAAAAACGGCTAACTATCCCTGCCCCTTACCAGACTTGAATCAACATTAACATGACAGTGTTAAAGCATCGACCTTTAAATAAAATAGACAGTTTGTGCTCGCAGCAGAAGCTGAGTTTTGAAATTTAAACTCACATTGTTTTACCAGTACTGCTAGAAAATAATTATTTTTACTGAATTTCAATTCTAATACTTTGTATGAACTTATTTTTTCTTTGCAAAAAATAAATCTTTTCCGAATATTTGGGACAGATGATACAAGGAGAATAATACATTTAATTTTGCATAATTTATTCACGTTCACAAGTGTATTGATAGTACATTTGTTTTGCGTTCAATATGGACGTGTGTTAATTTCTTGGCAACATGTGTACATTCTAACCAATTTTCCTCAAAAGTCCTTGGTATAACACTAAAAGGTTTGCATAGGTTTTCTTTACAATACAGCTTAACTTATTAAGCTTTCCCTATTTTCCATGTTTTATATAAAATTACTTGGTTTTGTTGAAAGCTGCCCTCAGTAGGCAAATAACTCCATCATTCGCATTCTAAACTGGTTCGTGATTTCCATTCCATCTGAATCTCTCAATTGAAAAATTTCTTTAAGAATTTTATTTGAAACTTCATGCAAGTTAGAGTAAAGCAAATTTTAAATGGAGCTTTGCAGATGTTAAAAAATATTAATGTTAGAAAATATCCGAACTATTACTTTTGAAATAAACATCCTTCGCCGTAGTGACAGAAAGTCAAAGTTTCCGATTTTGCGAGTTGAAGCAATATTTAAGCAACATTTTAGACCCTGATAAAAGTTTGTTGGACTGTGATTTTCTTTAAAGAAAACTCTATCGAATCCACCTACCGCTTTTTGAAAAATAGGCATCGGTTACCTATGCTTTGTCTATACTAAATACATTCAATTTTAAAACAAGTTATTTTTTATTGCACGTGCCGATAAATGGAATTTTAAGGAATAATTGCATTTGTTTAAAAAATTTAGTCATGAATATCTTATCAAATTATTTTGTCCTTAAAGATGATAAACTTTGGAACTATCGTATTCCGAATGCAGGACTGCCGCAAGTAAGAAAATAGATAGGAAAACTGAGGGCATAACTATTCTCGTTGATTTGTCATTTTTATTATTTGAGTTATAATTTTACAGGAAACGAATCTTAAGGAGGGATATTTATTGTCATTCCAAAACACAAAAATCCATTTTGTTGTTATCACCTTTCTTAGTTTTGTCCTAATACAGGGGTGTGATGTATGTATGTGAAATGGATTATGTCACAGATATGCATGCATACGATTTGCGTCCAAAGTAAGTCACAGAAATTATGAAAATGTCGAAAAGGTGTTAAAAAATTATTTTTAGATTCTTGAATGACGTTGACATTTTTCTACGAAAGAGAAAAGTGATTATTCTGATTACTTTTCAATCTGCAGTTAACCAATTTAACCCGAGTAAGGTTAAGGAATTTTGCTAGTAGAAAATAAAATATTTTATTTGAAAACAAAGGATGGATTATTTTAGCAATTTAATAGGAAATATAAATAATTTAAAAATAAATTACTTGTAAATTCAGATTGGTTTATTCAGTAAAGTTACAAAAGGAAATTTTGTTCCTTTTTGAACTTTGTAGTCAAAATGAATTATATAAAACATGCATTATTGGTTTTTAAAATACTTGCTTTTCTACTTGATCTGTTAGGTTTAAAAGATTGAAAGCACTTGACACTTTTGAACAAGAGTACTTTTATTTACTAATCAAGTAATGAAACTTTATAATTTTCTCAAAAAATGCACCTCCCATATAAAACAGTATTGATCTGTCTGTCTCTAAAAAACGCTTCTAAATAATTTTACATCCATTGATTTCCAGAAACTTTATAGTTACGCTTTAAATTATATCACTCAACAATTTCAGGAAAAGACGAAAATTATCAGCAAAAATATTCTTAAAAATGCCTTTTAATTGAAAGTGCTTAGAATTTAAGCGAAATAGAACATGGAAAAATATTTAGAGCGTCACATATTTTCTACAATATAACTTTTCAATTATTCATCATTATTCGAAAATAATTTGATCGGAGACTTGTCAAACGTTAAGAATTATACGTGAGACTTTTTCAGTAAAGAGGAAATTATGTTCAATTCAGGATTGTTAAGCACTCTACAATTTCCCAATTTTTATTAACTGCGTCAATATTCATTATGTTTACAGAAAAGTGAAGGAAATAGTCTTTCGGGATTTAATTACATTTATAGCCCTTAATTAATTTTGATTGCATTTTAGTATTTTTTAAAAGTCAAATTGCATTTCCATTCTACAAATGTTCTTGATTAATAGTTATGAGAATGTCAAACATAATAATAATACATAATTCATAAGCTATGAAAATAGGGGTCGGGTTAGTGACAAGATTTGGTTTAGATCCTAGAAACGGCAACAGATGGCGCTTTCGTTCGCTATCTCATCTTTCTGGAAAACTCAGTGTCAGGATTTCTCTAGAACATTTTTTCGTAATTTTTTTTTCAGAAGCGGCCTTAGGAATTGCGGGGCCTGAATTAACTATTGTCAAACTGTCGAATTGTAATAGAATTCCATAACCACCTCAACACAAACTGCTTCATTTACTGCTCTCTCTATGAGCAAAGCTATTTTAATTTCTCCTAATTAAATTGACTTCCAGTTCTCATGTAATTAAGTAAGGGGTTCTACTAAACTTCAAAATTTTAGATCAGGCCTCAGCCTTGCACTTTTGAACTGTCTGTAGAAAGCTCCCTCATTGAAATTATGATTCGACATTCGAATTTTTAGACATTCAAAATACACTACTTTTACTAAAATGCGTGATCGTAGGATATCTGCTATTTCTACGAGAATAAGATTACCGTTCTTCATTCGATGACAAAAAAAACTGTTGAAATTTATTCATTTTTAAAGTAAGCAACCCCAATCGAGTCTATAAACACTGGAAGCCATTTATGAACATGTTATCACTGTGTGAATGAAGCGTCTCGTTGAACAAAGATTACGGTCAAAGTTAGGAATTAATAGCATTCATTATGGGGAAGGTTTTTTATGAATAGTTTGAAAGTTAAAACAAAACTTTGTGTCAGATCTCTGACCTACTAGCCAACTTGTTCACACTAGGACTGTCAATTTTAAAAACAGTTCTTTTCCAACAAACCTTATTTACGGGTCCCCCCCATATTGATAAGGATTCAGAGAACTTGGAACTGGTTGCGAAAGGTGAAAAGATATTTAGTACTGTAATTGTTCTGTACGTTTTCTAAGTTTAAAAGTTAATGTATGTAAAGGAAGCAGTATGGAAAAGGAATAACTATGTAAAGGAGAAGAATAGAACAATTTATACATTGAATTAACTGTGTCGCTAGTAAGAAAAATAATCTCTCAAAAAAACGCACATCAAGTTAACACAGCGTTCCGGATGAAAGAGGGTCGGAAATTAGAGGTTTCATTGTATTTATTTAAACGTTTCATTAATTTCCGACAAAATTAAGTCTTACCCGAACGTCTCCAAACTGTCCATCTGGCGTTCACATCTCCCAGGGGTATCGTCCTCAGAGAAGGCTGAAAAAATAATTATATTTAATTAGAGAGCCATGTTTCTTAATTGCTGCAGTTTTTAAGAACAAAAAGATTAAAAAATCTGAGCTTTTTCTTTTGGGATTCCAGGAGAGCACGAAATCTTTTTAATGTGAAAATGAAACTTAATTGACATTTCATTTAAAAAATAAGGACTTCTGAGAAATTACTCCCCTGCAATTATGTTAGGCCAGTTCAAGTAATAATACAACGGACTCTAGAAATCACGTATTGCTATTCAAATACCTATTATCATCTTTTGCTGAGTGAGCATTGAAACATATCCTTGATATTTTTCATTATCCATGCGTAGCAACTAGGAAGCGTTTTCCGGATGATAATCCTCCTAGTGCAAGGGAAGTGTATCCTCTTTCCCAAGCTACCCCATATTTTTTTGGGGGGTGCATTATTTGGATTTTGATTTTTTTTATCATTTATCAATTAAATCAACTACTTCGGGAAATTTTTTTGTACATGATTATATTTCGTAAATATTTTTTCGGTTTCTGGAAATAATTTTCTTTATTCTGGCCCATGGACTACTTTAAATGTGACGCCATCAAACCGTCGAACTTTTGAAAATTTAGCATAAAGTTGTCTATGGCTAAACAGGTTCACGAATATAATACCTAGTTTCTCCAGTGTTTGACTTTGAGACCTGTTAAGAATCATAGTAAAGGTGAGTTTTATAGGAAGTTGTCTTAATGTGTGTATGAGTGAGAGAGAATGGGTAGGTCTGTATAAGTAGTACGAGATCAATTCGCGGAACAAAACAGCTTTATTAGACGCGGAGCGCATTAAAGTGCTACTTCTGCAATGATCAAATTGAGTCTTAGTTCATTAAGTATCAATCTTGTTTCATTGTATGAACCTCATTGTGTATCAAGATTTCCCATGAGCATGATAGTAGCTCTAATCCGATCCGTGAAGTGGCATTCCTGATGGAGTTTGCTCATTTAAAAGCTCTTTTGGATAATACCGTTCAATACTTTCTTTGCCATCGGCATCAATTGAATTGGATTTTAAGTATGTTCTTTATATTGTATAAATCTCTCCAAAGTACTATCTGTACAGACGGAAGCTTTACCTGTTGCATCCACAGGAATCGTTGCTAATCTGTTAGAAGGTGGGAAGTTATACTTCAATCTATTTATATTAGGGCCACGGTGGCCCAGATAGAAGAGTAGAGGATTAGCAATAGGAGGGTTATGAGTTCGAAACTCAATCCAACCAAAGACAGTCGTGTACGTGGGGGCTGGTGCACGTTAAAACTGCCGTGGCATCAAATGTCCTCACGTTGGCGCGGTGTGGAAGTTTGGAGAGTGGATTTCCAGAGCTCAGGTGCTGACCTCGTCATCTGAACGTGGTTTAAAATTACGAGGTGTTATCTTCGGATCCCGGACAGTCGCCAGTAGCTTGTTGTGTCGCTCCAGTGCCACGTTTATTCAACTACCAACCTATTTAAATTAGTATTACCTATGAATGAAACATCTACGTCGAATATAAAAATCCATTCCACCGATGTCGAAATCATTCGATATGCCAAAGCCATCATTTGGGAAGAAGCTACTATGGCTCCCGGTACTGCTTTACTTGTAGTTGATCGAAAAATAAAAGAAATTATGTGAAATCAGAAACCTTCTGGTGGCAATGTCCTATTACTTTGAGACATTAGACTCTGTTGTCAAACATGGGGACAGAACCATAATAGTCGAAATCAGCATTAAATTTAACCAATTATTGGAGAAGTTTGAGATTTAAGACTAAGAAATAATCACCGATCTGTTGATTCATCATTAGATGGCTTTTACACAAATATATCTCGTAATTGTCGAGGATGCTTCATCTTTGGTTCTCTCTCATATTTCTTCATTCTTAACTTTCTAAGGAGTTCACATGCATATATCAGTTGCTTATAGTTTTGACCTTGTTGACAAATAAAATATTTTCTTGGATTCTTTCAACCAATGACTGAGGTCATTGTGTGTGTTGCCGGGTAAAAGCAGCATTGCAAAACAATTCGGAAATCTCGTGACGCTCAGAGAGTTTATCTTCCTGTAATGCAACCCTCTTCATAGATTATATAAAATTCTTTTGTCTGTTCTTAGATCTGTAAAGACTTTCTTTCCAGACACATAAAATAAAAGTAGTCTCAAACAATATTTTTCTGGATCAGAGCCAAGTTTGATTGAATATATTCTTCCAATTACATTATCTACTCCACGAGTTTATAGTTATTTTCCATTTTTCCTTATATTTTCTGAAATTAAATTTCCAGACTATTAAAGTTTCCAAAGTAAACTTCAAATGGTTTAACAAGAGTAAAATAGAGAGTATATTGCTGGAGTTGAGGTGGCTACTCAACTTGCGTCAGACTTGCTGCGAACATAGTGAATTTAAACTCTCGATCAGTTTAATTTTCTCTGTTATTATTGTCGGGTTTCCAGCTCAAACTCTGAACTCACTAAAAATAATTTAAGTAAGAAAAAAAAAGAATTAATTTACAATTCGAAATACTCAGATAATGTAAATTAATAAATAGATTTTGCAAATCAAAAATGAATCTGTCTCGGTAATAATATCACAAAAAGTCAATACAGGAGCTCAAAACTACATCTACATTTATAATTCTAAATGAAACTAAAAAATTAAGCAAATTGTGGCATTTTCGGGTATAGAAAATTACATACTTATTAATAATTTAATTAGAAAAGGGATTTTCAGCGTAACAAACCATATGGTTTGCGAAGATTTTGCTTCTGCTGTCTAAATGCTATCGTATGATACATATAGAGGCTACCTTCAAATGTAGTTAACTCTGTTTTGGTGTGTAACCTAATTGGCGTTGATCAATCAACTGGCATATATCAATTCGGAATTTATTCTTTGGAATTTCTATTGAAGAAGTGTTAAAATCATCGTATCCAAAAAGAACACGCCAAAAGACACCACGTTCAGTATACATTCAGGAAATACTCATATCGCCGCTAAAACACTATCTTTGCCTATATTTAGCTTGACAGAAAAGGATTCTCATAAAATCTCTTGCGCGTTCCACTGTTTCTACTATTTTATCATAAATGTTATTGCTTGCATTAAACGTTTCCTTACATGTATATCATGATTTAAAATAAATTTATTGGGCACCAGCAATTTCTGGTGGAAATATTTAAATATAATTTTAAACAATGAGAGAGAGGGGGCATAAATCTCTATTATGAACGATTCACTAACAAAAAGGAGAATCGTTTTTTTTTCTGTACGTGAAATAATTCCCTTACCCTATTCCGGTTAAAAAAGGTATCAAAGTCGTAAACTTCCAACTTTTGCAACTACAGTAGAACCTTTACTATTCAGGCTCCGATTAACCGTGTGCGCGTGTTATACGAGCTACATTTGATACTGAGATTTCTAAAGCTTTAAATAGCTTCGAGTTAGTATAAGAGTGCACACTTTATCCAGAGCCGAGAAAGTGCTGTAAACAAAAGATAGGTAAGGACTTTTTCAAGAGAGTATAAGAGGTGCGTTCTCACGTTCAGATTTATTACAAAACTAGCAAAATTGCCTGACCTTACTCGAGTTGAATTGATTAACTATAGATTGAATGTGACTAGAAAATAATCACTTTTCTCTTTCGTAGAAAAATGCCAAATCATTTAAGTGGGAGTAAAATAATTTTTTAACACCTTTTCGATATTCTTGTAATTTCTACAACCTACTTTAGACACAAATTCTATACATACAAATCCATCCATGTAATACATTTCGTGTACTATATCGCACCAATGCTAAAGGTACAAATTGGCCAAAGGTGAGACACTAAGATAACTGCTACAAAAGACGATTTTGAGGGAGGATTAGGAATTCCCTTTATTCCTGTAAAATTGCTCAACTCAATTCGTAAAAATGACGATCTACGGCAGATACTCTCTCACATAAATTAGCTGCCAATATTTTTTTAGTTGTGGCACTCTTTTCGAATTTCGCTATGGTTAAGGAAAAAATGACTAATCTGATAAGATATTTATCACTGTTTTAAAAGCGAATACGTTTTTCTTGAAAATTTCGTTTCGAGGCACGTGCAATAATAAAAGAATTTGTTTTAAAATTCAACATCTTCAGTAGTGTTAAAACAAAGGTAACCTATTACCATTTTTTTAAATGGTAAATCAATTTGACAGCTTTTCTTCTAATAAAAATCATTGTTTTAAACAAACTTTCCCTATATAAGTTGCTTAAATATAGCTTCAATTAGTAAATTAAGCCACCTTGGCCATCTGTCTATATGACAAAGAATTTGTAATATTTCAAAAGTCCTAGTTCGGATATTTTTAACATTAACATTCTTTCAATAATGACAAAAAATCAACTTAAAATTTGCTTTATTCTAACTTACATGCCGTTTTAAACAGAGTACTTTGCGGTGGTGTTGCGTGTGATGAAAATGAATTACAATTTATTAAAATAATAAATATTTAAAACAGAAAACAAAATAAAAGTTGACGGGAAAAAGTTCTAAAGATACAAATTCATGATTCTTTTTTATCTCTTGATCTCGCACAGTTGCACAACTTACAACTAAAAATGAGATAGAATTTAAAAATACGAAATTAATTTGGAGCGAAAAAATATCACTGCACGGGACAAACGAACAGGAGTTTGTTTCCATTTGGTTGCAAAATATCGTCCGTCCCAAATGTTCGGAAATAGTTTATATTTTGCAAAGAAAATAAATAAGGCTAAAAAATAAAAACGTATTTGAATATAAATTCTGCAAAAATAGTTTTTTTTAAATAATTGATTTTTCAGCAGTACTGGTAAAGCAATTTAAGTAATTGCAATGCTCAATATGCATTCCAGTTTCTCCAAAACCAACCAAATTATGGTTGATTTAAGTAGAGTTACTCAGATGTTTTAACATGAAATTTGCTTAAATACGTAAGCAAAGGAATTTCAAATAATGCATGCATAACACTAAAATATGGTTTATTAAATGTAGGAAATTGCATTAAAATATTTTGAACAAATCTGATGTGATGCTTGTACAAACACAAAAACACTAAATCAGACATAGAACCAGAAGATGGACAGACAGACATACGCAACCAAGTTCAGTCATTAAATAAATGTAAGAACTACAGTATGCAAAATTGCATGAAAATATGTTGAACCGTTTGGATGTAGCACGGGCACACACATACAGACAGATGGACAGTCAGATACTAATCGCGCGAGACGTATTTTGCATCAGAAGAATCCAAAACGGATAGAAAACTTGAAATGGGTTGAAAATATTCAATGTACAAACAAACACTCCATTCTTATTTATATAGATTATCACATAAACACATACACTGACA
Organism: Meta bourneti; assembly: GCA_933210815.1. NCBI lineage: Eukaryota > Metazoa > Arthropoda > Arachnida > Araneae > Tetragnathidae > Meta > Meta bourneti. The sequence continues at coordinate 29,854,990 of OW119922.1, forward strand.
CAAATTCGCGAATATATTATTTTTAATCAACGTTATGAATCTTTCAGTAGCAGTAGTAGTAACATGTAGTAGAATAATTTTTTCTGTATTTCGTATAGGCTGTTTTGTGTTACTATATCCGTATTAACCGAATTTCTGGTTATCCGCATTGGCCTCGATCCACATTACCTCGGTTAAGCAAGGTTCTGCTATATTTTCATTCCTAATATTAGTATGATGCATTTGCTAAATATATAAAATTATATTAACTTGTTCTTTCTACATTACGACACCAAGTAAATCTTGTACAAAAAAAACCCTGAGGATCATTCCGTATTCCGTAAGCAAGTAAATTCATGGTACCTGTCATCATCAACAGTAACAGCTCGAGTTAGACGCCAGACAAGAAGCGCGTCGCAGGGTAAACATATTCTCTTAAAAGACCCGTGAAGCCGAAATCTGAAACAATTTATTTTCCGCTCCTTGTTTGCTGCGTTTCCTCATCGGACTTGCAAATCACCCCACGGACATGTTCCTCTAAGTGGCAGCAGGGATCTCTGCAATTATGTATATGAAGCCTAATAGATCGCGTGCAACATTTTGAACACCTGGGATAATATTTTCAGGAACACTTTATTTCTCAAAAGCTCCGAGTTTTGTAACCACATTTCCCTTCTTCCATTAACCATTACGTGTTGCAGCATTTTTTGAGTACACAACATTAATTGGTTCAGTTTATTTTCAGGTAAACGTGCAAGATGTTTCAAAACATCCTGTACAAACTGAAACAAATGAATCACGTTTTAAAGAAAACATTGAAGATTATAACCAAGCATTGAAGATTATAACTGATCTACTGTCCAAAATCAAGTATTTAAGGAACGAATGCAAGATTATTTGATAACTGGTTAAGAACCAAACGCTTCCTAAGATGTAAAAACTGTCCAGTAACGACATTTAAGTATTAAAAGATTTATAAGAGGCTTTTACTGTAATGCTAAATACAGGTGGCGGTAGTGTTTCCTTTATGTATTCCATCTCAATCTTCCGATGAAATAAACAGAGCATGTGTGCGCGCGCAGCTTTGTGTTATTTATTCCGATTACTCGGTTTAAAGATCTCCTGGTAAAGATCACGTGGTATTGACGAAATTATGAATCCTAATTCAGGATTAATTGATGAGCGAGATGAAAAACACTATTTTGTGCTTCAACAGCAAATCAGCCCAATCGATTCTCAAGCCCACGTGACTTATAGTTCTGAGAGCTTACGAAAACGACTCTGTGCACATACATACATTCGAAAAAGGATGGTATTCCGAATGTGACGTCACGGCTTGTTTCTCGCAAATGATCTCAGCACTTCGCCAATAGAAATTCCAAATTGATATGTGACAGTTGACTGGTCAAAACCCCTTAGATTAAACCACCAAACCGTTGATAAACTACATTTTAATGCAACCCCGATATGTATCAGTTGAGAGTATTTGGATAGCGGATGTAAAATCTGCTTTCCGTCTCGCCTTTTTGTACACTTAGAATCCTTTTCATACATAGCTATTTTGTATTTGCTCACTGTAGCTTTTTTCGTTCGTAAAGAGATAAATAATTAGCTTCATTTAATGAAAAGATTTATGAACACTAAATTAAAGATTCATAGTAACAGTTATATAAAAAAATATAACGAATGCTAACAACAGACCCTTCAATACCATTCATCCCGTCCATTTTCAACAGATTCTAATTAAAAATATGTTATTAATTTGTTAAATTTCAATTAGATGGTATTGGAATTTAAACCTCAATCGAAAGTTCCGTGAAGTGACTGTAGAATTATATGTCAAACACGCAGTTTAGAAATAAATACAATGCGAGTTTTTTAATTTGATAGTAAGCAATGAATTATTAAATTGTTCGTGTAACTAAATTGTGTGATTCTTAAAACTCACACAATCAAACTTAAACAATCTTTCTTGTTTAAAAATAACCAAATTTGCACTGTAATAATGATTATTAAATGAATGAAGAATATATCGTCGGCTTACAAGTGAAACACATTCAGTCAAAAAATATAGTTCTGAGAAATAAAGTTCTACTCACTAAGTGTTTCTCAAGAAATCTAACCTTCATGCAAATTAAAAAATGATTTAGTATAAACTTCCACAAGTATACAAAACATATAATTCTTGTCTAGAAAAACTATAATATTTGGAAATTTTGACTAGGGTGTTTCACTTGTGAGGGGACGATATGGTATGGGAGAATGTTATATGCATTAAGTAAAATTATACAGGCGTGTTTCAAAACTTTAAGGGGTGGTAAGAAACATAAAATTACACCATATCCATATGGGATGTGTGTCCGCAAGAGCCATCTGGGTGTGCTAGAGAGTATCCAAAGGTGTAGAAATGAAAGGAAGTATGTGAATTACATTTTTATTAGCACCTTTTTTTAACGTGACAGAAGTTGTACACTTTCAGTTCCACGAAAGGTGACAAAGTTGTGATCACCAAGAATAATGCAAACCTAACAGCGTAGACGCATGGATTGCAGCAAATGTTCAAAAATTCCTGGCCTTCTACAGGCACAGCGATTCGTACGATGAGATTAGCTGCAGAGTCAATGAGGTGTCACACAGGATGTCTTTGAGGTAGTATTTTCAAAGGAAAAATCTATCCATGATCGTGGTGGCCAAGCGACGGGTTCACCCCATCCAATCCATTGAACCCAAAATGTACCCCAGCAGACACACTACGTGAAAGCGATTTAATTTTGTGTTCCCTACACCCCTTTAAAATTTGAGACATACATCTTCCCAAAACATTTCCGGTATTAAATCTACTATGAGGGCAGCAGCCTTGTGGCATTTGGTTCTATATGTCCTTCAAAAAGTGATACTTTATGTCAACAATTTTTTATTTCATTTAAAAAGGCGAGACAGTTTATAGTATGTAATCAAATCTTTAAAGTGAAAAGGATATGGTTCTAGTTGTTTGGGTTGGGTTTTATGACCCAAGGGCATATTTGGCCAAGCTTCGCCGATCACCATTAGGTAAATGGACATACACATACAAGGAAAGTTTTACAGACAGACCAGAGAAATACACCCAGGGTGGAAGTAGGTTGCAAGCGCAGTGAGCAAACCCAATAAGCCATAATATGTTTCTGGAACGTCATAACTCAGTATACTAACCCTCCTATATCAAAGTTCATATTCCGTGGATACTTAATATTACTCTCTATATTATACCTTCTTTTTAGTTAAGAAGATCCAGACTAGAATCAAAATAATTTTGATTAATGGACTACCAAAAGACAGATAGTTTGAAGTTGGTTAGAAGAGTTACCCTTAAACTCTTCGTAACTTTAAAGCAGCTTCACACCATTAGAATCCGAGTCAATCCGAATTAATCTGAATCCAGTAGAAAGTGACTAACGAAGATTTGGCAAAGATGCTTTAATAAGAAATAGCTTGTTCGTCTAAGAATAACCTTTCACACTGCCTGAATCCCAAGCGTTCCATTTCAATACAACCGAATCTAAGTTAGTCATTTTCTACTGATTTCAGATGGATCCAGATTCTTGTTATGAAGCAGTCCAAAATAAACAACTCTACTACATATCCCTTTAAGTTTTCTTCTGTTCTATGGATATTTTTAGTGCAACAAGCAATATTGTTCAGTAAAATTAACTTGCTTTTGCTGATCAAAATAAATTGTCCTTAAATTAATTTTACAAGTCCTATAGTCAACTGAGTATAGGCATCGAATTACATATAAATCACCGATTACTTGTGAAATATAAAAAGTCCTTTAACAAAGAAGCATTGGAAATTGTTTAAAAATGTATAGGACAGCAATAAGATGTAGCTTTGTTCAGAAGAGAGAAAAGCAAATTGACTTAATTGATTAATTATCCTTTCCTTCTCTCTGCTTCTAATTCTTCTCTAAACCACTCATATTCTCCAACCTACATTTAATAAGAATTTCAATTAACGAGAAAGTCTTGCAACTTTTTGTTTTTCACTTGTTTAATCACTTCGCAGATGCACTTGACACAAATTTCTGGATGAAGAGCATTTCACTTTTTTCCTTTCAGTTTCAATTAATTTATGGAAATAACGACATTTATAATTCTGTGTAGTATAGAAAATGTTTGGATTCCCTTTAAAAACCACATTCACAATTTCCAGAAACGAACTTTGCCAACTTTAGTGATAAACAAATTATTCAAAGTGAATATTAATAAATTCACAGCGGATACACACGTCTTCCGTCATTTTTTAGTACCTCACGTGATTCTCAAACTAAATAATCACTGGAGCTGTTTTTGAAGAACATAAGTGCGATGCTTGAAGGCGTAATTTTTTTAGTGGAATTTTAAAACTATTAATAAACATTCACTGCATTTAAAGGACATTCAAAAATTCTAATAAAAAATTTGCATAATAAAATATTGTTCTAATAATAAAGTGTTCTAATAATATAAAGGAACAGGACGCTTGCTCACTGCCACAGCTGGCGAGATTGATGACTACACATTTGACATGGTTCTGCTAAATAAACACTAGTGAGACTATGGAGTGGCAATCATATCTTAATCATTCACTTGTGCAACGATGGAATAAATGTTTTGAAAAACAAAGAGATATGTTGAAAAATTGCTCAATTTTTATTGAAATAATTTTCCCTCATCCTCGTGTGAAACGTTTCTGTCAATCTAAATGTGTACGGCGATACGTGTTTTCAGTACATATTCTCTATATGACGTCTGTCGGTTTGTTATTCAAATGCGATTTCAGCTCGTCGCCAATAGAAATTCCAAAGAATTAATTCCAGATTTATATATAATTAGCAAAATTACCGGGCGATGGTCGGGTTGAATTAGTTAAATGTTGATTCTATTTCATAGAAAAATGCAAGCATCATTTAAGTGTACAGAAAATATTTTTTAATATCGTTTTAACTTTTTCATAGGACGCATTTAACTTCGGACGCAAATATGTATGCATAATATATCCATCCATATAATCCATTTCATATTCATCACACTCTTGCTGTAAGACAAACTACAAAAGCTTTTTTGAGATGACTTCAGAAGCCGATTTTGAGTTTTGGAGTGATTACGAATGCCAATTAAGTTTATTTTCAGTAAAAATGAGGAACTTTCAGGATATATAGTATTGCACTCAGTTTTCTAATCAATATTTATTATTTATGGTACCCTTGCACCATGGATTCGATGTTTTCGAATTACATTACCATTGTGAGAGAACGGCAAATGAAACTGTTACGTCATTCGTGGTTAATTTATTTTGAAGGACACATTTTGTCCTTGAAATTTCTATTCAGCCGCACGTGGAATAACGGAGCTTGTTTTTAAGATAAATGTTATCAGTGTAGACAAAACAAACTCAATCGATTACACTTTTTACAAAATCACTGCTTTGAATGAATGTTTCACAGGTATCTAAGTTGTATACGAACAGTTTCAACTTCAAGTAAACAACCTCGACCTTCTGCCACTTAAAACAAAAATTTCTATTTGTCAACAGTCCTAGTTTACATATTTCCTTGCTGTGATATTATTCCAAGATCAGCAGTTTTATTTAAAATTCACTTTACCCCACCCCAGAAATTCAGTTTTAAATCGAATCCTTAAGGTACTCCTTTCAATTGAGACTCAGTTTCTATTTGAAATGAAAATATGTCAAAATTTAGAAATATCTTTGAACTGCAACTTATGGCTTCCTGTTTTGATTTAACGTAACACATCTTATTTTAGAATAACTTTATTTAACTTAACCAGTCACTCGAAAACAAGAAACCTTACTTAAAAAGGTTTCCATTTTTTTATGAAACAGAATTCTACAAACTAAACGTATTTAACTAAAGACTTAAGGAAAGTTCGTCGAAATATACATATACCACCAAGAAATTACCCATGTCTAGTGGTATTTGGCAGAAAATAAAAATAATTAATTACTATTTAACTCCTAAATAATATATTTGTAATATGGAAAGTAATGGAACGCATAAATACAAATAGAAACGAAATGTTGAAAAATGCCGAATTCTAAAAAACGAAAGATCTGAGCAAGCGTGTCGAATTTCAACGCCATGAGAATATTCTGAAATAGAGAAATTCGAAAAAGACTCTTAACAAATATTGATAGACAATAATGAATTACTTACAAAAGAACACAAATTTACAAAACTTAGACATGTTCAAATATGACCCCAACATTTCTGTCTTAACTCAAATACACAAACATGGAATTCTAAATCTAATTTAAAAAATAAAACATTATAATTCTGGCGTTGCCAGATACTGTTGCAAAATTACGCTTTTATGATCAATGAGTTTTTTGTTTTGGCTTTTCGGGTGTTCCATTTCAAAATGCAAATTGTGTAAAATTAAGTATTTTAAATATCCATTTTTCATCATTTAAATATTCCTAAATTATTTATATTGTAGAAAGAAATAAAAAATCAGTTGAAACATAATTAGAATTTTAAATTGTTCAAATATAAGGTTTCGGAAAAAATTGTCTTTCGAGCAATACTGGTAAAACAATTTTATTAGAAAATTTGATTTTCGACCAATACTGGTAAAACAATCTGAGTTTGTGTACCGTAATCGTTTCATGCTCAATGTTTTTTCTAAGGCAATTTCGAATTGATTTAGCCCCTCTTCACACCTAGGTTAAAGAGAACGTGGGTTAGAGAACGTAGCTTGCGTTACTCTCATGGTTCCAAAGTATGTGTACCAAATTTCGTGTACAAAACGGTGTAGATTTGTATAGAGAACATAAACAGACACCAACTCTGCTTTATATGTATGGATTGTTGAATGGTCAACGTCAATTAGATTAAACGAAAAACATCGCTAAAAAAGGAATTAAACTACATTTTAAGGTAAACCCAATATGTATCATACTACTTAAATGCTCTCGCATATGAGTAACAGGAATTAAAATCTCCGTTTTTAGGCTGGTTGGTTGGTTTACATCGAAAATCACCCTCACCAAAAAAGATAACCACAAAACTTTTAAGAGGCTCCGTGTGTTTTCTTTTACATAGCTGTAAGGAATCATTTACAGAACTATTACAGATAATTGAAAAGCAATCGGGAAACATTTTTTTTGCATTGAGAAAACGTCTTATAAACAACTAACCTCATTGAAAATGCAAGTATTTAAATAGACGTTTGATACTGATGTATTTGGTCCTTACGATAGTGTATGTGTGGATCCTTCGAAATCACCATTAAATATTTTTCTTTTTTAAATTTCCTACTTTAATCACTTAAAGTTTTATATAATTTATATGAGAGACTTTGTCTGCCTACCTAAATGTTGGTAATGGTAGTGTTTTTTGTGGTGGTGGTGAGTGAATCTTGTACGTATTCCGGACGCAGCGTTACTTCGCTTGTTTTTCGAATACGACTACGGCACGTTGCTAACAGAAATACCAAAGAATGAATTCCGAATTGATATATGATAGTTGATTGGTCAACACCAATTATATTAAATGCCAAACGCCGCCAAAACTGCGATAAACTACATTTCAAGGTAACACCGATATCCATCATGCGAGAGCCCCATTTGTGTAGCAGGAAATAAAATCGTCTTCCATCTGGTTTTTTTTTTACACCGAATAAGCTCCTCATACTCGTTGTGACAAATAAAATATATCATACAACACTTCGTATCTTTGATAAACTAGAAAGTTGCGGTCTAATGTACTCAGAATATCTTATCCGTTTCTTTGGAATGGTTAGGAAACAGCAAACACTATCGGTTTTAGTTTAATAGTTTAAGGTTTTATGCAATTTCATCCAACAACTTTTGTTTCTACAGAAAAGCGTATATCTCTGCAACCTCTAATTGTTATATTTTTGTTGTAAGGGTGCTCCCCAGGAAAAGAGACGTTATCCGCTCGCTTCATATATGAAGCGTATAATTTAGCAATGCAGATGCGATTGATGTCACTGGAGGGCTCATTTGAATCGCTAAGCGCAGTTCTCTTTTTGAACTCAGAATAAAACCAACGCTAATGACCTTAAGATACGTGCCAACACTTTTCTCATTACATGGCTTGGATAGGTTTTTTGCCCGCATAAAATACCGAGCATCCTTTTTATTGTTTCCCTGCCCCTCTGAAAAAAAACCGAGTCGTAAGCTGTCATTTAAACTTTACCGCCAGTCCAATTAATCTTTTACTCCAAATGCTCGTCGCACGCGATCATGTTCACCGAGTATAAATAAAATATACTGGAGCATCAAGTAGATTTTCCTGGAAAGTCCTCTAGGAAAGAGACCATTAGGCTAAAACCCGGCTACTTTTCTCTTCTAAAAATGCATTCCTTTGAATTTTGACGAAACGTTTCCATACATTGATATCAATTCCTTACCGAACTGTTTAAATAATCCTTGTGTTGAAAAAAAATTATTATGATAGGATTTTCAGTGTAAACAAACCACCGAAAGAAGAGGATTCTATTTCCTGTTACTCAATATGGTATACGTACAGGAAGCACCTACATTTAGTTGAACAGAAAAAGCCTCTCATAGCGATGAAAACCAAATTTTACCACGAAACTTGTATTTTAGAAGGGTGTCTCGCGAATGAGACATAATTTCAATTAACACCTCAAGGCGTCATTTCGGTTTATGAGCCAAGAGCCATATTTGGTCAATCTGTACCTAAATACAGAACAGACAGCTTAGATAATGGACATACACACTCATGGAAAGTTTTACTGATGCAGAAATACACCAAAGAAAGTTACTGGAATCGAACCTGCAACCTGCAGGTCGCTAGCGAAGTGGGCAAACCCACTAAGGCACAGAGGTCCCATATATATAAATTTAGGAACTGTGTAAATTTAGGAACTGTAATGTTTTAAAATGCTGAGAATAAAATATAATCCTCTCAATATTTCAGATTATCTGAATGAATAGAGTAGTGGTTAACAGTTAGGTTTCTACAATGGGGAAAGAACATCCAGGCTGAAAAGCTGAGCAACGTATAACCAGGGACTGGACTTTGGCGACATTTGCTTTCATTACATTTAGGGACTCTAATAAATTCTTTGAGATTTTTGAGAACCTTCTATTTTATATTTCGTTATACATTTTTTGTTCATTGTTTTGTACGTTATGTTGTTTCTACCTGGTTGTAAATAAAGTTTCGGAATATAGGGAAGCGTGTGTTTCAAGCTTAAAACATCGTGCTCAAATTGCATTTAATTGTTCAGGCAATCCCAGTAGAACTTATTATTTTATTTAGTTCAAATTTTCTATTGCAATAGAAGTCTGCCGAGGTGTTTTTAGGGGATAGGTAGGTGATTTTTAGCTCGCATTTTCCCCCAATGCCAATTCGAATGGATCGTAACCCTTCAAGCCACTCATTGGCTGATTCTGGTAACCCTGGGCCACCATGAGAGGTGCTGCCACATAGCACCTACCGTGAAATATGTGAGGAACATGCCTTCCTGTAAGATTTTGTTGAAATTTGACAGGTTTAACTTTCTGTCTTGAAGAAACCACGAAATTTCAAGCAACCAACCTGACTTCGGTATATACGAGATTCAAACTCGTAACAAAGCGATTTCAGTTTACCAGTTAGTTTTGTAATCGCGATACCTTTAGCCGCTCGGTCACTGGTGGGTTTTATAGTTCACATTTAAAGCACAGATTTTATTTTTGATGGTAATTTTGATCATTTTCAAGTTTTTCTCCCGTCCTTTCAAGAATTCTTAAGAATTTAAATAATTTTTAGGTTAACATCCTATCTCTACTTATCACCATACTAAATCACAAGGCGTAAAAACATAAAAGTACTTTCTGGTACTATAGTAACTCCATCTATACCTAGCTTAAACATTAGCATCAAATTAATGAAAATAAAATCACCCGTGTCAGTTAAAAGTCTCTTCAAAGTGCATGCTACTGCGTAATTCATCCCTTGGGCCTGATAAAATGTTTCGTTAAGAGCTCAACCCAAGTAAAATGTTCTGAGTAAACGTGACTACTTCAGCGCTCGAAGCAACTCGACTTTTCGTTTGATGATTTCTCTCTATTTGAGTTACTAACACAACTGTTACTCTTGCACGGTTTCAAAAGTCACATTCACTAACAATGAAATATTCTATCTAATCTCTTTGAGTAGAACTGTATTTAGCAGCAATTTTTGAATACTTTGATGTACGGTATTAGTTAGATAACATATCTGACTGGCTGCAAAGGAGTTAAAACTTCAGCATTTTGTATACAGAAAAGATTTAACTATATCACGTTTCATAAAATTTAGAGACCCGTACATAGCATCTGCGTTGAAGTTTCTTAATATCTATTCGACATCTTTCTTATTCTATTATCTATTCTATTATTCAATATCGTTTCGTATATCCATTGATTGCGTGTCGTTACTTACATTTCATACCTTGTGCAATCCTCTAAGTGGTTTCGACGAGATATCTCGTCCAAGATTCTCGTCCTAGAACAGGTGACAGTTTGGAATAGTTTGGACAATTTGGTTGTACACTACAGGGTGGTTTTCAACGCAAAGATAAACCACCAAGAGGGTTAAACCCATTTATAATGAATGTAAGCATCGATTTACACATACATAACTTCAAAATGGCATAAAATTGGTAAAAAATTCTGTATTTTCATTTTGTGTACTTTTATTAGTGTTAATTTTTATTTCCAATAAAATGCATGGCAAAAGTTCACACCCAGTCATGATACTATAATTAACTTCTAAACATCCACTTCAATCTAAGCCCGTGTTCGCGATCGTGCACATTTTCTTTTCTGTACCGATTTCTATATTTCAGATTTCTCTGTAATCAGACTGCTGAAAAATTTCATTAGAGAGGCGTGCTTTTGTATGTAGTTTTAACAATACCATGCAGCTACATAGCTTATATCAAGTATACTTAAACTAATAGCTAAATTGGCGAAGAAATTCAATGACGGTTCATTTTATATTGTTTTTCTGTTTGTTGCCATTCGCCAATACACAAATAATGTCGATTTCCATGTCATGTACGTTAGTGAAATAGTATTGTCAGTGTAAACTAACCACTGAAAGACGAGGATTTTACTTCCAATTACCGAATACGGAATACACATAGGAATCACGTTCTATTACAATTAGCGCCCTCTATATTTAGCTTCACAGGAAAAGCCTCTCATAGATAATTATCTCACTTTTTCTCAAAAGAAACACAGAAATTCTTCCCAGCTCACTAATGCATAACTTTTACGTTATCACTATTCATGGAGAATATTCAACCAACAGCAGGCGACTGTACTTTAAAATTGCAGACGATACAAATTTTGCTTCGGTCTTTGAATTGGAATTGCCATTTCATCAGTGATTCTGATTAGCGGATTTGACTAAATTCTAATAAAAGACCTTTTATAAGACACGCAATATTGATTTCTTCATTACTAAATGAATGTCGACAATCTTTTAGATACAAATCGAATGTATAAGGACTTGGTGTAAAGGCCTGGTCACTTAAAAAGGCAGAGACTTGGCCAATACAGTCTATCCTAAACATTTAAATTTTATTTACATTTGTAAAATTAGCGCAAGTTCTTTTATTTCAATGAAGTGCAAGAAGTCTAAAAAGTAGCAAAAGTCTGTGCAAGTAAAACATAACTATGCGCATCATCAGTTTAAATTTTGGAATTAATTAAAAATAGTTAATTCAGCACTTTCGGAATATATTTAATCACGATAACGTTAAAAGAAAATTTTGAGTGTTAATAGTAGATCAATAAGAAATAAGATTAAATAGCATATTAACAAAACAACAAATTACTTTTACTGTTATGGATATATGAGAACAATAAATGTCGCATTTTATTGCGTTATTTAGTTCAAATGACTATTATTCGAAAAGGTTCTTTCAGTGTCAAAATTAACCTTAAAATGATAAATGTAGATAAAATCTAGGATTTAACAAATCCCGTCACAAAACATTCCACAATGATAGTTAATTTTTGTAGAATTAATAGAATTGGTATATTCAACAGAGAAGTCTAAGCGTCATATGATCTATTGTTTGAGCTCTAAACTAGTTGTAAATTCAGTCAACTGAATACTAAATGATTTAAATACCTGGTTATATTCAAACAATCGAGTCTGCGAATGTTTGATGATTTATATTGCCGCACTCTTGATTAATACATCGTCAATTGCACTCAAAAATTTGAATATTTAATGTATAGCATATCGGAATATTTGGATATTTAAACAATACACTTTCAGAAATATCGTACGTTCCATTTCTATATTGATAAATTGTGAACTTTCCTGTTTAAAACATTCAGCTGTACAAACTGTATAGTATAAAATTAATTATACAAATAATTAGTTATATATTCAACAGCACATAATTTAAAAGTCGTTTTTATTCTTCCTAAATTCTCTAATTTATGTGCAGGTACCTAAAATGTTTTGAAAATAAATTCTTGTATTGTTTGCTGTAATGATTGTGGTTATCTTTCATGAGGGAAATTTTCAGTGCAAACAAACAGACCAGACGGAAAACGGAGATTTTACTTCTTGTTAACCAAATGCTCTTGCATAATAAAAATCGGGGTTACCTTAAATTGCAGTTTATCACCGTTTGGGGAGGATTGGCATTTAATATAGTTGGCATTGAACAATCAACTATCATATATCAATTCGGAATTCATTCTTTGGAATTTTTATTGGCGACGTGCTGAAATCGTATTCGAAAAACAAGCCGATTGACGCCAAGTTCAGAATACGTTCTCAAAACCCTACCACCAACAACCATTTTGTTTGGTAGAAAAAGCCTCTCATATAAATAATATAAAACTGAAGTTATATTAGGGAAATTAAAAAGAAAAATATTTCATGTCCATTTCGGAGGATCAACACGTTTACCATCGAATGGACGAAATATATCAGTATCAAACATCTATTTAAATTGTAAAATACTTACATTTTAAATAGGATTAATTGTTACATAAAACGTTTTCTCAATGTAAAAAATAGATGTTTCCCGATTGTATTTCAATGATTAGTTTTGAAAACGACTCGCTAATATCTATGTCAAAAAGAACACATGGAGCTTAAAAGTTCTGAATTAAAGCATTCTTAAAAGTTTTGAATTTAAACGCCCTTCTAAATACAGAGAAAATAAAAGTACAAAGCATTTAGAACTTAGATTTATCATCAGGTATTTAAAGAACCCAAATTAGTTTTCCGCACAATTTTATTTCTTTTTTGAACTTAGAACCAAGAACTTTGAACTTAGAACCTTAGTAAGAACGAAAAGAAAATGTCCAGCATAGTTCTCATTTTCTCAATTTTTACACGCTTCCGAGCTCCTAAGCTCAAGATCACTCAATCCAAGCACATCTATCAAAATCACCTTTCAGTCAGGTCACAACCTGACAAGGGATTCTTTCAGGTTTATCCCAAATCCAGAGTATAAATTCGAACTTCAGAAAAATGGCGTGAGGCCCTCACTTGAAGTGTCAGGCGTTACCTTTTAGTTTTAATCACCTTGACCCTCGGTCACTGGAAACTAGAATAAATAACATTATGCTATTTTGGTTCGTGACGTCCATACTACTTCTTTACATATTCAAAGCAGGTATGAGATGATAAGTGGCATTCCGGTCACGTTTTTATGGAATATACCTGTTGATAAATTGCATGATGCTAACACCTTTAAATGTTAATGTTTTCTCTATAGGTCATTTCCTATCTCCGGCATACCATAATTGAAACACTTTGTTAATTATTCATCTAATTAGTATCTGAGCTTGACTTGAATAAACTCACATATTAAAATATCTTGATTTACTGCGCAAAAATAGATTAATTTGATGAGAATAATGTCTGAACGTAAAAGGGAAAGGATGTCTTATCTCTACACTTATTTCACAAAGGAAAGAATTTGCCGGAACACTTATGAATGTTCCAGCAAATGCTATATAATATTTTGTGCCCAGTTTTCGATCAGACATCGGTGGAAGTCGAAGTAAATTTTAAAAAAATGTGTTTCTAAAATTTGAAAAATGTTTAATCTCTGAAATTAAATGTGCGACAACAAGCAATAATGATGTAACAGTAATAGTACGCCTTTTAAAAGAGTATTAGGAAATATGGAATACTTTTTTTGGGATCGGGTAGGTTGGACTTATGGCGCAAGGACCGCATTTCGCCAAACTGTATCAAACACAAGACAACCTAAAGTAAATGGGGTCATACACACAAGGAAAGTTTTACGGGCACTAAAAAGATAAATACTCCCAGGGATAAATAGAACTTTCGCCGCTTACAACTCGCAGATTTTTGGATTAAGATTTTAATTTTCAAAACACAGTAAAGGTTGCATTAATTTCATCTGAGTTTTATTCACAAGACTGTTCACACAAAATCATTTCGATTGTTTAACGTATTGGAATTTTATAAAATCTCTCCAGTGCGTTGTATTTCAATTCGAATGATACACTAGATTGCCCACCTTATAACATTATTAACCAGTGAGTTCGGGACATACATTTTACTAAGAAAAAAATTGATTAAAGCAATGTCAGTTTTGTTAAACAAATTGCCAAAAGTATTACTATGAACTTATTTTAATTATTTTACAAATACGTTTTTTTTTGCTTTGGGTTTATGGCGAAAAGCCCAATAATACACAATTGCGCCAAATTCATGATTTGCAAGTATGTAACAGAGGAAATTTTACAAGCAACATCTGTTTACCATTCTATATCTCGTATGCTATTAAGGAAATGTATCGCTTCTAACCTTCCTGGTGGTTGTCCTGACGAGGTATCTCGTCATTAGCAAAACTGACCAAATCTTGATGAACGAGATATCCCGTCATTATAAAGAAATTGACCAGATCTTGATCTCCTTATCATAAGAAAATTCGCAATATCGTGATGACGGGATATCTCGTCATTAAAAACTGACCAGATCTTGATCTCGTCATCATAAAAAATCTGGCAATATCTTGATCACGAGATATCTCGTCGAAACCACCTATAGGGTTAAATGATTGTAGTGCACCTGAGTATTTTTTTCTGAAAACCCGTTCTAAAATATTAGATAGTGAAAAGGAAATATATATTTCCTTTTCATTTTATATTTATATTTTTTATTTATTATTTCTGGTATTTTCTTATTTCTGGTCAAAATTCCAATCTCCTTGAGTACTTGCGGTGTAATGAAATGAAAAAAAGTGGAGACTCGTTAAAATATTTACAATCTGAATGAACAGTTTTCTCTTCCTAATATTGAGAGACATAATCATTCCTATCGTGGCATAATTGAGCAGTCTAATGTTTCTATGGCAATATTTATCACAACACTAAATCTGTGTCGTGCGAAAAATTATCGAGTTTTCAACACTCTCCTTCAAGCTGCTCGCATTAAGCGTCCACGATCGTGCAGCAAACTCTGGAACGCGGTGAATTATCGCACGATTCGCTGTCAACTCCTCTCCCTTCGTATTTCTGAAAAACTGTTCAGCACTTCAGGAAAGTTGTTAGGGCAGCACACGCGATGAAAAAGCGAGTGTGAAATAAATTTTTCTTTGAATTATCTCACTCATCTTGAGGTTTTCCGTGGCCTTTAATGATGTGTGAAGGTGAAGCATAATTCGTAACATGAAGGATATTATTTTGGCTACCTTTGAAAAAAGTCAACCATATGATTTTTGAAAAATGTCACCACTGTCTTCCGAATTTGTATTATTAACCTCTTAAAATTAGCCAAATGATTGCATAATTACTCTATATGGCGTTGTAAAAATTATAGGCTACATATTACCCATTTCAAATCATTTGAAACTTATCAGGGTAATCCCAAATGTTGGTATAAGTAAAACCTTACTCAGAGTGAGAGTCAAAACCATAAACAATATGAGTAATAAAGATAAACAGGTGAAAAAATGGTCAACAGCTATTTCGGTGAAGCAAAAAGTCCACTATCATCGGGACAGAAATAAACATTTTCCATTTCAGATCATTTGAAACTTTCCTAGGTAATCTAAAAGGTTGGTTGCTTGAAACACTGGAGAAATCTCAGTCAAACTGGCTCTCACAAATTTTAAAATATAACTAATAAAGATAAAAACAGGTGAAAAAACTATTGATCAATAACTATTTTGATGGAGCAAAACCGAGATATGGCGTGGTGATTGAGTGACAAACCGAATCAAACAAAAAGTAAAATGTGATCTTTTGTTTCTTTCTGTCAAGGATAGATTTCTCTTGCCCTAGATGTCCCACTCTTTACGACGTTGATGATTCCCCCACCCATAGAAAAGCGTTGAATGGTTTTATTTTACGTTGAAGAGTCATGGACTTAATTTGCTCTAGAAACCAGAAGATTAGTTTTTTGTAATGAAGGATATTTGAATGGAAGATGAACTCGGATTATTTGAACAAAAGTTTGATTTAAACCCAAGGCAGAACTAAAACTGCGCTGTAAACTTGAAAAATGCCCCAAATCTCAAAAATTTCCCCCAAATCTCAAACATTCTAAAAACGATTTACACATAAAAAATATTGAAATCTCACAAAATTATCTAAAAACTGTTAAGTATATAGAAATAAGAGATTTAAAATGGAATTACTAGCCATAAGGAATTGTCTACGAGGTGCTTAAAAAATGTCAACGAACTTCGGTCCCTAACTAAAAGCAATTTAAAGGCTCGATAAACACGGTGGTATTCTATGAATCCTTTGCAGAAATGATCCTTTGCCTAAACAGAAGGTCAGAGGATCTAAGGTGTGGAGTCATCCGTATATTCAACAGATGTTCCTCACGAGTTGTGAAGTCTCCACGTAAAGTAAACACTTCTTCACCTCAAATTAATTTATTACGAAACATGGTTTTAGGAATAATTACGTGATGAATATCATATGCCAACGTCGTTGCAACAAGAATTCGGTAAACTATGTGATGCCTTACAGTTGAAGCTGAATATTAAAATAACATATATTTATTATTTCACACTCAAATGCTTAACAAGGGTTTGAATTGCTCTTTTTCTCTCAAGCTAAATGTAGGCGGCGGTAGTGTTTACGTGAAGGAACGTGTTTTCTGTACTTATTCGGGATATGAGTCACTTGTCTTGTTTTTCGAATATTATTCCTGCACGTCATCAAGAGAAATTCCAAAGAATTAATTCCGAATTGATGTATGATAGTTCATTGGTAAACTCCAATTTGATTAAACTCCACAGTCATTATCAAAACTAATCAAATCTTGATGGACGAGATATCTCGTCATTTGAAAAAAGCTGATCATATCTTATCTAGTCGTCATTAAAAAACGGCAATATCCTGATGACGCGTACCTCGTCACTAACAAAATCGATCAGATCTTGATGAAAGAGGTATCTTTTCGAAACAACTTCAATGTAATCCCGATATGTATCATACGAGAGCATTTGGATAGCAGGAAATAAAATTTCCGCCGTCCGTCCTCTTTGTTTCTATACACTACAAATCCCGCTCATACCGGGTAAATATTCAGACATTTTGGAAATCAAACTATAACAATTACGTTAGTTTTTCGTTTTCCGAAAGTTTTCAGAACGTGAAATTTGGATAAATAAAATTTCCCCAAGTTTATTATACGGAAATTATCTGTAGAGAGATCATTGCTGTACAGACGACGTAATCAGTTTCGAAGAGCTATTCAAAAATGACCTAATTATGATAATACTAATGGAATATCTAACTGAAGGACACTCTTATTCAAAAGTTTTTCCTGGCTGACCCAGTTATTTATTAGAAAAAGTGTTGCTTCAAGACTTAACCGAGACTCCAAACAAGAAGTTGCAGAGATAAAAAATAATAAACAAGTTTTGGTTTCAACGAAATACCGTCATATAAAAGTTGTTCAGGGATATTTCCTCAAAGATTGCTCGAATTTCGACTTGAAAGAAAACAGGGACCTGATTAAATTGATAGATATTTTATTTTATTTCTTAAAAAATGCAGAAATGCAGATTTGTGTATGAGAACAAACACGTATATAAATGGACTTATTGATGCGCATTAACCAGTAAATACAGAAGGGGTCAAATTGATTTCACGTTCTTCATTGGTTGTTGTTTATCACACGACCATCGCTTATTGATGTAATGTCGGCTCACTCGCAATTGAGAATGCTTAGTGCAGACAGCAATTATGCGTGGGGCTTCTAGAACAGAAACATTTTTCAAACGTTCTTGTAAATAAGTGATTACTAAAAAAATTTCTATTAACAAAAATAATTTTGATTTACATATAATTCAAGTTTGTAGATAATCAGTGAATGCTACATGAAACTGCTCCACTTATATGAAATTCATTCATATATTTAGAAAGAATTCGAGTTGGGTTTTGAAACATTTAAAAATTATTTGGAAAGTCGATGGTATGGAATTTGCCCATTTTACCAGATTAAATTATTTTATTCCTCACAAATGGCTGTCTGCGAAAAGTTTTCTAATAACAGTATCCCTGAAAAAGAAAAACAACTTCCTACTCTTCAATTCTCGTGCATCTCAAATTTTCCCCCACACAATGAGATGTACAAAATGCTTCGTAACAATGTATTAAACCGAGTATTTCAAAATTTAATTTTGTCAGTTTGGATGCCTGGAAGATATTGATTGAACTTCAATCCTATCTTTCTCCGTACTTTTATTTCTAGAATTGAATTTTATGTCAAAAACTGAAGAAACGTTTCTTGAGAAATGATCAGTTCCTGATCAGACGTATCTTTGAGATAGATACAGTTGATAAAATTCGATGATGTGTACTGAATTAACTTCATAGGTCTGTATAGCATGAACGGGTATTTGCGTCAAAAACTAATTGTGGGAATATACTGCTAATGTTGAGGAGAAATAATAAAAACAAATTTCTAGATATAAAAATAATAATTTAAATACTTTACAGAAGTTATGATCTTGACTACACTTCAGTAGATTTTGAAGCATTTCAAGAACCACGCTGCCAGAACTGGTAGTATTGTAATAAACCGAAGATAAACACTGATATTAGCTACAATTACACTTTTTTCCTATATTAATATTCAAAGTACAAATAATGTATTATAAAACTGTACGGTTGACACTTTTTTGAGAGCTATCTGGTAAAGTCTGTAGTGGTATCAGTTTAAGTATGAAAATAAGTCGTGTGGCTCTGGAAATGCATTAAATTAAATTAGTTTTTCCGTCAGTTTGGCTGAGAATTAAAATATCTTTAGAATTCAGCGATCAAGAAAGATTGAGATATTATTATTATTGTTAAGCCTTTTTACGTGCTTTGTTATTCATTGAACAAATCGATATCTTCATATGGCTATGAGAATTAACATCTACGTACTCATAAGTCAAGACATCATTTTAGTAAAAAACTGTTTAAAATGGTCCCAGTAATGTTAAGAAAACTCGCAATTCTTTAAAAATAAGTCTGAAATAAAAATTATTAGAAGCGTCTTTTTGTGATTTGGACAACAGTATTGTTTACTTATAAACAGGAGTGGCTGGCCCTCATAGTTAGATTTCATCACCACAAAAATAAAAAGTAAAGTGAATTGCAATAAGAATTGAACAAAGAAATATACACTGCTGGCCACCGTAAATGCAACACCCTGAAGGAAGCATGCAAATAATATGAAATTTACAACATGCATTAGCGGAGGTGAGATATGCAAATGATTAGAATTTCAGCGCAGACGCACATCACGTGCGCCTGTGGCGCCACTTCAAAGCGCTATTTAAGGCTTGGAGATTTCGACGATTTCAAGTACGGCAATTGTGTTTTTCTTGTGGTTTCTTCAAAAAAAAACCGATCAATTATGCCTCGTAGAAAACAGCGATCATCTTTTGATCAAGTATCCGAGTTCGACAGAGGAAGGATAGTGGCCTACCGAGATTGTGGATTATCTTTCAGGGAAATCGGTAGTCGTGTTGGACGTAACCAAACAACTGTAATGCGGATATGTGATCGTTGGATGCAGGAGGGTACGACGGACCGACGTGTTCGATCGCATCCACCTCAGTGCACCACTTCACGTGATGACAGGCATATTGTGCGTATGGCAGTGACGGATCGCTCAGCCACATCACGAACCATAGCACAGCACATTCAGTCTGTACCGCATCATCCAGTGTCTGCGCGTACCATTCGACGCCGTTTACAGCAGAGTGGTCTGTCCGCAAGACGTCCATTGCTTCGTCTACCCTTGACGCAGAACCACAGACGTTTCCGCCGCCAATGGTGCGATGAAAGAAGGATGTGGACGGCAGAATGGAATGAAATTGTCTTTACTGACGAGTCACGCTTCTGTCTGCAACACCACGATGGTCGGATTCGAGTCTGGAGACACCGTGGAGAGAGGATGCTGAACAGCTGCGTTATGCACCGCCACACTGGTCCTGCACCGGGTATTATGGTATGGGGCGGTATTGGATATCACTCTCGCACTCCTCTAGTACGCATTGCCGGTACTTTAAACAGCCAGCGCTACATCTCCGAGGTGTTGGAGCCAGTTGTCCTTCCTTACCTTCAGGGCTTGCCCACAGCCATATTTCAACAGGATAATGCGCGACCACACGTGGCACGCATTGTCCAAGGGTTCTTCGTCAATCGCCAGATTGAATTGCTTCCCTGGCCAGCTCGCTCTCCGGATCTTTCGCCGATAGAAAACATGTGGTCCATGGTTGCTCAACGATTGACCCAGAATACATCCCCAGCTGCCACACCAGATCAACTTTGGCAACGTGTGGAAGCTGCTTGGTCTGCTGTACCCCAAGAACACCTCCAAAGTCTCTTTGAATCAATGCCGAGGCGTGTGGCAGCGGTGATCTCCAACAATGGCGGCTACTCTGGCTACTGATTTTGGCAGGAACCACACTTCACAGAAGTCTATAAATTTAATCATTTGATACTTGGTCAACATGTTATCTACAAAATAAATTTTGTTGTGATATATCTTGTCTTTCTTGGTGTTGCAATTTGGGTGGCCAGCAGTGTAGTAAAACACAATATCAAGTCACCTCTACAGATCTCTTAAACATAAAATATTCAAATAAAAGCAAACCGGTTTTAAATTTTACTATTTGTATTTCTATCCTAGTAGAAGCACGAAAAGTACAAAAATTATTTATCAGGAACAATACTTGTGTTTTAAAATAGTAGTCTTACCCCGCTTGGTATAGACAAACTAGTCCAAGTATGAGTTCAGGTACCGTCAAAAAGTTCAAGACGAGTATAGAATTTATAAACAGATTCTCCCTGGACAGCCAAAAACAAGCAGAGGTGTATACGAGAGACTAGTAGCTGCTTATTTCAGTGATGTTTAGAAAGTAATGTAAAAGAAATGTAAAAGAGCTGTCTTAGAAACAAAAATGAAATTTACAGAAACCGGGAGCTATCTCTTTTACTGTTATACAATTGTGCTCTATGTCCAAAATTTGTCAGTATGTTGTACTGCTTTTGCTTTTCAAAATGGATTAGATAATTTTAGAAGAAAACAAACGAATACGAGCTTATTGAAGTAGATCTAAAATTTATGGCCGAAAAAAAGCAAGTACCTCTCTGATAAATTTATGATTGAATAAAATACACGTTCAAAAATTCATTTTATTGTTTTATTGTTCAAACAATATTTATTTTCTAGACGTCACGCGCGAGAAAATTGCAGCTTGCCCAGATAGCCTGTCGGAAAATTTACATTGGACTAACAAACGTTTAAAATTAACAATCCAACTATACCTCAGTAGTATATATATATATATATATATATATATATATATATATATATATATATATATATATATATATATATATATATATATATATATATATATATATATATATATATATATATATATATATATATATATATATATATATATATATATATATATAATGTTGTTTGTAAAATACACACGTCTTTCTCTACTGAAGCAATTCTCCAGTAGAAAATGCTAAATTAAAGAACAGCGTTAAATTTATTGGTTAATTCAAGCTGACAGATATACCATTATATTAATCTCGTTTCTAGAAAATCTTTTTTGAAAACAATAAACTTTTATTTTTAATTTAAAAATAAAAATCTGATCAATTCCAAAAGCAATAACACAATAAAAAGCCACATTCATCTATTCTTTAAAAATTCCCGATATTTCGGTTGATTGTGTGTTGTGCACTAGGCCATTAAGAACTTGAATTTAATACATTTAAAGTTCTAGAATATTAAATTTAGTTCTACAAATACGATGGATTACCACTTTTATTATGTGAAGTCATTGTATTTTGCTACAAATCTGTGAAAATGTTTGAAATATGAGTAAAATTAACTGCAGTAGTTAAACTACTGTATTCGAAATCATTATGCGTAATAAAAGGAATTATAAAGTAGAGAAAAGTTCTAAATTTGTCAATTATATGAACCAATTTCAGTCTGTTTTCCAGTTTTTACTTTGATTCATTGTGCATTTTTAGACTTGATTTGTTGAAGATTACAGCAGCTATTGGACTCAAGCTCAATTCGAAAGCACTTAGAGTGAAACTACAATGTTTGTTATCACATCTTACTCTCTATATATGTCATTTAACAGTCATTAATTCAAGGTCACTTTAATACAGTGATCTTAACCTACTTACTATTTCTTGCGTGACGAGTTTAAGAGAAACGGTGCAAGCCTCTTGAAAGGAGGTCACGTAGGAAAAGGAGTCATGTATAAGTGATTGTAATGTATGTGATTATTAATGTCTTACACGGAATTAAATTAAGCTTTTAACTTGTAGCTATCGCTTTGTGAATCCTTTTATCCGTTGTTTCATTGACGTTATATTTATATTTCACTAAAGTACATGGCACAAAAACGACGTTATTTGTATTCTGGCGAATGGTATATATATATATATATATATATATATATAAAATATATATAGGTTCCATTCACCAATTTGACACTAAGCTTAAGTATGCTTTATTATGGAGCATTATACTGATAAAACAAGGAAGAGATTGTCGTTGTAATGAAATCATATTGCAGATAGAAATGAGAATATGCATATTGATGCTTGCATTCTTTATCAATGAATTTAAATTAAGTATCAAATACGAGTAAGCGATACTGCCATTAATATCAACTAAGAAACTTCAGCGCAGATGCTATACACGGATCTACTAATTAGTTCTATATAACGGGCTTTTAAATCTCACTATTGTTCAAGAATAAGCGTGATGGAAATTAAACAATCGCTCTTGAATTTTATTTGGAAATGAATGATGAATGAATGATCTATGAATTTTATTTGAAAAGTATACAATTATTTTTGTTCACAATAAGTTCTATTTATTGGACAAATAAGCAACAAAATCTGCAAAGTTTTGTAAATACTTTTTGGAATATCGCATGTAACTTTTTCATTTAAGGTAAACAACTTTCTCGTGCTTTACAGATAATTAATGTTCTTAAATTAGCATGTATTCCAACAATGAAGTTTCACTAAAACATGTGGATAGATGCTTTTTGTTTAAAAATTCAATTAGAAATTAATGCATTTTAATTAAATATCAACATAGAATTTCATTTTTGCTAATAGCAAAGTATTTTTTATTAAATAGTAATATTTCTTAATGCATTTAATGAATATATATTAAACATTTGCATTAATATTAATTAAACATTCATCTTAAGGCATTTGTTTACATTCTTATACGATGTAATAGAACATAGAATTCATTAATAATTGCATAAATTCCTTTTCGTCATTCTTTAATTAAAAATTACCTAATTTTTATATGAAAATAGCAATTTTACCAAATTTCGTATAAAATGTTACATAATTAATTTTACACTCGTAGTTTACCTTATTTTTCGAAGGGATAAAAGCTGAACATGAAGCAGCAACTAATAGATTATTGTCTGCACGTTTTGATTCTTTTGAATCCGAGAGATATTTTCTGTATAAAAAGCTGTAGTACTTCATAAAAGGGAGATCAGATTAATTTATTTCAAAAAATTAATTTCTTTTTAAATTTCTTAAATTTCTGTTTAAAGAAATTCATAATAATTTTATTCTAAACTAGAAAGAAACCAAACGATAGTATTTTGTATTTTGAAATGGTATTAAAGCTTTAAATGAAACTGCATTTAACTAAAACCCATATTTTTGCCCATGAAAGTAAGATACATTTCTGATTATTTTTACAATCTATTCTTACTTTAAATCATAATTATTAAATGCAAAAACAATTATTTTATAATTTACAATAACTTTACGACTATTTAACACTGATAGTATGTCTGTTTCCTTTTCGGAATTTCTTTTGGGCTGATATATTTGAACACGATCTCATTTCTTTCAAAGAGATCGAGCTTAGATTCTCTGAGATAAATTTGTCTAGCGAATGGAAACTTTTACATTACATTTTTATCCTCGAATTTTTGCTGCATATGCAATTTCCCTAGAGGTTTTCTTCGCACTATATGAAAAAGCAATAACACTTCATGCAGCGTTAGAGATAAAAGTATCTGTTTATAGTAGCGATGATATTTGAAAATATTGTGATAAAAAAGGGATTGTTGGAATTCTAATGCAGTTTAATATTTCCAAATGAGAAAATGATGATTGGTTGGTTCGGGGGTTGTATAGCGCAAGGGCCAGATTTGGTCATGCAGAATAATAATGAAGCTTAAAAAGTATGTCAAGATATCTGATTGGAGTACAGCATAGTTCCCCAAAGTGGGCGCTACCACCCACCTGTGGCGTCTGAAGGAATCTTGGGGACATCGCTGGCTCCAAGAGAAATAAGGAGTGTTGAGGAACAGGAGTGGATAGTAAAAATCAGATACCTTGTGGGCTGTGGCAAGAAAACATTTGATTGTATTTTCGTTTTCCAATTTAGTTAATCATGGATTTAGTGTGGCAACAAGTTTTTTAAATAAAAGGGTCTACGGTAGGTCAGTTGGTAGAGTCGCAGAGTAGCAATCAGAGGATTGCGAGTTCGAAACTCGATCCAACCAAAGATCGTCGTGCATATGGAGGATGGTGCGCGTTAAATCTGTCGTGGGCTCAAATGTTATCGTTTGCGTGGTGTGGAAATTTGGAGAGTGGCAGGTGTTCTAGTCATCTGATCACGATGCAAAATTACGAGGAGTTAGAACTTTACCTTTGGGATTTATCCCGGACTTTCGCCTATAGCCCTTTGTGTTACTCAGGCGATGTAAATTCAACTACTTATCTACCTCTTTTTTAAATAAAAAAAAGATGACCTAACTGGAAATAGTTGACTGGATATTTAAGGATGCTGCTGACGAAATAGAACTTTTCGACAAATTGATAGCATGGGTTGGCTGGTTCTTCCTTCTCATTAATTATTATTTTTAACTTCACTGATTCGATTGATATTAATTACCAATGACAGTGAGAAATCTTGTGTCATGTGCAATTTATTTTTTGTTATTTCATTTTAATAGCTTTATAATTTGAGTTCCAAGTTTTTTTATTTGTTCTGATGCTCTAAAATAACATACACCAATACATAAATATTTTGTTGCAATTTAAAAATTATCGGCACAGCTATACAATTTATTACTAGTTGTGACAGTTTTAAGGAGGGAGGGGCCAAAGAACTGTCTTTGAAAAGGGGGCGCTGAGCCAAAAAAAGTTTGGGAAGCTGTAGAGTAGAGGGAAGAAAACAAAAGAAAGTTCAAATGAATGACAAAAATAGATGCAGCTTAGAATTTAAAAGTTCGTTCCTACAACACCAAAATAGTGTCCTGAATTTCGAATAATACATCTCAATTATAGAACATGGCTTAAGTTTCGTGCTACCATCCTCATAAAAATGAAAATACATATAACCCACATCTCTAAATCACTTTCCTAATCCTCGGACTCAAATGCAAAAACAAGAAGAAAAAAGATCTCCCCTTTCAATCTTCAGAACCACTTTTGAAGGGAAAAAAATATCAAAACATTCACACAAACAAGCAGAACCGACTGAGCCTTAACACATCTCAATAGTTTTCCTCTCGTTAGGGAAGTGTAATGGCAGGTTTTATGGAGCGTAAAGCCATTTCAAAATAAAGCTGAGCAGAAAAACAGAGTTTCTTCTTCATACACACCGCGAGCAATCCAAGCGACCCGTCTGCGTTTGACCTGTTTCTCAGTATCAATAATCACAGAATGAAAACCCATGCTTACTCTCAACTTAATTCCAGAGCATATCATTAGATTGCTCACTGTACGGAGTAGAAACATTATCTGTGTCTATACTTTAGATAGGTGGGTAGCTCAATTTACGTAGCACTGGAGCAAGTAGAACGGGCTATTGGTAGCGAGCAGGTATCCGCTCCGAGGACAACACATCTTAATTTTGTTATACTGTAAAGCAGTGGCCCAGAGAGGAGGGATCTCTGTGGACCGCCCCCAAAAATATTCCAATTTTTAGGCATTATACAAATGAAATACTATAAATGCTTGATATGCTTTTCAGAGTATTTAAGTATAATAACATAAAATAATTGTCATTTAGTAATCATAAAATAACTGTAATTTTGTGACTGAATATTTTTTTTATAATGCCCGATCCAAAGACTGTGATGTACGTGAAGGCTGCCCTGGAATCAAATATCCTCAAGTTAGCATGGTGGGGAAGTTTGGAGAACTCAAGGGTTGACCTCATCATCTGACCTGGTTCAGAATTACGAGGTGTTGTCCCCGATTCTTTCCCTTTGAGATTGATCCCTGGCCATCGCCAATAGACCGTAGCTCCAGTGCGACGTTTATTCAACTACCTACCTACCTCATGCCTTACCACTAACCTCTACGGCCTTTGGCACCAGAAAGAGCGAACCTGACGGCTATTTGGAAAGGAGCATCACTACCGTCACTCCTAACAGGGACTTTCTCTGACATCCATGCTCTTACAAACCTGGATCCGTGACTTTCTGGATAGCAACAAGTGCTATGACCACTATACCAGTGTGACAGCTTAGTATTCTTTATAAAATATAATAATTTAATGATGATTGTCATTATCAAAGCATGTAAAGTATGAACGTTTTCTCTGCGCTCATTGAATAATCTTCTCAGTAAAAGTCCAACTCCGCTCAAACCCACGCGACTCAACTGTCGATTATTGACAGTTGTCCCGTGGTTTTGAGCGAGTTATTTTATCTATTCTATTCGTTGGATTAAGGGGCAGGTTGAACGTAATCAAAGCAATCCCATAATTGTCGTCTTTAGCACGGATTCGGGATTCCGGAAGTTTATCATTCAGTGCCGGAAACGAATAGACTGATTGCGCGCTGATGAAGCAAATAATCATATATGGTGATCGCTTGATCTTGATTGCGTGTGTTGCAGCCCCTTTATCTTTTCACCCCCTAGTAGCTCACTCCAGTGCGAAGTGAATTCTATTACTTACCTGTCCTGCACCACCTTTGGGGAAATGGATTTGTCGAAGGTCATCTGCCTTCTCAAAGCAGTCCCTTTATATTGTACGTATCGGAACCAATATTTGTGGAATAGCCATCGTAGTCATTAGCGTCCAAAAACAAGCCTGAGATTGTCACTGTTTATGATTACAAAAATATTTTTAAATTTCAAAGCCTGATAACGAAAGATGACATAGAAAGATCTTTTTAAAGTGTGATAAGGTGATTACATAAAAAGCTTCATTTTTAATTTGAGACTCCTTCCAAGTTAAAGTCCATAAGAAACATAAAAACTGTATCTGAGAGATCTTGTTTCAAGAAACAGCCTGAGATTTTAGGGTTGGTTGGGTTTTATGGCTCAAGGGTCAAGCTTTAACACTTGGCCAAGCTGAACTGAACACAAGACAGATATTATTAATTGCCTTATAACATAGATGTTATAAGGCAAGATTGTCACGAAGTGAAAGGTCTGTGGAGGAAGACCTGTCATATTAGGATTTATATTCACCTTAAGATATTCGAAAAGTAGGCGAAGATAGGTTTTTACCAAGTATTATCAGATAGTTTGCACAAGTCTATACGGTTTTTACCAGATATATAGCTACTGTCCAGACCAGATATATAATTTCACAGTTGCAGGTTTTCACCAGATAGATTGCACGAGATTTTTTAGGCAACTACTTGATCGTGTCGTCTTGTGTTTGGTGCAACTAGGCCAAATATGTCCTCTGTACCATAAAACCTGACGAGTCAACCATTTACCAGCTAGTCTGCAAAACTCTTTTTGATTTTAAACTTCTGTCCAAAAAGTGACCTATTTTCTTTTCAATATCCTCAAAATGTTGCAGATAAAAAATTACGAAATTTAAGAAAAACTTTAAATTTAAATCGATCGAGATTTGTCGACATTAATCATCATGCTGCAATAGACATGATGAAAATAATGGAAAAAATCTTTTTAAAAATATAATAAATTTATAAGAAAAGAAGAAATTATAAACTTTTTTGTAGTTTGAAGTAGTATAAAATTGAAATAAGGGAAATAGATATTGAACTTCGAAAAGTTTCCAGTATCCTGTAAGGTAAAAAGGCTTGGATTGAAAATTAATAAGTTTGATATCCATTTTAAAGCATTAAGTCATAAAATATTTTCAGACAAAACTATATTTTTAATTAAAAAATTGTTTTTAGAAATTAATAAGTGAAGAGGCAATAAAGTTACAAAAATAAACTCAGAATATTAAAACAAGGTTTTACTTCTGCTTACATATTGTTTTTATAATTCTCATACTTTTAGAAAGAGTGCTTCTAAAGAATAATTTCACAAGTATTTTCCTTAAATGAATTGCTTTTTGCTGCCATAGGGCTAAGAAATTAAATAGATATGACTCATAGTCAGAATAGTTATTTCGAGCTGGTATAGAACATCGACCTTTTAATGGAATATATGGAGAATGTGCGTGTATCATCATGTTATTTCTTTTGATCACTCGGTTTGTATATCTTCGGGTGGAGGTTATAGTGTATTGGAAGAAAGCAGTAATCCTAATGTAGAACTAATGACTTGTGAATGCGATTATCGAGCATGATTAAAACTACTAGTTTGCGCTTCGTTAGCCAACTGGTCTAAGTCCCCCATGTGCCCAACACTATTGAAATCTTGCAACAACGATTCAGTCTACATGCTCCAACTATTTCATTAGAAAGTCGATGGTATGATATCGATGACTTAAATGTATCAATTTAGAGTTGCTCTTAAATTCATTTTTACGTTTTTCTAATTACGAAATCATAGTGTTGTCTTAGAAACTTTTGTACGCCGAATTATTTAATCGTGCGAATGAGGAATGTAATTTATACTTTTATTTAGATTTTAATATCATGTGCTCTAAAGTTGAACTAATCAAGAATATATTTTATTCATTTATTTAAACGTTGTTTCTCTTCAGAAAAATATCCAATTACAGAGAACAAAAATTATATGAAAAATATACTAGAAGTAGTTGGGGAGCGTCTCACTGGAGCAACACAACGGGCTATTGGTGGCGGTACGGGATCAATCCCGAAGGGTAAAGCAACACCTCGTGATTTTGAATCAAGGTGAGATGACGAGGTCAACACCTGAGCTGGCACTCCACTCTCCAAACTTCCACACCATGCCAACGTGAGGACATTTGAGGCCACGATGAACTTAACGTACACCAGCCCCCACGTACATGGAGATGTTTGGAAGGATCGAGTTTCGAACTCGCAACCATCCGGTTGCTAATCCGCTACTCTTCCAACCGGGCTACCGTGGCCCTTACGATCGATAGAAAATATTGAAAACGATAGAAAAAAGACATACGCAAATGCAATTGAATAAAAGAATGAACAAAACACATAATTGAATGAAATCTTTAAATCATAATTGAATGAAATCATTAAATCATAATTGAATGAAATCATTACAAAGTTTAAAAAATCGATTGGTAGCAAAATGATTAGATATTTTGTAGAATACTTTTTGAAAATAGAGTGCATTTATGCGAAAAACTAAATTTTCGATTTTATACGAACGAAACTTAGATAAATTCAATTTTCTTTTGTACATAGCCCCTTTCCTTGCGCTTTGCGAAAGTTATCCCCGCCCCCATTATCTCACCTCTTAGGGATGTTTGCAGACTGCAGATTACAACATGTACTCAGAATTAAACCCGGAACTGTGTCGACCTAAAGTATTTGATAGAAGCAGTTGTTGACTCAATAATTACATCCATTAACATGACACGATAGCCAACAACATTCTCGGGAAAATATGTACAGTTATGTTCATTGAAAAGCGGAAAATTACATTTGACTTCAGCAGCAACTGCTATGACAAGACTACTTAAATAAACTTGGTTGCTGACTGGCGTGCTCATAGACAGTTAACCGTATTTGATATCTTTTAGCAACTATATCATGAAAATAGTGTTTTTATCAATGTTAGAAATTCTATATATAAAGATGATATGGGTTACTAACGTAATTATTTGAGTACTCACAGTCCAACCCCTAACTTCGTATTTGTGAATTCTCGAATTCGCTTAAGAAATCATAACATTCGAAATTCAGTCAACCTTTTAATAACTCGATCTTTTATAAATACGTATCAATAATATTTATACAGTTCAGTTTTATCATTCCATTTTATATATATATATATAGTTTTATTAATTTAAGTAACTTTAAGAACACAATGTTCTGTGACAATTTTACCGAAATTGTATTATTTTATCATTCTAACTGTACGTATAACCAATCCATACGTTCAGTTCATGTTTGGACAAGACATATATGAAGTTCATTTGTTTGGACAATACATGCATGCAGTAAAGGTAAGAATCGTAAGTTGAAGTTACAGATTTCGTATTTCTGTTTGTCCTCATGATCGATTATTAGAAATTCAATGTTCAGAGTGATGGAATCGATGCATTCCAACTATTAAGATAATACTAGCTTTTTTATTTTATTTTGAATACTGTGTGTCTAATTAATGTACTTATGACCTGATGTTTTGTTTGAAGACATACTTTTTTATAAAATACTTCCATTTCTAGTTTTTTCTATCTTAAAATTCAAAATCGACGTACAGCATTATAACTTTTGCACTCTGACAAAATTGAATGCATTTATTTTCTTTTTTAGAACCAAAAGTCTTCAATCAGCTGATTTCCACTAAAGAAATTAATTTTTGCATGTAAAATATAGTTGGATTTAACAGGCTCCGTCATTGAGGTAGATTGAAATGTCGCATAAAGCAAAGGATGGTTCTTACAGACATTCCACAAGCTGTAAATTAGTTGTTTACAAAAATCAGCTTGTATCTCTTACGGACAGCTTTGCGTAACGTTTGAAATATTGATGGGGAAACTTATATAACTTTTATATCATTCTTTAAAATAAATGATGGGAAAAGTGATGATCAATTTGATTCGGCACTTTAAAAAAGAAGACTTAGAGAATAATTATTAAAAAATTCTCCTAAGTCCAGGTTGAGTCAAATCTTGAACATCCCAGAAAAAAGGCAGTGTTGACCTTTCAGCTCATCACTGTCTACGACTGTCTTGATCGACATCTTCATAGTATCGGATTCTTCACAACACTTACTCCAGGATTTGTGACCTCCATGAGAAAATGGATAGGTCCCATCTCTCCAGGTGTACCTCTCTCTTGCTCCTAGACTTTATGAACGATACTGGGAAGTGAAGGCCCGTATAGGTTTATAAACTTACCATTTTAAAGCTTTGTTATGTATTCTTTGTATTCTGTGTGTATGTACTTGTGTTTTGACAATTTGTTCTATTGTAATTCGCCATTGGAAATAAAAGATATTTAATATCAGGTACTTCAACGAAAATGATAGTTTGAATGAAAGTGAAAAAGAACTGGAGATAATTTAAAGAGGAAACTTCAATATCATTTCTGCCTAGTTGGTATAGTGGTGAAAGCGCTTGTCACCCAGTAGGTCGTCGGTTCGAATTCCGGTTTGTAAGCGTATGGATGGTAATGATTGGCCATGTTAGGAGTAGCGGTGGCTCATTTATCATGTGCTCATGTGCTCCTTCACAAGTAACCGTCGGGACAACGAGTGGCAAAAGTCACTCGTTGTCCCAAAGACCGAGTGGTAGGTGGTCGGGTTTGAAAAAACTGTCAATATTTGCATTAGAAAGGAGAAAACAGGTTAAAATCTGACTTTTCTGCAAAGAAATCATGAAACCTTCTCAAAAAGTTGTTTTTAGTTTAAGAATGCACGATACTTTTTGACTTACATATACAGTCCGCATCTCTAAATTTGTCAATTACGGTATTAAAAAAATTACTCTTCCCAATTGGAATAACAATTTTCTATATCAACTGTTTTCTGAAAATATGAGTAACTCAACGCAGATTAAGCGTTTCATCTCCTTATTGTAATACAATAATCGTTTTACTATAGTATAAATGATGCACTTAAGGAGTAAAAACTATTTTAACTAAAAATTTTTACAAAAAATTGAACTAGCTCAGAAGAGTAAAGTTAACATACAAAATATATTTTTAAAAAGAAATAAACTCTTCAGTTTTGTTCCCAAATTGTACACAAAAAACTCATTTAAAACTCTTTAATCTTATTTCTTGGTAGAAAAAAGCTAACTCGCAGATGAAAGGAAGAAGTCAACACAAAAGAAAGACAGGAGAATATATAATTCTCTTAGTCCCTACAGAAGTTAAACAAGAAAATCATCATGTATTCTTTTCAAATATTTCGCTTTTTGAAACCGGAATAATTGTTTCCTTACGAGAACGGTTTTTGTCGTTGGTGGAAAAAAAAGATTTCCATCTGTTATTTGGCGTTAATCCAATTTGCCAGAGAAGCAGATTTGCCTATGAAAACTAATACCCTAATTCGATCTTGGATTTTGCAATAAGCAGTTCCATCTCAGTCAGTAATTGTTGCTAAGCAACAGTTTAATCATTTTTAAAGGAGCGCCGAGTAATAAACCTTAGTGAATATTCATATCCTAAATTTTATTTTTCAGAAAACGACAAAAGCAAGCAGGAAATTGATTGCAATGCATGAGTAGGTGAAATGTTTTGAAAATATTCAAATTAAGGAAATGGGATTGCTTTAGAATGAAAGATCTTTCACATGTGCAAGAAAATTAGAAAAAAATTAATTAGAAATAAAATATTTTCTACGATGAAGGAATATAGTATGGATCGGTTTATTCCAAAAATCAGTAACGAATAAAGTAAAAAAGAGACTTGAAAAATATAGTAACGTTACAAATTTGAAAAAGAGGAACTAATTTCATTCAAAACTAGCAACAATAAAGCGAAAGATAACTATCTACAGATTACAGAAAGGAATTGACATAATTATGTATAACATACTGAATGGCCCTTTGTTAGCAACACCTCAGCAGTATCTTGTTGGGTATCTTTTTTTTTAAAAGATAGTATTAATTTGGTGTGACATCAACTCTCCAAGGAAATATAAATATTCTACTGAAACATTTTATAATGCTGAGCAGATTCCTAAATTGTTATAAATTATGTGTTGAATCCTCTGCATGATCTTCTTTATCTAATTCCACTGATGCTCTGTAGAATTGAGATCGGGAGATTGTGTTTTAAATCAAAGAAACAAG
Organism: Meta bourneti; assembly: GCA_933210815.1. Lineage (NCBI taxonomy): Eukaryota > Metazoa > Arthropoda > Arachnida > Araneae > Tetragnathidae > Meta > Meta bourneti. The sequence goes on from OW119922.1 coordinate 29,888,600, forward strand.
ATGAATTCTTGTTCGTGGAGTCAGTTTGTGACGGTTCAACAAAGTTCGTTGTCTTTCTGAATACGTAATCTGAAAGCTGTTTCTATAAAACTTAGTTCTCGATGAAGTTGATCATACTGCTCAGGGATGCATCAATAGCTATCGAGGAATAAAGGGTGTGTCAGTAAAAAGAAACTATGATACTTCCACCTTACACTGTCTACGTCAAACTGCACAGAATGCTGACCTGTCAGAACATGCTGTTATGGTACATCGCATTGGCGTGATACAGTAAAAATCTGGATTCTTCAGAGCATGAAATGTCAGTGAGAGTAGTATTTCGGCATTGTTTTCCCAAATGCAGGTTTGTCCTCATGGACTTCTTCCAGACAAGAAAACTTCACCAGTATTTCATTATTAATTCATCCACAATATCTTGCGACTGCTTGTACACTCGTAGATGTTCTGCTGAGCTTTAATATTGAGTTTTGTTACGATTTGGCTGTGCGGCCTCTGTATTAGCTTTGGATACTTTTGAACATTCTCTCAGAGCTTTGTCGATTTGGCTCAGCTTGGCCTAATATGGCCCTTGCCCCATAAAGAAGCCAAAAAACCTGACTACACTTATCGGAGATCTGTTTTCGCCCCAAGATTGACTCATGAAAAGATTTTTCACATTGACACATTATGGTACATCGCAACAACACTGCTACATCAGATTTATATTAACACGATGATTTCCTAGAAACTCGATCTTGTTCCTCTGGTATATGATCTTGTATCTTTCAATCACTTAGATCTCTGAGTATACACAATATGTAACATGGATCTGATCATACTTCAGTAAGATCAGATTCCATATATCGGAGTTATATCGGTCTTAATTACTCAGTCACTTTAATTTAAGATAATTTTCTTCATTTTTTTTTGCCACTTTCACGTGTCTTGTGTCTATAACAGCTACTCCAATTAATATGCCGAAAAGATGTTTCTAATAATGTGGTCCCGCTGTGTACATATTTGCCCAGAAATGTGACTGGGGCAATCAATGCGTTTTGCTTTTTTATGCAGAGTTGCGAGATTAAAGTCAGCAAATTATATTGTTAACTGATGATGAATAATGTGTAAACATTAAGACTGCGTATTAACTTTTTGAAAGATTTTAGCCATAATAAACTATTGGAAATCGTGGAATATGAAACATTTTAATGATTTCCTCGATTTATTTAGGTTTCGAATTTGTGGGTGGTACTGTTTTAACTTCACTCTTATGCTTTAGAGATATATGAAAAAGCAAGTGTTTATTTATTTTATTACTTAAGTAGCAGTAAAACGAGGACTAAAGTCAGGAAATGAAAAATTTTCAGGAATAATGTTCGTATCAGACTATTGATTATTCCTCATCTTATCGATAAGAAGCCAATATATTTCAAAATTAATGTTAAATATAAAGTTATCAGAACAAATTGAAAAGTTATGATTCTATTACTGAAATTATTTTTGTAAATTGAAGACTCGTTAACGAATGAAAATGCTTGCATCTTCAATAATGCATTTACTGTCAAAATTCTGTTTTCAAGTTTAATTTCTCATTTTCAAAGAAACTAGTAAATGCATGGTTAAAGAAATTCTAAAATCAGTCTTCAAGCGAAGGAAAAAGTTTAACAACTCAGTCGAATCATTAATCACGCGCACACTTTCTACAGGTATTGTAAAAGCTGAATCTTGTGACCCGACATTTTTTGCAATGGGGGAATTTCTCGGATTTTTCATAATATTCGTCATTTAATGATCCTAAAGGAAGAATCGGTAGAAATAAAAATTATTCAAATGTTAGTTCAAACTTTTTTATACATGTTTTCTCTTAACGACCGTAATTAAAAAAATACCCTGAGCATTGGTGCAATTGTTCTTTCAACTAAAGTTGAAAATAGGGGAAACTATCTGAAGAATTATTATTAATTACGTAATTCTCTTTCTACACATTTATAATAATAAACGTCATCCAATTTCTTTTTTTATAAGTCAGTTTATTATGTAAAGTTTAAGAAATGTATTCGTTTCACACGTAATATTTCTTGTTGGGATATACTACGTTGAAAAAAATAAGACAAGAAAGAATCAATGTTTTTTTCTGCGTTTATCTGTATGCTGTTTCAAAACGAGGAGAGCATGAGAAAAAAACTAAATTTTAAAAGTTCAGTTGTTTGGATTTCATGGCACAAGTTACTGGAATCGAATCTACGCCGCCTACAACTCGCAGATTACTAGAGCGGTGGGCAAGACCACTGAGCCATGACTGCCTCTAAAACATTCAGAAACGTGAAATTCAAAATAATTTCTTTCGAGAGGAATTATAAAAAATAGATCGCACCTTTAAGTAGTGGTTTTTTCTGAAAGCGAAAAGTTTTGTGAGTTATTCGTACAAAAACTATTCAAAATGTACGAATAGCTTTTCTTTGTCTTTAAGGACATCTTTAAGATGTCTTTTTAGTCACTGCAGTACGTAACTAAAGTACATTGTTTGGTTAAAAGTTGTAGTATAAGTCTAAATTGTTGTTACAAAATAAGAGGGGTGATAGTACCCATCCAGACGAGCAATAAATACCATGGAACATAGGGTCGCATTCCACTCTGAGAGGCAGAAAATAGTAAAATTAGAATTTCAACATGAACTTACAACAGTATTTTGAAAGCGAATGAACGATACCAAAAGTTGCACAATATGATTTATTGATCAGAGAAAAACTCACAGCAAGTGCTCAAAGTGGCGGCCACGCGTGTCGTTGCACAGTTCACACCGGTGAAGGAATGACTGGCTTTCGAAGATTCCTGGTGTCATGTTAATTTTGTCTGCGGCAACACCGATTCTCGCTACGAGATCTTCAGCCGAGTCCACAGGCGTCTGGTACACCAAAGATTTCATGTGCCACCAGAAGAAAAAGTCCAGTGGGTTGGGGTCCGGTGAGCGAGGAGGCCAAGCCACAAGTCCGCCAAGTCCGATCCATCGTGCGGGATATGCTACGTAGGCAGGTACAAAACGACGTCAGAGGCGATGACTTGTTCATGCTCGACGCGTTTCGACTTTACTCTTTTCTGCCTCTCAGAGTGGAATGCGACCCTATGTTCCGTGGTAATTATTGCTCGTCTGGATGGATACTATCACCCCTCTTATTTTGTAACAACAATTTAGACTCACCCTGTATATGAAAAATAGTTTGTGTGCTGATCATAATATTGTGAATTACGCTTCTCTTCCTGTGTATTATTTTATCACAAAATACGAGGATAATGTATTTAAGGCAGTTTTTCATTTCTCAAAATGAGAAATTGGCATGAATCATTCGGGATCATTAGCTATATTTAGCTGTGCTGGAGGTTTATACGTTTACTAACACTTACAGAAATTACTAATCACACACAAATAAATGAAAATAAATGATCATCTTTAAAAAAAGTCGTAAATTCAAATATGGTTATATGAACGCATCAACACATATGCAGTATTCCTTCGGTATTAAATATTTCCCCAGAATAAGGTTTTGCGATGTTCACATATATAAAGTACATTCAGTAGTGCAATGATACTAACACTGTACAGATTCTTGAGTATCCTACAAAAATAGCATGTATAAGTGGATCTAGTTAGCTTTAAATTTTAAGGAAACGTTTCAGATTTAAAAGCACATCGACTCAGTTTTTAGATCAACTCCAAGGAAATTAAAAATATTCTTTTCAAAATTTAGTAACTACGTATCATCGAAAGTGAACTCCCTACCTAGTTTCTTCTACATTTTTTCAACTGAAGTCGATACTGGGAAAGAGCAATAATTTACATTCACGATTTCTGTCGTAGTACATTCGCTTTTACTGAAGAAAGCATTGCAGAATTTTTTTTAAAAAGTTCCCCAGCACAGATAACTATTCTTTTTCTAAGGTGCAATCAAATCCGTAAATGACTTTCTTAGAAGAGGAAAAAGGAATGGCCTTATTTAGTTTTAAAAAAATCGTTTTCTCGGTCACTAAATTTAAAGACTCATTTCTAGCATTTTTTCTCTGTAGATTAAACTATAAATTTTATTTTTCCACAACGAGAACATAGATAGCTTTAACGTAACTGTGACCCGTAGCTTTTTAAGTAAACCTAATTTATAAATAACTTTTATTCAAGAAATTAGAATAAGGAAGAAAACAAGATCCAAAGCACTTTAAATTATAATTTCTACATTTTCTGTACAAGATCTATTATGATAATTATTCTGTACATAAAAATTGCATGCATATTATTATTTATTTATGATGTTTAGATAAAAAATTGTAATGTTATTGTTAAAGCAAGCTAAAGCAACCAAAAGTAGCTTTAAAAGTTATAATGTTCTAACTTTTTAAATATTCTAACTAAACACTTTTGGGGTCATGTTGTTAGTTCAAACCACAAATTAAGAATGTTCAGAAAAATTATCTGGAGAAATATTTTCTTCTATTTTTGTTGAACATTTGATAAATCTTTTTCAAAAATCAAATAACTGATTTGCTCAAAAAATAAATATGCTCATGAATTTTTTGCTTAATTTGTATAGTCTCATTAAAGATTGTACAACAATGTTTTGATTCTTCACTTATTTTTTCGTTATCCAACCGTGGTTCAAAGTTACGAGTTATCCTCGGATATTACCCTTCTGGATTGATTCCAGGCCGTCTCCAATAGCCTGTTGTATCGCTCCAGTGCGATTTTAATTCAACTACCTACCTACCTTACTTTATTTTCATTTTATTTTGTTTGAAACAAAATCAAATGTTTTTTAATTTTTATTTACAAATTTGAGTTGCGATTGAGTTATGTAGGTATTACAATGTTAAAATTTTCAATAATCCAACTTGATACAACTCATATAATTTTATTTCCCGCAATATAATAAATTCCTATGGAGTATGTAAAGTTTGTTTAAATTGATAACAATTATGTTTTGATACATAGAAAAATCTGAAGTTAATCAATACATTTTGTTTTTCTGCTCTAAATTTTAAATTAAATGTGTAATGTATTTCATATCTCTGCTTGATGTTATCTATTTGAACATTATCTTCTCTTCATTCTTTTATGAATATGTCTTATAAAATTTTATCTGACTTTTAAAAATACGCTATTTGTTTTCTTATTTATGATAACTTATTTATGCATGTGGACATTGTTTTAACAAAAGAGGATAAAATATTTTTACAAGGTTTGATGAAGATGACAGGAAAAAGAAATTAACTTATATTCTGCTGTTTCTGTTCCACATTTGTATTTCAACGTCAGTCAAACATAACGTCGTGATAAAATGTTAAGTTCTTTCTATTTTATTTAGAAAGTCATTTTCCATAACTTGAGAATGATTTATGCGAATACTTTTTTTGCTGTCGACATCTTTGCTTTTCATTCGATTTGCAAATGAACTTACAGTCATGTCAAATACTAGTCTCACAGTCATGATTGCCGTTCTCTTTGAAAGAAAGATAAAGAATTCTTAGCATAAAATTTTTGCTTTTTCAAACATTTCGTTAGGAGTTGTTTGAAAATTATTGAGACATAATGATCAAAGGAGAGACATCTCGAAAGCAATCTGAGTACCCAGTTTGCATTTGATTTTTAATATCAAGTGCAATTATAGTAAAATCTAATTTTAACGAATCTCAGTTATATTTTTAAATTTGCTACTTCTGCGAAAGATAATAAAAGTCTAATTTTCTGGAATACGAAAAAAAATCTACCCTAATTAAATTTTGGAACTTTATACTGATATTTTCGCCAGAGCAAATTATTGAAAGAAAAATTTTGTTTGTATTTTTATAATTTTTTTAATATTAAAAACAATTGTTATTTATAGAAAATAAATGTTTGAAAAGATAAACCATCTCCTAGCCAAGCCTTCCTAATCATTTTGTGACCCATTGAGAATTGGGATATAAGAACCCTAAAACGCGTCATCGCTTTATCTAGTTTATAAATCTTTGAAAATAGTCGAATTTATTCTTTCATTCGAGAAAATCGTAAAATACTCGGTAATGCCAAACGGTTTGACATGGTAAAGCTAAAATTGGTAAAGCGTGAATTTTGAACAGTGATGTACCTACCTTAAAGTGGAATGTTACAAGCGCCAAAATGTTTCCTTTTCACAAAGAACCGAATACTTAAGGAATTTCATTCTTATTCTGAATTCTTTTTATCGATACTACTGCACGTATTATACTGAATCCAAATTGGAAATTTCCAAAGGAAAATTTCAATTAGAGGCCGGAACATATATGTCCCGATCAAATCCAACCTTAAGAAGTATCCCAGCATATTCTAAAGGAACATATTCTAAAATGTACAAAAAAGCTGGAATATATCGCACTTGTGAATTTCTGGCAGGTGTGGTATAGAATGAAGTATCTACAGAATGGAATTTAGGAACTTTCTCAATACATGCGTTTATGTAAAGTGTTGGGAAAAGCGTCCGAAGAAAAAAAAATTCCCCTTTACCTTTTATGTGAGCGAATGCAATTTAATTAAATTATGACACTGGAAATATTTCACATAACATGAAATATAACACTATTATAACATGAAAAATAGTGGCAAGATACTGAATGGCAACATTTAAATTCCACGATATAGTCTCAAGGGAAAAAGCATTTAAATATATGTAGGTAGGTAGATGAATTAACATCGTACTTAGCGTCTAACGGGCTATTGGCGACGGTCCGGGATCATTCCCGAAGGGAAAGTCCGAGGACAACATCTCATAATTTTGAACCACGACCAGATGACGAGGTCACACCTGAACTAGCACTTCACTCTCTAAACTTCCATACCACGCCAAAGTGATGCCATTTGAGGTCACGAAAGATTTAACATGCAACAACCCCCCCGTATACGACGATATTTGATTGGATCGAGTTCCGAACTCTCCAGTTAATTCGCTGCTCTTAAGCTAAGGTGAAATACGGTTTGTGCTCATTTGTTCGTTTATACTGATTAGTGTTACAAATATGTTCCAAATTGAATACTGGTAACCCCCGTATAACACGGGAGTTATGTTCCAAAAAATTGCCGTGTTATGCGAATCCGTGTTATACGAAACAAAGAACTAGTACGAAAAGGGGGGGGGGGTAGGTTCCAAAAATTAAAAAACATGCTATTATATTTTCATAATTAAGATAAATATCTTTATTAAAATTTTCTTAAGAAGTAATACATATTAATATGAATTAAACAATGTTTTTTCGTCATCACTAAGCACTTTTAACAGAGGGTGTTTTCTTTTTGGTAAGATATCTTCATCCTCTGAGTGACAGCCACGAGATCAGTGATGCCACTTATTTTTTTAAGTCCTTTATTTCTCAATTCCGTTTTTTTCTCCCTCGCTCCAGTGACGCTCATTAACTATGTTAAGAATCTTCCAGAAAGTTACGTCATGCCATGTCATGTGTGTCCGTCTAACAAATTACAGATGATCTAGTTTAAAAACAGCGAATCAGGAAGTTCAGCTCCCTTGATTGACAAGACTATCTCCCCTGATTTGCGACCCCCTGAAAAACTGATATAAAGCGTGGAGAGGAAGAATACGCTCTCTTTTTTTTCGCCCCAGTCCAACGACCTTGCAGTTTAGTGAGAAAAAAAGCCGTTAAGCGTTCTTGCCATTTTTTCTTTTTGATGACGAGGGGGGGATCCCCGAGAGACGCCATGTCTCTTCTAAGCCAAGTTACTTTTTATTTAATTTATCTCGAGATAATATCCGCGCGTGTAGTTCTTAGGATATTCCCATGCTACACCGTTTAAATTAAACTTTCATAATGCCGTCCTTTTCGCATCGTTGTTCCAATCATTCCATAAAAGCACCGTGTTATACGGGGATGTTCCCAATTCTCGAACCCTGTTAGAGTGAATCCGTGCTATAAAAGCACCGTGTTATACGGGAATGTTCCCAATTCTCGAACCGTGTTAGAGTGAATCCGTGCTATAGAAGTGCCGTGTTATACGGGGGTTACCTGTACTTAAAAATTACTGTGATGGAGAGTGAGTTATCTCTAGCTCCGACGTACTAGAATTGGTGGTTAGACATGAAATTGCTTCATCAATAGAAGGCTTTTTAAGATTACCCGAATAAGATTTTTGTCATGTCATAAATAAACTCGAAACAACTAAGTAGGCAGAGAATTGGGCGTCCAATAGCTATCGCAGCTATTAACATTATTATGAAATCAGCTATTAGTATCATTAGAAAGATCATTATGAAATATCTTTTTTAGATGTGCCGAAAAAAAAGTGGATGATCTTGCAATCATGTCCAGATGTTAATGTTATACCTCAGATTGTAAGCAATTCCTTTTTAAAAAGAATTTTAGAAGCCTGTATTATTTACCGATGAAATTAGTCTCATTAATTGGATCTGACGGCCACAGGACTGTTGGAGGAAAAATTAAAAGACTATTTCTCAAAATGTCTTGTAATTAAATTGTTATCAAAGGAATTTTGAATGTACGAATTTTTGTGAACGCTTTGCAAGATTGGGTCAATAACATGGGAGAGCATCAGGAATTATGAGTTAAAGATGATTTCTGCTTTACGTAAGACAAAGACCAAAAATACACGGCACGAATATCAAATTATTTGTTATGTAAGTTCCCTTTTAACTGAAAATTTATCACCAGATGAAAAAAAGAGTTAATTGAATAATGTAGTTTAAACAAAAGAACGAAGGTTCTAGACAAGAATCGTCTTTTTACAAAGCATTAAATCTTTTTACAATGTTTTTTGTAGAAATTTAGGTTGCAGAAACATCTGACCCCATGAAATTTTACATACCTAAGTATACATAAATTGTCACTCATTACCTTATCACTGTTTCTGTGACAAACTAGTTTACGTGAAATATTTATTATATAAAAATTTACTTAAATTTCATTCAATGGCCAATACGGTAAAGGGGAAAATATTTATTCAAATACTTCTTTCCTCCACTGTATGTCCAGTAAAAGATTAAAATCGAAGGTAACAAATCTTGTTTCGGATTGCATAGAACTCAAACTGTAACTACGGCTATTAGAATATGAGAAACTAAACCAGGATTGTGGAGTAAAATGATTCAATGAAATTATGAGTTTCGATACTCAATTTCTTTTGGACAAAAACAAATACTGCATCAGTCCATTCAGTCTTGTACTGAATTCTGAACATTCTTGCTTTGAATTTAATACAGTTTCCCTAAGTTGATAACAAAACTTCAACATGACAATGACAAAACATTTCTAAAATAAATCGATAATTGAGTCGGCCAGTTCGACAAGACAATAACTCGAATGTTTGGAATTTAGTTTTTGACGGTTATGCGCTGTATAAGACACTTACAATTTTTACGTGATTGTAGTACAGGAATGCACAGCCCACAGCCCGTGGGCCACATGCGGCCCCCCGTTGATTTGCTGGCGGCCCGCCTCACTATGCGTTACTTTAACTTAACAAGTCACACAATGGTTAATTTTTAAAAATTTCACATGCACACAACAAAATAAGTATGAATAAACTTTTTCAGTCGTGAATATTAACAAATTGAAAAATAGGTAACAATTGATTAATGAAAATTTAGAATCAATTTTGCTCTCGTCTACTACAAAAATCGAACCAAATATTAAAACAATTGTTAAATCAATACAATGCCATGCACCAAATTAAAATACTTGCTTCCTTTTTGTTATTTTTCTTTGTAACAATGTATGATAAATATAAATAAATAAATAATATATGATAGATAACTTTCATATTTTTGGCTTCCCTCCCATAAGTCTCAGTGAAACTATGGCTCTTACTCTTACCAAGTCTGTGCATCCCTGCTGTAGTTCTAATAGAAGAAATATTCCCATAACCATTATTCGATATCCCTTTTTGCTTAGCAATCGCAAGCTGCTTATAGAACGCAAAACTATCAGAAAAGAAATCCGACTCTCCAAAGGTTTGAATGATGCCCCTTCGATCGGACGATTCAATTAATCATACATATATTTCTGTACCCTAGAGGTGAACAGTCGTAACTCCAATCCCTTTCTCTCTATCTCTCCTTCATAAATATAGAGAGAGACTAAGAGAGATTGACAAAATTGGAGTCACGACTGTTTACCTTTAGGGTACAGATTTATTGTACAGGTAAATGAAAACGATATCCAATAAGTCGTTGTCGTGGAACCCTAAGAGCTCAGTTATAGCCTTTATCAGTCTTTATTTAGAAAATTTCACATCAACGTGAAACATGTTACGTAATCATTCGGAATTACTCATTAAAATTACGGTGTCGCCATTTATTAATGCAAACTACTAAAATTTTAGTTGATTTTATTTTTAATTTAAAAATAAAAATCGGATCAATTCCGAAAACGATAGCATAATAAAAAGTGCACATTAATCTGTTCTTTAAAAATAATAACCCAACCAACAAACCATTAAAATGATCAAAGCCCTCAAATTTAAAAATAAAACTTCACACTCGTAACAAATTAAAACTCACCTTCGGCAACTTGACCGGTAACGTGTTACTCCTGCATCTCAGCGATATAATCCTGGGCAACAGATAAGGCTCCGATATTTCCCAGTCCTTCATCTCACGCACACACAACCTGCTCACCAGCACGGAATGTTTTGTTACGCCGACTCACTCTCCAGCACCACCCTGCAGCTCATCCCTCGTTTTCTGATGATCGGTTTCTTCGGTTTTGTTTATCCGCTCCGCCAGTTTTTTCCTGTGTTACGTGTTTCACGGTACACCGATTCTTCACCCTCCCACTGTTTGTGTGTCTGCCGACACCTCCCGACTCTCCGCAGCGGTTTCGAAACCCATCGGGAATCAAAAGTAAGGAAATGATGGAAACAGATGATCTATAACTGTTGATACACTCCGGTGAGCAAGTGGTTCTTGCGAAGAGCTCTGGTTTCCTATGGCTCTAATGAATGGGAGCTGTCGCAGGCCTTTTTTCCACCGAATGTGAAAGCCGCCATTGAGGTTAGAAATGTACGAAAAAATAATCTTATCATGAGATTTCGTAAAAGGATTAGAGCTGAGAATGTGTTTGTTTTAGAAACATTAGGATTCTCGAAACAGGGCCTGGTTCACTGGAAATTCAAAAGCAGAACCACTCAGATCAGAAATCGTCAATCTCTGCGTTGGTTTTGGGTTTTATGGTGACAACTCGGCCGAGTTGCGCCAAACATAAGACAGACAATGCCAAGTAATTGTGAAAAGAAAGGACGGAGAGGTGAAACAAGAGCAGATCACTAGGACACCTCGGGTTTATGATGCCCGAGCACACTCAAAGAAGATGCGTCCCTGAGAGTGACAATATCTGGGAACGCAAATGAGAAATAATACTCAACCAAAGATTTACTGTGGGTTATATGCATGCATACGTATAAGGGGCGAAACGGGGTACTTAATGCTTGAACACACATTTTATAAAAAAATCATTTTAATTTCTTTATTTTATGATATGAAAAATTTTATTATAAGAAAATTATTATAATATAATTACTATAATATAATTATAATAATATAATTATAATAATTATATAATAATAAATTAATTATAATATTAATATATAATTATTATTATATATTATTCATATACATAATAAGCCACGCTTTAAATTTTTCAGGCGAGTACCAAAAAATACGAATGTACGAAAATGTGCGAAAAAATGATGCAAGATTTTATTGAAAAAATATTAGTCATGAATCTGTTTATTTTAGGGACATTAGGATTCTCAAAACAGTGCTTAAGTTCACTGGGAATTTAAAAGCAGAACCACTGAGATCAGATGTCGCCAATCTCTGGGAAAGCAAATGAGAAATAATACTCAACGAAAAATTTAATTATATGCATGGATAGGTATAAGGAGCAAAACGGGGTACTTAATGTTTGAACACATATTTTATAAAAAAAATCATGCTAACTTCTTTATTTTATGATATGAATAATTTTATTATGTGAAGGGCTTCAGGCCAGATAGTATGCCACGCCTCAAACTTTCCAGGAGAGTATTTTTCAAGTTTAAAAAAATTCCAAAATACTATAATGGTTTATAAATTATTCAAGATGTCATGTTATATTAAACTTACAAGTATTAAGCATTCATTAAAACAATCCGAAATTCTTTTGATCCTATTGAATATTTTGTTTCTGATTTTTTTCATTACGGAATTTTCATTGTACATCTTCTCACGGAGTTGCCCGGAGCTCTTCATATTATTAAAAACGAAAAAAGTCATTTGTTTAGAATTCTGTAACAACCTTTTTGTTATTACAGAACTCTTTCTTTGGCCTTTTGTTATTGTTTGCTTTAAATACCAGTTCAAATGAAGTGTCGTGTGTACCGTTTTGCCTCATAGTAGGATAAAAGAGATCATAGAACGCGATACTTTCCTTTGTTATAATTCTGTCACTAGATGCAAAAAGTTAAACTTGACAATTATTTTTTTTAATTTAAGGAAGGGTTGTTTTAATATAAAGTACGTGTCACACTCTCGTATTCACTTTCAACTCCTATATAAAACTGTGTCAACTGTCTTTTACTGAGCTGTTTCCCGTGAGACAACATCTCAGACATGGTTCATAATTAATCCATCTTTCTTCAGAAAATTAATATCTGTAAAAGCATTCATCTTCGTCTAAGCTTCAAACTATCCTACCCTGACCCAATGGGATAGTGGTCCATTAGTGACATTAGAAAAAGAAAAACATGTCTGGAAGGTAATGGTAATATAATATGCTCAAAAGTTATTGAAGATAAATTATTTCACATGGTGATGGAAAGCGCATGCAATACAGTAAACACTCGATATATCTCTCCTTGTGGGACAAGAAAAAGCGTGATATACCAAGAAGAAAGATTTAACGATGGACACGAAAAGCGTTTTACAAAATAAAAATGCATTAATTATGCATTTATTTAATTTTAAATAATTCAAATCTACAAGTTCAGAAAATCTGGTAAAACGTATAAAAATAATATTATTTAGCTAATGTAGAATATGTTTGAAAACAAATTGCTTATCATTCTTACTTCCGAGTCTTCTTAAATCTTTCTTACCAATTCAGTTTAGGATAAAACACAATTCTAAAGAAATGTTGAAATTTCCCCTCTACAGTATGCAAAACAAGAATTCACTGGAGACATGTGAAGAAAAGAGGTATATGCTGTACATCGAGAGGTGATATTACGAGGTGTTACTATACTGAAAAGCAAAGTTACATAATATGCATTTCTAGTCAGTAGAGGTTAAGTTTACAGCTTGCTCATGTGATTTTTCAACAGAATTTTTGAAGAACTTGCATTTTTCTATATTAATAGACGTATTTCGTATTGACATTGTTCATTATCAATAAATATGTACAACATCGGATCAAAAGTACCCTATTTTAATTTTATTTCGTTTATCAGCCGCAAGACAATGAAAAATGCATCCTTGGCTCCTAATGCACATTTGTGATATTTTGCAAGACCGTGAAACTCTTCAGGCAGTTCTAGGAAGACATTATAGTTGCACATGTATTCAGTATTTGTCGCATTTTGGTGTCCAACCAAATCATTCCTAGCTTAAGTGAACCAATTTTGATCAAGATTTCACAAAAAATCATTGTCACAGATGAGTTCTGAGTCTACGGATCACCCTCAAACATGGGCATAGTTATCCCACTGGAATACTCTATGGTCTTCAAGGCCAAATAAGACACTGCAATCGCTAAGCTACCTTAATCTCTTGCTAACAGTTTTTGAGAAAACCGGGACATAGCTCATCACGAGTACGTTTCTTAGGGATGAACTGTCGACAAGGAACGTTACCATACTGTTATCCATCGTCTACGAGAAGTTGATAGATGAAAGAGATTGCAATTCAGACTGGAACATCCCTCGTCACAATTTTTCGGTGCACTCATCCAGATTTTTTGGCCAAATACGAGTATAGACAAGTTTGAAAGTCCTACTTCCCAGATATAGTACCATGTAACGTTTGACCAATCCCTAGGTCAAATATCACATTCAAAAGATAATCTGAACACAGAATAAACAAAGATACGATGAAACACCAAAATCAAGACGCGAAGAATGCGACGAAGCACCTGATGGTGATCCCTCAAAATGACATTGAAAAAATGCTTTCAAGTAACATAGAAAATACTGAAAGAAATGCGTCGACTAAGTTTATTTTGAAGGGTAGTAGATTTGCACCAAATGCGGTCAAGAAGTTTTATTTTTCTGGGCAAAAGTCGAATACTTCTTTTTATCAGACGTCATATTTTAGCAAGAAAGTTTATTTGTGATTTGTAGCATTTTTTATCTGTTTTATTCTCGAATAAAACTGGATGTTTATATAATTTTGAAACGAACTGTAATGTGGAGAAAATGAAGTAATTAAGGTTTCAAGAGAAAAACATAAACTGTTCCTATTTTCCCTTGAATTTAAAATTTCACAAATAAAGGTTAACACTTATTTATTACTCTACTAGGTTAAGAGGTATAATTCTCTCAGGGTATTCCTTAGAGAATGTATATACGTAATTAATGTGATGGACATTTGTGAGACTAATTTTATGTTTCCTGATTTTAATTTAAAAATAAAAATATCATAGATTTTATTAAAAGATTGTACACTGAATGCATTCATTAAAATTTAAATATTCCATAAATGATTCATTATGTTACTTTTTAAGTTATATTTTACTCCGACAAGTTAAAATTCTTCAATTAACTTTAAGATTATTTTCAGTAGTAGTGACTGAAAATTTCTTTGAAAGCATTATTCAAATAAACCTTTGACATCATTAACATTACCCTTATTTTAAATATTCAGAGGATCTTTTGACGCATTCTTGAATTCGTTCTAAAATGATTTGGTTTATGAATTACCAGCATAAAAAGTATTAATTTACGAATAATAAATAGAAGTATAAAACTGGACTACGAAAGCATTGAATACGTTCTTGGTCTACTTTTACACTTCTAAGACTTTCAAATTTAAGCCATATCTTACTTGATAATTAAGATATGATGTGAAATTAAAATAGTTTGGAATAATTTTTTTCATAATTAATCCGTAGGGTGTTTGTTAACTTTCTTTTTCAATACAGACGGAGACTATATCTCATCAACAGATACAAAAGTTGAAAATATTTTTTAAAAGAAAAATAATTATTTACCAATTTAAGGACAAAACAAACCTTCATCACCTTTATATTTTAGCAAAACCTATCATATTGTTCTTTACGAAAATCTAGAAGATAATTTGGAATTTTTTAACATACAACCTATAGCAAAGCTTCTGCCCAAGACCATTTTGATATTTTCATATTTTTTCAGCTTTCTTCCTTGAGTTATTGGATGAAATGAATATTGGTTATCATTGTGAAATCGAATACATTTCAAGCTTCTATCAATTGTTTGGCTTTTTTTTTGAAGTTTTCCAAAATAAGACAAACTGCGCCAGACACAAGTTCAAATAAAGCAATAAAAACTGCATAAAGATAAAAGGGAGGAAAAGGAGACACAATCACACGAAAAGGCAAGGGTAAAACGAGAGAGGACAGATCACTAGGGTACCTCGAGGTTGTGATGATCGTGTTCACTTGAAGAAAGTAACCCCCTGAGGGTAAGTTTCTATTGGAGCAGGTCTTAAAAAGCCTCATGTATCCCGGTCTATTCCACTTTATTTGAAGAAATCTAAGAATGGTATTGTATTATACGAGTTCGAAACCTTATCTCCGGCTACCTGCTGTCAACTGACTTCAAATTGGGTGATTGATCACTTATATACAGAAGGGGAATATTCTAGAATGATCGTGGAGTGAACACAAAATGAATCACCTTGAATTTTCGTGTATATTATAGTCAAGTTCCCAATAAATTGAGGGAGTTATTATATCTCAGAAACTAAAGCCAATGAAAATCTAATTCCATGTGTGAATTCAGCACCCCAAAAATTATCTACTCATTCAAAATCTTAGGCAAATATTAAAAAAAAATTGTTGCTGTTGTTGAACAATGTAATTATTAGGGAGGGTCGATTTTTGAAAATATTTTATATCGTTATCGCTTGTAATGGGAAAAGTTGTGTATTGATATTAAACACTTGCAATTTTTAAAAAACTAAATCATATTTTGACTCCCTTGAAATATCGCAAAAAGTATTAAGTACAAAAATTTTAATTACCAACATTTTTAATCGCCTGTGCTTGTTGCAAAAAAGACTGCGAATAAAATATTTTGATTTCGTATATTTGAGTACCTCGTCTGGCCTTTGAAATTCGTTTTTTTGTTGTTATTTTTGATACTTGAAATCTTTAGTTTATTTTGTCAAAATTTTGCCACAATAATTCAGACTTCACCACGATGAGGTAGCTGTTGTCCAATTGTACCCGTGAACCACCCAATCTTCCAATAAAATGGAGCAGTTTTCTATTAATTGAAACCGGAGTCTCATTTTATATTTTCCCTTGTTTTCGAAGTTGAGAAATCAAGTATCGGGACGCCAATGTTGTGTTTGTGTGAATACAGCCCTCGGGGCGTTGTGCTCCACAAACAGATGAGGTGTCTCTATCCCTAGTTTGACTACCTTCTCGACAGCTTGTGTATGACATGGAATATTCTACAGTTTACTTTGAGTAACATCTCTAGAGTTAGCCAATTTCTCAAGCTCTGCATGAGTATATGCCAGTATCAATAAATAAAAACTGTGCTCACATTTGTTTGGGATGTTGAATGGGCTTGAATAGAATTCGACAGCAGCCAAGTAAAAGAAGAGTTTTTTGTAAATACAGTGCAACTTGGATAATTCGAAGCTGAAGGGACCACTAAAAAAATTCGAATTAGCCAAAACTTCGAATTTAAAAAGTTACATCTTTTAACTTTAATTTCAGGTCCACTGCTGAATGTGCTTGAAAAGATTATTCTGTCAATAGGTAAATATTTATTCAGAAAGATCATGGTATGAAAGACTTAAACATTATATGTATGTAAACAAAATAAGAGTTACATTACGTAAGCTACAGTACTGTGACATCTTAGCGCCCAAGAGTCTAGGATGGCGGGCTGCAGACTGGAAGTTTCCTGTTAAGAGTCCTTCACTACTGCGCTTGCGCATGTGAAGAGGATAAAAAAACAGTTAGCTCACGGACTCCGTCTAGTTGAGACGTCTTCGTAGCAATTCGGATAAAATTTAATATGAAATTAAGCATTTTGTTTCGAGCGTCCATTGTCAACCCATGTTTTGTCTGTGTAAAATAAATGTTATTTTTTTAATGTCCAAAAAAGTTTGGATTAATTCGTCACAGTACATATTACATGTACTGTAGCTTACTTAACTTTACATGTACTGTACTTATAAACTACGAATTAAGGAAGTTGAACTTCGAATTATCTACGAATTTTTAACATTGATTTAATGAGAAGTTTAAAGGACTAAGAGAAATCTTCGAAATAACGACGATTTCGAATTAGAGACGTTCGTTTTATCCAAGTTGCACTGTATTTGTTGTGACATTTCTAGGGCCTGGCAGGGGGGGGGGGGTCTAAATATAATTTTATTTAAAAATAGTTTTACAAACGTTTGTGATATCAATACGCAACTTTTCTCTAATCATGCGATTGCGATTTAAAAAAGTTACAGATTTTACCGTAAAGATAATCGCTTTACCTTTATTTAGAGTTCATATACCCTTGCCCATCTGAAAATGTAACTACAACACTCTTAATAGACGAGAAAAAAAATATTCATGAAAACGCAAGTGCTCTTTATTGCAGGATCCAATACATCTTACCAGCAACAAGGGCATGCTCCTTATTTCCCATTCAAACGCTCGTATTCGCACTTTATTACCATCCTCCACAATAATTTTGCACTGTCACGCTCAAGATTACGCATGCATCGCACGTAGGCACGGTATTTGAGAGATCACGTTTTCGAGAACTGCAGCCATGTCACGAAACCAAATGCTGGCACAGAAAAGAATCAATCGGAAGTTCCGGAATACTTTGCATATGCGTTTTTATTGCTCTTGTTCGGGAAAAAAAGAGTTCAAGAATAATTTACTATCTTAGCGCATGCGAAAGGTCGTTTGATGCTTCGAATTTCTACTTTCGCCTCATATTTTATGGCGTAATAAAATATACGCTAAAATCATGATCATATTCGAACTATATAATTTTGATACTACAATATTATTCAATTAAATGCACCGGGCTTCGATGAGCCGTGGAGGCTTCCTGGTTTAGATTTTACCGTAAATGGTAATTGTTATCATTTTTCAAACCGATGTATTTGCTTCGTTCCAATGGACTGGGATAATTTAATTTGATTGAATTGCAATCGTTTGCCGTTAGCTACATTCTTTTGATTGTTCTATCCAAATAACAGCATGTTATTCATTTTTTATGTATTTCTTTATTTGCTTTCAATGTATGACCTATATTTTTGATTAGTAAATTAAATTTAAATGGCACTACATTATCGTATGTATTTGCTTCTTTGCCTTCGATATGTGTGACCTTAGTTTTATTTGAAAAGAAGTAGCAGACAAAAGATACTTCCCAATGGCAAGTGTTAGAACGCGTTATTTGGGATCAACTATTCTGCTGTACAGAATACAAAGAACAATTCGTTTAAATGATTTTATAAGGATTTCATAAACGCATTCAAGACAATATCATTATACTTATACATAAAATTATAGGGATATTCGACCTGAAATATTGAAAAATAATGAGAGAAGAGAAAATGGCATTTTATTGAATTATTTCATGTATTGTTGATAAGATGATTGGCTAATAGGAAACATGTTTTTCAGATGCTAAAAGTATTTGTAAACTCAAAATGAATTGATTTTAGGATGAAATTCATTTCCTTGACCCTGTTTAGTATAAAAATTGAAAATAGTAATTGTTTCGTGGTAAAATTGTGTGTTTCATTTGTGTCACCCAACAACCAGTCATTTCATGCGCAGCAATGACTAAGTATACTAGATTATCACCCCACAATGATCGGATAATGTATGAACGAGATACCAATTCCTCTTTCACCTCGTAGAATAGCACACTTCCAAGCGAGAGGATGTTCAAAGCCTCCCAGATATGTAGCAAAAACAAAATTAACTTACAGTAAAGAGTGATTTGTAAGATAGTTCTTTTATTCTGTTGAGGCAAGCAGCTCTTACGCAGATCATAGTTTCATTTTGTAAAAGTATAAAACTACAACAAATATTGTTTAGTATTCAAAAAGCACAGATATTTTCCCCACATGTGACGTTTTAACATTAAACGAGGCAAAATATAGGAAATTCATAAAAACAGTTCGTGCATAATTGAGAACATTTAAAATATTAAGTGAACCAGAGTATATGTATTTTTTAGCGTTATTTTCTCGTAAGAAACAAACAATTGGCATATATGTGTTACAATAAGAAGTAAATCTAGCATGAACATAACTGTTCGCATTAAAATAAAATGCTTTATTGCGTGTTCGCATGCACCAAGAGCTTACACCTCTTCGTCTTCGGACGGGTGAGGTTTTCTTTTCTTATTGCATGTTTAACTTGAGGAAACAATTTTACGTTCTGCATGTGATTTATGTTCTTGTTTACTAAAGAAGGAATCTTCTTATTTATTAAAACAAAGAACCCCCAGATTTTGAAAGAAACATGGTACTTAAATCTACATTTTATAAACGAGGTTAGATTTGACAGATTGGAGTTCCCACACGACTTAATAAATTTCAAAGAGAAAGTGTAGATTAAAAACGTTTCAAGCAGCGGTAGAAGCAGTTTGGAGACTCATTTACATTGATTCATTAACCTTCCAAGTGGTTTGGACGATCTCGTCGAAACTCACGAAGTATCTTGTCCATCAAGAATGTTAATTTTTGTTAATGACGAGATATTTCGTCATCAAGATATTCCCTATTTCTTTTATGATTATGAGATCAAAATCAGGCCAGTTTTTCTAATGACGAGATATTTCGTCCATCAGTATCTCGCCAGTTTTACTTTTGACGAGAGATACCTTTTCGAGACAACCACAAGGAGTTTTAATATTTAATAAATAAAGCACTAAGAACATTAGGCAAAGATGGCAGCTTTGCTGTTGTGAAACTCAATCGCTTCAATTAGAATCTCAGTCTACTTAGACAGATTTGTATCATTTAGTTGGCTACCACTTTGAAAAGTCGGTCTTCTGTATACAACAAACAACTCACTCGTCTATTGGTGATGTATTTTTGAACACGCAAGTGGGCCTTATACGAGAGGTTGAGAGGTTAGTGGTGTCTCCAATTAACCTTTACCCTTCACGTGCGTTTGCGAAGTGGCTTTTCCTGTTGGGCGACGGACGTGTGTTAAAAATACACTTTTCCTGAATATATCGTTCCCCGAAACTCACTCTTAACAAAGGAAGACAAATTTTCCGCTGTAGTGCTTTATCTCTGACAAAAAATTCTGGCTGAGGAGGATTCCGTAGCACGTGGAAGTCAGGAATAAAGATAAAATGGCGGGTTGAATGCGAGATAAAGAAGGGAAAAAATCTGCTCGGGCGAAAATGGGATTTTATGAAGAATAAATACTTCTGCCACCGTATCACACTCCTTTTTTATTGCTCCAACTTCTGGGTGAAGAAAATCTTACCACGCCCCCCAAAGACTTATACAAAAGTGAAAATAGTTTCTTTGAAGACAAAAAATTCCTTTTCCATTACAAGAACGAGGGGATGAAGTTTGAGAGTGGTGTAATGCTCGGTTGACGTGTTTTGATCTCTAAGGTTTTTCTTCAGATAGGATCGTGATTTGTAAGATTTCTTTTTTTTTATCAGGATGCGATATTAAAACTTCGTTTTGGTTTGACTGTGCGACATTGTTCAACGTAATTTTGACCTCTAGGTAAAAAATTATCTTAAATTGTACGGAAGATATAGTATCTCGGTAATGCTGACTTCATTCGACTTTTTGATAAAATTTTGATATTCGCAATGAAATATACATTATGCGTTGGTACGATTTTGCTTATGGCTGTATAGTTAGAGGACATGCTTCCATTTTGAACGTATTCTATCTCAATTTTTAAATGGTTTTATTATTCCAGGGTAATCAAAACTTATTAAAGTCAGGGGTGCAAAGCAGTCATACCTCCTCACGGTGCATCCTGGACAACGCTTATATGTGGCTAAGGGATTTATAGCATGTGTACATGGCCCAAATTATTTTGGAACAGAGCCTCACTTGCATCGCCGGTTTACATTCACGTATCGTATTAAAGAAACCAAGAAACATCAAGCAGCCAACTCGATTTTGTCATATACGGAATTCGAACTCGCAACTAGGCCCTTCAGTCTACCAGTTTCTTAAGAGCGTCACCTTTAGCCGTTAGGCCACTGGTGGGACATTTTCTAAAGTAGTCAATAATGTTTGGTTGGTTGTTTTGGGATTTTATGGCACACGAGCCATATTTGGCCAAGCTGAGATAAATACAAGACAGGTAGGTAGTTAATTAACGTCGCATTGGAGTAACACATCGGGATATTGGCGATGGTCCGGGATCAATACCGAAGGGAAAGATCCAAGACAACACCTCGTAATTTTGAACCACGGTTAGATGATGAGTTCAACACCTGAGCTGGCATCCCATTCTCCAAACTACCACATCATGCCAACGTGAGGACATTTGAGGCCATGACAGATTTCACGTGAGCCAGCCCCCGTATACAAGACGGTCTTTGGCTGGACCGTGTTTCCAACTCACAACCCTCCGGTCGCTAATCCGTTGCTCTTCCAACTGGGCTACCCGCAGCTCTCCAAACACAAGAGACAATATCGAGTAATTGTGAAAAGAAAGGATGGAAAGGAGAGAGTAGAGAAAAATCATTCGGGCATTGTGGGGTCTATAATGTTTTGGATTAATTTGGTAGATTAATTCAAAACATTATAGACACTCACTGAAATTAATATTATGTAGTTGATTTATTAATTAGCTATATACTATTAATTTAAAACTTGTGAGTGTGTAATTTTCAACAAAATTTGTTCATAATCTCTGCCGATTTGCTTTACATTGTGGTGTCTCCGACCCTCGCAGTATCACTTGGGATTCGAGTCCCAACGAAACTAATCCTTTACCAAATCTCTTTTTTTTCCGCCCTCACAATACATCGTCGTTCATCGAACTCTTAACGAGTGATCACCCCTGAACTTGGGCCGGTAAGTATTCCCCTGGACACGAGAAAAGCCTATCACTTCCCCCATTGTTTCAGCCATTGTTCCCATTATCCCCAATAAGTGAAACGACGCGACAGTTATCATTCAATAGCATCGCCGGGTCTGAGAAAGGGCAGGAATGAAAGTGGCAGTGAAAGCACGCCTCGTTGGTTTCTTAAGATCGCGTCTGCAGATAAAAGGTGGCACTCCAGGAACAAGTGGCGACTCAACTGTTTGATTGAAACCGTAGGAAAGGAAAGGTTCTTTTCCACGACTGCTGCTGTGTCCGAATCGATGAGTTATGATGACTGGGTTTGGGTTATGTGTGGTGACTACTCAACTTTCCCATTTATGTCAGAAACTGATAAATAGAAAGCCCGTAAGTTTTGGTGCTAAAGTGGTTCAATAATTCGAGTGGCTTTTCAGTGCTTTCAAACAAACCAGACAAAAGACGGAGATTTTACTTCCTGTGTCTGCCTCAAATGCTCTCGTATGGCACCCATATTGGGGTTACCTTAAAATGTAGGTTATTTCCATTTTGGCGACGCTTGGTGATTAATCTAACTGGCGTGGATCAATTAACCATATATAAATTCGGAATTTCTAATGGCGACGTGTTGAACAAGACTTGACGTCACGTAGGAATACTTACAGGAAGCACGTTTCGCCGAAACAATACTAGCCACCTACATTTAGCTTGACAGAGAAAGCAGCTCATTGTTATTATGTCGATTTATTATTTACTAGCAGGATATTACTCGGGGTTGCTCGGGTTGAAATGAGAAACCTACGGCGAACAGTCTTGTACTCAGACATGCAAAGTTTCCGAATTTCATTAGCAAATGAATGAGAAATTAATTTGGTACTGTAATTAACCGCAGGAAAGGAAAGGTTCTTTTCCCAACTGCTGCTGATCATGATAAATTTCTTTAAAGAAAATACGCTAATTGAAAATTCCATACACTGGCACATGAAGCAACGAAGAGTTTGTTTTAAAATTTAATATGCTCCGTGTGAGAGGTATTTTCCGTAGAGCTAAATTTTGACGACGCTAGTGTTTAGTGGCAGAAATGCTTACTGTACGTATTCCGTACAGAGTTACCGCAAATAAAATCCTCGTGTTCCAGTGGTTTGTTTCTTTGTACTGAAAATTTCTCTTATAGGCAAAACAAAGGTAATCGATTATTTTCCAGAAAGCTCTGGTCGTTTAACAGCAATTTTTGTAAGAAAATCATTGTTTTCAACAAGCGTTTTACAGGTAAGTTACGTAAGAATAGATTCAAATCGTTAAGTAAGCAAAATCGATCTTCTGCAGTGAGATGGCAATTTTTTAAAATTAAAAAAAAGCCCTAATCCGGAGTTTTTTTAACATATTAATAATCTACCAAAACTGGCAAAGTTTTATTTGAAATTTTCCTTAGTCCAACTGACATGCAGGTTAAAATCCAATCCTTATGGCGCTTTTTCATTTCGGAATTTCGGTTTCTGAATGGAAATTGTATAGCTGTTCAGAATCATATATATATTTACTTGACTGATGAGTACATCTTTCAATAAACCCAATAACTTAATTCGAAGTATGAAAAATAAATGTGAGCTTTACGGATTTTAATCGTCTTGTAAAGGTAGGTAGTTGAATTAATGTCGCACTGGAGCAACACAACCGGCTATTGATGACGGTCCTGGACCGATTCCCGAAAGGAAAGATCAGAGGACAATACCTCGTAATTTTGAACCACGGTCAAATGACGAGGTCGACACTTGAGCTGGCACCTAAACTTTCGCACGACGCCAACATGAGGACATTTGAGGCCACGGCAGATTTTACGTGCACCAGCCCACACGTACACGACGGTCTTTGGGCAGATCCAGTTTCGCATCCCTTCGATTACTCTTCTGCTACTCTTCCAACCACCTCTTGTAAAGGAAACTTATATCAAAATTTAAAAACTGAATATTTACAACGCACGATTAATCAACAAAAAAGCTGCTTTTGAATTTCACGATGGAGGTGTCTTGCGATTATGGATGCTTTTCCGAAAGGACTTAAATGCCCCTGATCAGGGCCTTATTCCATCATCGATTCATCAGTAGGGAATTAAAGGCAGTTCGTATTTGTAGAAGTGACATGGGAAACTTTGCATCGACACGAGTACTCTTCAAATTTTCTTATAACTCCCTCTATTGTGTCTGGCGTTTATGCATTTCCATGAGTTTCATAAATTATTCAGATCTCCGGGAAAAGTGGGTAGAAATTTTCACACATAGACGCCTATTACTCCTGTTAAATCTTCCAAAGGCAAACTCACGGTTTCTACGAAAAGTGGGTTAGGTTTATTTTTAATGTTTGAAATTAATTGAGCCCTTAAAATGTCTTAGGAATTTTTGCGATTGAAAAGCATTGTTTTAGGTTACTTTAACACTACCCATGACGAAAAAACCATGGATAGAGTGATTTCAGGCGGTGTCGTGCGGGACTGATAAAACGCTTGAATTCGAAAACTTGAATAGCCGGTCTCTTCACTAAGATATTTTATAATTAAAAAATAAATTAACTGATATCTTCATCTGAGTGGACTAACGAGCTTTTTTCACTATCAGTTCCGGCGAAATTTGATTTTTTTCGTCCCATCCTAATGATCACGTTATTCCAAGTACTATGTTTACCGAATAGAAAATAAGACATGTATTACTATAATATTGTATACAGTGAATTTAAGTGAACTCGAGTGAAATTGGAGAAAACAGTTAAATAAACTCGAAACAACTAAGAAAATCTTAAAAGTTATATACACTAAATTAAAGGTAATTTATTGCACGTTATATTGCTAAGTATTCACAATTTTATAACAATTTATGTTTATAATATGAAACAAAAAGAACTGCAGATTTTTTTATCGCAAAACAAAAACCAGACTCAGTGAAGTTCAAGGTAGTGATATCAGATTAGTGTTCAGGATGCTGGTTTCTGGATCGAAAGATTCCCGGTTCGAATCCGGGTTAATGCAAGGATGTTTGCTCGTCTGGAAAGAATGTGTGGCCTCTCTATAAACGGATTGTGCCTAGAATGTGTGGTATGTATGTAAGGTGTAACGTGAACCAGGGTAACACGAAGTGGTTCAGAAATCTGCCCTTGTAATTGTGTTCAATTGATTGGGCACTGAAAAGCAAGTTAGGTAACAATGATTATCAGAAATCTCCAAAACCGGTTTTTACCAGTATTTTACTACCAGCCTTAAGCCCAACGAAAACACATTTATATGCAATGAAAAGCAAAAGTGAACTCTAATTAAGAAATGGCCACAATAAATGAATTAATAAAAACCTAATATTTTTAGACAAATTTTGACAAATGCATTCCTGAAATGAGACATTTAATATATCTTACCTGTGCTTTTAGCCTGGCATGGAATGGAAAAAAGAAGACATCTGAATTCTGTACAGCCGCCATTGTTTTCAAAGCAATAACGAATAATGAGGTGATAGGTGGGGATTGCTGAGAGAAATCAGCAATGACTCGAACGTTTCTCTAATGAAGCACCCAATGAGAAATGCCCACTCTGCGCCTGAAGGAGCAGTTCTGCAAAAACAAAAGACATCGAAACTAGTCGCGATTAAACATTACTTTTCATGTTTATATTATCAGCATTATTTTTATTATGTGCCGATTCTTCTTGTTATAGAGTGTTTGTAATTCTCACCACGGTCTGATTCATTTCGTTGGTTGAATAACAATAGATCATTTCGCGGAGGGTGGCACAGTTGAAAACTGGAGTTTTGGTCAATGCTTGTTATGGTAATTCCAGCGGATTTGCTAATTATTGGATGTCGCCGTTAACCGTGGACTCATTTGTTTTGCTTTGTGTACTTTCCTTTCCAAGCTGCCTTTATTGCTATTTATAGCTTATTCATCACCCACAATGCGGGGAGTATAGTCTGACTCCCAGGAGGGAGTTGGCTTAGAACGAGTCTATTAATTAAATAAGGGGACTGGTGATAACGCGTAAACAAATCGCTTACACATTTGGCGTCTTAAAAGCGGATTCTGAGATTCTAAGTTTATCGTTCGGTTCCGAAAGCAACAGCAGTGATATACTCTAGGTGGCAGTGAGTGATATAGTACGGCTCCAGGGAAAGGCAGTCTACCTTGGGTCAGTTGATTCTAAATGGGTGGGAAAACACGTTAGGAAGAGGCTGCCATACGCAAAAGAATGGATGGTGATTTGCTGTGGATGTTTTCCCCCTCTAACTGGTAATCAATGCTATCACTTTAGCCACTGAACGATTAACTCAAAACCAGAATCCGAGCTAAAGATGCCAATTGTAAAAAGAATTTGTCCACTCCCCTAACTTAAGTCGTTCAAAGCCACGTGACTCGACTACCTTCTCCGGGAAACCGTTCTATACACCGCCACCAGGAGGAAGGATCACTCATCACTCACTGCCACCTAATCTACTTTAGGTGGCAGTGAGCTTTGTTGGAAGGGGGAGGAACAGACTCCGGTGATCGCCATTCAGGCTATTCCGTATGGCAGTTTTCAAACAAAGTTTCACATCTTTTCAAAAGTCGACTGACCCAAGGTCAACTGCCTTTTCGCCAGAGCCGCACGATGAATATTTGGTTACAGCAAAACAAGTTATCAAATAAACCTTACTTGCAGATAATGGGTTTCGACTTATCAGCTTATGTGCGGAGTGTATATGCTTTACAATTTACTTACCTAATTCACTAAGATCGTAATTTTATCATATTGTGTAACTTTTGTTTCACAGTTCCTTTTAACTATCTGGCAAGATTCTAATGGATGGGGATTTCCTGATGTTAAAAAAACAAAGAGAAATCTACGAATATTTATTCTTCTTTTATTGAAAATTTACACAGGTCTAAATAGTATTTACATATGCATTTTCTTTTTATGGCCTTTTAGTGCATTTAAGAATATATTGTTTAAAAAGGAATTAAATAAAGTATTCGACAGTGTGTGTTTTGAAACAATGCTAAAGCAAATAGCATCAGAATAACTTAGAGAAAGTTTATTATTTTTACAAGAGCTTAATTTTATAAAACGATATTTGCTAACATTTTTCGTTAGCTTGGAAAAACTAATCCAGAAAAAAGTATTTGTTTATCTTGCTAACATTTACACGAAGTTTCTGTTCAAAAAGGGTTCTTATTCGCCTTTTTTATTGTCTCGTTTCCCTATCTGAAAATAAGCACAGAAGGCAGGTAAGCCGGGACTGCATATGTTCTTAATATTAATAATATAGGGTTCAGGAATATCTCTAATGCTAAGCTTCGGAATATTTTACAATTTTAACATTAAAAAAGTCATCCGAAATGGATCTACGCTTCTGTTTTTCCATCTATTCACAAAATATGTTCCTAAACGTTTATGCCCGATATTTATTAAAAGCTCTTATGTTAATGGACTATTTAAGTAATATAATTTATATCGCCTTTAAAATTTTGAAATTCATATAAATGAGATTTTAATCCATAAAACAAACTGAAAAACTTGTCTGCTTCGTATAAACTTACTTGCTTTATTTATTCATGAGTTGCCAAAGTATTGGAAAATAAATGTAAAGGATGAAAAAAAACTGAGTATAATAACATTAAAATCGCTCTAGAAAAGCAAGTCTTGATGAAAAACAGATGTTTTTCATGTAAAAATGTATAGACTTTAGTTTCAAACGAAGCTTTGGCGACTATGCAAGGTAATTCAAAACTTCTGAGTATCCTAGAGGGGCTAGTGAGTACGAAACTCGATACAACCAAAGACCATCGTGTACGTGGAGCCTGGTGCACGTTAAATCTGTTGTGACCACGAATGCCAACAATTGATCCCAGACCGTTGCCAATAGCCTGTTGTGTTGCTCCGATTCCGATGTAAATTTAAATACCTACCTAACTACCTATCTGAAATGTACACTTATAATTTTGATAAACAATAAAAACTTATGAAACATGACCTCTATGAGAGGGATTTTCAGTGTAAACAAACAAACCAGACTGTCTACAAAGATTTTACTTCTGTGGTCCAAATCCTATAGCATTTATATCTATAAATATTACTTTAAAGTATAGTTTATTGCTGCTCATGTCAAATTTAATCAACAATCATCTATCAATTCGGAATTTATTCTTTGGAATTTCTACTGGCGACGCGCTGAAATGGAATTCAAAAAACAATCCATCAGGCTCAGATTTGAAGGGGGAGGTTGGTTGGTTGCTTTGAGGTTTCAGGGCGACATCACGTTCAGAACACATACAGAAAATAAGTTATCACCATAGAAATACGTCATACCACTATCGCCACTTGTATATAGCTTGACAGAAAATGCCTCTTATGGTATTTTGATGCATTTTATACTGCTTGTAAGTAGAGATCCATTTAAGTGTGAAATGTTGAATATAGTTGCGCAATGATCTGTTCTATTCTAAAATATTAGTTACAAACGTATAGAAACAGAAATGATATTTGAATGTATGCAGAGACATATATGCAGAGATAGGCACACCGGGAAATTCCCAAGAGGCTGATGCTGGTAGGAGGAATATAATTTCAATAGAAAAATAATGTGGCGTTAGACAAGAGTTTATTTCATTGTAATTTTTCCAAGTTAGGAATATAGTATTTTGTAATAGAATCTATTTTACGTATAATAATGCGATTATTGTTTAGTTTTCTGTTGTTATTAATGTAAGGCTGATCATGGTTGAATTAAAAGCGGTCAAACGATGGTAGAAATCTAGAGTTCTCGACCGAGAAAAAGATGGTAGGATTTGAGAAATCCCTACCTTATTAGTAAATAACAGCGTAGATATGTCCCACCTTTAGTTAAAACGTATAAAAATCATGGAAGTTTCCTAGAAATAATTCTCATTTCATAATTCTAACCAGTTTTAAAATCTAACGAATTAATTTTGTACATAGAGATATAGAAGAGTAATAGTAACCTTTTCATGTGCCCATTACCATGTTACCAAAACTTGTAGTAACGTGACCCTGAGACGACTTTCGTCTGCCGGGAGGAAATGAAAGTTCATCATCTGATTGGTCCGCGCGACGTAGAATATTTTGGAAAATTCACCATTTTTGTTGCCATTCTGTACATCACTCACAAATCCTTCCTGTCATAAGATGTTATATCGTCAAACGAGGCGATAAAATGCCAAATTGGTCAACCGATTAAATTCTTCACAGGGTAATCACGTGATTATTAGTAGACATGTTGGTTACACTTTTTGAAGATCCTCTGAATAGCAATGCTCTCTCTCTCTCTCAGTATATTTGTATTTCAAGTCTATGGTTTTGTGTAATGTCTTTTGCTCATATTGAATCAATTTAATGTCTTTTGCTCATATTGAATCAATTTAAATCAACCTGAGACCGGTTGATGGCTAAATTTTCCCGGATGGATTGACTGAACCACTCCGTAACTGAATGTTTACAGCAAAAAGTTATTTTCTTATAGATAATAACGTTTAAGAATATTTTAAATTTTTTTCACGATGGAGATCGAGTCTTCTATTTTGAAATATTTTAGGGATCGATTTTGAAGACGTCATTATTATTTTACTAGCATCTTTGACCCCAAAGTACTTCCATTAAATCATTTCACATAATGTTTTGTAAAACGATTATTGTGCTGTTTCAACTAAAATTATTTTTCAATAACTATTTTCTTATATATGACGAAATATTTTTTAAATTCATAATCGTTTTTAAACATTTATATTTAATTTCTCTGCACAAATATCAAGTAATGGATTACAAATGTCTTTTGAAGCAACCAGACTTTTAATAGATATATACTCGCGAAAAGTATTCCTGAAGATGGCTCGGAAAAAAAATAATCTCTTCTTAATTTCCGTTTTTCTGCGACCCGAGATATATTATAGCTGGGGGATGTTTACATTCTCGACTTTTGACAGCTTGGAAAAGCTGCGATTAATAGAAGCGAATGAATATGTTGGCTTTTCCAGATTCTCGAGCTTTTCTATATGAACCAGTATCATCTGGGTGATAAAGGTACAATACTGCGAGACGTCTTGAGGTTCCATTCGGAGAAATTGCAGAAAAATAATAAAATAAGAAAAGTAAATGGAATCTGCTTATGCAAATTTCAACGTAGCTATATGCAAAATAACTCTTTGCTTTGCTACTTTGTACAATTTAGTTTTTATGAATGAATATCCCTCCAGGACAGTGATTAGCCTGTGAGAGACCGGGGCCTGGTAATTCCTTCTTTATAATACAAAGGGACGGCCCCAACAATTTTTCTCGTAAATGCCTCTAATTTTTAAGTTCATTCATTAAACAAACAAAAGAAAATTTATCGCGTAATCATAGAGTATTAATCATTTATGCATATGTGTGACAAGTTGACAAATATAAAATTACATTTTAAATTAGTTATCAATCACCAGACTAGTAAAATCTTGTAGCGTATTGTAGTTTCCCAAGGCCAACAGTATTGAATTAATTTGTTCTGATTTTTATTGACATATCTCATTCTGATTACCAAAAATTTATATTTATTGCGTCACAAACACCTTCAATTCGAGTATTATTAGATTTAAGAACCGGATGCACAGACTGTTTTGATCATCGGTTTTAAAGGGAAATATTTTTACATATCCTTGCTGACTGGATACTGACATTTGCTATAAAGGTGTTATTTATGCGTTCTTGATAGAGCTTTTTTGACATTCGAATTCACTTCCCTCAAAATATTACCAAATATTTATTAATAAAAATGCTTAAAAACCGAGAATGACAAGCTTCAGGAGAACTCAATTCCCGGCATAATTGAAGCATGGGCGCGGAATTCGGCCGTGGACAAACGGTTGAAAAACACTGCTCTAGAAATTTAATTACAACGGGGCATCAACAATAACATTCTGCCTTTAGATTACTGATAGTACAGGTCATCGACGTCACCCTTCTATTCCGTAAGCAGACACAAGCCCTGAATTAAGATCCCCCTCACGGTATTAGTGTACAACGGGAAATAAGAGCCTCACATACTTTCATACACTCCACACTTTCTACAGTTATGTATCGAAAATATAGCATCAATGATCGTTTTGTCTAGGATCGTATGAGTTCCTCAAGTTCAAGTGTTACCGATAGCTTCACAAAACGATTTACCCTGTCAAAACCACATTACTATTAAAATCACCAGCAAGCACAGATTAGAAATCGTTGTTTTCCGCCACCAAATATTCATTGGTGGCATCGAAAATGGCATTGTCGGTCGATCCTGCACATGCCGCGCAGCCCGAACCTATTTCACCCTCAAACCCTTCACCCACCGAACATGCGGTACTTTTCCTTCCCATCTGATCCTTGATGGTACTATCTGTTCTTTCCAAGCTATCTTCTTGCTCTGCTCGCCCGTTCCTCAGGTTCGTATTGACATCGTCCCATGACTCCGTGGAGTGATGATGAAATGAATGACGAATGACTTTTGCTTTGGTTTGTTTAGTAAGGGATTAGGTTTGTAACCAAATTTATAAAACAGTTTTATTTTTCCGTGCCAAAGTAAGAATAAGTTTTGATCAAACCACGCACAATTCTTTTTAGTTTCGTTATCATGGAGTTTTACATAGTTGTAGACTCGTTGGCCGCTTCCAGCGCCCCACATACATTTGGAATATTTCTCTAAAAACAAACCGATTCAGTCCTTCTTTATTAAGTAACAATTGCTTTTTTCTTTTTTTCAGTAACAATCAGGAATATCAAATCATACCATACATCATCAATATAAATAAATTCGTAGGATTTAAAACTTAAATATTTGTAATTGAAGAGAGGTGATGGAGCATTCGACGATAGTTTTGAAAAATGTTAAAGTTACATGAAATTAAATGCTGCCTGAAAGAAAACATAATAGTAATTTATGATTTAGGAGTGGTACTCTTTTAATGAAGATTATTATTTGATGAGAATTGACACGTTTTGTAAAGACATTTCTATATAGGGCTTCAGATCTATTTATATATTGTTTAAAACATGATAGCATTCCCCGTAAAAATAAACAGCTTTGTTTAAAGTAATTTAAAAAGGAAAACAAACTGTAAAAATAGTTTTCAAGTATTATTGTCTCTTTCATGAAGGAAATGCAAATTTAATTGGATAACCTGAAATTAAATATTTCTTACTTGAAAAAAGGAAATAAATGGTTTTTAGATGAATGGCATTTTTATGAATACTGATTACTTGCTAAGAAGAATGAACAACAAGGAGAAATTTTGGATAAAAACATTTTATTTTGGAAAGCATATTTAATTTAAAGATCCACATAAAATGACTTAAATTCATAAAAAAACAATAATACTTCTTTAAACAAAAAAATTAATAGATAAGTCGAAAACGACTCAAATTTCAAGAGTTTTACAACACTTAAGCTTAATTGCCTTTACAATACTTATTATATTTATAACAAAACAGGTAACAGATTAATCATTTGAAAATACTTTATCTTTTTATATATTAGAAAAATATATGTATAAATCATATATATCTTAGAAACTATATTTTCTATTCTACTTATAGATATTTCAATTGATACAGCTTAGATTTAAAAATGCTACATCCTATAAAATCGTGACAGGAAGAAAGGTATGGGCATCGCATACAATGTACAATCTTTAATTATTAAAAAGTATCCAATTATCTGATTTATTTTGTTTGTTGAAATACATTGCTTATCAAATTTCTTAGTCTGATGAATTGAAGAAAAAATAAAAGTATTCTTCCTACTTTTTGGAACGGCGAATTTCAAATTAATTACAAGCAAAAAATTCTAGATTTCAGAAAAAAGTTTTAAAAAATGGAAGACCCGGAAGGGATTTAAAGTAATTACTCATCTTAGTTTTCAGTGAAATTTTTTAATTACATCGTAAGTTAATTACATCAATTATAACGTAATAGAATGTATTTTGTAGCGTAACTTAACTTCACTCTCTGGACATAATGCGTATGAACTCCCAAAAATTACAACAGATTTTATGTAACTCTTCCAGATTATATTTTAAAAGATTGTAGATTAAGATGTCTTAAAAGATTGATTAAAGAAGCACCTTGAAGCAGATGCAACATTATTCAACTCTCGTTATACTTTGATGCATTGAAAACTGATACTTTCATTTTAAAATACCTGTACATTTTACAGACGTGTAATTATAGTAGTTGTATCTAGATTAAAATGTGAAAGAGAAACACCATAAGTAGCAGAATTATTTCAAGTCAAGTGTGTAGCTTAGAACAAAACAGACTATTAAAATAAATACAAAGAAATGCGCTTTTAACAAATTGATTATGGAAGGAAGGAAATTAAGTACATAAATAAATTCTAAATTGGTATGGGACGTAATGCTACTTAGGAATCTTTTATTTAGATAAATAAAACTGAAGTGTTTAAACATTGAATATTTTCGTCCTATTTCAAGTTATTTATCCGGTTCGGACATTTTAAGGCCAAATCATTGGTTTCCACTTTTCGTATCTGCATATGTGGACCCGCACTACGTCTAAGCGGCTGGATATATTTTCATAAAATTTTGTATACTTTGAGTACTACTCACAGTAACTCAGTAACTGAACTTCATTGCGTCAGTCTTTCTGTCTGTCTTTTAGTTTTGTCTATTTGTGTGTTTGTACAAGTATCATATAAAAGCAATTCAATATATTTTCATAAAATGTAACACATTTTTTAAAACATATTTGAACAGGGCCCACCTACTCATTGTCCTGCGATTCGTGCATCTGCTGATGATAATCGCTTCTGGAAAGCAAGAGATCGAATGGGTAAATAGACTTTTATCCATCTTGTTTAGCCATGGTTAATACCTTGAGTTCTCAATTTTTTTCCTTTTTTTTTTTTTTTTTTTTAATTTCGTTTCTTATCTTGTAGAATTTAAAAAAAATCCTATCTTGTGTCTTAAGACAGGTTTGCAATCTGTCTTTGTGACTCGCCATAAATAAGAAATATAATAATACAATAAAATATATTATAGAAAATAGAATAGCATTTCTCTGACAGCATGTTTATGCACACTTCAAGCTAAAATGGCTGAATACACATATACTTCACCACGGCTAACTGGATTGATAAAAACCTCCTAGTAGCTGCTGTCAGAATTTTCGATATAACTATGGTTGCTGTAGTTACTAAAATGGTTGCATAGGATGCTGTTCGCCGACCCTCATTGAAAACGAGGACGTTGTGAAGCGTAAAAGGCGTTGAATTATATTTTGAAAATTCGATTCTGTTGACGCAAAAATGGGCTTTTAAACCGTGTACATTTAGACCATCTTTCCCTGAAAGTTCTTTGTGTTTGCAGCATTGCGTTTTGTGAGGGGAAACTAGCCTTCCTTGTTTCATTTTTAAAAACTAATTTTTTTGGTCATTTAATTCATTATTTTATTTTATAAACAAATTATTTTGGAATTAAATTTTAGAGATTTGTTTATTTTTAAGTTCAATACTGCTAAAAACGTGTGTTTATTTCTCGACAGGGCCACGGTAGCCCAGTTGGAAGAGTAACGGATTAGCAATCGATGGGTTTGCTAGTTCGAAACTAGGTCCAACAAAAGAAAATCGTATATACGGAGGCTACTTCAAATGTCTTCAGGTTAGCGTGGTGAGGGAGTTTGGAGAGTTGAGTGCCAGCTCAGGTGTTGACCTCTGATGCACGTTAAATCTGTCGTGCTTCAAATGTCTTCAGGTTGGCGTGGGTGAGGGAGTTTGAAGAGTGGAGTGCCAGCTCAGGTGTTGACCTCATCATCTGAACAAGATTAAAAATTACGAGGTGTTGTCCTTGAATCTTTCTCTTCGGGAATGATCCCGGACCGTCTCCAAAAACCCGCGTGTTGCACCACTTCGACGTTAATTAACTCTTACCTACTTATCATTTCTTGACAACAGGTATATATTTCAACCAACTTCCACAAAAGTCCTAGGTTTACATGTGGTAGAATTCAGTTTTATGTAAAGAAATAAAATATGCATCGATTAAAACATCTAAAATAAGACTGATAGCTAACCGCATGCTGTAATTATTTGAAAATGATTTTTAATTTTAACATAAGTTTCCCATTCAAGACGATTAAACTCAATAAAACACATTTGCTTTTTCAATGTTTTAAATTAAATCCTTGCTAAAGATATAACTCAATAGGCAAGTAACATCATCGCGAAAGATCGAAATTTCCTACTTTGCTACACATGCTCAAAGCAATTCTTAAGCAACTTTTATCTTTAAAAGCTTGCTAAAAAACAGTCATTGTCTTTAAAAAAAATGCCGTCAAATCGACCTACATATTTTTTCTGTAAAATGGTAATCAGTTACCTTTGCTTTGTTTGTACCTGAATACATTTAATTTTAAAACAAGATCTTTCTTATCTTACGTGCGTAATGTTACGTAAATGTAAATTTCAAAAAAAAAAGATGTATTTGCCTTAAAAAATTAGTCATAAATATTACATCGAATTAATTTCTCATTATTCCCTTAACGATGGCGAATTTCGTAAATTTCGTGCATCCCTCGTTCAAGAGTGCGACAAGTCAATATTAATAGGTAGGTAAGTGGGGATAGTTCATTAACGCACTGGAGCAACACAACGGGCTATTACATATTAATAGGAAAATCAAGAAACGTCAAGGGTACATGAGGCATTGCAGTTCCTGAGGCTTATTGAATAAATGTTAGAGGCTTGCTGTGAATATTTCAGGTTGTTACTATTGAATTGATATCAGTTCAGACCAAGAATTCCTGGACGACGCAGCCGAGCAATGTATACTTTACTAAATGACTTTGAAAAGGGTCGCTTTGTAGGACTGCAAGAAGCAGGTTGGCCTGAGTGATAAATCGCCGCATCTGGGAGGCAAACCGAATGCCGTTACAAGGATGGCGGTAGTAGTGGGCCAGTAAAGCTACAGATGCACGTCGCGAATGTGCTGGTCGGCTCAGAAGACAAATTTGACAGAGGATCAGCTGATAGTGATATAACCTAAAATTGCTCCAACAACTTCCTTACTGACCATCCAATAATACATATAGTCCTCTATACAGTATTCTGTATCATTACAAGCCATTGCCAGACGCCCTGCAGGAATGTCACCTGTTAAGACGTATGCCTACCGAACAACGTTGGCTGTGTCTGGAGTGGTGCCTTGCCCAAGAGTCGTAGACAAGCATAGAATGGCAACATATCATGTTTAATGAGGAATCCCGTTTCTGCCTTAGGGGGCAGATGGTCTCCGTATTCGCGTATGGTAGAGATGCCCTGTGATAGCATTCTCTCTCTGGCCCGAGAGATCCCCAGATCTGTCTCTCATTGAGCATGTATGGTATATGCTGGGCCGTCAACATTGTACTCCCTCAGAATATGAGGGATCTGGAGTCGTAGCTGATGCTTATGATTTGCTACAGGAGGGCACAAGGGTCTTTGACTCCATGCTATACCGCATAATGGTATGTATGATTGGGGCCATGACCAGGTCATGAACTGTGAGGGTTTTTTACAACATCTTTAAATACCTAGCTACTGTTCATAGATTTTTCATTCTTGGCATTACCAGAGATTACAGAACCACCTACACAGACGCTGTTCTTGTACTGGCTTGTCTAGAACCAATAGACCTCCTGGAAACAAAGGAAGGGGCTATGGCCCTTGTCAACAAACTCTGCAAACCTGCCACAGCGTTTGTCCCCCCACCAATTCGAAACGAAGACAACCCGTATTTCTAGGAATCCAACAACCAACATGCATACAGTTATTACACCACTACCTCAGTAACTCTCTTCCGGATCTACACAAACGGTTCTAAAATTCAAGATGGAACCACCATCGCCTTCTGTGTGTTCATGTATAATGGAAAGATTTTTGAGTGGTCACACAGACTGTGCACGATAACAACTCAATTTCCCAAGCTGAGTTACTTACCATCTGTGGAACTTTATCTTGAGCATTTAGAAATTGATCAGAAATTACGTGCATTTATCTTAAAGTCTTCCCAGCGTGAACCTCTTGACCAACCTTTTTACAACTAACCCGATGCTCCAGAGAATATATTCCATCATTGTATCTGCAGCTCCATCGATATGCACCTATGGCGCTTGGTCATTGCGGTGTTAAAGGAAACGAAGCAAATCATCTTGCAAAAGTACCACCGGCAAAGTGTCCATCCGTCTACACCCCTGCCCTCTCTCTGCATCTTATCTGAATAGGTCCCTCAAACTTGCATCCATTTAGAGGCAAGAGAAATGTCTGAACTCTATAAAAGGTTGGAGAACTTTCTGGTTTTTCCCTAAGGTTTGTGCGAAGCGTCTAATTTCCACACCAGACCTCACACACGGACCACTGATCGTTCCTGAAATATTTATTTCGAATGAATATTCACTGCAGTGACTTCTGAATCTGTGTCATGGAAACCAGACCCAGATTACTATATTACCAAATGTCCCATCATAACTCATGTTCACATCAAGGAACCAGCCCCACAGCACCAGAGGCTTGGCGTAAACGTCTGTCTATTCATCCCTTACTACAACGTAAAATCATAGAAATCGTGAAATTTGTGGCCACCAGCGAGGTTGAACTGAAACAACCGGATTAAATTCAGTCGTCTTTTATGTGCAAAATTTCTTTGAATCTAAATTCCTCTACCTACCAAATAACGGCACTTAAATTCAGTTTCTTAACTCTAAAATCTTTAAAGTAAAATTTTTCTAGCAGCACCTGCGTGGGCATGTAATAACTCAAAAATTTTGCTTGCATTAAACAAATTATTCATCGCTTACCTCTAGTCATCTTATACCTTATGAGAAATTTTCTTTAAAGCAAACCCATTGTAGGGTCGATATCCAATGATGGAGTTGAGTGATTATTCATTTATCTTTCTTCATGTACACCGCACATGCTTAGTTTCATTCTGATTATAAACTCTGGCTTCAGGGAATTTCTATTTTTCCATAATACAGAGCGCATTTAATCATTTAATATAATTTATTTATACATACTATACTGATTTATATTTTTATATTCATTTCTCTCTTTTGTTCAAACTATTATATTTTTATTTGAGAAGAAAAATTAAATATTTTCAGATTCTAATTAAGTGCTTTTTAATTAGGTATTTAAGAATAATGTAAATTAAATTTCAATTTGATACTTTCATAATATAGGCTACGTGCATATTGGATCTGTTAATTGCTTTTTATATGTATCAATGAGAGTGTTCAAATAAATAACAAATCAAACCAATTCAGGAATAATTGCTGCATGAAAAGTTATTTATCTAAAATTATTTCCTTAGTTTAAAGTTCTAACAGGGAATGTTAATTAATATAACTCATAATGCATTTTTAGCATTTAGACAGAATCATGTCCATCTTTTAAAAATATATTTCCTTCAACGTTTTGTAGCTGTTTGATTAAAATATTTTCTCTACGAATTCAAAAGTAACGTTTTGCTTTAAGCACAATTTCACAGTAATATATTCATTTCTGATTTTTATTAGGAAAACGAATTCGATCGAATTGCATATTTAAATACAAAACAACAAATATCGTTTACAGACAGAATTTCCTTCGAAAATGTAAATTATGAAATTGCTTTCCAAAAATCTGTAAACGTTTCGGAAAACAGACTCGAAACGGAAAGAGATATAAGCTACAATACAAAAAAAGCCAAAAATCTATAATAAGCTTTATTTCCAGAAAAGTAAACATGTCGTTCTCTTATAATGGGAATCGGTGTTAAAAATTCTAAACTCCCTATATTCTAAGGCGAAATGTTTTCTAAGTGTTTGTTGCAATAACATTTGTTGATGTGAAAATAACATATTTATAACATTCTACGATGTAAATAAAATAATTATAACTTCGCTTTTAGTTTTAAATGATATGCTATAGTAAAATTGAATTTGTAGCACGAAACATTCCAGAAGAAAATTATAGGATAATACTGTATTTATATTTTATAAATACAGTATTATTCTGCGTACAGAGAAACACTTAAATAATAAGGAAATACCATAGCAATTTAAATTTATTAAATTATTTAAAATTTATGCGTATTTTTTCGTATGCATAAATTTAAATATAAATCTGAGTGTAAACTTGGATAAAAAGGTATAAAACAACAGTGGAAAAGTCCAACATTCTGTTTACTTTTAAGTAAAAACTTACCTTGATTAAAGATCGTTTGGTTGATTGGTTGATTGGATTTCATGGCGCAAGAATCATACTTGGCCAAGCTGTGCCAAACATCGTCAGTTTGATTAGACACAGTTCACACAGAAGTTAGACACACTCAGTTAGAAATGAACATACACACAAGGATAGTTTTAACGACACAGAACAAAGAAATACACACAGGAAGGAATCTAACCTAAGCCGTCTACAGGTTGCTAGCACAGTGGGCAAACTCATTGAACTACCGCTACCCCTAATTTCGTTTGGAATAACAAATTACGGAATTGGATACTTTTTGTCTTTTGTTATTTTAATATACCACTAAAGGAGTTTAATAACTACATGTAGTATTTAGTCTCGCCCTTGTGCCATAAAAACCAATCCAATCGAGCTTAATTTCTCCCTTCAAAGAGAACTAACAAAATAAAACATTTAAGCACTGAGATTGAGGTCATTCCTCAACATAGAGCAAAATGACATCAACGAAAAACTAAAAATTCCACCATAAAATTAAAGTTAAAAATTCAGCCTATTCATGTCAATTCCAAATAATGGTGACTAGCGTATCCATGAATAACTATATTTATTCCTCAAGTGAATGTTGATTTCTTTTCTTGTTTGCTTTGTTTTCATTCCCTTGTTTAGTACCCTACAGCAAACCGTAAACAAGGTCAGGTTCAGCTAAAAATAAACCTTAGAAATGAAAAAGAGCACCTGCTATGTAAACACTTTTGGAAAATGACCCAATCTTCCGAGTGGAGATTGACGAAGGTCTTCATAATACCTTCAGGATACGGGGATCACGCCCAGCCGTTCTAACCTAGATTGTTTAACCCCGAAAATTTCCCACTCAAGTCGAAGCTGCGAATGGATCTTCTCTCATTAATCCTCATCTGACGGGTTTCACTGGTGTAATTTGGGGGAATCTCGTCTCGGCAAACAGTGAGCTGGGGAAAATTAAGATTCTCTGGCCAGAATGGAGGTCGCTGGGTGGATTATATGAGGAGGTATAGCCGAATAAAAATAACACACGGTGTTGAAAATTAAAACTTTTGAGGGCATTTATTGTCAAGGAGATGGTTGAAAAGGGGAAATATTCCTTTGAAATCATTAGACACTTTGAATCCCTTTTCGAAATACGTCTTTAAAATAGGAACGCTACCGGGGGCAATCATGAAAAGTCTAACATTACAACTATTTGTCTTATGATTTCAGAACTAGGTAAAATACCCAGAAGATAAAATATAGCGTCTTGTAGACAAAAGATGGCGTATCTAAAATAACTTTCCAACCGAGAGTGCAGGCGCACTGAGAGGGGACCACAATATGTCGAAATTCTGCAGTGCTGGGCGAGATTTGGGTCAGTGTAACTGGATTGCGCGGAGTAAGGACTGCGCAAGTGGTGTCATTTGAAAGCTATCGAGCTACACTAAAATTAAAATTGGGCAACAACAATTAATATTAAATATTACTTTAATCGTTAAAATATATTAATTGGTGAATATTCACAGTAAACAATCGTTCAAACTTCCTATGCCTGCTTCATTCTTTCCACAATCCAACATCAGGACCGAGTATTCACGTCGTAACTTGTATGTATTCGACACAACTTGCCATTTTTTTAAATGTATACTGCGATTCATGGTTTATAGAAGAGATCGTGATGTCGGTGCACCGGAATCATGTACCGAGAAGAAACGTAAGTAGCCACTTTGAAAGAAATCGAGCACGTTCTGAAAGTTGTCCCGAAGAATTTTTATTACTTTTTGAAAAGGACGGTTAAAACGGTGTGTAAATTAGGTTTAGTGCTATCCTACAATTATTTGATTTAGAAAATCTATTCACACAAAATCTATTTTTCGAAGAAAAAATAGAACTATTTGAGAAGGAATAGTCAATGATTTAAGAAATAACATAAAGTACTCTATTTCATGCCAGTCGTTAAAATCGTGGGGAGGCAAAATAGGTTTACTTTTGAACTAGTATTGAAGTCACTATGATGCATTCATTCAACTAAACTGATAAAAAACTTTAATAACCTGTTATCAGAACTGCTTTAATTTATGTTGGTATTCTATCTTTAGGCTTCATTTAAGATTTATTTTGTTCTTTTACTCTTATATTAGCATTTTTATTGAGATACCGTCATGATGTTTATTTATACGCGTCAAGATATTTATGTCTAACCAAAATTAATTTCAGCAGTTACAATGAATCAAATTTCGAATTAAACTTTGTATTAAGCTTTAAATATTGATTTGAATTTGAATTTTGGAATTTTGAGATCCTCAAAAACATTACTTCATAAAAAACCCTAATTTTTTCAGATATTGATATGGCTCGAGACGTATTAATCCAGACCATATTGCTCAGGCCACCGATTTAACTGTCATATAGTGACTGACAAAAGGGAATCTCTAAAAACATCAAGAGGTCTCAGTCATACCGAGCAGCTTTAGTATGTTAAACAAAGAATTTTCACTAAGTTTGCAATAACATGCATAATAAATAACACGTATAAATATACTGTAGTCCCCATACTCAATTCTATTTGAATATATGTAAAAAATGACCTATAGTGATGTAATATGAATGTAAGCAATAATAAAACATACATCTGAAGAAATGGAAGTTCCAAAAAGGTATTTGTGAAACACCCGCTTTCAATTCGAGTGGGGGAACCTCAATGGATTTCCATATCCATATACATGTGTAGATTATCAAAGAGAGTGACGCTTCTGCGTCAGGACCCTCGCACGTCCGTATTCTCCATCAGCAGGTCCGAGTCCATTTTTCTTCCCCCTACAGTTCTCCCTTTTCTTTTTCTCCTAGCCCGGATGAACCGTTCACGGACACCCCTCCAACGTCCCTCGGGGATCCAATGGTTCCTTCCGGCCAACGTTCCCCCATGTGTTGGCCAGAGAACCTCACAGTATTAAACTTTAAAGATGCTTAAGAAAGAAATCAGTGAGGATATTTTACTGATGATATTACATTACATTATTTAATTTTATTTAGAAAGATGAGATAAAGAGATGCCATTTGTGCATTTTATATAGGAAAGACTTTTTCCTAAATAATGTAACTAAGGAGGATGAACACAGAAAAAATTAAATGATTATAAGTTGAGTTTATTAGATTGGAAACGTATTTATGAATAAAAAATCAAATAATTCTGATAAAAAATAAATTAATACAACGCATACAAGAGAAACAACATCGATTAAAAAATAGCCTATAGAAAACTCTTGGTTGCTCAGGGTAGCATTAAGATTAACTTGCAAAAAACTCAAATTTCATGCCAGTATTAATACTAGAAAATATTACTATGTACGGTTTAAAATAATTATGGCTAGAATAATCCAGAAATCTGTAACGTTAAGGTAAAAACGACGAGAACAAGTCTAAACAGAAGAAAATATATGGTCATTGTTGGATTCTTCAGTTAATGTACAACTCGTTCCCCCTTCACACAGCAAAATTAACCCAATTGGAAAATGCATAACGCACATCAAGTATTAAGAAAGTGAGCAACCGGACTCCCACTGATTCCAAGTTAGTCTTTCAAGACATTGAACAACTTTCTATTCAAGTGGAAGGGTTGAAATCCTTGATCCTAATAGAGCTCTGCAGAGTATCTGTCGTGATGCAGCGCGAAACTCTGCGTGGATAATCATTAAATAATTATCGACGCAGTATCTCTCCGTGATGGGAGCGAGTGGTTTCGGAAAAGAGAGGACAGGTTAAATTGATGCAAGTCAAGGATGTAAGGCAGGTTTTCGCTGGCGTTTCAAAATTGGGTCGAAATTATTTTATTAAAATATGGCCTGTCTGCTTCAAAGATCGGAAACGTTTTTCTAGGTATTTAAATATTTAAAATTTTATGGCGTGCAATTTATCTTCACGTCCATTTTATTTTATTTTTAGGAATAATAGGGTTTTCTGTTGCTATAAGGTTTAATGTTAAAATGCACGTTGTGGGGAATTTTATAATTTAAATACAATTTCAGAGTCTAATCCTGTGCTTAATATTGCTATCTCGGCTTTTAATATTAGAATATATGGGCATCGTCTCCCATTTTGTAAACTCTCACAATTTTATGATCGTTCATCGAATATAGAATTTGTAATTCTCTTTTGGCCAAATTTTTACTTTTAAGAACATCTTCGATTCCTTGGGGTACATAAAACGAGCATTGATTTCACATAGTTTTTCTGAACCAATTGAGTTCTTTTTGTAATATAAAACTGAAAATAATTTTAGAGTTCACGGGGTTCCCGTTATTCTTAATTTGAAGACATTTTCGATGAGTGTTTCTAGAAATTAATTAACTTCGTCTAAAGAATGGT
This sequence comes from Meta bourneti, assembly GCA_933210815.1. Lineage (NCBI taxonomy): Eukaryota > Metazoa > Arthropoda > Arachnida > Araneae > Tetragnathidae > Meta > Meta bourneti. Next base: position 29,932,384 of record OW119922.1, read on the forward strand.
TGTTGGATGTTTTCGTCGGAGGTTTTTAAATAGTTTTGAGAGGTTTTTCTGTAAAGCTAACGCTAGAGTGAGCTCCTGTTTTTGTTACATAACTTATGATGTAACTTGGTCTGTTATACGAATTAATTTCAGTTGTAGCTTATATTAAAATTGAACACCAACCTTCACTCACACACAAATGGCAATAAATCAATTTATTTCTTACAGAAGTATTTTTTTCTTGTAATTTTCTTAGGTTTACATTGAAAAAACCTCTTTCACATGAAGAATTCTATATGCCCATATTATCATCACAACACCAAAGGCATGAATCTGTAAAATTATTGTTTAGAGAAATACGTGTTTAAAGTGTTGACGCGCAAGGAAAATTAACATTACCTCGAAAGTGCTAGGAATCAATTAAGGTTTTGATGTTAAGGTCAATAATTGGAGTTCGAGCTTTTAAGGGATAAAATATCAAATATGAGTTTAAAAAATATATATTTTCAGGTGAAAACAGCCAAGAATAGACACTTTTGTATCAATATATTTGATTATGGTAGAAAAGATTAGAGATAATTAAAAATGAGTAATGACACTTATATACTTTTACAAATCAAAACTAGTTTATTCTAATGTTATTCTATATCTGCAGATGACTCTCGAATTATACGGTACTTGAATTGCTTAGCCACTCTTATAGCTTAGAATACACGTATGTAAGATGTATATTTAAGTACTATCTACTCAACTTTGGAAACTATTTGAAATAAAATGTTCTTTTGTAAATCTAACATTTCTGATAGCGTGGTTTTTAATAATACGAAACCAATTCGTCATGTGATTTGGAAGTAGCTTGCAATTTTTAAACCCGTGAAACGCTGGATATTTTAGAAATACAAAATTCCTGTATTACGTAATTCAAAAATACCTTTTAATATAATAAGGAATAAAAAAACATTTTTTTTCAAATAAAATACAAGTAATAAATTATTAATTTTACAACTAAAATAATAAAGTAAACATTTAGATCTAGTTGTTGCAAAGAATTCGGGCCTTTAAAAATGTGTTTTAACAATTTTTCTGTAAGGTTAAAAATATTTATTTAATTTTATAGATGATCAATCAGGAATGCAAAATTAATTTTTGTATGGAAAAGAGAATATTTTTATATTCATTGAATTTGTTCAATTTGCATGAAAGTCAGCTGTTTTCTTTCACCTGTTTAGGTTTTTATTTAAGATTTAACATAAGATGGAATTTATTAAGGGCTGATAAATAAAATCTTGTTTTAGTTTTAAGCCCAATCTGGATTTTCTCTGTTCTTTCAAAAATTTACCAACTGAATCTATTAAACTAGGATTATCAAACAAAAATATGAACTACCAAAACTTCTGCATTGTTGACGGAACTTTTTATAAATTTGTTCCTGAGAATGTTTCTTCTTCAAACTAATATAATTTTGCAAGCATTTTGGCTTTATGAAAGCATACATAGATCTTGTTTTTTGCGAACTCCAAAATTTGATATAACTAAACCAAAAGTAAAGAACACGAAGAGTATACATTTTTGGTGTAAAAGAAATTTTCTTTCAAAAAAAATCCGCGATATCTCATTTCGAAATTCAATCTTGTTTGCCATTGTTGCGCCTGTTCAAAATCCCCTAGGATCGATGAAATCTAATCTTGTTTTGCTCGTGTGACAGTCTCTAAAGCAATAATAGCAAGAAATACAAGTAAACATCTACGGTAAAAAACTTCAAAAAAAGGAAATAATTTTAATTTTGTTAGTTCATATCAGTTCTCTATTTTTATTACTAAATAATTTTAGATGGAAGATAGAACAATGTATCGAATAATATACTTCAGTAAGTTAAGTTGGTAGTTTGAAGCTTAAGTGAAGTAACCGGAAATAAATGCTGAATAATTTTATGAGTATTTTTGAGGAATCTGAGTGTTGAGGGCTACCATTTGCCATTGAGATATGTGTCAAAACATCAAATTAACACACTACCATAAATTGTTCATAATAAATTTCTGTACCGATTGACTCCAAATTTTACGAAACATGTCATTGAGCTACTTATGAAAATTTAAGTGAGACAAAACAGGTATTCAAATGAAATGTTTGACCCTTAAACACTTAATACATAATTAAGCTTAGGGAAACACGGAATGATACATAGAGAAGTAGAAATTTATTATGAAATAAGGGTGCCCATATTGAAACAAGACTGTCAGATTGTAGACAATTCATCCCCTCAATCAAATAATTAAGAGAAATTATTGAATACAATTTTTAGTTCCTACTGGAGGTGTGAGAGAAATAAAGTATGTGAAGGCAAGGAACTTTCCTAAATTTTTCTAAAGCTTTAGGATATAAATAAGACCTGAGGAATACGATGGTCACGCCTTTCGTTAAATATTTTCGCAGAGAATGGCTTCTCACTTGATTAACTATACGTAGACGTGCGTTGTTGCCTATTAAAAAAATCCTTGATACGGCCTGACATAATGATTAAGGATGCGATCTTGTTACCTTTAAAGTCTCCCGTGGCTAGGACTTACAGCAACATAAATAGTTCAAAAATCCTCAACTGTCAAAGAATTCCTAATAGTAATTCTGTATCTATAAGAAACTTATCAACTCCCTAGGACACCAATAAACTGGTAAATTCTTACACTGAATCTCCCCTGGAGGAATGCGAATGCGTGGATGGTGTTGTGGCACTTCAATTCAAAGTCAGTCAACCTTACCACGACCAAAGGCATATTTGATGCCTCTTAATGGGTTCCATGTTCCTCGTTTTCTAGACTGCAACATATTCATGCCTAATTTAAGAACAAATTTTGAATCTTCTGTAAGCCCATCGTCCTGTTCGTTCATTGCACTTGTGTGCAATAACAATAACTTAGTATAACTAACATGCTCGTAACACCCTTGTAAACGTGCTCTCCTAGATCTCATTAGACCTTTGCTCGTCCTTTTTTGGACCTTGCGCCATAAAACGCAACTATCAATCGATCAATCAATCTCATTAGACCTTTTGTATATTTGCTTAACGCTCCTGGTGGTTATGTCGAAGAGGTACCTCATCATTAGTAAAACTGACCACATCTTGATGGACGAGATATCTCGTCATTACAAGAAAATTGACCAGATCATCATCAAAAAGTCGACAATATCTTGATACGGAGATATCTCGTCATTAAACTGGTTAGATCTTGATGGACGAGATATCTCGTCGAAATCACTTGGAGAGTTAAAGACCTTTTGAGGTTTGTCTCATAGCACTGGGCAATATCGACTTTGTTATGACTGCAGTAATAACTTGAAGTGTTGACATTGGTTTTCGACAATTGCATTGCGTCTCTTTTTATTTCCATTGGCAGGACATATCAACAATAAAAAGAGACATTTAAGCAGTACTAACTAATTACAACATCAGAAAACAAACAGGTTCAGTTAATGACCAAAGGCCTAACCATTGGCCTAAACTTTCTGTAGCTCGACAATACCGAGCTGTCTCCGAGTCAATTCGATCGAATGCATCACAGAGTTGCCGGTAGGATAGTAGGGATGGTAATATATGCCAATTCGGTGGAACTTCTTTCCCAGACTATCTTATCCTACAAGTGGGAAGAGAGCCACTGCTTCAGGGAGTGGCCTATCCGGTATATCAATAAGAGCCTCTAATTTTCCATATTTGTTCTCACCCTATCCTGCAAATATGCTTGACATTTCACTTTCGAAATTTGGACTATGTACAGTTTTAATGAAGAAGAAAGCATCTCGAAATAAGATGGTTGTAGTAACTGAAGACTTTTCCGATCAACGAAATCCGCCTGATCACTTCTGTAGAAGTCGTAATAGTCAAGAATACATTGTACAACTTGTTTGTCTTTGAGCATCAGAAACCAGATTAATTCCCGTCAGTGCAGAACCTCAGTCGCTCATCGCTCCTTTAAAACTATGCATTGGTCGTGGGAGATGTAACCTATGATCTCCTAAAACAAGTATTTTTCATCTCATTTCCCTCTCGTTTGAAATTAATTGAGCTCACTGACCAGAAAGTAAATAAACAAACAAGAGATTCAATATATTCGTAATTGTTTTCTTTTAACCATGCAAAATCGTGTTATTATCCCAACTTTCTATTCAAATGTTGCTCAATACAGTCGAAACTGTTCGGCAAATGTCTCGATAGTTGCATATTCTATACAAAGACACAAAAAGTGTTCGCTCAATAAAATCCAGGAACATGTGTACGATTTGAAAATTTGAATTTTACGTTTAACTTTTGGATAATAGTGTATCAAATTATATTTACGCAGAAAGTATAGTTCTGAATGGATGTAATTTTAGATCCCGCGACTTTCAAATCTAAGCAAACATTTTGTGAAATGCAGCTAGTTTTCCTTAAATATGACTTAGAATACATCCCTCTGTTAAAGTAATATATAAGCTGTTGGCAGGTAATTGAGTTTACGTTGCATTGGAGCAACACAATGGACAATTTTAGACGGTCGGGTGTTCTTTTCGGGTGACGAGTCGGTGTGTTTCTTCAAAATTACTCGGTATTGTCTTCCGATCTTTCCCTTTGGGAGAGATCGATATGGTATTGGTATGATATTTTTATTAACGTCGCACTGGAGCAACACAACGGGCTATTTGCGACGATTCGGGATCACTCCTAAGGAAAAAATCCGAGGACAACACCATGTAATTTTGAACCATGGTTGGATGACGAGGTCAACACCTGAGCTGAGAAAACACTCCTGATACACTCTTCAAACTTCCATACCACGCCAACGTGAGGATATTTGAGGTCGTGGCAGATTTAACATGCACCTTCCCTCACGTTCACGACGGTTTTTGGTTGGATCGAGTTTCGAAATCGCAACCCTCCAGTTGCTAATCCACCACTCAACTAATTTGGCTACCGTGACACCAATACATAAGTGGATATCTGTTAAATTGAAGTGCAACCTGTAAAATCATTATTTGGCAACAGTTGTGTCAGCTAGGCAACCTGTTTTGCAACCCACTAACATTTATGTTCATAAAGAAAACATATTTTTTAGAGATTTACAGAATGAACAAATTGAATCACCGACTTGTTACATACACAGGAGATATATAATTCGAAGTTTTAAAGTTCCAATAGAATTTTTAAAAGTTTTATCTTTCCTTTATATTAATAAATGAAACAATTAAAGCAAAATCGGAAAAAGGATGTATTTTTTATTTTTCCAACTGATCAAGTATGAGATTTGTGACAATATAATCAGTATTTGATAACCTAATTCTTTCGTTACATCATGCTTTATTTTATTTATAGCAATTCTGATAAAAACAAATGCACACCGTACAATTTTCTATATAAAATTGTTCACTATTCTGTTTGAAATCAAGGGTAGCCGAGTGGTAAAGTACTAACCAAGATTTCCGTTTCGATCTCCCTGAGAAAGTAAGGCATCCAAAACACTTTTCTGATATGAATTCTTTGTCCTTTTGTATGTACTGTAATCTATGTAATCCTAAATGGCGAATCCCTAGATTCTAAACAGTGTTAAAGAAATTGGAATTTTATTTTCATCCACATATAAAATTTAAGGAGAATCTACTTATCTTATTCCACTCTCGGTCCACACACGACATGGTTTTCCAAAAGAAAAATAAACTAACTACTAGAGAAGAAAAAATATTTCCAGAAATAAAATAGGTGTGAAATTAATACTGTTTTTGACATGAAAGGGGCTGCTTATGTCATGACGTCACTTCCCTTGCTTCTCGAATTCGATTTGAGCAGGTCGCCAATAGAATTTCCTAAGAATTTATTTATGTTAGTTTATTGATCAACACCTATTAGTTTAAACACCAAACGTCGCCAAAATGGCGAAGCACTACACTTTAAGATAGCCCCGATATGTATCATGCTGGAGTATTTGGGTAACGGGAAGTAAAAATCCCGTCTTATTTTCTCTTAAAACCCCCTCTTATTTAGCTTTACAGAAAATATGATTTTAAAGTGGATTTTTATGGGATTAGTCATAAATTCGTATACTATAAATTATTTTTTATTACGCAGTCATCGATAACTTCAGACAAAGACATGCTGTGAATACCTTAATATATTATTGATAGATACCTATATGGATTTAGAAATAAGCTTTTTGAATGCTCGGACTTTTATTATTGATCCAATGTGATTAAAATTTATTCTGTATATAAAATTTATTCTTGAGATATTTCTAAATTTCAAACTACTGTAGTATTATTGAAAAAGTGCGCAACTATTTGATCCTCCTATTTTACGAGCGTAAAATACACTGTAGAATTCTTTCTTCAAAGATAATATCGACTTTTTCATGCTAGAGTTTCATGAAATGCAACACATTATCCCTGATTTATCCGTAAAGATTCTTTTATTCCTTGACATGTTTTGAGGCTGCTTTGTTTTCGCTTCAAGTAAAGGAAAAGCACATGTTGAGCACAGCTGGAATGTTCTTTTAGGAGAGAAAAAAAAGAATCGAAACGCAATGCAGGAGAAGGTGGGAAACAAAACATTTTTCTCTGAATTACTCTCCCATCGCCAGGTACTCTGGAAAATGACAGTTTGCTTTTACCTACAGTTCTTTTCTTACTTATTTTCTTTTCCTAGGTATACAATATGGTTAAGAAGTTAGCGCAGCTTTTAGTTTCGTGATTTATTTTTTTAATCTTATTATTTCCACAGGCAGCCGTTTTCAGTCAAATGGGAGGATAGTATATTGATTGATGGTTATAAATAAAGTTCGGTGTTTCATCAAGCACTCTTGCAAGCAATAGTCATGTAATCAAAATGTTGGTTTGTTCAGTTTTATGGCTCAATGACCATATTTGTCAAAAAAACGTCAAGTGAATGGCCATACGTACACGCACAATAAAAATTATGCGGACACAAAGGAGAGAAATATACCCATGGAGAATCAAACCTGCGCTTCCTGAAACCCTCAGGTTGCTAGCGCAGTAGGCAAACCCACTTAGCCACGGTGACCCCTGATGTAATCAAGATATTTTAGAAGTTATTTTGGAAATGCATAGAAGTTAATTATTCAGGGTGATTCAGAATGAATTTTATGGTGATTATCGTTTTAATCCTTTATTCGTACTTTGGTTGTTTTTTGGGGTGCAAGATCCATATTTGGCCAAGCTGCGCCAAACAACGTCAAGTAAATGGACATACTCAAGGAAAGTTATACTGACGCATAAGAGAGAAATACACCCAGGAAAGAATCTAACCGTGAAGGTATCGAATAAGTTGTCAAACCCACTGATCCACTCTATAGTCTAGGGGTTTACCTCCAAATAGAAAGTGTTCAAATCAGGCATATGAGTGTTGTTGACAAATGCCGAGCGTTAGGTGGTGATGCCATTCGCTCACAGGGATCTCCAGCACTTTTGCACAAGTCTTTTAGTCTAAATGTTGTACGTCAAAAAAGTCAAGTGAATGGCCATACCTACACGCACAATAATCCATGTGATTCCATGTGATCAAGCGCTGTAAACAACTTGTTTGGATTCACACAAGAAATAGAAGGGAGTGTCGGTCAAGCCCATCCAAATGAGACAGACAAATAGTCATGACACGTTAAAAGTCTTAAATTGGCATCTGTCGCAGATCTTGGGCAGAGTCCAGGACGAGGATTCCTCTTGTCAAATAGTGTTATTCGTGTCTTACCATCTGCGAGTTGGAAAGTCTAAATGCCTCTCTTAGGTTGAAACTCCTCGTGATAATCAAATAAACGAATGAAGTAACGAAGATTGACATTTTGACGACATTGAAATTGTGGCGACAAATGCTAAAATTTTAATCGAATACCTCAAAGAGTACCTTTAGAAAGATGGAACTTCTTATTTGACTAATTAGATGTAGGATAACACATACATATATCTTACTAAGTGTTTAATAAGAGAGCCTGTCTAAGATGCTAATGTTTGTATTTTGTACACATAGGACCACTTGTAAACAAATGAAAAATTGAACCTTTATACTTCATTCGATTTCTCTAATTCAAAGTTTCTACAATGTACGATCTAAAAAAGTATATTTATAACATCTATTCTGACGCACCTTGTATTTAGGAGAAATTTATACTGAGCAGGTATGAAATCTTCTAAAATATCACGCAAAAAGGAAATAGATTCCAATACAATGTGAACAAAGAACAAGAAAACTTTAACATCTCATTCGAACATCAAGCAACTCTATTTTTTAAATACATACTGTGAAATCAAAAGCTAACGTTTAAAATATCCACGTCAGTTTCTAGGGGATGAAAGTAATATGCAAGGGCTAGAAATTTAGTAGATTTGAGATAAGTATGTATATTTTCATCCAAGTCAAAGACTTCCACCGACAGATGTGCGCACACACTTCGAAAGAAGCTTGTTTGCTTTCGAAATATAAGTATCAGGAGATTACCTCTTTTTTACATTCAAAGATCATGCTTCTTTAGAAACGAAGAGAAAAATCCACTTCCAGAACTGAATATTTTAGATTTTAAAAAGCTATTTTGACTGAAAGTGATAAATTATTTCGCTTCCAGCTTTTTAAGAGTTAGGAGAAAATCATAATAAAAATGTACTTTTAGCTTTTTGTAAATATAGATACTCAGAATTATTTCTCAACGCTTTTCTTAAAACCAATAAATGTGCATTATAAAGCCTAGATAACTGATATGTTATATTTTAAAATTAAAAATGCAACTACTATAGAAAAGCATAATGCATAATGGTTTGAGATGCATAATGATTTAAATATTCATTAAATACATTTCAGTGGTGATATCGTCGAACCTTATAGTATATTCAGATACTCATACTCATGTTTTAGTCGTACAATATGTCGATTTTTTTCTAACTTTAAAGCATTTTTAACTAAGAATAACGTTTTCAATGATAAAATATTAAAATATTAGCATGTTAAGCAAACGGTCTATTTGCAATTCTGAATTCTTAAAACATACCTTTATGCTTCAGACTAGCTGCAGAAGACGAAATCTAACAAAACTAAATTTCTAAATACTCTGTTTCAAAACCTTTTATGCTAAGTTTAAATTTAAATTGCTGAATTAAAGTAGAATTTTTCCATATCATAAAAATTCAACTACTTATATAAAAAAGGCGTATTATATTAGCGCTTAAGTTCTAAGAACTAAATATTTTTCATGGTTTTACATTTGCTTTTAATTTTATGAATTTTTTTACGCATTGCAAAATGTTTGGAATATTTTCCACTCCATTCTCACAATAAATCTTTCCTCAAACCATAAACTGTTATTTATATCAATACTGGGGTCGTCGTGGCTCAGTGATTTGCCCACTACACTAGCAACCTGTGAGTTATAGACGGAGAAGATGATTCATTTCCTCGGTGGGGTATTTCTCTCTTCTGTGTTAGTAAAACTTTTATGATGAGTGTATGTCCATTGTTTGGCACAGTTTAAGCAGATATGTTCATTAGCAATAAAACCCAAACCTATATCCATGATACATTTAATCAATTTTGCATCTAAAATATAGGTTTCCGATTTTAGTTGTTCGACTTGTCCGTCTGATCTTAACAACACAGCGGCAATCGTGTTTCTTCTCATTATTTTCTTTTTAGAAGTGCAGCTTGAACTTCCATATGTGCAGACAATAATAAGAACACCAATACTGAACTACGTAATATATTATAATTTCGTGATGTACAGTAGAACCTATATTATTAATGACAACTTGTGTGCGCTTTCTTTTTCCGGTTTTGCCTTCATGTGAGGGATAGAATGTAGGAAAATATATATTCCTCATGAAAAATCATGTCTTCCTGTCTGGAAAGGAAACTCATTCACTATATTTTCAAATTGTTTTTTGGCCTTCAAGTATTATTTGTGATGGCATGTCCCAAGACAGCTGCTATAAGTGTACCAACGTGTCTTTCGGGTCCCCAATTTACCAAGCTAATTTAAAATATATTTATATTTCTAAGTTTCCACAATTTTAAAATTGTAAGTTAAATGCCCAACGGAACACTCTAATTTTATTTTAACTTCAAGTAGTACTTTTCACTTTTTAACCCCACTAAACCTTAAGAAATTTTCGAGTGGTGTAGATTTCACCCCACAACACACATGACTAAATAACCACATCGATTGGTTGAAAGATTCTATTGATAAAGAAGGTCATAACTGGTTAAAAGTCGTACAGAGAAGCGTTATATATAGATAGGATATATTCGTGTGCACTTCTCAGGGGGTTCAATTTAACCCTCCTGGTGGTTGTCTCGACAAGGCATCACATCATTAGAAAAACTGACAGGATCTTGATGGACGAGATATCTCGTCATTAGAAAAACTGACCAAATGTTGCTCTCGTCATTATAAAAAATCGGCAATATCTTGATTACGAGATATCTCGTCATTAGTAATATTGGTCCGATCTTCATGAACGAGATATATTGTCGTAACCATTTGGAGGGTTAACACTAGAAAGAAGGACGGGGCCTTGTGTGGTCCTCGAGCTCTTTGCCAGCCTCCAACGCAATTACCAGTGAATTGAATAGGCTTCTACTTTATGACTTTGAATTATTTTGTCCACGCTTATTGTGTATCTATTTATTTTGACCTGGTGTAATCATAGAACCGGATATGTAGGACCTTATACCTAGCAAAACGGGAGAGGGCAGAGGGGCTATCATCCTCACTTTATATGAAGAACTTAGTACTCAATATCTGGCTCGCAGGAATGATGATTCAGTTAACACGATGGATTGGACACAGGTAGAATAAACGAGATCTTCAGAAAAGTTAAAAATGCACGGTGCAAAGGAAAAGAGATACCCGGACTGCTCCAACGAATGTAAAAACCGTAGTTAAATTTAAATTTAAAAAAATAGATTGATGTGATATGAGTTTTTAATTTGAATAATAATCTATCACATCTTGCTTCCTAAAGTATCGGTCTAATTTGATCCAGCGCTGTTTAGAACATGAAGCTCCACTGGCCCCTTTCATCGTTTTAGGTAAGTCAACTTCCCGTTTTCTAGTGTTAAATATCTTACATCAGGCACTATTGAAGAAATTCATAAAAGAAAATTGAAGTTCGCTGATAGTAATACAAAAGGCATTAACGAAAACAAAATGTCCTCTCCAAAAACAAAGAATGCGCATGGAGATTAACAGTTTATCCCAAGTTGATTCATGCAAGTCCCACACCGCTTAAGTGACACGACTGAAGCAATAAGTGTTAAGTGCTCCTCGCCCCCGTATCCATGGCCCACGCCCTTATTATTGATGAAAATCGCCATCTGCCCTCTTGTCGGTGAAATTGACAGAGCCGAGAGGAGATATTTATAAACGCGCATCAAATATTCCTTGTATGTTGTGCATCATGTGGTCGGGGAAATGGCGATAAATCTTCTGTAAGTAAATCTCTTAATAATGCGTTACATGAAAGTAGTGATGTTTATAAGTAATGAATAGTGGGATGGGGACACATTGAGGCATACTTTTGAAAGAGTATCTTCTTGCACACATATAAAGTTACTTTAATACTCTTTATGGAGAGATCTATGGACATTTATTCAACTTTTCTTGCTTTGGTATTAAAGTCTAAGTAAAATAAATAATTTATTGCCTGTGTATGTTATATTTAAATTAATAAAATCGTTAATTAAAATTGGTCATACCAAAGTCATGAAATAAGAGGCAGGAAAAAGATTTACCCTGACTATCACAGCTGTCAGGGTAATAGCATGGTTAGTTCTGATCACCTACTGCAGTGGTTTGGGGTGTCATGGAAGGACATTCATGATAGTCTGAGACATTTTTGGACATTTCTAGCAGGGGGACATCATGGAACTGATCTAATTTTTATCCCGTAATAGGAAATAATGAATCAAAAACTGAAAATAATTATTTGTTGCTGTTTTCATCAATTTTTAACCTCCTGAGTCTCACAGAATTTCCAAGCAGTGTAGAATTTCTTTACCCCACAACGTGTACATAATGACTAAAGAACCACCGATTGGTTGAAAGAATTATGTAAAAGATTTTATTGATCAAGAAGGTCAAAACTGGTTAGATGTCATGAAGGGAAGATTGCAGAGTGAAGAGCAGATGTATATGTGTGAATCCATCACAGGGTTACAATCTATTCACTTTTTATAATTTGCTTTTCTTATTAACGTCATCATAACGGGAGGGGAAATTCCTAATTTAACCCTCTGAGAGTAACAAGATGTCCGAAAAGTATAGTATTGTTTTTTCACCACAACACACATAATGTCTAAATGACCACATCTATTGGTTGAAAGAATCGTATGAAAGATTCTATTGGTCAAGAAGATTCAAAACTGGTTTGGAGTCATGCAGGGAAGACTGGGAATATGCGGGAGAATGGAAAAATACGTGTGAAACCCCTCGGATGGTTAACGAGAAAAAATTCCCATATATCGAAATGTTTTCCTATGCTAGAAATACAGATGCAGTTTTTCTAACCAACAATCATGGGGATTCAGTGACAATATACAGAGAATCTTAAGTTCGATATATGGAGATCTAGCTGGATTCGTATGTTTGTCAATAATAGATATTCCAATATCTAGGAATGATTGGAACTAAGATTTTCGAACATGACAGAGGTTATTATCTTTATCAGCTTCAACTTTTCGCTCAAAAACATATTTATCTGCTAAAAGTTTGCTGAAAACAAAGCTAACTCTTTTCAAAAACGATTACTGGCATTTGGGTACACCGAAAATTGATTTTATCCGAAAAGCCTAATTCTACATGCAGACATTTCATTTGAGTGTAAGGTCTTTGAAAATGTGTTAAAATATACTCATATGCTGAGCAATGCTCATTATCTTGGTGCACCAGGCTTTCTCGTTGCATTTACCTCAAAACATTTGAAAAATATTTGTTAAATAAAAGTATAGTTCAAGTTAATAAGTGAAGTACGAAACTTAGTTTTTAGGATTTTAAGTACTGATCAAATAGTCTAAAAAACAATTTGATCCAATCCCAAGGGTGTAGTTAAAGGTAATTCCATTTCAGTACATATTACGGATAACGTTTTAAAAAGAAGCTTTTTCCAATTTTTCGATTAGCTGAATCAAAACAACAGATCAATTAAGTTATTTTCGAAATATTTATTAAATTAACTTTCTGTTCTCTTTTTTACATTCGTCCTCTAAAGATTTATTTGCTACTTGGTTCTGCCATTGCTTTGTTATGATTATAATACTTGTCAGCACAATTTTAATTTATTTTTAAAATACGAAATTAAAACTGCTCATTGAATTCATTTGAATTCTATACTTGGTGTGAAAGTTAGTTTGTTCGTCGTGAGAATTTCATTCGCTAGCATAAAAACTTGGTCTAGTCGTTGACATACAACAAATATAAATGAGAAATTTTTTCACGCACTGTTTAAGAAAAAATAGGTGTTTATTATGTAAGAGCACCATTTTGTTTTGGAATAACTTTTAAATAAAATGGCGACCGAATAGTAAATTGTCAATAATGCCTGGAATTTTCTTGATCCCCAAAATGCTGTTCTGTTTTTGAACGTATCTACTGATGTGGAAATGAAGCGGGAAGAAATTTAACAGACCAAGAGGTTGAAAGAGTCCGTATTTGCAACGTCACGAGAGGTGGTTATTTGTCATAAATTGAGTAAACAATATGAAAAAAATGAATTAAAATTAATTTTATTTAAAAGTTATTCCAAAACAAAATGGCGCCCTTACATAAAAAAATTCCCCTGTAGTCATGGAGATATTTTAAACCAATGTAATATGACATTCAGATATGCGGAGATTTAATGTAATATTAAAATTTTAATCTCACGCACCACTGGAATACAGAGAGAATGGAAATATGAAATAGAGTTTCTATAAATAACAACTATATTAGAAACTATACCTTGTCTATTAATAAACGCGCTATCAAATCAAACATCTTTCAAGAATTTCATTTGAACAAAAGACAGCGTATTCATTTGTTTAATGTATCCATCTACTTAATCCTTACGAAGCTTAAACATTGATGTCATAGTTAATATTAACTCTAGAAACAAGTTTCAAATGGACCAATTACCTCCTTTCGTGTTTGAAGGTAACCGAGCACCGAGATGCGTATTCAGTGACAACAAAAGGCTGATTAAAACCCACGTGGGAGATGAATTAAACTCGATTTTAACAGAAGAAAGGATGTTCAATAAACCAAAACTAACAAATTAATTAAATTAAGCAGTCTTAATTAAATCACGTCTTGAAAGATAACCCACAGAAAGATCGGTTTCTAGTAAGTATAAAGATGTTGTGCACGTTAATGGTAGTGAATCTTCGACTCTGGAATTATTCCGACAGCTTTCAAAACGTACATCTCCCTATCCGTTGACTTCTGGGATCGGAATTCTTTGAATTAGAGTACATGTGTGGAATGGATGTAGATGAGCGGGGAATGTATCAGAAACCTTGATTAGCTATTTTGAATTTCTGGTATCTTTAATCAAGCAGAAAGGTGCTAGATATATAGACTCGGAATAAACCTGAAGCACTGGAGTGGCTCAGTGGGTTTGTCCCATAGAGGAAATATAAAAGTAGAGTGAGTAATGGTAACCTTTCTATGTGCCCAGGATGAAGTGAACAAAACTAGTAATAACTTGACCCTTAGACTACTTTGGTCTGCCGGTTTAAAACTAACATTCGTTATCTGTTTCGTCCATGGAATTGGAGAAGACGCTCATCCATTGATTCATCATCTGATTGGTCCGGGCGACATAGTAGTACTTTGGGCGATTTCACTATTTTTGTTCATACTCTATAAGAATGCGCATTCACACATCTACCCTGTCATAATGTGTTACATCGCCAAACGAGGCGATAAGATGCCAAATCGTCGAACCATGTCACATTTTCATAGAGGCTTCACATGACTACTAGTCGACATGTTGGTCACACTTTCTGAAGCTCCTCTCATTGCAATGCTCAGTCTATTTATTATATTCCACTGCGCTTGTAACCTGCGAGTGGTATGTGACGTAGGTTCGATTCCGACCTGGGTGTATTGTTATCTTCTGTGTCAGTTTCTTGTATGCATATGTCCATTTACTTGATGTTGTTTGAAGCAGCTTGGACAAATATGGCCCTTACTCTATAAAATTCAAACCGACCAACCTAAGGAATTGGGCTGCTCTGGAAACTGCTAAGGAGGTCAAATGAAAGAACAAATTGCGAGTGTTATTTTAAGAATATTATTAGCATTATTTGTATTATATGAATTATTTTATATATTTTTGAGCCATATCAAGGGGTTATTATAATAGGGAACGACATTTGGAAACATGTTTTAAAGTTCAATAAAAAGAAAATACAGTTAAAATATTTAAAAATACTGGAATTACTTAATTGGCAGAGATAATTTTTTTTGTTTATTGTTTGAACTCGTGAAACTGGAATGTAATCCTGAACAGCTATTTATGCTATGAGTGATAATAGCACGGTGTTTCAAGCGGAGCTGTCCGCACTCGAAAAGGCATTAGAATGGGTTCAGTCCAGACCCCTATACAATGCAAAGAAAATTACACACATTTTCTCGGACAGTCTCTCCGCCTTACAGGCCTTAAAGGATCCAAACCATTCAAATCCTTTAGTCAACAAGATTAAGTCTCTGTACTGGAAGGTCGTGGGATGCCAGGGTATTCAACTTCACTGGATCAAAGCTCACGTCGGCAACCGAGACAACGAGGCGGCCGACACGGCGGCCGAGAGAGCGGTCGTGGACATACTGGTGCTGAGATCCAGCCTCAATATCAGGAAATCGCTTATTCGAAAAGCAGTGGAATTATGGGAACAAAGATGGAAAGCGGCACTTCAAGGTCGCCATACATTCCAGTTCCTACCAGTTCCCAGTCTCAGAAGGCGACCACTTTGTCGTCCAGCTGCTGACAAATCACGGAATACTTTTTCCGCATGGGACACCCGGTGTCGAACGCCTCTCAATGTGGTGTAGGTGATTCTCTTCACTACATCCTGGACTGCGGGCTGACGGCACACCTCAGGGAGGGTCTCGATTTCATTAGAGATCGCCCACAAGAACTTCTCGAAAACCCAAAGCGTCTCCAGGTACTCCATCGCCTGGGTAGATTTGTGTGGGAACGGATCCCCGGTCCACCACCGAGGGTCCGGGGAGTGGCCCGGACAACGGGACCAGGACAAACTTCCAGCCCTGCAAGCTGAACACTTAAAGGAATTGACGGAAGCTTTTTGGCATAGGTTGACTTGACGGAAACCCTGTTGTACGTTTACTCAAAGGAATTGACGGAAACTTTAAGCTCTTTACTTAAAGGAATTGTCGGAAACCCAAGGTACCATACTTAAAGGAGTTGACGGAAAGTTCAAAGACTCTTAAACTTAAAGGATTTGACGGACATTTCTCTGGCAAGTGGCGATTTTGCTGGAATCGCCACACATTAGGAATTGCCACAAATCTTCTATAGTGCTGCGTTGCACTTGAGCATACGCATGTCTCTGCTCAGCCAACCATGGATCGTTTTCGCTGGTTTCCCCTCCATGTCATGCAAATGCAGGTTGGATTAAAAGACCTTCCAGCGGAGGTAACTGACCCTAGGAGATGATTCTTAGTCTTAAATCTCATTAAATCACAGCCAGTACGCATTATTATGCATGTTAGTTTAATGTTCGGGAGCATATTTGCTTGCCCTCCCAGTACCCTTTGGTACCACTTAGTGTCGAACCGTCGTGCGACCACCGTGTTAGCCATATTGCATTAATGTCTTGTGATGGAGGAAATGTATCAAGGTACCATTGACCCTCCCGTCGAAACTTGATAAGGATGCAATAATACTCCTCCGCCCCTGTGGAGGAATCACTGTTGACTGTCTCTAAGACCTATGGACTCACGGGTTTCGTCCTTGCTTTGAGAGACCACTAACCCTTACTCTTCGGGGCCGCCTCTGACAGTCTATAATGGCACATGTCGGGGTAGAGGGGGCTGCGCCCCCAACTAAGTAAGTAAGTGAACAGCTATTTCACAGAAAATGGAGTTGTATCACAAATAAAATAAGTCATTAATATATCTTCCTACTTCTGTGTTTCTAATAATGCAGCGCCTCTATGGCAATCGAGAAAATGTCTATAGATAACTATGTGACAAGAAATAGTCGTTATTTCTAAATCAACCGCTTAGCGATACATAGTCGGTTTTGTCGCTTCGTTCAAAAGAGGCCTTGTTTCCGTTATGGAACATGAAAATATTAAAAAACGTAGAGTTCTAATGTAATCATTAAATAGACTATAGGACGAAAGGAAACGATAAAATAAAAAAAAAGATTAAAAGATAACTATTGAGTTAAAAGTCTACACATTTATGTGAATGCGAAATTCGTTGAAATTTAAGACTTTGATAAACAGCAAATAGTATTCAAACAAGTAAATGGGATGCATTGAAGGTAGATATTCAGGAGCATAATTGTAAAAACGTGACTGAGTTGTACGGTTTTTCATATTTTATGTAAAGAAATTAAGCACAGTTAAAAATACACAAAGTGCTGTTTTCTAATTTTACCCTGGTAGCCTAGTGGCAGTCACGGATTAGCAACCGGAGGGTTGCGAGTACGAAACTCGATTCAATCAAAGACTGTTGTGTACAGGGGGGGGGGGGCTAGAGCACGTTAAATTTGTCGTGGCTTCAAAAGTCCTCACGTTGACGTGGTGTAGACGTTTTGGGAGGGTAGGATGCCAACTCAAGTGTTGACCCCGTCATCTAACCGTGGTTCAAAACTACAATTTGTTGTCTTCGGATCTTATGGTTAGGTGATTATAAATGGTTAGGTGATTAGAATATGA
This sequence comes from Meta bourneti, assembly GCA_933210815.1. Classification (NCBI taxonomy): domain Eukaryota; kingdom Metazoa; phylum Arthropoda; class Arachnida; order Araneae; family Tetragnathidae; genus Meta; species Meta bourneti. The sequence goes on from OW119922.1 coordinate 29,950,262, forward strand.
GTTTTAATCGTTCTCTATATGTGTTATAGATTTAAAAACCTTTCCTAGAAAAACCTAGACACACAATGCTCGGACTGTTACTTGGCTCATGGTTTGTCATTTCTCTTAAATTTTCAACGAATTAATTGGTTTCAATGATTTTAATGTCAGTATTTTGTCTCCAAATTATTAAAAATTCTTTCGTAGTTTAAAATCCTTAATAATGAAAACATGTAATGTTTTAATATGATAAAACAGTAATAGTGATATTCATAAGAGTTTTATTCCTGTTGCTCTTTTAAATTAATTCAAAATTAACTTAGATAAGACAGATGACAACACTTTCATCAATACAAAGAAGCAGTAGACCCTTCTACGAGGAAGATCTGCACGGGTCTAGTTGAAAATGAAATGAAAATTCTTTGCTGTAAATGTCAAAAGATGTTTACGTTGCAAAGAGAAATATTTTCTCATAGCTATGGGGAAAACCCTTCTCAGACAGACACAATAAAAAAATCAGCGCACTTTAAACTCCTTACTACACCTGATAATATATCGTCGGCTTACAAGTAAAATACACTGTTATAAAGCTTAGTACTACAGTGAAAGTGGTGGGGGATATTCTACTCCTTACTCACTAAGTGTGTTTCTCAAGACAGTAATGCCAGTAAGTATGTTTCTCAAGACAGTAATGTCAGTATGTATGTTTCTCAAGACAGTAATATCAATAAGTATGTTTCTCAAGACAGTAATAGACAATAATGAATTATTTACAAAAAGAACACAAATTTACAAAACTTCGAAATGCTGAAATATGACCGCAACCATTTCACTATTTTAATTCAAATACACAAACAGGGAATTCTAAATCTAATTTATAAATAAATATTAATTCTGGCGTTGCCCGATACCGAATTCCAAAATTATGCTTTTATGATCATGAGTTTTTAGTTTGGGCTTTTCTTGTTCCATTACAAAATGTAAGTTGTGTAAAATTAAGTATTTTACCTATCCATTTTTCATCAATCAAATATTCATAAATTATTTATATTATGGAAAGAAATAAAAAATCAGTTCAAACATAATTAGAATTTTAAATTGTTTAAGTATAACGTTTCGGAAAAAATTGTTTTTTTGAGCAATACTGGTAAAACAATTTTATTAGAAAATTTAATTTTCGATCAATACTGGTAAAATAAACTGAGTTGCGTACGGAAATCGTTTTTGCTCAATGTTATTCCTACGACAATCCATTATTGTTTTTAGCCCCCTCTGCACACCTAGGTTAAAGAGAACGGGAGGTTAATAAATAGCCTGCGTTACCAGCAGGGTTCCAAAGTATAAGTGTACCAAATTTGGTGTGGATTGGTCAAACTGTGTAGATTTGCATAGAGAACAGACAGACGTCAACACCGCTTTATATATCGTTACCACCACGCCAGATACAAATCTGCAAAATTGCCATTTCTACAAAAAAACGCTTTCAAAGTTTTATGCTTTTGGAAAAACTGAGTTACGACTCAGGTTGTTTTCTCATGAAAAACAGCATTTCCACTAAGAATCAATGTGATTTGTGGTTTTGTCATAGCATAAAACAAGAAAGGGTGACTTAAAAAATGCAGTTAGGTGAAAATCGCCCAAATGCAGATTCGTGCTCTGCGTGATAGTAACGATATATAGATTATTTTCACTGCGTGTTTAACCATCATAATTATTTCACTAGCGTAGGTGGCACATAAACCGGTTTGTTTTTATATTGTCGAATGGCAACAAAGATATGAATCGTAAAATCAACAGCTACTAATTTTGCTGATATGCTTGAATTTGCTTGATTTGAGGTATTGAGTTAAAAAATACTGCTAAGAAAATACTCGGAAGATTCGCTGTCATATCTTTCAAGAGTCGGATTACAGAAGGTAATGATATATCTGGAAGATAGAAATCAGCACAGAAAAGAAAATTTGAGCGAATGAAAAAATAGGTTTAGATGTTAAAGTTTACAGAATTGTCTTTCAAGTAAACAAGAAGTGGACGTCCAAAAGCTAATCATGGTAACGTTACTGTGATGTATGAACATAAGGCATGCAAAGTGTGTAATGACACTGTCATCAATTGATACAAGAACTTTCTGATCTGAAGTTTGATTAGTTTAGTTTATTTCTAAATTGATACTTATTATAACAATTGATACTTTCTTAAATTGATACTTATTATTGACAAAATATTTCTCAGATGTTTTGATGCTAGGGCACTTTGCGAACGAGTTTAGCGAGAATTGTTCGCTCAGCGAACCATTATGAATATTGCTTAGCAATCGTTGGGGGTTAGCGAACGGTAACAGATAGAGGTGGAGTCTAACAGTTCTAATTTATTTACTGGTTACTTCTAATTTTTTTCACATCTACACATTTTTTTTATAAGAGCCAGCTTTTGTAACTCTAAAATAAAGACACGGGGTTTTATTTTAAAATATCCAACAATTTCTGGCAAAAAGTTTAAGCTACTTTAAATAGTATTGATATTCGTTGTCATAACCCATTGAAATTGAGGTTCCATCTCATGAAAAGGAGGAAAATAAATATTTGACGGGTCAAAGAGTAAAGGATTAAAGGAGAAAGTCCCCTTTTATTATTCTTGTTTATAGCTGCATTCTAGAAAAAAATCTTGATAATCCGATTATAAGATTGTTTTTCCACTGAAAACAATGGATGAAGCTGTTTCAACAGAGGCTTTGAAGGTAAATACTCGCTCGATAGTGAGTGTTACGGACTCAATACGAGTGAGAATAGAATCAATGTATAAAGAACGCTTTATTCGTGCTTCAGTGCTCGAGATACTGAGTTTACGTTCTTATTATCATCTTAGTGACAGCTTTCCATTTCATCAGTATTGCAATTGGTGAAGGTTTGGAGTTTAAAAATAGAAGCATCTCTTTTTGAGCTATTATTTGAATACTTTCCAAGATAGCGTTTTTACGAGGCCTAGATTCCAGGGAATTTTTATTATGTTAGTTATCCTGGCACTCGTCGTTTCCATTATTTAAAAACAATCCGTCATTTTTACACACATAATTATTGTTTTGTCTTGAATTTCTAATACAACGAAACTAAATAAAACGACTTTGTTCTTAAAAACATATACAGCTATTTGTCTGAAAAATGTAGGTCTGTATTCGATCGACCCTTGGTTATTAGTATAGGTGCATGGATGTTGGTGATTGTCGCTGTTAGGAGGAACAGAGGCTTACCCAATAAGTGGTCCCTCACAAATAGCCGCCCGATAGCCCCTTGTAGTGCCGAAGACGTAAGTCCTGTAAAAATATTACTAAGAAAGTTTCTTATTGCATCTTAACCCTCCAACAAGATATCTCGTCCATCGAGATCTGACATTTAGTTAATGACGTGATTTCTCGTCGAGATAAAACTGTCCTATTACTGAAAGGGAATGAAGACCCACGTAGGAAGAACAAATTGTCCCTTGCCCAGAACTGGTGACAATTTAAATAAGGTTTTTGCACCAGAGACTGCAGTTTTCAACACGAAGATAAACCATCAGGAGGGTTTAAATTAATCTGTACAGAGTATTTTATAAAGTGTTTTATTCTAAAATTTCCGGTATTAAAATTATTGTGACTTGATTTTAATTTTTACATGTCATACAATTTCTGTCCCTAGGTGTATTTCTCTATCTTCTGTGTCAATACAACTTTCCTTGTGTGTGTACAACATTTACTTGACATTGTTTTCTCAGATTGGTCAAATATGGTTCTTGCGCCATAAAACTCCAAACAACTCAACCCATACAATTTCTAGTTTTTAGGTAACATTTTTCGCACATAGTGAACAAATATGTTTACATGAAATACATGAGTTGAAAAACTACACAAGATACACTTTTATTTATCATCTCAAACATAATAATGTATTATTAACATTGAGCCTATGTATTACTGGGTTTAAAAGAAAATCATACTTTTTTGCAAATAAAACAATTATAATTAATTAGTTTTATAATTGCTGATTAAATGGTATTCCTAACGTTGAAAAGGTAATGAAATTTCTATCCAATCCTATACCTCCCTGGATTTGGGGGCTTTTGTTTAAAAAAACCCAACAATTAAACAGTGAGAATTTTGCTAAAGCAAAATTTTTCTCTACGTTTTATGTTTCAAATTGTGAAGAATCATGAAAATGATTCAGTTCAGTAAGAGTTTTCGAAGTATTTATTTTTAAGTTCCTGAAAAAAACAAAACTACATATTTTAATAATAGAACAGGCATCGTTTGTTTCTATTCTTTTGCAAAATTATTCTGTAAGAATAAAAATTACTGGTTGATTTAAATTAAACTGTGATTTCATGAATCCCGATAAAACACGTTGTTGATTTAGATTTGATGACTTTGCTTAATAAGGATGACAAAAAGATTAAGTGTACTTATCAAGATTATCACAACAAAATCTGTGTTATATGTGAAAAGGCAGTCATCAGTTTTACGGAAAAGAATTTTCAAATTAATCGAAAAAATTCATAATCAGCGGAAGTGGGAAAAGGCGTAGTCTGAAAAAGTCCTAATTTGTGGTTGATTAAATATGAAAACTTTCCCTTATATACTCAACAAAAATATTTTTATTATTCCTAACATTTCATTTTATTCAGCCAGTTTAGAAGAGTACCGCCAAATTATGGAATTTTATGTGTTCTGCATGCAACATTTGGAAAGAACTGGAAATAAAATGGGCCTGCAATAAATTTCTTGCATTCAAAAATAAAAATCAGTATACTAATTTTAATTTGAAAATTTTGACATTTGAAATGCTTTTTTTCTTTCAAGTACGAGAAATAGAGATTGTCCGTAGGGGGATCAGTTGCTTTTATTATCATACTTTATCAGATATTAAACACTGTTTATTTTTACATTTTACTTTTAGATATCGTGAAATGTTTGAGTCAATAAATACACTTAAAAACAGAATATTTTAAGACTAATTAATGAAACAATTAAAGATTTTGATACATAGAATTATATTATTTGTAATAATAAATATTTTTTAAATAATAAGCTTCCTACCCAACTTTTGTTTTAGGAAAAGCTTTCCTGACTTTGTTTCAAACGTTTTCCAACCTCAAAACATTAACTTATTAAATTGAATAGAGATTACTTGTTCTGTAAATTATGTACAGAAATGAAGCAACATACCTTTAAAGTGAGTCTATTTAATATATTTGCGCTCACATCGATTATCAAGAACAAAGACACAAATATGTACACACATTTTTTAAAGTAATGTACACTCCAGTGATGGTTGATTTTTTTGTTGCATAAAACATGTTTTTCTACAAGTAATTTATTCATACAATTAGCTATGGCTCAAAATACAGTTTGTAAAGCATAAATCAAAATTCGAATGTTTCAAATTCTGATAAATCATTTCTGTTTCGTCTTATCCATATCATAAAAACCAGACATATTTTGGAAGATAAATGAATAAATTATCTACGAATAGCTGTTTTCTAAGCAATTTATACTTAATCTACATACTTTCAGTACTTTAAGTCAGTAAAAGGCACAAATAGAAATTGCATAAAAGAATAACGCCATTTAAAAAATAAAAAATAAGTATGAATCTTTTTTAATTACTTGAAAGAAAGTTAAGAAAGTGTTTTATTGTAATTTATGCATTGGATTGTTGTATTATGTCAAATATGTATCATATCATAAAGATAAATGTACAACATTTTGGAATCTTAAAAATTCTCAAAAGTTTTAAAACGTTCCTTAAACGCATAATTTAAAAAGCATTAATTCTCTCTTCTGAACTTTAAGTTAAAGAAATCAATTCAACTCAGTAATTTTTACTTTTTAATAAAACAACATTATGTTACATTCATCTAAGTTAAATTCATCCTTAAACACAATTCGATTTTATGTCAAAAAATAATCAATAATATTTTACTTTTTTTAACATTTTTGCTGTGAATAATAGTTTAATAAAGTATTCTACAAAATATAATCACACCTTTTAAATTTTGATTCGAAATCTTACCATGCGATGTAAACAAAATATCCCGATAGCCTTACAAGGAAATGCTCCTTTCAGTTGGAGTAATATGATAAGCAATCCAAGTTTTCAATCAAACTGACCATTCTAAACGAACCTGTCAACCTCGAAGAAGGTGAAGGTGTGCAAAAAAAGCGCAACTTTTCCAAACACGCTGGAAACTGGACTCACGTGGAGTTATTCCGTCACCGGGCGTTTGGTGGCGCTGCCTGCGCAACAGGTTTTCGCTCTCATCCACTGCTAATTAAATAATCGATAAACGGAAATCTGAATAGTTTCAGCCGTAACATCGGAAGTTCCAGCTTTGGAGCTTCTGGATCATATTAAATTATCGTTTGGGTTATCGAGCAACTGCAAGGAAAAATTCGTGAGCCAAATCAAAAGCATTATCGCTGAAATTTAGAAGATACTGGATGCTTTTTTAGAATGTCTAACGAAACTTGGAACTAATTGAGGCGTTGACGTTGAAAAGGAGGTAAGAGCCAAAAACTAAATTTTACAGGACAAGCAAAAAAACCATATAGAAACAGGAAAAGAAAGTAACAACTCATAAATTTTTATTAAAAATTAATAAAAATTTATGAGTTGAAAGTGGGTGTCACTTTCTTTTCCTGCCTTCGCCTATATTCCTATATGGTTTTTTGCTTGTCCTGTAAAATTTAGTTTTTGGCGCTTACCTCCTTTTCAAAGACGCCTCAATTCTAGATGTTTTTAAAAATTTATCGTAAGCTAATTTTGGGTTTTGTTATTTTTTAACCGCTTTTTAAAAATACTTGCTTTCACATAAATGTTACTCGATGGATAATAATGTTGCTAATAAACTGTTACAAGCAGAATTACATGGCATTTTCAGATTTAAAAATTTCAATAAGGATAAAGGTTTTCAGAATATTCTTTTACTATTTATCTTGTAATATGATGTAAATACTTTTAATGTACTACCTGCATTATTATAGCGTGCGTACACAAATTATATTTGTATTAACCCCTTATTATAAAATTACTTCAAAAGCTAACTCGACGTAAATAAAATTTATCTCGTTTAAGAAGTGTATCAGTTCAAAGCAACCCACATTTTCAATAAGTTCACAAGTGGTATATCTGAAAGGATATCTACCTGAAGGGATATTGTTAAGAAATGGTATTAAATTAAAATGTCATAACTGTGAAATGTACTAGCTGCTTCATAGTTCAACGTAATGTACATAAATAAAGTTTTGGGTTTCTCTCTACTTGAAATTTTTAGTGATGGCAGTGTATGGCTTTAAGTAATACGCACACAGGGAAAGTTTTTCCAGAGAGAAATAGACGAATTGAACCTATGCCACCTACAACTCGTAAGTTACTAATACAGTGGACAAACCCACTGAGCAACAGCGATCCCCTATCCTAGCGGAGGAGTGGATTTAGAAAACAATTTTCAATGTCTGATGAATTGGGAAAATAAACTACATTGAAATTCAATATATCTCCTTATAACTTGTTCATTATTGGCCCTCTTGAGCCATTAAACTCAACCAATCAACTATCTACATTTTTCTAGTTCTATTTACATAATAAGCAGACGGATGTGTTTTATTCTGGTCCTATTTTCTTGCATTTTTTATTTCTTCACAACATGTGTCTTTAGACAATTTGCAAACACTTTCTTATCTAATATGAATTAAGCATTTTAGAATTATTGATTTTGAGTCAGCTTTTCGAGACGAGATAAAACAAGTACGCTGTCATATGCATAACTCTATACAGCTTTATTATTTGGCAAGATCATTCGGCTATGGTTTATATCTTAACTTGCCACTACTTAAAAATTCGTTCAAATAGTTTAAAAGCTTTTGTCGGACAAGAAACAAATGTAACTTGACAAAAAGGACTTAGAAACAGTATTTTTTATAATTTAAGTCCATTGTAAAGTGATGGGGAATGGTAGTGTTTCAGTAGCTCAGATGGTAGAAAATTAATCACATTTCGAAATGCTAAAGGAAGAATTACTCTCGAAAGAAATTCTTGGTATTCGTTCTTAACGTTTTCCTTTCAGAAGTTTAATGTCCAGAAGATATCTAAAAAATATTCACTGGTTTGCTTGTGAACGATATCAAGTAACATGATGCTTGATCGAGTCGTTACCAAAAAGTAATAAATTTGACCCTTTTTCGCTTCTCCTAAGAGAAATATATATCTAGATCAAATTAAATATATTACTAATTATAATGCCTATGTTGCTTTTGAAAGTTATAATAATTATGTAATGCATTTTAATTCGTCGTAGCATAAATTAGTTCTGATGAAAAAAATTATATTTTAATATAATAGTTTTTAAAGAATTTCCATTGTATCTGTGCGCTCTATTTTTTCATTTATCATTAATAACACATCAAAAGATTAGCTTTTAAAGTTATCAATTATGCACAGTCAATCTCTCAAATATTGGAATTCTTCATATATTCATATCACACACACACACACACACACACACACACACACACACACACACACACACACACACACACACACACACACACACAGAATCATATATTCAAACTTCATATATTTAGCTCTGAAAATCATCTATTGACTATAGAGAATTGTGAGCAAATAATAGTAATTGATGAATGAGGAGAAAATTATGGACTAAACCAAATGTGGTGGAAAATCAACATTGATTTTTCAAAATAATTCATTTCATCCACTAAGAAACAAAATAACTACTATATTTAATTTTCAATGGATCTAGTATTCATCTAATAACTCCACAGTAAGCTGATTGACAATAAAACCAAGAGGGGATAGCTGTTATTTACAAATACTTTAGAATGTATACTTAAAATGTACTCCCGTAGTACCTTGTCAAACCTAATATCAGCCTAATGTATAAAAGTTGTAAGAAAGTGAACTGCAAAGAATTATTTAAGCGATTCATAAAAACAGAAACACTTTAAAAAATCCTCAAAATGTGTTGTTCATTCTTGCTGTCACAAAGCCCAGGAACGTTGCATCGGTTTCCGATGGCGCATTGTGCTTAAAAGTCGCTTAGAAAAGTCCACTTCAAAGAAATTTTTGGATGAGAAATAGAATGTAGAGCCATTTTTCTAACATCTCGTGATAAACTACATGTTTCCGGATAAATGCAATCCAGTACTTACTAAGCAAAAGCTTACTTATCCCCTAAACTCGCTAAAAATCAATAAATGACAAAAGCAAACGAAACTCAAAATATTACTGAAGAATGTAAGAAATTCGAATAGAAGTTTTTCATTTTTTATTGGTTACCTTTGGCCGAGCTTCCAAAATAACCATAAAGACAGATATCGAGTCTTAAACCATTAATTAAAAGTAATAGTATCATTACAATTAATATACGATAGTATATCTTCCATAAACAAGAAGTAGCTTTGCGACACTAAATATCTCATTACTAATATCATTCTCATGACTAATATCATTTATAAGGAAATAATATTTTGGTCCGTAGATTTCTTGCCATTTGGAGTCATTTAATAAAAGAGTTTTTATAAGTGGAAGGTAGCGCAGGATTGGAAATGATGAGATGATATGCAGAAATCATAAAGAGGTAGCAGATTCAGAGGTCACATCGAAAAAATCGAACCTTTTCCCTTTATTCGGTATTTTTCATAGTAAGTAAATTCAAAGGTATCATTTAATAGGGATTAAACATCTTTTATAAATACATATGGATAAAAATTTATTCTAAGGGGTCATCTCCATATAAAATTGCTTTCAAAATTCATAATTTCCAATGGCAGCACCAGATATTCACTCCATATTTTAAATCTTTATCAAAACTTTCCAGATGATATGCTGTACCAGAGGTATAATGTAGAGTTCAAAAGTACAGAAACACATCATTTCATGCTATATTAGAAATTAATGATCCATCTGAGGAGTTAAAAGAATTCCACATTTAAGAAAAACATTTACCTTATACAATCAAAGTTTCGATTTCGTCTAACGTATACATTACGTTTCACTTCAGGGTATTCGAAAAAAAGGAGATATTGAAACATCTTGTTACAAACTATTCTTTTCATTAGTGTACCAGCTGTGGGTGGAAGAACCATTTCCCTCGAAACATCGATCAAGGAAATGCAATATTCTGGAGGAATACTCCATCGCGCGTAACCAAAACCTATTAAAGACTCAATACATCTTGGATTCTCATTATTTCTATGGCCTCTGCGGATGAGCTCAAGGTATTGTTTTCTTAACATACCTCCGGAGGATTGTCTCTCTAAAAAAATCTTCCATTCTTTCTTTCGTCAGACTATGATTATTTTCCCTATTCCGTTTTCTATATTTACATATTTTTAATTATGTGAGAGAATCCCAACCTTTGTAGTCTAAGTGGAATAGATTGTGTCCTGTTTTGCTAACACTCTCCCAGAAGTGCATGAAATGAATGTCGAGTTTTCTCAGCTTGCATAAAAATAACGTAACCTTCCAAATACCTTCAATACAAAAAATTACATTTGAAATACAAATCACAGTATTCGTTTTCTAATAAACAATATAAAATATTTTATTCCGATCATCACACTGTGTTGTTTATATTTAAATATTCATCACAATAGAGTAGAAGTTTATTAGGTTGAAAAATTATCTTCATATGTGCTGTGAGAAGGATAGAACCATTATGCAACGATGTAAACATATGTGAGATGTATAGTGTGGCTATGGAGAGGTGGAATTTGAGTCACGTGGCATTGCATGGAACGAGTCTGTTACATTTTGGGATATTTTTAAACTTAAATAATGCCTTTCCACGATTGCGTCTTTTGGGAGGATTCAGATGTTGAATTTATTGAAGCGGTAGCAATGATTATGAAATAGCGAAACTATTACAGTCAGTAGTCACGTGGCATTACATGGAACAAGTCTGTTACATTTTGGGACATTTTTAAACTTAAATAAATAATATAAAATATTTTATTCCGATGATCACACTGTTTATATTTAAATGTTCATCACAATAGAGTAGAAGTCTACCAGGTTGAAAAATTAATTATATTCATATGTGTTGTGAGAAGGATAGAACCATTATGTAACGATGTAAACACATGTGATTTGGGCTCGGACTTTAACATTACTTTTACACACGCTTTTCAATCTGATAGTCAACCACGAAACTTATGATTGGTGAGATACAACATCGATCATGTTGACTTCCCTAATTTCTATGCAACTTTTTCTAGAATATATTGAAGATAACCGTTTGAATTGTTTTCCATATGAATATACAGTTACATATATATCAAGCCCGAAACGGCTCCAACTTGGGACCAACGCAGTCGTATAATTTTCAGTTAAGAATTCAAGTATTCGCATTTCAAAAAACTATTTATTAACGATGATGAGATTAAATATATAACAGATGGAATATTTACAAAATTGATAACCAACATGGTCTGCCTACGCGTTTCCATCGTAACCGGAACGCACGGAATTGCAATCAATTTGAATATAATGACCAGAACGCATGGAACTCCAGCCAATTAGAAGATCGCTTTCGGAATGCGAAAACGGTTGAGGGATCTAAGGAGAATGGGGAAAGGCTTTTACTCTTGCCTCACATATATTCTGAAGTGATGATTGAATTATGTTCCTACATATTTTTTAAAAGATGTGTAAAAAAATAACTAGAAAGTCACAAAATTCTTGTTTCTGTTTTAAAAAAATTGTAAAATGCTAATTACTGTGCTTGTAACAAAGCGGTCACTTCAGTAAAATCAATGAGGCTAGTGAAACAGTTTGGGAAATTTATACATACCACGTCAAAGCAGTTTCTTAGAAAAGTTACCTCGATGTTGGAAAACGTTCGTTTTGTGAAAATCGATTTTAAAATTTAAAATATGAGTTTATTTAATTGAGTAATTATTAGTCTATTCATATTTTTAAACTCCTAATAGAAGTTGAAAACAAAAATTAATTGTAATTTAAAAGAGTGCAAAATGAACTGTCCAAATCCAAAAATCTAATAAAAATTGATAGTTTCGAAAATTTGGGGTTCCAACTCCCCTTATAGTGAGTTGTAGGAGACCCAGGTTAGATTCCTCCCTGAGTGTATTTCTCTCTTCTGTGTCAGTAAAACTTTCCTTGTTGTGTGTATATCCATTGCTTGATATTATCTGTCTTGTGTCTGGTTCAATATGGCCATATTGAGCCATAACCCCCTAACTCTCCCTATGGGCGCTAGATGTATCCAAAACCAAACCTTCAGCAGTGATACAAACACATAAAGGCTCAGGGCTCTCCAAAAAGTCAACGTGGCCTTTCAATATACACAAGTCTCAATATTAGCCTACAATAAGCGGATAATATACACACATATTTAACTAACTCATTTTGATCTGCAAAATATATTCATACATCAACGAAGTACATGTTCGTGAAATCCATCCAAACTCTAAAATCTCTAATCTGTCAGAAGTTGTGGAAAAAGATATAAAGGCTCAGAGCTCTCCAAAAAATTAACGTGGTCTCTCAATATAGCCTCAATATTAGCCTACAACAAGCGGATAATATACACACATATTTGATTAACTCATTTTGATCAGAATACCTGCAAAATATATTCATACATCAACGAAGTACATGTTCGTGAAATCCATTTAAACTCCAAAAGTCTCTAACCTGTCAGAAGTTGTGGAAGCAAGATATAATTGTATATATCAACCTCGACAGAAGAGGATGTCCCTTAGAGGCTCAGAGTCTTGGTTTCTCTCTTTCCGAAATAATCTCATATATTTAGGTACAGTGGGGTATGAGATTTGTGTTTGCTATCATAATGACATCCCAAGATGGTTTGTGCTGATATCAATAATTCAAAAGCGGATGGCAGTTACGTAGCACGTATGAACTGAGATCTTTTTCTAATAACTATCTACAACAATTGCCACATTTACAGATTAATCATAAGATTCATGAAGGCAGGTTATATTTCCTTTCTCTATATTTCTCATTTATAAAAATGTGCGGTTCTGTTATTTTTCTTCTCAATCTGATTATGTACTTGAGTAAACTTAACTTTCAGTACAAAATAATGGAATGTTTAAGAACTTCATGTGAATATTCAGTTAATAATTTTTAATACCGTTAATGGGAGAAGAGAAAATGAATCTCAGCATCAGGAAAATAAAAAGTTAAATTCACCTATAAAAACATTATGTTTATTGTTCTAATTGGTTAATATTTCATGTTTTAAGTCCCTTATGAATTATAATTAGCATTTTAAGTGTTTGTCAAATTTATCTTTTAATATAATGCAAAATAAAATTCTTTGTCTTTTATTCCTCTTGTATTTGCTATAATTTTTCTTGATTTATCAATTATCCTTTAGTGTTAGTGTAGCTTAATAAATATGACTCATGAAAGTCCTTCTAAGTGCTCACCCATATCTCCTTTTTCCGTTCTTTAATTTGCATATGGATATATTAATGTGGGAATAAGATATAAAATATGTAACTAACTATTTGTTCCCCAGTGTTTCAGTAGAACATTTTTACAATTAGAAACAAATTCGATTTTACATCTTAAGACGTCAAGAGGTGTATTTTACATTTTAGGTTGTCCACAGCTATAAGCCTTTCATTTTCACTGACAAATGCTTATCGTCGGCTCCACGAATTTCCATAATCGTTATTTAGAGGAAAAATAATTTCAATGTTTGGCATTACAGGAAAAATTCTGCTATGTTCTAAGTTTAGCGATTGATTTCAATTATTTAAGCTAAGGTTTAGTACTCCTGTGTTGAATGGCGCAGGTATTATACAGCTAATGATAGTCTAAAAATGCATCTAGGTGAAAAACCCCAAACTATAGATTCGTCTGTTCGGCGATGTATGCATCATCAATTTTTTCAAGCAAATTCCAATAGGTTACAAAGTTGGAGAATAAAACATTACACTTTTGTATTAAATTTAATGACTAGATCTGAGGTATTAAATTTATAACAAAAATTTGTACACTACGATAGTAAAAAGTAATGGAAAATCCGATATGTCAATAATATGTACTTGACACAAAAAGCAACAGCAATTTTAACAGAATTATATTTATATCAACAAACGAGAATGTAAATTGTATGATACCCAACAGTTTGGATGTTAACTATTTTAAAGATTAGAGAGCTCTCTGAATAAAATTTATTTTGTAAACTACTGCATTTGTCTAACATTATCAAGACAGCATTTACTTATTAGAATCCCAGTTAGCTGCTTTTATTTATGTCCACCAATCACTTCAAAGCCTTATGAAAGCTTAAATAAGAAAAGTGCTTAAGTCCCTCAGTCAATAATACATTCCGAGTTATACCTTTTTCAAAAAGGCCAATGCCAACCATTCACAAATTTTATAAGGGTCAATGTGCGCATTGACCCTTATAAAACCGCTTTTAAGCAGTTTTTGGATACTTTCGTTGATTTAAGTAGGATTGGACATTGGCCACTAATTTATTTCCATTGTATTTTACAAAATACATCAATTTATTATGCTACTTTTTTAAATGCAGTGTTTCTAAATTTTTCTTAACACAAAAACTGTGTACATGTTCGTTTTAAATACCTTATCATTAACTTCACGAGTAAAATTTTGTATTTCCATAATTATTATTTCATTCCCCAAATTTTCTCCAGTAGAATAAACTAATTTTTGTTCCACACATACTTCACTTGTTTACCTCATATGTTTATACAAAATTTAGCAGTACCGCTCTTGTAAACATAACTTTCATAAATATTAATGGAAATAAAGATTCCACACTATAAATCACATTATAAAATTAAAAATTATTTTTAAGTGCACCGGTAAAATCTGATATTACCTCGTGGTATTGCAATGCGTCATGCCGCTTGTAATTTATTGCCTTCTCATTCTTCGAAATTCCAGCGCTGTTAAATCCTACACGAAAATATTCTCCGTCTAATATCTCTAGACGCAAGGGAGGAAAATGGAAGAACTGTACAACGCTGATTCTTTCCCAAACTGCTTCAACATTTACGAAGGGATGACGCTCAGTTCGTGATTTAATTAGATAATTCATTAAGGAAAGTGCTTTCTTTGGTAGCAAGTAAATTACACCCTTCATTTCGCCTGCAAGTTGCGGTTGCCTGTGTCGTATAATTAAATCAGTTGCTTATTAGAGCCACAATGAAGATTTTAAGCTAACCTGAGGAAAATCGCGTGTAGAGTTTGGGTAGTAATCCAATAACATATTCTATTCTTACCACGGATTTCAAATAGCATGATAATTTGATAGTAGGTTTTATTAAAATTGCTGTTGAAAGCGAGGCATATTTTGTATTAGCAGCTTTTGAGATTGTGTATACAAGGGTTTTTTCTCAATTATATCAGGATTCTTTTAATTAAGCGGAAAATACAAAGATTTGCATATGCTCTTATAAGTCATGTTTTTGAAAAATTGAGTCAGTTTCGAAGCAAATTTTCTCTGCTATAATAACATGAGCTTTATAACTGAGTTTACTATAGTATATAGTGAACTCATAAATCATATATTTATATATCCTTCTAGTATTAATAAAACTTGAACGTTTTGACGACTGTTATGTTATATCGCTTTAAAACTATCTGAAATTTTACATCAAATAACATTAATAGGTTCCTTTAAATCATTAAAATTTCAAGAAACAGTTACATAAAATTTATAGTGAGCAATCTTAAAGAACTTATTGAACATTTAATATCACAAAAATCAATGAAAAGTATGTTGCCGGCTTTTGTGGAAATAAATTCTACAATTTTCTGTGCACAAAAAAATGGTTTTGCTGTTCGGATGATTATTAGTCGAGGTATAAGCTTTTTATATGTGAACAGGAGCGATAGATGACAAACTCACAACCGACGGTCTTCTCATTTTTCTCCAGATTCATTCTTCACTGTCATTTTTTTAAGGATTTGCATGAATTTGCATAAAAACTATTGCATATCCATGTACAGATATGCAATTTTCTATTTAAATCACTAAGCCGGGTAGAGCATTTAATTTTTTTCAAATAAGGGATAGTAAATACATAAAAAGTTAGTATATGAAAAACTACTAAGTATTTTTGATAAGCCTTTGCAAGTGAGTTTCAAATAACACAAGCAACCTCTATACCAATTTTGTCAAAATATTTTCAAAAATGTGAAATTAATTCTTCAACCTCCATACCCCATAATGAACAAAAGCAGTTTGAGTACAACCATGAGTTGTCTTCAGTTTTAGAAATATTATTCGAGTTACACATTCAAGGGACATGCGACTAGAACATCAGAGGGTTCTGTATAAAAAGCATAAGTATGAGTGTTTCCGCCTATTTAGGGTCACACGATTTATATTGAATTTATATTATTTAGACCTTACCTTAGATACATATGCATCCTGTAGCAATCCCTAAGTCGATAATATCATAAGATGCCACCCTCTTGACTTACATAGCGGCAATACAGGGTGTTTATAAATTAAATATAAATTTTAGTTAAAAAGTCGAATGATCGTTTTCTTTTCTGTGATTTGATAAACATTGTGACCTCTGGAAAAATAATATCAGTAGTTGAAGAGCGTCTGCGAGGTTTAACCTACGAAGATGTGAGAGAAGAGTATATTGGAAACTTCCGAAAATCCTTTATTCTGAAAGAAAACGAACCATTGTCATTTGCAATCTCCAGGCGTTTAGGTCATATGGGATGAGAAAAAAGTTCATGACATTCCATTTTTGCGACAAATTTAATGTGATCCAATAGTTGCTAGCGAATACGAGAGACATTTCGCGGAAGCAGTTCATAATTCTCAGGTCGTCGCTTTTCCACCGCTGTCCTTTTTATCCTTGCTTATATCTGGGTAGTCGCGTTGGACCGACAGGAATTCTATGTAGTCGAGGAAACCGTCGTTGTTGCTGTCGTGGTCTCGAAAAATGTCGTCCACCTGTCCTGGAAATAAAAGGAATGTACATTTATTTGAACAACTGAAATGATAAAAGAAGCGTTTTTGCCTTTATTATGTCCTTTTCGTGCGTTACTTTTACAATGTTAGGAACTTGTACTTTTAGAATTATGGTACATCCTCTCTAAAATTATCAAGCTTCTATTCAAATAATCTTTATTATTTTAGAGCATTCTTATTTTAGTATTATGTTACCTTCTCTCTATAATTTCGATTAATCACAAAATATAAGTATGATATAAATTTTAATTTTTAGAAAGTTCTTTTTTGTGTGTTTCTGGTTCCCCTCCCCCCAAATTTATCCCCTTACTGCAATATAACACAACATACATAATGACTAAATAATCACATCTATTACTTGAAAGAATCCTAGGAAAGATTCTATTGTTCAAAGAGGTCTTTCTTTACAAAATATGGCTTATCCAACAGTCGTTGAAAGGTCTCACAATTTTAAAGAGCTCTTATCTCTTAAAGTATATGTTTATTTCACTTTTGGTTCTAACGTATATGCATATAAGTTAAATATATGCATGGTGTATATAAGCATATACTTTTACATATTTGTTAGAATACTATTAAAACAAAAACAAATGAACTATTGATGGAAATGCACAATAATTAGGTTAGATTATTTGACTATTTCAGTGATGTTCTTTCATCATAATTGTTAAATTCACTTCTTAGGTTATGGGGTGGATACATTTGCATAATCTATAAATAGTTTTATACCTAGCTGTTCAGATGCATGATATTACTTTAGACGAACCTATTCCTAGCTTTTAGTCGTCATCTGACAGTGATTCAAAATTACAGGGTATTGTCCTCGATCTTTCCCTTTGGAATTGATTCCGAACCGTCGCCAATTGCCCCCCTCCAGCAAGACGTAATTCAACTACCTACCTCATATTCTTTAGCAATCTGGGAGTTTAAAAATAAAATGTGTGAAAGAAAGATGAACGAAGTTGTTTTATTAAATAGAGGTGCATTTTTCTTTCGATTTTATTAAAAGTAACATATGATAAAACTTGACTTCGGCAAACTAAAACTTACTTCTTAATCCCAATTACGCTTAAAAATAAACGAATCTAAATTTCTTGTTGAGAGTAAGAAGTATCTAAGCGGTGAAGCGTATAAGGACATAAACTATCTCTGTATTTTTCAAACCTTATTGCCTTCAAAATGTGTGTAGAAAAACATGAATTTTATTTTGTAATGCAGACAGGAGTTTCATTATATTATTTTTTGTAGATATGTTTTTGCAAAAATGTGTGTGACTTCCTCGTTAAGAATTCGTCATTTGAAGAAGGGTATTGTGAGCCCAGAGCTCTCCCATTTACACTTTGGAGGTACAAGGTTAGATAAAGGATCTCTCATGATTTGCAATATGCTTTCCAAGTACTCAATATTTAACTTCTGCAAATGTAAAAAATATCTCCTTTCCATTGGTTTGTAGGTTGAATTTATATCACATTGGAGCAACACAGTGGATTATTGGCAAAGGTCCGGAATAAATCCCTAAGGGAAAGAACGAGGACAACGCCTCGTAATTTGGAACCAAGGTCAGATGACGAGAACAACACCTGAGCTGACACCCCTTTCTACAAACTTCCACACCACGCCAACGTGAAGACATTTGAGGCCATGGCAGATTCAACTTGCACTAGCCCCCACGTACGTGATGGTGTTTAGTTTGGTCGAGTTTTGAATTGACTATTCTTCAAATTGGACACATATATACAGCTTTTCATAAATATATAATGAAAAGATTTATAACTTTCTAAACTTAGACAACAGACTGACATTGCACTCTACAAAAGCTTTTCACATTTCCCGGGGCCAGCGTTTTTGGTTTCCAATATATCCTCCTATATGGGGAAGGGCTGTATTAGTTTGATTCAATAAATTACAAATACATGTGACTAAATCCCGAAACATATGTTGAAATAATTGTATTTATATTCACTGTTCATTTCTGTATCGAGATATCAAGCACAGACTCGTGATCAGTTCAATCCCATTACAATCTTCTTTTAGAGACCCGTGAGTCAACGCCCAAATTTCTGATTATGCACCTTTTTCACGAGCTTTACTTGTCGTTTCGCATATACTTTTCTCCTCCACGGAGATCGAACTTCTCACTCCTGGGTCCTCTTTTCATAATTCATGCTCATTATGTCTTTACATTGTGTCTCAATAAATAAACGTTTCATCTTAATCGCAAGACCCGTAGGAATACGACATAATGTCCGAGTAAAACTTCTATTTAAATCTTAACACAATGCCTTAAGTGTTTGTTGGATACGCTTAAATTAAGTTACACCCTGAAATATTTAGTACGGATTTAATGCTTAAGATAATAGGGGACACATATATATATTTCCAATTAGATTAGGTATTGAATCTATAATGAGAAACCACTGGATCATATTTCGCCAAGGTGTTAAGAGATTAGAATCCATAAATACATTCTTCACGGTATTATGATTCTTTCGACAGCCTATATTTGGGAACATGTCCGATTCAAGTGACCCACACAGTAAAGGATTTCGCTAGAAATTAACCGAAGCGTACAACTTATGGGAATCATGTTCCGCATATGTCTGCACGCTATGTGTGCTGAATCCCAAACCATAATATTATTTTCCGGTCGAAGAGAAACAGCGATATCCACATATTTTATTAAGTAACACTGCTTCCTATATGATAAAGTAGCCAAGGTGTGTACCTTGAAAGGATTGCACAATAGAATGAAACATTGCAGAAGGAAAAGGCAATAGTAACTCAAAATGGAGATTATACGAAAAAATAAAACATTGATTTCTTTTTTCTATGATCACAAAGTGTGAAATCACGTTACTAGACAAAGCGTCCAATCGTATGCGAAGTTAGTTCTCTTTTAAATTATTTTCATCACTTTGTTCATTTAAATATGATTTTGCGACACAAGTTACAAGAGGCTTTTTCTGTCAATCTAAATGTAGTGTTAGTGTTGGTAGTGTGGTGATAGTGTTTTTGTGGTGGACGTTCTTCCTATGCGTCTTCCGGGGATGACGTCACTTGCCTCGTTTTCGAATACGATTTCAGTACTTCGCCAATATAAATTCCAAAAAATAGAATTTCCGAATTGATTTATGATAGTTAATTGGCTATCACCAATTATATTAAATTTAAAACAACGTGAAAATGGGATAAACTACATTTTAAGGTAATCCAGATATGTATCATGCGGTAGCATCTAGGTAAAAAGAAATAAAGTCCTCATCTACCGTCTGTTTGGTTACACTGGAAATTTTTTATGGTATTTGCATATTTGTGTGAAAAAGTAATTAATTACCAGATCCCTTATTTTCTAAAACAGATCGCACAAATACTTGGGTAGTGTAAACTTTGGGTTAAAGTTATGGTGAATACCTTTCGTTTGTCAATATGTTCACAAACGTAATAATAAAAATAACTTTTTATTTTTTGAAAGTTTAATACCCTGAATCATTTTCGAATTTGAAACATTTAAAAGTAGAACTTTAATTCTGCAATTTAAACAAAGTAGAAATTAGACTTTTTAAAATACGGTTTTAATTTAGAATTTTAAGATACTATTTCATAGAGCTTTATTACAGCATCTTATGTTCATTTTAGAAGAAAATTCTATTGTATTGAATGAAAGAAAAAACATTGATCCACACGTTATAAATTTATGACTATATACTTTTTCATCGACTTAAGAATATGCTGGGCTATAAAAATGTAACTACACTCGTGTAACTGGACTTAGCAGTGGAAAACCTTTCTTACCTCTCTCCTCATAACCATATTTCGAGCAATTTAGTCTAATCAGACGAGCGTGAGAAACCTTTGTATATATTGTAAAAATAGCAATTCTTACAGTTTTGGCAATTTTATAGATAATTAAAATGGAAAGAGAAAATTTTGACTTACAAAATGTACTGCATGGTAAAATATGGACAATTTTACTAATTGTACTCTGTACACTAATTGACTATACGGTATAGTATCGAACAAATTTACTTATTGTTTATATTATGCACAGAGACAAATTATCATAAAATGGGATATCTACTTGACAGGAAATTTATCGTTGTCAAAACGCGAACAAAAAGTATAATCTGAAGGGAAGGGAGGGAACTGCTGTCTTTTTGCTCTTCATTTTAACAATTTCCCATTTATTAATTGTAAATAGAAGTAGAAGAATCATAATAGAAGACATACCAACAAATACATCAAAACGTACATCATCTAGTGTTTTACAAACAAAACATTTGAAAGGTCCTTCAAACCGCAAACCATAAATTTAAAAGTAATATTATTTGTAGACGAAAGTAATTAGTTGGAAATGGAACTCAAATTTATCCAGATCACAAAGGCGAAAAAACTTTTATTTGAGAAGAAAATTATTTTCCACATCTTCGGTTTTACTAAAATGCAAAATAACAATCTCCTAGATAGACTAAGAAACATATTTATAGTTATTCAAATCAAAAAATTTTATGAGATCTAAACGGCGTCAAGAATCTGATTTACAATGGTTTGAAAATTTCAAAACTTTCAAGACGAAAGAAATAAAACTTTATTTATTTCCTGCTTTCTTTTATGGAATTCCGTTTCAATTTCGTCCTGTCTCTTGTTACCGGAGAAATACTACTTGATGCATATCCCCTTTATTCTACCAATAGAAGAAGCAGTTTCTACACATATATTTCTACTGACAATTCTTATTTTTTTATCTTGTTATCAGATAGAAAATCATCATAACTTCAGAAATATTCTCTATCGCTATCGAATACTGGTTACTATATGATCGAATGAAAACTACAATTGTTTCCGGAAATAACATAACGAATGAATCACTACTCTTGGATTGGTATTACATAATACGATTTCACGTGCTTTAGTTGAAAACGGGTACATACGTATTTATGAATTTGTATCTTAATAATTGTATACTTCAGGTCAAGGTAATTTCGATATACAGTGGATCATAAAAATATTCGTCCACCTCACCTTTTTTACTATTTTAGTGAATTTTATAAGGATGTAATTAAAGTTACAATTTAAAATTTTACCGCATAAAAGCTCTGTCTTTCTATTTCAAGATCCCATCAAAATAATCGAATAATTATTAAAAGTTTTGATAAAACTATTTAAAATGTAACTTAACCGATGAAATCAAACACACAAATGTATTCGGACACCTTCCGTAAAAAGTACAAATGTTAAACAAAAATATGAAAATCAATGTCTAAGGTTTTTCACTTTTTCAATTCTAAATATCATTCTTTTCCCCAGGTATTTTGTCAAACTGGAACCAATTTATATCGATCAGTTCGATACTTTCAACTGTCGATTTCAATCTGGCGATACCTTGCTGAATGCCTTGTAAAAAGAATGATATTTGATATTTAGACTTAAAACAATCTCAGATATAGCACAAAATGCAAAAAATCCTAAATATATTGATTTCTATGCTTTTGTTTAACATTTGTTCTTTTCACGGAAAGTGCCCGAATACTTTTGTGTGTTTCATTTCATGGATTACTTTACATTTTAAATTAGTCTTAGCACAACTTTTAATAATTATTCGATTATTTTGATGGGAGGCTAAAACAAAGATACAGCTTTTATGCGGTAAAGTTTTAAATGGTTATTACATCCTTATAAAATTTCATCTTCACCATCCATCCATTCCATCCTCATTAAAGTTACTTATTAAGTCCATGAAAATAGTAAATAACATGAGGTGGGCGAATACTTTTGTGACTCACTATATGTGTTTATACTACAGAGTGTATCCCCCTTTCTACCACAAAAATTTCCCGTTGTGTTGCTCCAGTACTACGTAAATTGAACTAACTTCCTTTTTGCCCCTAAAATGTCGTGCTTGAAATAAAATAAAATTTTATCTCAGAATGAGTGAATTCTGAATAAAATTTTATATGCAATTTGAAACTACTGAATGTTTATTTTAAAATTATATGTTTTATTGTTTTAATTTACTTTTATTGTCTTACTAGCAGAATTATCCGACCCTACTTGGATTGAATTGGTCAACTGAAGATTGAAAAAGTGACCAGAGTAATTACTATTCTCTTTCGTAGAAAAATTCCAACATGATCTAAGGGTCAGGAAAATAGCTTTTTAACGCTTATTGAACATTGTTTATAATTTCTACATGATACTTTGGAGGCAAATTGCATACATGCATATCCACCCATATAATACATTTCACATATACCACACCCCTGTTGTATGACAAAACTACGGTTACTACAAAAGTCGTCGATTTTGAGTTTGGGGTGATTATTGATGTCTTTTCTCCTAGGTCCTTTTTCAACAGCCCGCTGTGTTGCTCTCGAGTGCTCTAATTAATTAATTAAATACCTACCTATCTACCTAAGTCTTTTTCCTATATTGCGGGAACTTAAATCGTAAAAATAATTATCTACGGCGAATAGTCTAGAACTCTTAGTTTTCTTACCATGCATTAAGTTGGCACTAGTGTTTTAGGTGGTAGAACGTGCTTCGTGTACGCATTCCGTATTGAGTAAATGGAAGTCTTGTGTTCCGGTGGTTTGTTTGCTCGCACTAAAAATTCCTCTTAAACTTAAAAGTAGCACGTTCCATCACAAAAACACCAGCACCATCTACATTTAACTTTACAGAAAAGAAGCCTCTCTTAATTTCTCTTGATTTATTTATTATTTACTAATATTATTAATTGTTTCTATGAGAGGGATTTTCATTGTAAGCAAACAAGTCATGGGAAAACGAGAAATTTTACTTCCAATTAATCAATACGGAATGAGAAGCTTTTCTGTAAAGCTAATTACAAATGGTAAAGGCGTTTCAGTGGTAGAACGTGCTTCTAGTACGAATTTCACATCGGGTAACAGAAAGTAAAATCCTCGTCTTCCGATGGTTTATTTGCTCACAATAAAAATCTTCTCATGCGGACATGAAGCACGTTCCACCACAAAAACACTAGCGTCATCTACATTTAGTTTCACAGGAAAAGCCTCTGATACTTTAATTTAAATTATTTATTATTTACTCTACTTCTTTTTGTCTATTTCCACCAACCAACTACTCGAGTCATAACCTTTCTCCATTCTCACAGAAATGAGGATGGATATAAGGGGAGAAAATGGGGTACAATCGTTGATGCCCCTCCGTTGTAAAACAAACACCGCAAGGTAACATCAGACATTGTACCTGTTGGTAACCATTACCCATACTCCAAGGAAGTTATATGGGCGTCATTTGAAACATTATCTCCATACGGCACTCTCTTTGGGTTAGGAAAATTGTTTTTTATGAAAGATGCTCATGGGGTTTTGTCTCCTCGTCGCATTCTAAAAATATCGCATTCTTTGTGGCAGAGTGAGAGAATGGGCTATTTGTTGAAAAGATGTTTTTTTTGCTTTCTCTTTTTTTCTTTGTGTTGTCTGTGTTAGGGAAGATAGTTTCATAAAGGTGCTCATGAAACCTCATGGGATGATATGGGGATAATAAAGGAAATAAAGTAACCCTGCTCTAAATGCATTCTATGGTCCTATTCAGAAAACATTTGGTTTTCCTCTCATAAGATTAGAGTAGAGATGTTTTTTTACTTTGGCGTATCGCTTCTACGTTCTAGGCAAAACTGCGCGATGGCTGCGTTAGTAAATACGAGTAGCATTCTGAATTTATATTTACTTTCTTAAAATTGAAGAAGTTATTTTCCTGCTTTTATTTTCCACTTGCTTTCATTATGAGAGGGGATTTTTAGTGTCAACCAATAAACCAGATGGAAAACGAAGATTTCACTACCTGTCATCAAAATGCTTTCGCATTATACGTATCGGGGTTACTTTGAAATGTAGTTTATCGTATATATCTTGCAGGGGCGTCGCAAATTGCAAAGAAATGAAATGTTTGTCATCTTAAAAATAAGTCACCGGGTCGGTGATGATTTTATTATACATTAAAAGGCTTTTTTAATCATTGTATCTTAACCTTTTATAATTCTGGAACTAACTGCTTCAAAATTAACTTAGGCTAATTTGAAGTAAATTTATAAGAGGTTAATGTCAATTGACATCCGAACAGGTGGTTCTAGAAACTTCTTATAGCCAACAGTAAAACATCAAACAATATTTACTATTTTATATAATGTTGATTATAATTTATCATTCCTTTCCATTTCTGTGTTTTGCTTTGCTGTGTTTCTCATTTAACCAAATAAAATTTAAAATTTTCTTCTTTTAAATTTTTAATTATTTCTACGCGACACTTTCCATCCATAAACATAAGAAAAAAATATATCTAAAACTAATTTATATTACTAACGATTGTCACTTCGTCTCTTAAAGATAATTGAAATCTTCCCCAAAAGAAACAAAACACCAAGATAAGTTTTGAAATTTTACTGCATACTTTCCAAGAATTATCCACGGACCTTTCCACAACATTAATTTCTTTCATCATCATCATCTCATCCACCACCTTAGGTCTACCACACGATCCTTCCCTCTAAATGACCTAACATTGAAGTTTGTGGCTTCACCACAAGTTTCGGAAACATACAACGCATTCATCACGTACAATTTTTACACTCAGAGAAAAGCACTTTTCATTTCCTTGCTCTCCCAAGTTATCGTGCAACTCAACTCGAGATTCATGATCGCTCAGGTGTGAGAGGGGAAGAAAGCTATTAAGGAGAACAAATTCTCTCAATAACCCAACAGCGATGCGAATTTTATCCTAATGACGCAATGGGTATTAATGGTATGAATACCTTGTTCCCGAAACGATTGCTTTCAGAAGCGAAAAGTCTAATATCGGTCGTAGATCATGTCGGTGTTTATTGAGTAAATAATTATTACAAATGGTGGTGATATCAAGGTTGAGAGCATACGCTTAAAGAGTGATGAAAGGCGTTTCTTTAGAGCTTCTGGTCTTCCAGATGTTGCTGCAAGATAAGAAGTAAATGATGCTTTTTGAGTGCAGTGTTTTCAAAGTGAAAAAAGAATTTTTAGGGCAATCACTTATCGTATCATTTTTAAGAAAACTAATGTGAGAAGATTACACTTTGGCAGCTAATCTTTGGAGTGTTCATTCTGCGAAGGGTTCAATAACTTTTCGGTGCACGATGAAAATTTTTAATGCTGAACTTTGAGTGTTTTAATTCTACTCAAATAACGTGGAAAGATTTATTGAAACATAAGACATTAAAATTCCTTTTAATACATTTATATGGAAAATACCATATTTTTAGGATTCAGTGTTTATTACTTTCGAAGGAAATAATTGATATTGTCGAATGTTATTATTTTACATCTTTTTTCTTTTCCAAACTGCTCTTCATAAGGTAATTTTATGCTTTAAGGTGACTTTTTGCTGTACTAATATATTAGGTAGTAAGTAATAAAATTTAAAAAATCTATGTGATACATAATATTATGTGAAAATTTTCCTTAAATAACTATTCTAAGCTATAGATAAATTTTGAAAACATAAATTGTATTCAATGGTACGAATCATACAGAGATAGCTGAATTGTAATAACAGATTTTACATTCCATAGAAATAGTGTGCAAAAAAACTAATAGCTCAAAGTGAAGTATCTATTCAGTAAATTTAATTTAGAAATAGACAAAACGTGCTAATGATTATAGTTAAGAAAATATTAATCCGTTGCAAATTTATCATTATATTAGCAGAATTACTTGACCTTATTTGGTTTGAATTGATTAACATGTAGATTGAAAGTGACCAAAATAATCACTTTTGTTTTTCGTAGAAAAATGACATCATTTAAGTGCCTGAAAAAGAATTTTGTAACTGCTTTCAACATTTTTATGATTTTAACATCTAACTTTGGACTCAAATCGAATACGTGTATAGCCATATAATATCCGTATAATACATGTGATATAGATCGCACCCCTGTTGTATGACAAAACTACGAAAGGTGACTACTAAAAGTTGACTAAACATTTTTCTGGATTAGGAGTGTTCCTTCTTCAGTTCGTTTCCTGTAAAATTGCCATAACCCTAGTCGTAAAAATGATGAATCTACGGCAAATATTCTAACACTCATAGTTTTCCTACCAATATTTTTTGACTTGTGACACTTTTCCACCAGGCATGCGGCATTTTAGAATTTCACCATCCTTAAGGGAAGGATGACAAAGAAGGGGAAGAATAATAAGATATTCATGGCTAATCTTTTTTGAAGCGAATACATTTTTTCTTGAAAATTCCGTTTATTGGCGCATGAAAAGAACTTGTTTTAAAACTGAATATCTTCAACACATACAAAGCAAAGGAAACCTACTGTTACCATTTTTCAAAAATGGTAGATCGATTTGACAGAGGTTTTTTTTTCAAAAAGAAAGTTGCTCTGTTTTCCAAAAACTTCTAACAGGAAAAAAGTTGATTAAATATAGCTTCCACTCGTAAAGTAGATAATCTTGACCTTCTGTTACTACGACAAAGAGTTTTTAATATTTCGAAAGTCCTGTTCGGAGATTTTTCTGACATTAAATATTAATTCAATATCGGCAAAGTTCCATTTAAAACTTGCTTTTCTCTCACCCGCATGCAGCTTTAAATCAATTCTTTTGTGGGGCTGTTGTTGCGTTTGATAAATAAGAATTACAATTTAATAAACAAATAAATATACACTACTGCTTGTGAAAATTGCAACACCATGAAGGAAACATGTAAATTAAACGAAACTGGCAGAAAATGCAAAACAGGTTAGGATATGCAAATGATTAGAATTACAAAGCGATCACGCATGTGTGGGCCGAGAAACACCCTCTAAACTTCCAAGTGAGCCGTGTTTAAAAAGCACTGTAAAGGTGCGTTAAAATATGTGGATCGTCGTTTGACTGCTGTAAATTATGGATTAGAAGTCAATATGCCTCGCCAAAAACGCAGAGTACCATACGAGCAACTAACGGAGTTCGAACGGGGCCGAAATGATCGGCCTCCGTGAGGGTAGACTTTCGTATCGTGAAATCGTCACTCGCACGGGCCGTAATGCCACAACAGTGATGCGTGTGTGGAAGAGATGGACCATGGAGAACTGGACAAGTCGAAACCCCGGTAGGGGGCCACGCAATATGACGTCACTCGGGACGACAGACACCTCATCCGCATGGCGGTGAAGGGACCGTACAGCGTCCTCTCGTACGTTGGTATAACATTGGAGCAAGTCTACAGGCGTGTCATTGTCTGCCCCATGGTTCGTCGATGTCTGCTGCGCCATGGGTTACGTGTAAGGATTCCTCTGCGCAGGATTCCCTTGACGCTGAACCACCGACGACTCCGGCTACAATGGGCTCACCAACACAGCCAATGGCGTGCCGATTGGCAACAAGTCGTCTTCTCAGATGAGTCCCGCTACAATCTGGACTCTGCATGACATTCAGAATCTGTATGATTCGATGCCACGACGTGTACAGTCTCTCATCGTTGCGCGTGGCGGCTGCACAAGATATTTATTTTCGGCATTATTTTTGTTTTATTGCTCTGTAAATTTGATCGTTTATTTAAACCATTATAAGTAATACGTGGAATAAATTTCATTTATTTCTGATGATTCTTTCATAGTGTTGCAATTTTCACAAACAGTAGTCTACATTAAATTTACAATAAAGAGCAGCGATACAAAACTAAAGTCCGAGGGAAAAAAGTTGCTCAAAAGATATACGTGATTATCTTTTAATTTCATGATCTAGCATAGTTGCCACAACTTACAACTAAAAATAGAACACATTCTAAAAATGTGAGAAAAATAAATTCGAGGTGAAAATTCAGAAAATAATTTTTTCTGCACGTGGTTAACGAACATGAGCTACCTTTTCTTACGAACGAGCTACACTTAAGCACTTTCTTAATTCAGAGATCCAATTTTTAATGGAAACCACAAAAAATAAGTAAAGTATTAAAATTTAATTTCCATAAAAATAAGTTTTGGAAAAATAATTGCCTTTTTCAGTAGAACTGGTAAAACAATCTGAGTAATCGCAGCGCTCAGTATTCATCCCAGCCTCTAAACTGCCTAATTAAGGTTGATTTTAGAATGGATATTCAGGTGTTTTAGCGTGAAACGTCCTTAAAAATGTAGACAAAACAAACTTAAATAAATTATTCTCTAAGCTAATATATTTAAGCTAATAAATTATTTAACTATTTGTGAAATTATATTGAATGAACTTTATGTGATTTTAGCACAAACATACAAACACAAAAGCAAACATAAAATAAAAAGACAGACTAACTGACGCAGCGAAGTTCGGTCACTAAATGAGTGTGAGTACTCTCAGTATGTAAATTTTAATGAAAATATACGCAGCCGTTTGGACGGAGGCTCACATATACAAACACCAATCGCGGAAACCACTGATTTTGCATTAGAATGACCCCAAACGGATAATTAACTCGAAATGGGGGAGATATGTACAAACAAACACTCCATTCAATAAGAATGGAGTGTTTGTTTGTACATTGGATATTTATATAGATATGTATAATTCGAATCGTAAAAATATTGTTCTTTTTTCGGTTATGTAATTATCAAACAATAAAGTGCTCTAAAGCGCAATAAATTTATTGATTTTATAACTGTAACTACAAAAATAGTTTGAACATCATTATAAGAATCCTTACTGCAAATACTAATTGCTTTATATTTCTGTTTTTTAGTAAAAATTAAACATATGTTATAAGACAAGACAACCCTTTAGCTTTTCACGTAGTTTACTTTTATTTGTTCTCTTACTTTTGAAGCTCAGAACCACCCATGCTTGAGAATAAGAATTTGGAACGTTTTTAAAAGCAGGTCCTCTGTGGTGGAGCAGCACATTGTTAGCATTATTTAAATTAGTCTTTGAGTGCCGCTTAAGTAGCTGTAACCTAATTTGTAGACGACGCAATCTAAATTTAGTTTCTGCCTGCTTTCCACTGCCTGCTTCTTAAAATTAAGTAGTCTATTCCCTTTTACAAGAATTTAGTAGAGTTTAAGGGGAAGAAAAAATATGTTGGTTTGAACTTCGGCATTTCTTAGATGAAGTGGAACTAATTACAGCGGAGAATCGAAGATTTTTTCCTTCCAGTCTTAATTTCCGGTTCCGGCGAAAGAAGGACAATTTGACTGCCTTGTTTAAAAAGTATTGTTGCCAGTATCAATTCGGCTTAGTGCATTAAAATTAAATGCGCAGGAAAGATCAAGAAGTCCATTATTATGTAGTTTTGTTCGTGATCGTATATGGACGAAGGGTTAATGCTTAGTAACATCAGATCAATAATATGCAATAAATTATGAAAAAATAATCTGAATGAAATACATACGCGTCCAAAAGCCAAGGGTAATACTGACATCGTATCAAACAAGGTCATCTGATCTTAATCCTATAGAACATGATTGGGATGCTGTCGGACGTCGCATTGAAGCGCATACAATACCACCATGAATCACACATGAGCAAAGATGAGTTCTAATACGCGAATGAGACTTCTTACCACAGGAACTCTTGTGTTGCCTTGTAGAAAGCCTGTTTGCACCTTGTGAGGCCTGCATTTAGATCAGATGTCAACGCATTCCCTATAGGTTGCTTTTAGTTAAGTAAAAATGCTTTTTTTCCACAATAATTAAAACCTACAATGTGTTCACCTAAACATTCCTTTTGTTCCCAGTAGCACCACGAGGCAAGAGTTCTTATTTTATTCCACAACTGCTTATACAATATGCATTTGTCATTTGAGCTACTTCGGTACAAGTACTTAGGACAGCTAATCTCTCCAAATCTTGGACATGTGTATGCATACATATATATGTATATAACTAGAATTGTGAAGGATGAGGAAGTAATGACTAAAGCTTATCGAAGTGAGTTATCACAATTTATTCAGCACAAATTAAAGTAGTATTATGTTAATACCAATGATAACCACAGAATTTGTTTGTAAAATGTGTTAAAATACATCAATATATCACTAGTTGATATATTTTAACACAGGTTGGTTATTTTTATGGCATAAGACCCATATTTGGCTAAGCTGCCTCAAACAACGCCACGTAAATATACTAGGAAAACTTTACTGACACAGAAGAGAAATACACACAGGGGAATCGAACCTGCTCAGCCTAGAAGTAGCAAGTTGCTAGCACAGTGGGCAAACACATTTAGCCATGCGATTCCTATTTTTTGACACAGGAACAGGAAAAAAAGAAACCCCTCTTTATTCGAGCATTTAAATCTATTAAATTCAAAGGTACCATTCCACAACACTCACATACATTCCAGAACAGTTCTTATTTTAGAATTATATAACATGTAGTTTTCGTACATCTACTTATTAAATATTTTGTGAAGAACAAATTAGACTTACTTTCTATAGCATCTGATGTCTCATGATTCTCCTCTAAAGTATTTTCATGGGAATGTTTAGAGTCATGTACCAAAGCAGTGAACAGCTCTAATCCGTCTAATTTCTTGTTGCTATCATAATCATGAGCTCTAGAAAATAAAAATATAATTCAAGGACTTGTTATAAATCAAAATATTTAAATTTAAAAGGCTTAAACTTATTTATATTAAATCAAATACGATACTAAAGTAGAAGTAAAAACTTGTAACAGATGGAAAATTGCAAAATAATGTGTGTGTGTGTGTGAAAGTTTATGTTTAATAAAACTTTCAAAATGCACCTAAGCTTTTTCTTAAACATTTTATTTAAATTTCAGTTTGAAAGTTTCTTAATAAAAAAATGCATCAGCGCTGTCAATGTGTTTTGTAGACAAGTGTTTATTTTGAATCAAAATTCATGTTTTAAAATGGAATCCCGAACTTGCAACGATATTTTATACCCAAAGTTTTTGCATTTTGTACGAGAAACAAAATAATACGCCATACATTTTTGAACTTCTGTAAAGTTTACCTTTTGTTTTAAAAAACTGATATGAAAAAGAATATATAAGTGATTGAAACTTAGCAAAAATATTTCAAATATTTAAGCTTTCGCATACACATTTTAGCTAAAATAGCATCGTTCAAATTAAGCAAAACGTGAACCCTTGAATAGTTTACTAACAGTATTGTTTACGAAGTATCTACTAACTTGCAAAGGATGTTTTCAAGTAATAAATAAAATAAGAATAAATAAAAATAATCAATAGAATATACTTCTGATTCGTACATTCGATTTCTGCCGAATTAACTATTCCATAACACTTAAAGCTATTATTTTAAACCTCATTCGGTATTTTATATTTTAATTATCCAATTCATTAATATGTAAAATGGGGTTACGGTCTGGCAGCATGTACGGGCCTGGTAGCTGAGTGGTTGGAGATCTGGGTTTGAATTCCGTTTGGGCATGGATGTTCAGAGCGATGTGTAATCCTCTGAAATCGTAGGCCCTGATCTAATTAGCCCCTCGTGGTGCAAAAAATGACGGTAGAGTGGCAAACCAAACATGTCGAAAAGTGAATTAGGAGTCGAGTCGGGAGACCACGCAATATCCCGAAAGTGATATACATATCTTATGTTTAAATAAATTGTATCATTTCTGTATGGTTCAACCGGTAAACCACGGCTTGAGTTAGATAAAGTGGGTATAATCTTAGAGCAAACCAATGACGTATTTCTAAATAGGCTGAGTTGTCTCCAGCTTTGAGCAGTAAAATTAATGATGGCAAATTTCATAAATACATTAGCGATAATTAAATATTCCTTTAACATTAATTTTTCCCAAATATTTATTTTAAAAGGTAAATATTAATTTACAATGTACCAAAAATATAAATCAATTCTTCGCTGATATCTAATAATTTAGTAGATCAATTTGTCTTCACATCTAATCATGACACATCCCTCAATTGTGACAAGATTGGGGCAAATGGGATACAACATTCCGGTGACAAAATAGCAAGTCCGGTCCCGATCAATAACAATACTTCATGGATCACGTGAAGTTTGTAGGGAAAAGAACTTTTCACCCCTCCCAAATTACTACATCAGCACCATGATTGTGATCACCTTATGTACATGCTCTGTCTACTTCATTAGAAGGATTATGTGAAAATCGAAATGTAACATCTCAAAGAATGAGATATATTTTTCTGTTACAAATGGTGAGACATGTTAACTTTTTGTCGTTCCAAATAAATTACACCGTTTAAAAATAAAAGAACTGTAAGAAACACTGCAAAAACACTCTCGTGTAAATAAAAAGTCTAGTTAATGGAAACTCGTTAATGAAAACTACCTACCACATCAGCAAATAGAAAACAAAAGAAAACCATCCTTTGAGAATACAATATCTCTCCCCGCCCGCTTGTAATGAGTAACAATGGCCCCAATTGAATCCTTATCTAGGCAGAGCTTTCACTTCACAAACACTGATTGGCTCAGGGTAGCAACAAAAAAAAAAGCTGCGATACCAAATCCCTGGTGATAACCAAGATTATATGACCCGTCTGTAACCGTAATCTAAGGCTGCGTCCGAGATGTGTATAAGGGGCTGCAAAGGTTGTTTTCGGAAGCGCTAACTAAGGGGAAAAGGAACCTGACCAACGGTGTTGGCTATTTCTTCTTATTTCGGGCCCTAAACGTGAGGGTCAAAGACTCGGGCTGATATGATTATATCGTGAGCAGAACTGAGATGCTGTCAGAATGACTGGGGAAGAGAGAGAATGTATAGGATACGTTTGCCTCATCAGAAATTCTGTTGGAAAGAAAAGTGGTCGTTTATCTTTCGTCCATCTGCGCGTGACTTGCCTGAGGAAGAAAAGAATACAAAACACGAGTTTAATTGAGTGTTTGCTTTCCAGTCTGATAGTCGGATAGAAAACAGTTAATTTTCCACTGATCCTTAAAAGAATTATGAGGGAATGAGAAATATGATCTTCATGCTATTAATTTTTAGCATCGTTAATTTTTTTTTATCGATTTATAGCTCTAGTAAGTGTCAACTTCATTTTTTAAAAATCTCCATTTAAGATTGGTTGGGTTTTATTGTGCAAGGGACATATTTAGTCAGTTAAAACCAAGTAAATGGGCATACACAGAAGTAAAGCTTAACTGGCACAGAAGAGATAAATGCACTTCGATAGGAATCGAACCCAAGCCGTTCACAATTCGCAGGTTTTTAGCACAGTGGGCAAACCCACTCAGCCAAGGCGACCCCCACCCTGTTTGAGGATGCAGAAAATAAGTCTATAACTAAAGTACAGAAAATTGAAAATGAAAATGTATTTGTTATTGGATCTCAGAAAATTCCAATGCCAGCTTATGGACCTATGACCCTTTAAGTACTAAATGGCAAGAACCAGCTAATGGATCGCAAGACCCTTCAAGCACTAATCGGCAGAAACGTGGCAGTCTCTGCTTTATACCGGGGCACCATGGGAGATTCTGCCACATCACAGCCGCCATGAACTGTTGACGTTGACGCCGCAGGTGGACTTCGACATATCCTAGAGTGGACTAATCAAAAGAAGTGTCGGACTGCGAATTTCTATCATCGAAATAATCCTTTGGACTGTGGAGTAATCTGTTAACCATTGTTACTTCATAAATTGCAAGCATTTCGGCTAGGAAGACTATTATTAGCATTAAGAGTTGATGACCAACTAGCATATGAAATTACTGCAACAAAAGCACCACATTTTAACCATCATGAATCGGTTACTGTTATCGACTTACCGTGTTCGCTTCTCAGCACCATTATTTTAAGTGACTTCATAATTTTTGCAATCAAATCAAATTAGTCAGGATCCGGAGTTTGAAGGATGCATTGTTTATCTTTTGGGAGTTTTTCTCTTTTAGAGTTTTTGTTGTTAGTCATAGGCTGTATTTTTTGTTTTTCGAGCCATCATTTTACATTTCTGGAATATTCTTTTGTTTAGTCGACTTTTCCTACAATTTTTAATGTAAATGAATCTTTTTTGTTTCGATTATGCTTTTAAATTGCAACACAAGAAACCAGGATCGTCTGATGGCCAAAAGAAATTACTTTCAGCTCATTTTGACAGCTCTTAAAGAAATACAATGTTTAGAGTTTAATGAAATTAAGTTTTGTGTGAAAGACTCACCAATGAATACATAAGAAAGGAACTGTACTTATACATTAATGTAATGCAATTCCGGTGAGAAGAAATATTATCTTGGGAAAGTGCATTTGTGGAAGGTGGGGCCAGGGGAAAGGATTG
The DNA here is from genome assembly GCA_933210815.1 of Meta bourneti. Classification (NCBI taxonomy): domain Eukaryota; kingdom Metazoa; phylum Arthropoda; class Arachnida; order Araneae; family Tetragnathidae; genus Meta; species Meta bourneti. Next base: position 29,985,474 of record OW119922.1, read on the forward strand.
GCATACGTAAAATCATATATGGAGACCGCCATAAGTGATTATTTCGCCAACTCATAACCAGTGCTATTGCTTACGGCACTGTACGATAAACTCGATAAAGCACGTTAAGGACGCTAATTGGGAGAACATTGTTTGTCTTAACCTGCCCCTAATTTAATCAGTAGACACGTTCAACCCCACGTTACACAAAGGCCAACCAAACTACCAGAGCAAGCTGTTTAAGGTTGTATTCAAAAACTAAAAACATTTAATCCAGATCGAAGAAGAAATAAATGTGCCCGGAACAAGTCTTTCTTTCAGTTTAGAATTTTCATATCTGTGCGACACAGTGTAAGCTCATTTTGGAGATTTATTTTTCTATTTTCGTCATTGCTTTCAGTTGAATGTACTTCTATAGATACAGGTTTCCACGTGTACTACGAAGTGAATAATGGTTCACTGTCACATAGCTCCGGGCCAAGCAAGAAAAAAATTACTCAAATGTATGTCGGAAATTCGGGTGTCAGCAACAGAAAAAAAGTAACTTACGCAAAATATCGGAAATCCATCTCAGCATCAGAGAAAATGGACGCAAAAGAGCCGAAAATGTCTAGGAAATCGAACTTTAAGTGCCTGAAAAAGAAAAACGTATTGGAGAGATTACGATTAGGAAAAAAAGTCAGTCAAAATCTACAAATGAAAATCGAAACATAAAAAGTGAGCCATATTTTTTACTTTTGTTCGTATGAATTATTTCTCTCCTATTCCACAAACAAAAAAATAAGCTAAAAGATACCCAAAGGTAGGTTGGAATTTATTGGTTGCCATAAGTGATTCAAAATTGCTGCGTGAGTAAGTTACAGTAGAGTGGAAAGACAATGTAACTTCAGTCTCCCAAGATGCTTCGTGGTTTATTTCATGGTTAAGATTCATTGCATGGCTATACATACTACTTTACTGTAAGTTAATGTTAGTAGAAGTGGCTAATTTCTCCATAGCACTGACTGAAGTTGATAGATGCGACCACTTGATGACTGATTGTCAGTTGTGTGAGACCATGTGTGTGTGAGAGCTGCATTAAAATCATGGGTGTATTTCTGTATGCGTGGTCGTGCAATTTCCGATTGCGACCATTGAGTGTCCTGTGGCATTTGTTTCAGTGATATTAATAGTAATGCTTGTTACCATAGAGGTTTAGAGTAATGTGCATCGAATTGGCAATAGACTGCTATCGCGGACCATTAACAAAAGTACTTGGGGATTGTTATGAGCGATATTTGAGACTTTTCAGAGGGGTCATCTGGCTTATTTGAAAGGGTACGTGTGCATAATCACGTCTATCAGTCACCAATGTATCAGAGTGTGGGATGACAGTGCAACTTCAGTCTACCAAAAAGTACTCCATGGCTGAGACTCGTTGCATTGCTATATAAACTTTAATTTTATTGCAAAGTCAATTATTGCATTGGTCATCCCCCAATTTCTTTATTCAAAATTATATCCACTACTGAGAAATAACTTCAAAATACTGCGCGAATCGTCCACTCTTAAGAACTGAAAAAAACTTTCCGGTAAAAAGCACATGGACGAAGACCCCTCACCTCCGTTCCATGAAAAGTGATACGGAAAGCAATGTTACAAAGGCCGTTCCATAAAGATTGAGAAATTCACCAAAATTGGAATAATGTGTTTACACCATTTTTTGAAACCCTTTTTCAATTATCTTTCGTCTGGCGATATGCATCTACTTTGTTCTGTCCTTTTAGAAGAAAGTAAATACATTTTTGGAAACCAGTTCATGGAACCCTGGATATCTTGAATAACCTCCGCATTGCTAGAAAATTTTACCTCAGTGGAAAGGACGCACCAATAGCTGTAGGTGATATGGGACTGTAAGCCCTTCCAGAGACCATAAAAAGCAAAAACATCATAATTCAATTAGTTAACTGCTTTAAAAGTTGTGTGTGAAGATGTTTTAAAAATTTCCACTTGTTCAATTGACAAATATTGATCGGCAATTTAACTGCCCCAGATAATCGTTATAATCCTTTTTCGCTCATTCTATGACACAGTGCTATCGCTCTTTGATTTTCATTTTTAAATAGCCGATTATTCGTTTCAATAGCTGTCTAGAAGAAAAAGCTTACTTTACAAAACGATACTTATTTTAACCTATACATAATAAGTTTAAGAAAATAGTTGCCTCTATCTTTATTATTATTAAAAACCTCAAAAATGATCCATAGTTTTTCAACAATATAATCATTCTAACTTGAATGTAGTGTTAAATTATTTGAACTCTCATAATGTAGATATAAAAATATCTAATTTTTGGATAGATTTTATTTTTACGCCTATATTACAGAACCCTTTTATATAATATTCGAATACCTACTGAATTAAATACCTGTTTTGTACTCTTACTAAACTGGTATAGATATTACAAATTGTTTTTATGCTATTTTATTTTGAGAACACAGAATAGCTAATAGTCGATACTTTTTAATGATATAAAAGTATAAGTGACATTATTATGAATGAAATATAAATCTTTAAAGATTAATGAACTTTAGAGAATGGACAGTGAAAAGCTATAAAAATTGCTTTAGCTCTGTAAATTAATAAAATATTCCATATAAAATTCAGGTTTGCCAAAGTTATATATATTTGCCATTTCAATTTGTTTTTTCAATGAAACACTATTGAAGTGTTAAAAGATAAAGTTTTTGTGCACTAAATTTTAAATTAATGCACTTAAAATCTGGTTTTAAGTGCAAAATTAAACATATTTATTAAAGCTTCAAGCAATTCTAAAAATCTAAATTTTAATGCTTTTTCCACAGTTGTAATAACAGATGAATGCGATAAACAAAATAAAAGTTAATATTTTTTACATTCTGCATACATAAAAGTTAAGTATAATAAATTTTCTTTTCACTGTAATTTTTAATGTATCGCTGTTCCGAAAGAATAATTGCCCAAGTGCAAAAAACTGATACTTTGAGTTAAATACGTCACTTGTCTTTGGCATGATTTATCCTTCCAATAGCCAGAAGTACTTTAGTAACAGTTACGTTACACAGCAGTTGCGTCATTTTCAGATTTCATCTGTTTCTCACCATCATTTAGAACAGGGGTGTCAAACTCAATTAAAACACGGGCCATTTAATGCAACTGGTAAGATTCACGCGGACCACATCATATTACAAATTTTCTTAAAATTATATTTTGAAGTGAGGATTCAGGAATATGGATAGGATAATTAAAACACATTATGTAATTAAGTGAATTAGGGTAATAATTTATAATATTGCTATATAATTGCTTTTATTTAAACGTTTATTTAATTTAATGTATTTATAAAACTATATTTCTATATTGCTATATAATTGCTTTTATTTAAACGTTTATTTAATTTAATGTATTTATAAAACTAAAATTTTTTTACCGGAAATGCCAGCGCTTTTCCTCCTACTAGTTTTCCAATATCTGGATTCAAAGACTGAGAACAGACAATCTTCATTATGGCATATAGATGTTTATCAGTTAATCTTGATCTGTAGGCCGTTTTATTTAATTTCATGGACAAAAATAGTTGCTCACACGAGTACGTACTCCCAAAATAGCATAAAATTTGTGCAGCAAACTTTAATTTCCGGGTATTTTTCACCTAAATAAGAATATATTTTGAGAATTCCTGCTTCTCGATATTTCTCTTTTAAAACCGAATCATTCTGGAAATCAATTAATTCCAGTTGTATCGAAGTGAGAGCATTTTCAACTTCAAAGGAAAAAGGCCTAATAAAAAGAAAAACTTTTTGTAACTCTTTGAAATCATTAAAACGTTTATCGAATTCATTTTTGATTTCTTCAATTTTACCACAATATTGTGAAAATGAGCAACTTTGATTTTGTGCTTTTAACTGCTCACACGTAGGAAAATACGTCAAAACATTTTTTGTAGATGATTTTTAAACAAAGTCAGTTTTTGTACAAAACTTGCTATTGCATCGTACATATTCGTTATTAATTGATCTTTCCCTTGCAATGTAATATTAAGATTATTCAGATGACCTGTAATATCTGTTAAAAATGCCAGATCTTTTGTTAAAAGGATCTTTTATAATCGATATATTTTCGGTTTTTTCATCTTTCATTTCAAGAAATACAATTATTTCCTCCGAAAGCAGATAAAAGCTCTTCAGGACTTTGTGGCAGATCAACCAACGAATTTCTGTGTAATAAGGAAGATCTTCGAATTGGGATTCTAAATCTTTAAGGAACGAAGTAAATTGGCGATGGTTAAGTGCTCTCGATCGAATAAAGTTGACTTTCTTTGTTACTGTATTAAGTACTTCGTCCATTTTTAATATTTTTAAACAGAGAACTTGGTGAATAAGGCAATGGAAAGTACTGATTTTCGGTTTATCTGGATATTCATCTTGTCATTTTCTTGTCAGTCTTGACACAAATCCTTTAGTTTCACCCGTCATCGATTTAGCGCCGTCAGTTGTTACAGAAACAAGTCTGTCAAGAGGAAGATTAAATTTTCTTACAATGCTCCATACAGCATCAAAAATATCTTCACCAGTTGTAATTCCATGAAGAGAGATAATTTCCAACAATTCTTCGGTGATCCTCATATTATCGCAACCACGAAAAAAACAGCAACTTGAACAACATCTCTCACATTCGTACTTTCATCAATCGCAATTGAAAAGAACTGGACTTTGGTAGATATTTCCTGTAGTTGTGAACTAACGTTATCTGCGATTTCAGTAATTCTGTCTACCACCGTATTTCCTGATAATGATATATCTCGAAATGACTACCTTTTCTGGACAGACGAATTCGTCAGCTTTTATCATACATTCCTTGATTAAAGAACTATCGGTGAATGATTTTGAATGTTTTGCTAATGGATAGCTTATTTCGTAACTAGCTCTTGTTACTGACTCATTACTTTTCATGAATTTTGTAACTTATTGTCCTGTTTTCATTTTATTTCAGAGCATCGTGGGCCACAAAAAATTACCTCGAGGGCCGCCAGTTTGACACCCCTGCTTTAGAAGAACGACACCAGTGTAGTGTTGATGCGAGAGGTTAGCTCTTCGGTGCAACAACGATAAAGTATGTCATGATTCTAAAGGAGTAGAGCGTTGAATTTGACTGGAGCAACGATGTTAATGCTTATTGAGTCATTATTAACCTAAACTGTCCGTTTCACGATGTAAATAACTGAATGAATATATCAACAAATATGCTGTAACTATAAAATTATAAATATATGAAAAAATATGTTGTATGGTTAGTGACTTTGAGTTTAATATTTCATTTCAATTTTTAGAAGAACAACGAGGCAAAAATTGGGGATGAATACTCAAAGCACACCTGCATGAGTGGCATTATTTAAATATGCTATTATCTCCACTTCCATTGCCGTCAAAGTTTTTCACATGTTGTAATCAAGATAAATCATGAAAGGTAAATTTTTGTTTCGCTACTTGAATATAATTTAACTCACAGAAAAACAATATAAAATAGTATGCTGTGAAATTTTCGATGAACTGGAAACTAAACTGATGAAAACTTAAAATACGCACTCTTTATCTATTTTTAGTTTTTTCTTGGAAGCAGGTACATTTCCTTGAATAACTGGCAAACAGAAAAGGAGGACTAGTATCACATCCATCCACTTTAACCTAAAAATACAAAGTTTTAGTCCTTTAAACACTAATTCCAGTATCGCATAATTTAATCCTACGTAACACTATAGAAATGAACCATTCAATATTTACTATGAATTGGAATTAATGATTCTATCCTAAGTTAAGGACCTCCTTAATGTTTAGAGGTGAATCCTTACATCCTTTAAATCATAATCAGAAGGCATTACGAAACATTTGTGTTTCCGAACGCTTTTTGCAAAAGTAAGGAATCTGATGATTTTATCCACTTTCATATTTTATTGTTATGTGTAATGAAGCATTTCCAAAGGCTCCATACTCAGTTTTACCCGAGAATATATAATTCCACAAGTGTATCATGCATTTATTTAATAGAAAACATATTGAATTATTATATCATTTGTATGAAAAATAAAAAATAATTTTAAACATTTTGAAGTGATAGCATGCAATAATAAATTAAAACATATTATTTCATCAAATAAGAAACTTTAAAAACTGTACGGATGTTCTATAAACATATATGGTTTACATGATAATTGCATTGAGATGATGTTTTCGTAGTTTGCCCTTACAGGAAAATGCAGAGTTTCAATTTTAAACTCTTCCGATAAATTCATCGATTTTAGTTAGTGTCCTTTAAAATACATTCTCGAATTACAAATAGAATCTTAGGTGTTGCAAATGAACCGATAAACTGAATCATTTCAATATGAGGTCTTAGCAAATTAAATAAATTAGGCATAGAAAATTAAGTTATACAATTCAATCAAATAAAGGGTGTTTTCTAAGTAAGGGTACCATTTCGTTTGGAAATAACTTTTAAATAAAACTTTTTAATAACATTTTTTACATACTGTTTACTGTTAATGACAATTCGGAATGGATGCACTATTGGACCATTTTTTTTGCGATGTAACAAAACTTTTTGCCTGCCTGAAATTGATATAGTTGACAGCACACGGGATTTCAACAAGATGTCAATAAGTTTGTGTATTCTAAAAAGCGCATTTCCTGGCCGGATGAAATCCTGTAATGACGATTGGCACTCTTATTCCCCTGATTCGACCGAGCCCGATATTTTCTAAGGACTACTGAAAAGAGTACTCAAGTCGTAATGAAAGCAAAACCTTTCAGTAGCTGAGCAACTGAAATTATATTCTTTATTTTCGTTTACTATGAGAAATGCACTCAAAGTGCATTTCCCATAGTAAGCATCGCTTATATGTTTGAAAGTCTAAGCTAACAAGGTGGCAACAATTCAACAGCTTAAGCATCCGCGAAGAAATTTAACAACCTCCGCCAGAAAAATTCTTCGAATTAATGGAAAATGTAGTCGAAGGAGCCCGTATTTGCAGTGTGGTCAGACGCCTGTGACCAAATACGGTAATCCCATGAATAATGTCAATAAGTAAACAATATGTAAAAAATTAAACTGTTTTATTTAAAAATAATTCCTTAACCAAATGGGGTCCTTACATCAAAAGCACCTTTGTAGTTTGAACTTTAAATGGTTATTAGGAAGATTTTACTAAGCCGTACTTTTTGGATTTGCATACACTTTTGAACACTGAGATAAAATGTGCGTAAAGGGTTACGAGAAACATAGGATGAGCGTTTAACTACACCTTCGAAGCACTACGCACATAATTCAAGTTTAGAATATTAATAAATACATAACAATTAACCAAATACATACATGAGAGTAATCCTAAAATTCGATATTTTATCATAACTTACCTCTTATAGAACCGAAATGGAAGCAATTCCTCTTATAATGAAACAAAACCTTTCAGTAGCTGAGCAGCTGAAAGGATATTCTTTATTTTCGTATTCTTTGAATGCGTTTCCCATAGTAAACCTCTCTTATGTGTTTGAAAGTCAGGTTTGTTTGATCGCGTGTTAAAAGTTTCCTCGTTGGACAGGACCGTGTACTGTAACAAAGCAAAGTCTATTTCGATTGCAAATGATTGCCAAAGAAGTTTGACACAAAAATTTCATTTTTATCATGAACCTTTAGACAGATGAAAGTTTTCATACTTTTTAGCTATTTAAGAAATAGCTGTTTTTCTTGTCGGGATGAGGATTAACCAGCCGGTCGACAGAAAACCGTTCGCGTGAGATAAATTGGCTGTAACGAATATTTTGATTTCAGTCCTGGAGATTAGATATGACTTTCAGGAAGGATTTAACGGGCCCGCCCTACGGACAGATACCCGACCTACAGGCCCGCACTACGCCGTCCAGATACGTCCTTACGGACAGATTTACTAGGCTGCAGACCAGACACGACCCTTAAAATATTATTATCAGTCCCACAAACAAGATGCAACCCTCCGGACAGGTTTAATAGGACCGTAGGTCATATACCTCACTCCAAGCAGGTTTACCGGATCTACAGGCCAGACACAGCCCTCCAAATATTTTTATCTTCTTTTCCAGAAATATTTTTATCTTCTTTTCCTTTTTTATCTTCTTTTCCAGGGAGTCGTATCTTGACCCGCAGTCAAGATACGGCCCTCTGGACTGGTTTACCCGGAAACAGACCCGATACGACCTTCGGAATATTTTTATTAGGCCCGCAGAAGAGATACGGCCCGCCTGTTTACAGACTAGATACGGATATCAGATATTCCTAAAGGATGCTAATTCTTAAAAAGTAAATATTAAAAATAGCAAATCGAAGCTAGTGTGATTTCGTAAATAGTTACGTTGAGCTTTGGTGCAGATTTATCTGTGTATTCTTGGTTAACGTTTTATTTGTTTAGCGTACAAATATTTTTCGATTCATTTAAATTGGTATAACTTTTAAAAGTCAAGCTCATTGAAAAATCTCTTATAAATTTAGAAGTAATTTCTACGTATGAAATTAATACTGTGCACTTGGCGAATAACTGGTAATAATCTGTTCGATTCACAGCAGCAAAACTAATATGGTAATCGAATGCCGTATAACTGAAAACTGCATGTGAATGAACAACTTCTGGACAAATGAAATAAAATGTGTTGATTTCTTCAAATTCAAGTAGTTTTTCAACCAGGTTAAGACTGCATTCAATACATCTATAATATAGTGAAATGGTAGTCATAAAAGACTAGAATTTTAAAAATGAATTTTGGCATACAATTTTTTTAAAAATAGTATATTTTGAAATTTCATGAATTTAAGTTAGCTCATTTCACATATACGATATTTATTAAAAAAATATCAACTATTTAAATATTTTATAGCTTAAATTTATGCAACCTTTTAAATTATTATTAAATAATAAAATAATTCTAAACTTCTTAAACAGTATTTATTTAAAATTAACTACATCCCAAATACGACGTGCTGTTTGCTTTTCAAAAAAAATAAACCAGTTTCAATTATTCCGGTTGTTTGAATTCATGTCACTTTAAAAATGATGAATGTTTTATTACCCAACTACTACTGTTTTTCTAACAAAATCGATTCACTTCTATATTTGATTTACCTGAAGCAAGAAAAAAAAAATCAATTTCAATAGCTTGGAATCATTCGATGCGTCGTTTTATTATGCTAGTATCGTTTAAAAGTATTTTAAATAAATGAATAGGCAATAAATATTTATAAAACGAAACCATTTAAGCAGAAAAACAATTTCTTGCTAAATTAAGACAGACATTTCGCTGGAATTCATTTATATTCATTACATTAAAAGGATAGAATACTGAAGAGTTTGAGACGGATTATTCAATGGTTTTAAGGAACAAGAGGTTTATGTTATAGATTTACATTTTTCAATTTTTAGGAAATTCCACTCATTGCCCGATGCGACTTCGTTTATATGAACTGGGTGTTTTTAAGTAAGGGCACCATTTTGTTTTGGAATAACTTTGACTAAAATATTTAAAAAAAATTTACATGTCGTTTACCCTATCAATGACAATTTATATAGCATGACATCGGCTAAATGACTGCCTCTGGCCGCGACGCAAATATAGACGATTTTGATCACATTTTCAATTACGTTTGAGCACATTTCCAGATTGATTTGTTAAATTTTTTCATGAGTGTTTTGATTAAACAATTGAATCGTTGTTGGCTTGTTATTCATTCCTTTTTAGTAGCAGAGGAAGGAGGGGACCAATTGACTTAACCAGATTTTGACATTATTCGACCAGGATGGTTTTAATGGCGCAAGGGCCATATTTCGTCATGCTGAGGCAGACACAAGACATACAGTATCAAATAATGAACACACAAAGAAAGTTTTTCGTCTGAAAAGAGAGAGATACACCCAGGGAGGAATGCACCTGATAGGAATCGAACCTGCGCCGCCAACAACTCGCAAGTTGCCAGAGCAGTCCTTTAGAATTCGCATGACAGTAAGAATGTACGACATATTCCTTCATCGTGATGAAAGCATATGTACTGTAAACCTTTTGTAGATCAATTTCAGACAGAAAGAAATTTTGCAACATCGCACAATGTCGTTCATAATTGACAGTAATCAAATTTTCATTAGCTCAGAGAAAATAAGATATTCCAATGTCTCGATTCCAAATTGCACACCAAACAGTTGCTCTACGGGGTTGATTAATGTCGTTTATGAATTAAACTTGAATTTCGTGATCCACAATAACGACTGTTCTGTTTGTTTACGTATCTACTGCTGTCGAAATGAAGAGGAAGAAATAGAACAAATTGCGTGATCGAAAGAGACCTTATTTTTGCAGCGTGACCAGAGGCGGTTATTTGTCAATATAATTGAACAAACAATGTGTAAAAAATAAAAAATAAATGTTTCATTTAAAAGTTATTCCAAAACAAAATGGCGTATTTACCTAACAACCAGTGTTGATAGAATATCAGTGTTTCCAAAGTTAAAAGTGTTTTTAATTTGGTTAATATTGTTTCTTGAATTTTCAAAATAACCAAAGTACTGTGGCAACATGTTTTCAACGACGTGTTGATATGTATAGCACCTGCGCATTTCCTAGATTAAATACGAAAGGATTCGTAAAACGAGACAGTCAGTTAGCTGAGTAACTACGCTGCATCAACTCTATCGGCAACCTTTGGATGGAATCGTAATAGCAGTATTCGAAGAACAAGCCACGCTGACATGCCCTGAATACGTACAGTACCAACATGTATCACCACAGAAACACAATCACTTTTATTTAGATGAGACAACTTTTTGACAGAAAATGCCTTTCATAAGTAAAATATTATATTTTTATGCAGTTCATACTTTCGAGAAGTTGATTTTGCTAATACAAAAATGATACGACCTAGCTATGATCATTTGTAGCCTAAAAATTTGCTTGTCTCCAATATAAAAATTCGAATAGTTCAAAAAGTAGCTCAAAAGACGTAATAGCTCCCATTTCGCCCACTCTGTTGAGAAGAACAAACTATTAAAAGAATGAAGAAAAAAATTAACAAAATACAATGAAATCCTTAAACGAAATGAAAGCGAAAGAACGAACATAAACCAGAAAACTAACAGCACCAACAATAAGAAAAACCAATGAACGAAAGTGGTTTAGTAAATAAACAATATAATATTAAGGTAGAAATCGAACAAACGAGGTAAATGAACTAATAAAACCGATTGGGATTGAACTAAAATAACAAACATGCATCCAAACATTTTTAAAAGAATAAAGCTAACTTCGAATTCGAATAAACAAGTATAGATAATGAATTGAAGGAATAGATAGACCACAGAAGCAATAAATACAATGCATTCTGGCATTACAGTAGTGTTGCTTTGAATTTGTTTTGGTTAGAAAATGTACAACCACGTCATAATAGTTCAGGATTTGCACCTTTCCGTGCATTAGTTTCGTTTTAATCTTTCTTTTATTATGTATTCCATTTTTTGTATTCTATTAATTTGTTTTTTTTTTAACAATTGAATTTTGTATTCTTTAATCGTTCGTTTGAATGAATGGTTTATTGACGGTTATTTTGCTCAATTAGTTAACTTTACTACATAGAGTTGTTTGTCTATTTGCTAGACTTAATTTTTGTGTAGTGCATTTTCGTTTCCAATTTTTTTTCTCTATAAAGCACAGTTCGTTTGTTTTATTTGATTCGTTTCTTTCACCTACTTGAATGAATTTTACACTCAAACATACAAATCGAAAGTTTAGGTAGGTAATAGGTGACACATTTTTAGAGATTAATCTGGGTACATAATTTTAATGATCATCCTTGATTTCTTATAATAGATCTTTAATGACTTAATAACTGATCGTGATTTGATAACTGAATTATTTTGAAGTAGAAAATTATTTGCAAGTATTAAACATTTTTAACTCATTCTCGTGGAGTGTAATAAACAGCTGACTATTGTAAGCTCTGTTCGATGTATTGCTAATTCTGTAACAGAAATTGTGAGTCGCCCGGTATAGTGAATACGGTATCTAATCTCTGGTATTTGTTTATATTTTGAGCTACAAGATTCGCTTAAGTTTAATTAAAATACTTATAAATTAACAAAATGCATCTGAAAATGACCCATCCAAATTTGGAAAGATATTTCAATTTGAGAATTGATGGGTCATTCATTCATCCATGTCAAACCGCACAATCCACAACCTGACCATCTCCCGATTTTTTTTAAACTCGGCTCATTTGTCGCCCAGTCTATATAACAAATTCTGGAAGTTTTTAGCTTCCAACTTGCAATAGTTATATATATATATATATATATATATATATATATATGTTAATTTTCAGTTTGAAAAATTGGCAATACTTCAGGATTTTAGACTCACTAAATCTCCTAGGCCTAATTGTCCAATCATACCGAATAAGAGCTTATTTTGTAGAAAAATGTGCAACCTTTCTAATGATATATCATATGACTTTTTAAGTGACCTTTCCAATTTCAAGGACGTTCAATTTGACCTTTGACCTACAATTACAAAAAAGTGTTCATAGTTAAAAAATATAGTTAAAAAGTAAATAGAAGTATGCAATCAGTACCCATAAACACCTGTATCTATTGACCTATCTATTGTCCAATCGAAAAAGAGGGTTTATTTTATAGAGAAGTATAAACTTTCTGATAATATATTACATGATACTATGAGTGACCTATCTGATTTTAAAGTCACTGATATTATCATGTAATATATCATCAGAAAGGTTTTGAAATTCAAGGCTCTGACCTCTTTCATCTCGATTGGACAAACAGGTAAAAAATACAAGTATTTATGGTTATTGATTACATACTTCTATTTACTTCAAATATTTTTTAACTATAAACCCATGCGTGTCCCACTATGAAACTTTCAGAAAGCAAACATAAATAGTGTACATTTAACATATATTATTTTAGAAAAAAATAAATACTTTTTGTAATTGTAGGTCAAAGGTCAAACCGGGTGACCTTAAAATCAGAAAGGTCACTCATAGTAATATATCATCAGAAAAGTTATACTTTTCTATAAAATAAGCTCTCTTTCATCTCGATTGGACAAACAGGTCAAAAGATACAGGTGTTTATGGGTACTGATTGCATACTTCTATTAACTTAGAATATTTTTAACTATGAACCCATGCGTGTCCCACTATGAAACCTTCAGAAAGCAAAGGTAAACAGTGTGCTTTTAACATATATTTAAAAAATTAATACAAAATGCACTTTTTTGTAATTGTAGGTCAAATGTCAAATCGAATGACCTTAATTGTCTAACAAGTTGAATGACTAATTCATTGCAGACTAAAATTCATGTCAACTTAATTTGATCAGAGGTTTTTACTACAAAGTGGATCCGTATATAGTTCTTGACGCACAACACATTTATGCCAGGACAAAATAACGTTGAAAATTTTTGCAATTTGAAACTAGGAAAACCTTATTTTTTAATTAAATGCTTTACTTTATTTTATTTTTTTATGAACATTACGTCATAATTTTGTGACGAATAAAATATTTCCAGAGCCAGAATCTCTCATAGAAGGAGCTCGTTTACTTTCACTTTTACTGTTCTAAAGGAAAAACCCAAAAATATCCCCATGGCGGCACCATTTTTCAAGAATTTCACCGTAGTTTTATAGCCAAATTTTATTTCAGGCGGTCAAAGAATGGCGCTCGTTAGGAATTGGTAGACTGGAGTGGCAGTTCGCTTGTTCGTTCACGATGATATAAAAACTACAGTTCATACGAGCATAAAGGTATCAATAACTTAAAAGAAAGCCGTATTTAGCAGTTAAGCTATGATTATTCAAAATACAGCAACTCCGATATCAAAACTCTCTATTTCGCTGAGCTCTTGTGCGTGATGCATTCGGTGGATAAATCTAAATCAGCAAATGTGTGAGAGCGGCCTGTTTATGCTCTTGATAGTTTTTCCCCCAATATTTAAGGTATTATGTATAGTCAAATTAAGTCGACTTCAAAAGTAGACACTAAATTTTTTTAATGGAACACTACATATCATAATAGTCAGATCTTCCTAGATTGCTTCTGCTCAAAACGGATCAGAAAATATTTGTACATTATAAATTAATGTACTACCTATTCTAAGGAAACTACATTCTTCAATTTAAATCACATCATTTAAATGAATTTTTTAGACAAAACAAACTGACTGAGACAAACTAAGGATACCAACGTGTAGAAAGTGGCCTCCAAACGATTCGATTTCATTAAATCCGTTCTAGTTTGGAATCTGGCAACAAAAGATATACACGGCTTATTAAATTACGGTGAACGTTGGAACTTAAATTTAGAGTTTGTCGAGACGAAAATTTCCGATTGCATGATTTATTTGCGACTCCTGAGTAAAGAACGGTCCCAAACCTTAGAACAATTTTTAAAGCAGACTATTTCCTGGATAGATTGGTATTCGTAAACTCTTTTGCAAGACTTCTGAGCCTATGCTTTGAAACGCTCCTTCTTTGCCTTATTTTTTGTTTGCTACTTCAGTATCGACAAAATTTACGAATATATTGCTCCCCCGGACAATTTTATTTCTTTATACAAGCAATAACTTGTCACAGCTTTTGAGTTGAATATGAATTTAAAGAGAGCTTCTGAGCTTAGATAAGGAATGCCACTTGGATTAGATTTCGTTGTTTTGTAGCCACCATTTCCATAGATTGCGATGTTCTACGATATTCAAAATGGATGTCAGTAAAAATATTTTTAGTGGCCAGGATATTCTTTCGGATACGATCGATGTTCCAAAGAAGGAGAGACAAAAGTGCATGTTTTGAAATAAATTCAGGTCTATGGACAAATAGAGGGGGCTGAGCTATTTTATTAAGTTCTTTGTGAGAATTTGTTCTACTGACTAATAGATTTCTTGATCAATCTCAAATGTTTTCGACAAATTTATGCTCTGGTAGGACTTTTAAGGCCGATGTATTCGGGCTAATGTTTGGAAGTTGGTTGAAGCTTACAATACCCAGATTCAATTTGTAAATAGCTAACTACATATAGAACGCAATTCTATTACTTATTCATGATTGCAATGAAAAAATGCTCACGATCCCATTTTCAGATTCGTAGACGAAATTTTTTAATGTAAAAGAGCATTAGTAGAAGCAATAACACTAATAAATTTTGATAAATTCGATTCGGAACAAGTTCTTTTGTTATTTCGATTACAACTAATTTCACGCTTCTCTCCATTGTTTTTACGGTTTACATTAAAACAACATTATCCGTTATTAACTAGTAGATTCCAAAAAAACTAAAACTATTAAAAGGTTTGAATATTTCACTGTTCGTCATTCAACATGGTTAATTTATCAAGTGCATAAGCATAAAAAAGAATAAGATCAATTGTTCAATCAAAAACAACACAAAATACAGAAAATCAATTAAGAATATTAAACCATGTGTTTTGAACGATAAATATCTGAACTGCTGTTAACTGAGTATTTTACATGATAGTTTGAGAGGTACATAATACGATTCAAGTGGATCATTAAAAATGTCCTAGTTTCTACCAAGGTATAAATAGTTATTATTGTAAAGAACAATAATTTCCTATTTTTGTTTGGTTATTTGGCCTAAGTTGTAGATCTCGGTCAAAAAAATTGCTAGACAAATCGAAAATATTTTCGTTATGTGTTTACTAACCAATGTTATAATGCTTGTCCGCTATCGGACGTTGGGCCATAAATCCCAAACAGACCAACCAATTTGTTAATTACAGTCAAATTAGAAGCCCTTCACAGAATTTCAGTCTTAATTCAAGTTGTATGTTTTCCTTATCTTCAAAGAAACGAATTTTTTTTGTTCTGATGGATTTAAATCAACTATTAATTTTAATTTAGATGCTGCATTTTAAAGGTAAGACAATTTTCTTGTGAGAGTTTCTTTCAAATTAATTTAAAATACAAATTTTAAGCATTATTAAATAAAATTAAGGATGTTTTTTGTTGTAATCTAATTTTGAAATCAACATATTTAGGAACAGATTATTACAATGTAGTGAAAGCTGATGATGGGGAGGTTAGGTTTTGGATTATACCTAGGAAAACCTAGTTTTTTCCATAATCAAATCAAATATAGGTAATAATTCATAATATCGATTCATTATATTTAATTACAACAGATACTTCATGTTACAATTATTTGGACTATAAAAACAGAACATTTGTAGCCTATGATTTTACTTGTGTGTCAGATTTTAAGAACATTTTTCACTTTAACTTTTTGTAATTCATCCTTGCACTCTTTTATTATACCCTTTTACCCTTACCAAATATGACTGCCAACTACGTAACCCTTAGAGAGATCATCAGTATAATAGGATGTGTCAGAGGTATTTCTCTTGGCGCCATTGAATCACGAATTTGTAGAGCTAGATGAACAGGAGAATCGAGCGCATTTTGTGGGCTATTTCGATATCTCTTCAGAGCAACAGCTCTGCGGGCTATCGATTGCCTGTTAGTGCCAAACAGGAAGGAAGAATAGTTCCCATCGGCAGACAAGGTACAGTGGCCGAGTTTATAAAACAGCTATTTTGACCTACAATTTATTGGTCTAGTGAGCAGTTTGAGTGAATGGAAAATAACTGGGTTCCTCTCCGTTCGATTTTTTCACTGCAGTGGTCAATGGTGTGCTTGTCTTTGTTGAATAATTTGCGCTTAAGAAGAATCTACTATTAGTTTTGATGAATCTACAGGTGTTGCTTGTAAGTAACTATGGATTGGGGGACCGGGCAACAGAATGTGGGAAGCATACAATGTACTGACTAAGAATTGTTTTTCTTCAATTAGAATACCTATTGATATACAAGTTTTATTTATATATATTGATGACCAATTTATTCTTAAAAAATAGACTTATAACTCAAAAATTTTTTAATTTTATTCATGTGTGAAAAACAATTTCTGGAACATTTATGGCATACATAAAACATGTTAATTCTATCTTAGTACTATCTGAATTACCCGGCGTTGCTCTGGTCGAAATGGTTAAATGTTGCTTGAAAAGTGAATTAGAATAGTCATTTTTTTCACAGAAAAATGCAATCATTTAAGTTGTACGGAAAATACGTTTTAACTTTTCCATAGCTTCTACAATATACTTCGGACGCAAATATATACATTTAATTCCTGAATATATTGCAATATGTAAAAAAGATTAAGACATAAATACAAACAGAAACGAAATTCCGACGAAAAAATGCAGAATTCTAAAGAACGAAAGATGCGCAAAGTGTCGAATTTCGACTGCCTGCGTGTATTCTGAAATAGAGCAATTCGAAAAAAGACATTTGAAAAATATTGATAAAGACGATAATGATTTATGAAATTTAGTAATGCTCAAATATGACTGCAACATTTCGCTGTGTTAACTCAAATAGACAAACACGGGATTCTAAATCAAATTTATCTCTCTATATAAAATAGGATTTGTGTGTATCTTTTCTATACAAATCTACACCGTTTGACCAATCCACACCAAATTTGGTACACTTATACTTTAGAACACTGTGGTCAGTATAGGCTAACTCTTAACCCACGTTCTATCCGCCCTAGGGGGCTAAAAACTATTCGAAATCGCCATAGAAATAACATTGAGCATAGATTGATTGCTTTAGGCAGCTATGGTTGCTTTACCAGTGTTGATCGAAAAACAATTTTTTCCGAAACAAATTAAATTACAATATTTATGTTTGAACTGACTTTTTAGTTCTTCCCATGATGTAAATAAATTATAGATATTTTATTCATGAAGAAAGAATATATTAAAATATTTATTTTTGCAAGGAAATTCAAGGAAAGATTTTCAGGAGTTCAAGGATTATTTTCAAGGAAAGTTGGTGTATATTTCGACCAACTTTCCTTAAATAATTTATTGAATACGTAATGATTTGTAGAATTCTGTTTCATAAGTTTTTTAGATAAGGCGTGTAACATTTTAAAATGTCCGGAATAGTAACATGTGTATCCTCCATTGAAAGCAGTGATTTTCTTTCTTAAAAATTCTGTAAAATCGACCTTCTGCTTTTTGAAAATTTTTTATCTATTCAGTTTAATTTGTCTACACCGATTACATTTATTTCCAACCCAAGAACCGTTATTCCGAAAAGCACAAACGAAAAACTCATTGATCATAAAAGTGTAATTTTGCTACTCGGTATCTGGCAGCACCAGAATTAATGTTTACTTTTTTTATAAAACTTTGTAGAACGTATTTTTTCGTCGGAATTTCGTTTCTGTTTGTATTTATGTCTTAATCTTTTACATATTGCAATATATTCAGGAATTAAATGTATAAATTTGCGTCCGAAGTATATTGCAGAAGCTATGAAAAAATTTTCCCTACAACTTAAATGATTGCATTTTTCTGTAAAAGAAAAGTGATTATTCTAATTCACTTTTCAAGCAACATTTAACCATTTCAACCCGAGCAACACCGGGTAATTCAGCTAGTAAAATAATAAAACATTAATTCTGGTTTGTCAAATCTAAAATAACAAATTTACGCTTTTATGATTAATGAGCTGAAGTTTTTCGTGTTCTATTACAAAATGTAAATTATGAAGAATGAAATATTTTAAATATCCTTTTTTTGTTAATCAAATATTCATAATATTCATGTAAAGTATAAAACTCATAAAAATAAAATAATAATGAACTTTAATTCAATAATGCGCATTACACCTTCAAATAAAAAGCTTTGCCCGGGTATTTATCCCAATCTTCTATTAGACAGGAAAATGCATCAAATCAATCTATAGTGTAAATAAAAATAATTGCACTAACAGGTTTTTAAAAGTATAAGGACAGTACACACATCATGAAGTAAAATATTTTACAAATTCATGGTAATATAAATGTAACACAAAACTTGATTACACACAATATTTTTAGTTTCACCTCCAGGAGCAAGAATGAAATGCACATTACACCTGTCAAATAGATTAGCAAAATTATGCTTTTATGATCAATGAGTTTTTCGTTTGTGCTTTTTGGAATAACGGTACTTGGGTTAGAAATAAATGTAATCGGTGCAGACAAATTAAACTGAATAGATAAAATTTTTTCAAAAAGCAGAAGGTCGATTTTACAGAATTTTTCAGAAAGAAAATCACTGCTTTCAACGGAGGATTCACATGTATCTATTCCGGACATTTTAAAATAAGTTACACGCCTTACCTAAAAAGCTTATGAAACAGAATTCTACAAATCATTACGTATTCAATAAATTATTTAAGGAAAGTTGGTCGAAATATACACCAACTTTCCTTGAAAATAATCCTTGAACACCTGAAAACCTTTCCTTGAATTTCCTTGCAAAAATAAATATTTTAATATATTCTTTCCTCATCAATAAAATATCTATAATTTATTTACATCATGGGAAGAACTAAAAAAGTCAGTTCAAACATAAATATTGCAATTTAATTTGTTTCGGAAAAAATTGTTTTTCGATCAACACTGGTAAAGCAACCATAGCTGCCTAAAGCAATCAATCTATGCTCAATGTTATTTCTATGGCGATTTCGAATAGTTTTTAGCCCCCTAGGGCCAATAGAACGTGAGTTAAGAGTTAGCCTATGCTGACCGCAGTGTTCTAAAGTATAAGTGTACCAAATTTGGTGTGGATTGGTCAAACGGTGTAGATTTGTATAGAAATATACATATGCACACACACACACACATCCTATTTTATATATATACTAGCTGAATTACCCGGCGTTGCGCGGGTTGAAATGGTTAAATGTTGCTTGAAGAGTGAATTAGAATAAACACTTTTCTTTCACAGAAAAATGCAATCATTTAAGTTGTACGGAAAATACGTTTTAACATTTTCATAGCTTCTACAATATACTTCGGACGCAAATATATACATTTAATTCCTGAATATATTGAAATATGTAAAAGATTAAGACATAAATACAAACAGAAACGAAATTCCGACGAAAAAATGCAGAATTCTGAAAAAAGAATGATGTACAGTGTCGAATTTTGACTGCCTGAGTGTATTCTGAAATAGAGCAATTCGAAAAAAGAAATTTGAAAATATTGATAAAGACGATAATGATTTATGATATTTAGTAATGCTCAAATATGACTGCAACATTTCGCTGTGTTAACTCAAACAGATAAACTCGGGATTCTAAATCAAATTTATAAAATAATAAAACATTAATTCTGGTTTGCCAAATCTAAAATAACAAAATTACGCTTTTATGATTAATGAGTTGAAGTTTTTCGTGTTCCATTACAAAATGTAAATTATGAATAATGAAATAGTTTAAATATTCTTTTTTTTATCAATCAAATATTCATGTAAAAATATAAAACTCCTCATAGAAATAAAATAATAATTAAATCGTGTACATCCAGCATCTCGGTATTCCAAATACATGGCCCTTTGTTAAAACGTCAATCAGTTTCAACTGCTTCTGTTTAAATACTCTAGCAATCAAGTCGTGGCGCTCACTGGGTAATTGACCATTGGAAAGAACCTCCTTGATCTCCGTCCAAGTCGGATTGCAGGTGAAGGTGATAAATAAGTCTGGTCTCCCGTACGTCCTCACGTACGTCATAGCATCTTGCGTGTATTCGCGCATGTGTCTGGGACTCCTGTAAATGTAGCTGGTAGGATGACCAAGGCACCGAGGTTTTCAACGTTCCCGTCATTTGCCACAGCATCTCTCAGGTGAATATATTCGTCAACTCTCAGTTTACGTTGATTTAGACGAATATAAAGGAGACGCTCACTCACCACTTTTGTGTACATATCGACGATGAACTGATGAAACAATTGCCTGCAGTTCAATACGTGGTACTGCTCAGTATCTCGAACCATTAATCTGTACGCATATAAATCCATCACTGAAACTTTCTTGCTCGTTGTTTCACCTGTTCTTGGGTTGATCTGCCTCAGATTAAAATGATATTCATCTTCACCATGTGGGGGAATATCACTGGGTACTCCAGAGCATCATAGGATTGATGTGTTTCCGAAATGCGCTGCAATGATTCACCTCGTCGTTGAATAACGATATCCCGTTGATGGAACTCATCGCCTGATATAACCACCGCGACTTGATCTGCTTGAGGAGAGTTAAAGCGCCGTTCGTGTTCACCTGCTGGTCTTCGGTCTGCTCTTATGAGTACTTTATATTCATCTGTTGACATACATTCCAATGCTGTTTCAAACGTTTTTATAAGATTATTGCGCTCATGAAATATCCTCTGTAAGTTTAACACAATCTGACGTCTTATTCCCGAGATGTAGGCGTACCTCTGATCAGTTTCCATTTGTTCGTTTTGAATAAAATATAGTTGTAGAAATTTTGGTTGTTGATCTGGCAGCGGAAGCAACGATCCCGCTCTATGGTAAATCTGCCCTTGCACCTTGCATGTCGACGGAAATCCGGGCTGTCCAACAACTGATGTGGCGCCGAATGATGTCATTTGGAAACATGAGTTGTATTTTCTGATGTTACTAAGAAAATGCTTCGACTCTGACGTATCTCCTGATGTGTAAGTCAAAAGGTCATGTGGTGGTGGTTCCAGTTGGCAAAGTTTAACTTTTCCATTTTTGCAGCAAATACCAGTAGACTCTGATTTAAACTTTTTGGCTTGACAGTAACTACAAACCATTTCCATTTTCCCGATGGTAACACTTGCATGCAGCGAGTAGTCTTTATGTAAATCGTAGTGGAATCCTTCCGATGCTAAGCTAAAGTGGTGCGCAGTCCGTGATCGTTTGGCTTTATCCCTCTTATCCTGTAGTCGGGCCTCACGCTGCTGTGCCGTCTCTGTTGCTCTAGATGTTGTAGCTCTCGCAATCGCAAGTCTTCTATTCCTCTCCTCGAAAGTTTCTTGACTACGCTTATCTTTCATCATCTTAGCCGTTGACTGTACTTGGCCGATCGCCTTCCGCTTCCTTGGAGACATTGCTACAGAAAAGAAATCTGTAAATGAATACAAAAAGGTATTTCATAAATTAAGCAAAAGGCACACTCTCACTGAACAATGAAATCTATTATAGAATACAATAAAAAGCTAAAATTAACGAAGAAACAAATTCAAAATTATGAAGTACTTACATCAGTTTAGAAATATAAATCCAAAATGTAACTATCACTGTCGAATAAAGTAGGAAACACTTATACAATCAACTAAAAGAGCGAATTAAAACTGTCAAATTTACTGAAAGATGATAAACTGGAAGACTTACCGAGTTAGCTTCCTTTAAATACGACCAGTTAAGAATCGAGTGGGTGCTGGAATGTTCTCCACCATGAGTCCAAGGAAGTTTCCGTTTCCCCAACTTTCTAGAAAGTTCTACAAAGTTTTATAAAAAAAAGTAAACATTAATTCTGGTGCTGCCAGATACCGAGTAGCAAAATTACGCTTTTATGATCAATGAGTTTTTCGTTTGTGCTTTTCGGAATAACGGTGCTTGGTTTAGAAATAAATATAATCGGTGTAGACAAATTAAACTGAATAGATAAAATTTTTTCAAAAAGCAGAAGGTCGATTTTACAGAAAGAAAATCACTGCTTTCAACGGAGGATTCACATGTATCTATTCCGGACATTTTAAAATAAGTTACACGCCTTACCTAAAAAGCCTCGTGAAACAGAATTCTTCAAATCATTACGTATTCAATAAATTATTTAAGGAAAGTTGGTCGAAATATACACCAACTTTCCTTGAAAATAATCCTTGAACTCCTGAAAACCTTTCCTTGAATTTCCTTGCAAACATAAATATTTTAAAATATTCTCTCCCCCTTCATCAATAAAATATCTATAATTTATTTACATCATGGGAAGAACTAAAAAGTCAGTTCAAACATAAATACTGTAATTTAATTTGTTTCGGAAAAAATTGTTTTTCGATCAACAGTGGTAAAGCAACCATCGCTGCCTAAAGCAATCAATCTATGCTCAATGTTATTTCTATTGCGATTTCGAATAGTTTTTAGCCCCCCAGGGCCAATAGAACGGGGGTTAAGAGTTAGCCTATGCTGACCGCAGTGTTCTAAATTATAAGTGTACCAAATTTGGTGTGGATTGGTCAAACGGTGTAGATTTGTATAGAAAATATACCCACATACACACACACACACATCCTATTTTATATATATAGATATAGATTACGAGTCAGATCTTACATTCTGGCAATTCTAAAAGTCATGGCCCTAAGTATTCAAAATACTTAGGACCATGACGACAAATTAATTGCTTTTAAATATGCCGTTTAAATGTAATGTACTTCCAGTCAAGTTCTCATTTTTATAATATTTATATATAAGAAATTCCGTGCTTTAAATTTTTATGCCTTATAATGCGATTTCGAATGGATATTGGGTATTTGGGAGTGTTTAATACCCAATATGTCTTACTTATATTCTGAATTTTTATTGTGAGGTATTTTCCTTATAGGCTTTACTGTTCGGAATCGTTAATAAGATAAACATAGAACGTGATGTTTAAAAATAAACGCTACCTAGACTGATTATATTTATACTACTTAAAATAAATGTACTTATGTATTTTGTATATACTTAGATTTATCATGATAGAAAGAGATTAATTTAATTTGAATTGAAGTTAGCATACCTTTAAATATGATAAAACAGAATGATATCTTTCTGATTAAGAGAAATGGTACCAAATTCATTAAAGAACAAGATTTTGACAAAGGCAAATGTGTTTCGAAAGCCATTACATCTGTCATTAATCTACCAACCTTTAAATAAGTAGTATCAGCCTTAATAAATTTTAATATTTCATATTTTCTCAACATAGTTACGACTACTGTTGAGAAAACTCAAAAACAATTTTTATAAATTTATTTGGCGTCATTTTAGATCTAACATTTGTAAGGTTCTTTGAAACAACTGAAGCTTTTGACTAATCTAAAATGATCTGGTTACAGAAAATGTAACAAACTTCCAGAAAAACGTAACCTACAATCGGTATTGTAGAAAAGTTTATCCATATACTATATCATTAAATTGAGCAAATAAATTCAGTGGAATTACCATTTAAAAAATGATTAAAATTCCTAACTGTATGTTGTATTTAGTTTTTTAATAAGCAAGGGAAAGTTCTATTTGAACTTTTATCCCCTTCTTGAGAATCGTAGAATCTGCTTGATAAATTATATTTGCTGATATAGATAATGTTAAGAAAATGTTAGAAAATGATAGAAAATGTTCAAATTCAAATACCTGGAATTCGGAATTCCAAAATTTTCTAATTTAGTTGTATTTGTCTAATAGAAAGATGAATATTTTGTTCATATTTATTTACTTAAAAGATATAATTTTTTATTAATTTCAAATCAAAATGCTTCAACGTATTCAATACATATAAAATAGAGAAAATTCTGAATATTAGTGGTTTAAAATTGTTAAATGCAGTTGGTTCCATTTTTATTCTGAGGTTAAAATATTATTAACGGAAAATGAGATTTACATTAATCTCATATGCAGAGAAGCTCTCCATGGACAAAATAAATTCTATTTGCAAATTCCGTTATTTCTCTCAATTACCCGAGAAATGATAACTTATGCTACCTTCTTTCAAGTAGGTAAACCAATTGCAAAATTCCTATAATACGATACCACTTGAATTTCAAATACCTAATAATGTAGAATGGATAATAAAACTGCAATTTAAATTCGAAGTCATCCTCTAAAGTAATAAATCGATTTCCATGAAGTTATTTTAGAGATATGTAGAAAATAGGGTAGAGAGATAAGTAGTGTATGTTTCTGATAAAAAGAATAGTTTGTGAGTACAACATTAAATTGAATAATTGCCTGCCTTCTAGAAGTTGTTGGTATTCTGAAACGGGTAGCAAGTTGAACCGATTGTAAGAACAGATGCGGTATGAATTCTTATTTGTGTTCCAATTAATTGATAAATATTCTGCAGTCATTAAATTATTTTCAGCAGAACACAAAAGTTTGAATTGACTTCAGTTGCGTCTATTTTATTGAGATCATATCCGCTCATGGGCTGCAATAGTGGTACAATTTAAAAATCACATTTCGAGATAAAATGGCTTTAAAAAGTTTTCATTAATAAAATAACATATTACAGGCTGTAAACACTTCTGCCAACTAACTGCCCAGTACTTAAATTAGAGCCAGTTTTATGCTGGAAAGAATGTAGTTTTCATCATTGAGACAGCACTTACCAACAATATTTTTTAATTTTGCCACTATTGTAGCCCATGAGTGACATCGGAAAATATCTCTACTAATCTATACATATAAAGCAGAGTTGTCTATCTGTATGTTCTCTATACAAATATACACCATCTGACCAATCCACAACAAATTTGGTACACTTATACTTTGGAACCCTGCGAGTAACGCAAGCTACATATTAACCCCCGTTCTCTTTCACCTAGGTGTGCAGAGAGGGCTAAATCAATTCAAAAATTGCCATAGGAGAAACATTTGGCATAAACGATTGCGGTACGCAACTCAGTTTCTTTTACCAGTATTGATCGAAAATTAAATTTTCTAATAAAATTGTTTTACCAGTATTGCTCAAAAAAAACAATTTTTCCGAAACGTTATACTTAAACAATTTAAAATTCTAATTATGTTTGAACTGATTTTTTATTTCTTTCCACAGCATAAATAATTTAGGATTATTTGAATGATGAAAAAATGGATATTTAAAATACTTAATTTTACACAATTTGCATTTTGTAATGGAACACGAAAAGTCAAAACAAAAACTCATTGATGATAAAATCGTAATTCGCAATTCGGTATCTGGCAACGCCAAAATTATTGTTTTATTTTATAAATTAGACTTAGAATTCCGTGTTTGTGTATTTGAGTTAAGATAGAAATGTTGCGGTCATATTTGAGCATTTCTAAATTTTGTAAATAATTCATTATTGTCT
The DNA here is from genome assembly GCA_933210815.1 of Meta bourneti. NCBI lineage: Eukaryota > Metazoa > Arthropoda > Arachnida > Araneae > Tetragnathidae > Meta > Meta bourneti. The sequence continues at coordinate 30,011,487 of OW119922.1, forward strand.
ATCAATATTTTTCAAGCGTCTTTTTCGAAATTCTCTATTTCAGAATATTACGACGTCGAAATTCGACACGCTTGCTCAGATCTTTCGTTTTTTAGAATTCGACATTTTTCAATGACCAGAATTTCGTTTCTGTTTGTATTTATGTGTTCCATTACTTTCCATGTTACAGATATATTATTTAGGAGTTAAATTGTAATGAATTATTTGTATTTTCTGCCAAATACCACTAGACATGGGTAATTTCTTGGTGGTATATTTCGACGAACTTTCCTTAAGTCTTTGGTTAAATACGCTTATAGTTTATAGAATTTTGTTTCCTAAAAATAAATGGAACCTTTTAAAGTAAGTTGTATAATTTCTTATTTTAAAATGACTGGTAAAGTTAAAATAAAGTTATTCTAAAATAAGATATGTTACGTTAAATCAAAACGGGTAGCCATACGTTGTAGTTCAAAGATATTTATAAATTTTGACATATTTTCATTACAAGACGATTAAAATCAATTTAATTTACATTTATTTTTCATGTTTCATGGGTATTATTGAAAGCTCTACTTCATAGTAAAGTAACTACATCTATCATTCTAAATAGGTAAGTGGTTTCCACATAGAAACAGAGTCTCAATTAAAAAAAGTACCTTAAGGATTCGATTACCTTTAGGACTAAATTTTTTTGTTGGAGGAAAGCGAATTTTAAATAAGACTTCGCTGATCTTGGAATAATATAGTAAGGAAGTATGTAAACTAGGACTTGGAAAAATAGAAATTTTTTTCTCATAAGTGGCAGAAAGGTCGAGATTGTTTACTTGAAGTTGAAACTGTTCGTATACAACTTAGGTACCTGTGAAACATTCATTGAAAGCAGTGATTTTGTAAAAAGTGTAATCGATTGAGTTTGTTTTGTCTACACTGATGACATTTGTTTTAAAAGCAAGCTCTGTTATTCCACGTGCGGCTGAATATAAATTTCAAGAAAAAACTGTGCTTGAAAATAAATTAACCACGAATGTCGTAACAATTTAGTTTGCCATCCTCTCACAATGATAATGTAATTCGAAAACATCGAATCCATGGTGCAAGGGTACTACATATATAATAAATATTGATTGAAAAACTGAGTGCAAGACTATATTCCTCATTCTTACTGAAAATAAACTTAATTGGCATTCGTAATCACTCCAAAACTCAAAATCGATTTCTGAAGTCATCTCAGATAAAGCTTTTGTAGTTTGTCTTACAGCAAGAGTGTGATGAATATGAAATGGATTATATGGATTGATATATTATGCATACATATTTGCGTCCGAAGTCAATTGTAGGAGCTATAAAAAAGTTAAAACGATGTTAAAAAATATTTTCTGTACACTTAAATGATGCTTGCATTTTTCTATGAAATAGAATCAACATTTAACTAATTCAACTCGAGCATCGCAGGGTAATTCTGCTAGTAAAGCAATAAAATACAAAAGTAAAATATTTTCATTTTGCTATCATCGCGCAACCTGAATAAAGCGTATAGAAGTAATTTTATGGGTAATCTGGAGAAGTTTATGCCTTTTACTTTGGAATTAAATAAAACAAAATTAAAATTAAAAAAAAACAATTTTTCAATTATTCTAAAATAAAACAAACTAAATGGGGATACATAAAATTAAAGCACCGTAATTATAAATAAGAAATTTACTTACTAAAATATTCTACGATACGTGAAGAGATATAGAAAAATGGCGTCTTTGAACTGCTGCTCGACATCAGCACATGTGTATTGCTAGAAGCAGCAAACGACTTCGTTAATTCTGAAAATAAAACATTAATTAGAATAATATTCCATTCTGCTTGATCGCTCGTTCCTTTCCTAACGCGTTTCATTGGACAATTCTGCTTCGCTTTCCACGTTGAATACGTTATCCACAAACAACAAAAGAAGTGTTATCATCCAGTGGCGTTTAGAACATCCTGAAGCCAGGGTTTCCGTTTCCTGACATAATTAGCCCAGTAAATGCAATTCTAAATAGCAGGAGGTGATAAATCGTTTTCCGGCTTTTATTGGATGACAAAGAAACGGTCGTACATTGTCCACACTTTTGTTTGCTAAAAGTCGTTGCTAGGACATTTAGGGAACTAAACACGGGGCCTTTTTGACATACAGTATCTTTCTAATTTTAGTGAGTCGAACAATAAATTTCTAAAATGAGTGTTTTTTTAAGAATTTGGAACACAATTACAGAGACACATGAAAGTGTGCTTAAATTTATTTGGTCAAAGGTTGGGTTACCAAACGTCCAGACAATTCCAAAATTTGTGTGCGTAGTCAGGATTCTCCCGAGTGCTAAAAATTGCCCGGATGTTTTCAGAGAAAACGTCAATTCAATTCAAATATTATATTTCTTAAATCGCTTTGTGTACAAAAATATCGGTGAAGGCAACTCACGGAATTATCAAGTCAGATTTTTTTATTAAACAGGTATTTTTTATTTGTAATATCGTTTTCTTATTAGTAACAATGTTTATTTGATCGTTTCAATGTAAATATTCTCTTATTAAAACTATCAATTGAGTTTAATTTGTCCTGACTTTCCCAGAAATTTCAAAAATTATAATTTAGTTTGTAAGGAACTTCCATTTTAGGTATGGTACACCTAGTCAAAAATATTTTCGTAATCGTTGATTTTTTTATAAATATTTATACTTTATGGAACTAATGGAGTGAATTTTAAATTTTTATGGAGTGAAAACACTTTTTTATTTTTAATTTATGTTTAATACAGGTGCCAGTACTTTTCCAGGACGTATAAATGTAGAAATTAAAGCATTAAACTTTTCTAACTTCAATTAGATTTAACTTCACTTTCAACTAACTTTAACTCGATATTGTTCAATGAAAATTAAAGAAGGTAATGTTATTAAATATTTTGTAATTAAAATGACAATTAAAGTTTGTATGTGTTTCTTCACGGCCATTTTATAATTTCAATGTTTAGAGTATCATAAATTTGGTGTATTTTCATTGAATAAATGTGATTTGCAAATGTAAAATGAAACATGGGAGGGATTTTCAGTGTAAACAGGCAAACCAGACGGAATGTGAAGATTTTAATTCCTCTACCAAAATGCTCTCGCATGGTACATAACGGGGCTCCTTAAAGTGTAGCTCATCACCGTTTTGGCCACGTTTGGCGTTTAATCTAATTGGAGTTGATCAATCAACTTTCATATATCAATTCGGAATTCATTCTTTGGCCTTTTTATTGGAGAAGTGCTGAAATCATGTTCTAAAAACAAGCCAGGTGACGCTTTGTTCGGAATATGTACAGGTATTCCGAGCACGTTCCACCGCAGAAACACTACCGCTACCTACATTCAACTTGACAGAAAACGCCTCTTATAACTTCATTGATTAGTACATCATAAATCTGCTTTATCTTCCTCGCATAAATATAGTTTGGAAATATGAAATGATGAAATATCTATATATAAAATAGGATGTGTGTATATATGTATATTTTCTATACAAATCTACACCGTTTGACCAATCCGCACCAAATTTGGTACACTTGTACTTTAGAACACTGCGGTCAGCATAGGCTAACTCTCAACCCCCGTTCTATAGGCCCTAGGGGGCTAAAAACTATTCGAAATCGCCATAGAAATAACATTGATTGCTTTACCAGTGTTGATCGAAAAACAATTTTTTCCGAAACAAATTAAATTACAATATTTATGTTTGAACTGACTTTTTAGTTCTTCCCATGATGTAAATAAATTATAGATATTTTATTGATGAAGAAAGAATATTTTAAAATATTTATTTTTGCAAGGAAATTCAAGGAAAGGTTTTCAGGAGATCAAGGATGATTTTCAAGGAAAGTTGGTGTATGTATTTCGACCAACTTTCCTTAAATAATTTATTGAGTACCTAATGATTTGTACAATTCTGTTTCATAAGCTTTTTAGGTAAGCGTGTAACTTATTTTAAAATGTTCGGAATAGTGACCATGTGAATCCTCCGTTGAAAGCAGTGATTTTCTTTCTTAAAAATTCTGTAAAATCGACCTTCTGCTTTTTGAAAATTTTTATCTATTCAGTTTAATTTGTCTACACCGATTACATTTATTTCTAACCCAAGTACCGTTATACCGAAAAGCACAAACGAAAAACTCATTGATCATAAAAGCGTAATTTTGCTACTCGGTATCTGGCAGCACCAGAATTAATGTTTACTTTTTTTATAAAACTTTGTAAAACTCACCTTTTCGTCGGAATTTCCTTTCTGTTTGTATTTATGTCTTAATCTTTTACATATTGTAATATATTCAGGAATTAAATGTATATATTTGCGTCCGAAGTATATTGTAGAAGCTATGAAAAAGTTAAAAAGTATTTTCCGTACAACTTAAATTATTGCATTTTTCTGTGAAAGAAAAGTGATTATTCTAATTCACTTATCAAGCAACATTTAACCATTTTAACCCGAGCAACGCCGAGTAATTCAGCTAGTATACTATAAAGATTATGGGTAAAAGAAATATATATGGAATGAAATGTCTCCTTTGAAATGTATTGTATGAATTTATAAATTAATTTTCATGTATTTTCAAGCGAAGGAATTTATTAATGAGATACGAATTATTTTATTCCAGAATACAGAAACTAAATAATTCAAAATTTAATGCAGACAGCCGAAAATTTTCAAAGAAAAGAAAATTATCTTTAATAAACAGAAATATACAAGCCTCTAGACTCAGTGTGACGCATTTTTAGCCATGAACAGAAATAATTTTCCTTCGAGAATCCTAGCAAAGTATTTAATTATTCAAGCGACTCTTCACCATCGAATCAAATCGAAACACGCAAACAAGCTTCTCCTTTACAAAAGGGTTCACAGAAGCTGCTCTCTTTCTGGCTTATTTGGAAAGAAATAGAAGTTTCAGAGATTTAATATGATTAACCTTAAGATTTCCATTGCTTGTCTTCTAATGTGCCACTGCATATAGGCTGTTGCTTACGCAAATAAGCTGTAAAATTCCCAGGATGAATGACAAAATATTTTATTGCTAGCAAATTACACTTGTTGTGTGAACTAGAACTCTAACATAATACAACGATTTCCTTTTGTAACAACCTCTTCCACGTACCTATGACTGTTAATCCTAATTGATTTGTTATGATTAAACCTTCCAAGTGTTTCGAAGAGATGTCTCCTTCCAGATCTGGTCAATTTTGCTAAGGACGAGATACCTCGACGAGACAAAACTACCCTATTACTCCAAGGGAATGATCTAATTAGATCATTGCCCTATTATTAAATTGTCGTTTGATCAAAACAGGTTTTTGAACCAGAGGCTGTCCACTAAAGGGCACTTTTGGACTCATAAATACCAGGATATTTGAAATATACCAATCGATTAATTATCAAAAGTGGTAATAGCTTTTTGATATACGAAGGCGAATACTGAAAGTTAAGAATTGCACTTGACTACGTCCAATACTGAAGATATGTTCTGATACAAAAATTTAGTGTATATGTAGATTTTCAATCATTAGAATTATTGTTCTGACTTACTTGCATGACGTTCAGAATATTCTGAAAGTTCGTTACTTCAAATTTATGCATCTGTTTCAGAAGCGTTTTAGGCTATTTAGTCCAGTCAAGCTATACATGGTTCCTTGCAAAAGGTCGATTTTCTATAATTTATGGATATGTTGTAGAGACCAAGGCCACTAGTAGAAAACCAAGTTTGCGGAAACGAAAGCCCTGTGCAAGCAGAGTTATATTAAAAAAGTCGAAATTTTTTCGACTTTTTCGGTTTTTGCTCAATATCTCTATTCCTACGCATCGGAGAGCAAAAGCAATTACAAATATTGTAGAGGGCAAAATTTGCTACAACTTTTGTATATAATTTTTGGAAAATTACAAAACACGCACATATTGCAGAAATATTGATGCAGAATATTATTGAATATTGATGATTAAATACTATTAATTTATTATACAGTAATTAAACATTAAATATTGATAAATTTTCAAAGTAAACACAAGATTCAAAAGTAGGTAAATACAAATACAATCAAATATTAAATGTTATTAAATAATGATGTAATAATGTAACGCCTGTTAAAAAAGTAAATTTTTCACTACAAACTCACTTCACTTAAATCTTGATTCATTGCAGTTTTAAAATTTAGCTAGCTTTGAAGGTCCTGGTGTGTGTGTGTGTGTTGAATTATCCTCTTCCTTACTCATTATGTTGACTGTAATGTGAGTGTGCGGAGGATTGGTGGCAAGCTGCTCAATTGGCTTGACATCCAGAGCCTCATCTTTATGTCGCTGTCTTCCAAAACAGGAGTAGGAGAGTTTTGGCATGACTAGTCAAGACAGGAAGAGCAAAGACTTGAACGTTTTCAGCCTGCTTTTTGACAGGCGCAACCAGTCTGTAGGTTGTCTTTCGAACCTCAACCACTTCTGAACTGTATGGTATGTCCGGAAGGAATGATATCTGGCAGCTTCGTGTGTCGGTGGCAATCATGCAAGACAATTTGCTGGTCTTTGCAGCAGCCTTGACGAAATGCAGGTAACGGACCCGATCCAAATTTTGTGTGTTCTTATCACCCCCATACAATATGACGAGATACTGCTCTCATGCGTTGATTACGTCCTCAGCAGAGAAGTGTTGTTGTAAGAACACTGAAACTAATTCTTTCAGCTGAGGATTTTTCTTGAGTATAGTGCAGCATTTAGTTTTGCCTTGGCCAAAAATGGCGGATGTGATGTCACATCCACTGACGGCATGCAGGGAAAGAACAATACCTGGTGGACAGCTTGATGAATCATATTTGAAGGAGGAACTGCAATACAGTACACCAGCAGACTCGCCTCTTCCACGCTTGTGTAGGTACACATTGTTCACATTAGGGCCAAACCAGTGAGAAGAGCACCAGCAGGTCAGTATCTTCCCCAATGATGATAACTTGTTTATAGGCTGAGGCCTTTGAAAGTGCTGTCTTCACAAAGTCGACGCTTTACGTCAATCCTGTGTTGTTGAAAAGCGTTGCAAAGCAATGTGATAAGACATCGTTTGTTCCCTTCATTAGTAAGAAATTTCTCCTGTGGCACTGGGACGAGTGTTGCTTCGTCTAATAAGATGATGTCTGCACAACACTGCACATTGGAATGACGCATACATTCTGCACTCTTAGTATTTTTTTGGGCTGCATCCACTGGATAACCATCAAAAACAACAGACGCATTACTACCAAAGTGTTTTGTACATACTGGACATACCTTGTGATGATTGAGCCGACAGTCGTTGTGATGCCAGACTACTTTGTGCAGCAGATACCCACCATCCACTACGACAAATGTAGGTGCCAAATGTCACGTTGCTGGAGGCTGGAATAAAAGCTGAGTACATGGAAGATTTTGTTCCCTTTCGCATCCCTTCTGAGAACAAAGACATCGGGAAGGGTTCAAGTTCATATTTTAAGTACTCCAACTCCTCGTCCGACTGTTTCATGATGCATACTCTTTGGAAAAGTGTCAGCAGATCGATTTCTATCCTCTTGTTGGCTACTTTTACAGTGGTTGTGACATGCTAGAGTGACCACTTTGTCCTTAAGTTACAAATCTTACTTTTCCAAAGTTGGTTGGACGATTCTTGAAATCCCTTGTATTCCAATTTGTTGAGCCATGTGGCAGTTTATCTCTTCACATCCGGTTGGTGGAAATTATTTTATCAGTCTCTGGAAAGGGATGATGTGCAAACCAATTTCTCAGTTTTGCCACGTCTGCATCGTCTCTAATAATTCGAGAAGGCCTCATATCCACATGCTGCTCAATTGTAGAAGAGTTGAGCCCACAAAAACTCTCAACTTCATCATAAATGTACTGTAAAAAATTCATTCCCCTAGTCTACCGTGCAAGCACACTATCTCTATCTGTGATCCCACTCCCATGAGTCAGACCACCAAAACTTTTCATGGATTTCATTAGAGTTTGTACGATAGTTATATCGGACCAAATTCCCGACCAGAACTTATCTCAACGGCCAATGGTGAAATATCCTTTTGAAGTAAAGTTGTAGAACTCAGTTGGGTCCATTCGTTCTTCAAGGCTTAACAAATCGTGCAAGTAGAGGTGTGCGCTCTTGCATAAAGAAAGTGACCTGCAGCATGAAAGAAGGGCAGCATTCTGACCAAATTCCAGGTCTATTATGTTTTTTTACAATATCGACTTTTTACTCCTTAGTAAGCTTACCTACACATTTCTCATGTCTTACAACAATTAATACATCGTTCGTTTGTACCGAATAAGGATAGAAAACATTGAATAGTAAATATAATTAATTTATTTAAAGAAGTTTTAAAGCGAAACCGGATGATATGGCTTTTTCCAGATTTTGCAAAAATTATCACACTTTCACTGTTCTGTAGTTCGATATATATATAACTATAACCCGTAGAAAAAAAAACCATAAAAACAAAAGTTGTGGCAAATTTTGTCCTCTACAAATTGTGAATAACTACTTTTGCTCTCCTATGCATAGGAACAGAGATATTGAGCGAAAACCGAAAACAGTCCGAAAATTTCGAAGTTTTTCAATATAACTGCTAGCACAGGGCTTTCGTTTCCGCAAACTTGGTTTTTTACTAGTAGCATTGGTCCCTACAACATGTCCAAAAATTATAGAAACTCGACCTTTTGAAAGGAAACCCATTTTTTTGGTACAAATTGACTGGTCTAATTGATTGATATTTAATCTACTGAACGTGTACATCAAATTTTTGGGTGCTCTCTAGAATGTTTACATTATCCAAATTTTAGAACTGGTGTGCTAGCCATTCCACTTAAATTTTAAAAGCTAGAAGTTTCAAGCAAGAGTTGGCAGATTGAAAGTAATTTGGCTTTTGGGCTATTTTTACTTGTTGGGCGCTTAAGCTCAAACCAACATGCTTTGTTGCATTATTTATATCAGCCGAACAAATTCCTCAGTTAACTACTCAAAATATATTTTAATTTTTTGCATAAAATAAATATCATTCATGGCTATATTTTTGTTACGATTGTTAATACACTAATTGGAGACACTCCTGCAGTTTATGAGTTTGGGACTTTTCCCATGAAATTAAACATAGAAGGCGCTAGTGTTTTGTGATAGTACGTACCCGTACCTCCTGTTTTCTCTGGCAGTGACTTTCCTTGTCTTGTTTTTCGAGCACGTCACTAAAAGAATTGGTCATAAATTTATTATTTGTTTACTTTTTCGTTTAATTACAATTTTTACGAATAGACATGCAACAAATGTTCCTGATTAGATGTTGGGGAAAATGAACACTAAACATCTTCAAAAAGGCGATAAATCAAATTATAAACCAAAAGTATATATTTTCTTTATCTTCCGATGGTTTACTTATGTTTACTATAAAAAATTCTCAAAAATTACTTTTTCCTGAGAAAATACTCTTTAACATCTTTTGGGCTCATTTGGGGGTCTTCTAAAAGATAAATCGGGCACTTTCTCAATATTTTACTCTGTAAACCTTATTCAAATCCCAATTGAGTGGGATGAAATCTACCCTGATGCTTGCTCGTTTGAAGAATGGAAACTTTTTCGGCTTAAAATTCAATTCTTTTTTAATTGACTGAGAATCATTGAAGAATAAGTTGATACCATAATTTTCAGGAACATTAAGAAAATAAACATAGGAAACAAAAACGTACACTGGAATAATTTTAAAGGTCTAGGTAAAATTTATCAATTAGAAAAAAAACGTGTTTTAGTTCCCTCCTAATGAATTTTGATTACAAATATTTTACTGACTTCAGGAAAATAGTCATAAAGAAATAAATTATTATGCTTAATGTTATCAATATAAACATAGCAATTTGAGAAAAAGGTCTTTCAATAGCTCATATTAATAAACATCTGTAATTTATAAGCCTTCAAAAACAATTAAAAATGAAACTGATTTAAGCAAAAATTTTTAAATGAATGAAATCTTAAAAACTATCATTTTATCTCTTTAGCACTTTTAACACGAAGGGAAAATGGTCCCAAGAAATCTTTATCAAATTATAATCTGGTCTAGTGGTTTGCCAAGATAAGTTATTTCATTTCTCAGTTGGACAGCTGCTGAAAAATCCTTAGAAGTTCTTAATATTTTCCCTAATGGGTATGTAAATTTCGGGGCTGTTGCAGCTATTTAATAAAGTTTTGTTGGTACGGAGTTTTTATTATCTTCATTTTATCGATCGTGGGAAACGAACACAAGCTCTCAAGAATTTTCAATGCACGTTTTGAGTATTTTGGTAATTTTTCTTTTTAAGATTTTTCTGGTTTTAAGAGTTTTTAAATCAAGACACACTCTATTTCTTTTATTTTTAGCATTTTAGAATTGAATCAGAATGCTGAAGTTTATTTTTAACATATGTTTTTTCTCTGTGGTAAAAGCAATTCAATGCATCTTTATATTTTGATGTACTTTTGGAAAGAGAACTGCCTAAAATTCTTTGAGTGTTACTGTTTAATTACTTTTTTACATTTTTCTTAATAGTCCTACAAACGCATTGCATTTAATCAGGCCCTTCACATTGTTAGAGAAGGCTAAAAAATCATTTTCCTGTCATTTAGAAAATTGCACTGACTCAGATATATTGCTTTGTAATAAATTATAATTATAAAACAACTATTTTTGGAAGACAAGTATTTGAACTCATTTCCATAATTCATTTTCACCATATGATGAGATGATTAGTCTATCATAACAATTCTGCATACTTTTCTGTGCAATGAAGTTATTATTTGGTAAATTAAGCCATTTCGACAAAAGCCGAAATAACTCCTTTCCACTTATTTAAGTCTTACTAACGTCAATTCGTTTTTACTTTTGACAGATTTCAATACTCAAGATTACAAACAAACAATTACAAACATTACAAACATTTACAAACAAACGTTTTTATTAATATACTAGGTTAAAGACATAGCAGCAAAAAATTATTAAAAAATTCCGGAACATTTAAAGCAGACCTCGTCTGTTACCGGCCAGCTCTCGTAGTCTTTTCAACGAGAACAACATTCGCAATAAATATTTAAATAACTAAAGTACCACATTTCAAACCTTTCTTAAAATTAAATCACATAAATTTAAGAAAAAATTAGCTCGGTATATAAATTGAAAGGAAACAAACAAGATAATGGTGTGTAAACCAGAAATTTTATTGTAACTGCGCTGATATAAAATCAAATACAAATATATTGAAAGTTTAGTTGTATGGCGCCGTGATAAATGATTCAAAGGTGTTTATTTCTTGGATTTAGAAGAACGGTAGCCAAAAGAAAAAAGGGACCCATAAGACTTTTTCAAGAACTTTCCTCAGCTAAAGCTCCTTCCAAAAGCCTTATGGGTTAAAACTATGGGTTTATCGGTGAAGTCGCAATTAATTATCATAATCAGGTGTTATAATCGTTTGTTATTAGTTCCACTCGCCCGTGCTCTTCAAATGTGTAGTGCATCTACAAAGAGCCCAAGACTCCGATCTTTTTATATAGTCAATACCTTCCGAGGTATTGGTAATAGTGGAGGGTTCCAACACCTCGTCTACATTGTAGTGGGGTTCGATATATGATCTCAGAATGTTATCATCAAGCCATCCGTTGATAAAATTGATGATTGCTCAAGAATCAATGGAATAACTTGATTGCCTAAAGTCTTCTCCATCGTGTCGGGGCAAACGAAGCTAAGACTCAGAGGCCTCGACCACATTTACAAATGGCTCGAAGCTTGAATCATCATCGATAAAATCTTTCAGCAGGCCTGCCTTTCTGGGTCTCCTGGTTTCCCGGATAAAACGAGAAAGACAAATCATTGAGTGAAAGAAAACGTTTTTTTACCAGCATAAGTTGCATTCTATATAGTTCTTGACCTTAAATTTCCGAAGAGTTAACTATTAGTTACATTTAAATGTCATTATAGATCAAAATAACAGGAATTAGTTTTTAAATCTTAATAGGCATTCACAGTATCGTGTAAGGACAATTACAACGTAACGAAACTAAGTGTAAAGTAATTCAAAATAAAAATAAATCAAATTCTAGCTCCAGATTCACTTCTATAATAAAAATACCTAAATTTTGAAGCGTTTAATATTTGATAGGGTAAACATAAGCTATAATTCTAAATGTTTCAATTATATTGATCACATCTGTCGCTTTATTTGAATTTCTGTAATTAAATCATGACACATTAAAAATTTAGAAAACGTTAAAATGTATTATAATTTTCTCTAATATTTTTTTATTCGGTATGAGCATACAACGTAGATAAACAGACGTATTTCATTAACCAGTCTACTGTATGAAGCGTACTTTAAATGGAAAAATCTAGTATTATAAGAACTATGATACTCTCACATAGTTTAACTCGAAGCCACTTTCCCCTCGTGACGATCTTAGTCTTTAAGGGCTTCAAGAATTTCTTTCTTTCACATTTTCAATCAAGAAACCTTTTTGTGTTGCGTGTGTGTGGTCGTTCTTTTTTTAAATGTCAAAACTTGTAAAATGCAAAATAGCTCAAAAATCACAGTAAGAAATTCAACAAATCTAATATCTGAATACAGTTAGTCTTCCACAGAATAAAAGTTTTGGTTTCATAGAAATTTATTTTGTGTTGCAATAAACAATGCTATCCAACAATGTTAACAATGTCTCGCACTCAGTTTTCCAATCAATATTTATTATATGTGGTACCCTTGCACCATGGATTCAATGTTTTCGAATTACATTATCATTGTGAGAGGATGGCAAATTAAACTTACGGCATTCGTGGTTAATTTATTTTAAAGCACACATCTTTTCTTGAAAAGTCTATTCGGCCACGCGTGGAATAATGGAACATGTTTAAAACGTATGTCATCAGTGTAGACAAAGAAAACTCAATAGATTGCACTTTTTACAAAATCACTGCCTTCAATGAATGTTTCATAGGTACCTAAGTTGTATACGAACAGTTTCAACTTCAAGTAAGCAATCTTGACCTTCTGCCACTTAAGACAAAATATTTCTATTTTCAACAGTACTAGTTTACATACTTTCTTACTATGATATTATTCCAAGATCAGCAAAGTCTTATTTAAAATTCACTTTCCTCCAACAGAAAAATTTAGTCCCTAAGTTAATCGAATCCTTAAGATACTTTTTCAATTGAGAGACTCAGTTTCTATATGGAAACCACGTACTTATTTAGAACGATAAATGTAGTTACTTGACTATGGGGTACAGCTTTCAATAATACCCATGAAACATGAAAAACAAATGTAAATTAAATTGATTCTAATCATCTTGTAATGAAAATATGTCAAAATTTAGAAACATCTTGGAACTACAACATATGGCTACCCGTTTTGATTTAAAGTAACATATCTTATTTTAGAATAACTTTATTTTAACTTTACCAGTCATTTTAAAATAAGAAATTATACAACTTACTTTAAAAGGTTCCATTTATTTTTAGGAAACAAAATTCTATAAACTATAAGCATATTTAACCAAAGAGTTAAGGAAAGTTCGTCGAAATATACATATACCACCAAGAAATTACCCATGCCTAGTGGTATTCGGCAGAAAATAAAAATAATTCATTACAATTTAACTCCTAAATAATATATCTGTAATATGGAAAGTAATGGAACACATAAATACAAACAGAAACGAAATAAATTCTGGTCATTGAAAAATGTCGAATTCTAAAAAACGAAAGATCTGAGCAAGCGTGTCGAATTTCGACGTCATGATGATATTCTGAAATAGAGAATTTCGAAAAAGACGCTTGAAAAATATTGATAGACAATAATGAATTATTTACAAAAGAACACAAATTTACAAAACTTAGAAATGCTCAAATATGACCGCAACATTTCTATCTTAACTCAAATACACAAACACGGAATTCTAAATCTAATTTATAAAATAAAACAATAATTTTGGCGTTGCCAGATACCGAATTGCAAATTACGCTTTTATCATCAATGAGTTTTTGTTTTGACATTTCGTGTCAAAACATTACAAAATGCAAGTTGTGTAAAATTAAGTATTTTAAACATCCATTTTTTTCATCATTCAAATAATCCTAAATTATTTATATTATGGAAAGAAATAAAAAATCAGTTCAAACATAATTAGAATTTTAAATTCTTTAAATATGACGTTTGGGAAAAAATGTTTCTCGAGCGATACTGGTAAAACAATTTTATTAGAAAATTTTATTTTCGATCAATACTGGTTATACAAACTGAGTTTCGTACCGCAATCGTTTTATGCCCAATGTTTTTCCTATATCAATTTCGAATTGATTTAGCCCTCTGCACACCTAGGTTAAAGAGAACGTGGTTAATATGTAGCCTGCGTTACCAGCAAGGTTCCAAAGTATAAGTGTATTAAATTCGGTGTGGATTGGTCAAACGGTGTAGATTTGTAGAGAACTTGCAGACAGACGCCAACTCTGCTTTATATGTATATGTTACCGGCAAAGTTTGAAACGCCGGCATTGTATAGAGTACCTAGGCATTTTATAGAATGCCCGGCGTTTTTAGGCAAAGTATGAAATATGAGAATTATTATATAATTTCCCTAGGCATTGTGTATAATACCTAGGCATTCTATAGAATGGCAAATGCTATTTAGGCAAAGTATGAAAAAAAGGTCACGATAACGCTATTATTTAAAAACCGTTCGTTCCTCAAAAATACAAATGTTATTTTGAAAAAATAATGAAAGAATGCCATTAAAAAACTTTTATTCAAAATACGTAAAAAAATTAAAGTTGTACAAAACAAAATTTATGCCTTTCTTATTAAAGAAAACAAAATAAAATATGAACCTACTTGTTGCACCAAGAAAGGAAATAATTTATATTTTGAATTGCACTTTTATTCTTATAAAAAGTATTATTTCTTATAAAAAGTAAAATAGGGTCATTAAATGAACTTTACTAAAAACACACACATTAAAAAGAAAATATAAAAATGTAATTTTTTCATAAAAAAATAAATAATAAAATTTAACTCACTTGTTGCAACATGGTAGGCTTGAATGACATTTTGAATTACGCTTCACTTTTTTCACGCAGCCATTTCATATTTTGGCACTTTGTTTTACACATACACTTAATCAATCCTTGGCCGCTTCCACTGGACTGAGCAATTGCAACTGACCGGAGAGGAATTTCGTGGTCAGGAATATCTTCAATTCTAATTAAGTTCTTAGGGCATAAAGTGAATTGTGATCTCGCATATAGTTGTTTCAAAATTCCCTCAGGAGTTCCAAGTCAGTAGAAACCGTCCTCTGTCACACTCATCAAACGAATCGGAGATGTATATCATACATTGCCGGTCGGTTTGTCATTTGGCATTCTATAGAATGTCTAGGAAATATATATATATATATATATATATATATATATATATATATATATATGATTCTTGATTTTAAAATTTTTGGATTTCTATTTGTTTTGGTTTGTAATTTTGAATTATACATATATCATTCTTATATCTTCAGTAAAAATGCGCAATCAATAAGCGGGGTGATGCATAATTATTGTGTGTGGATATTACGGTAATTAACCTTTAACTGTTTGTCGAAAAAACATTGATACCTATAATTAAGTAAAGGGTTCATGCTTTCTAAATTGAATATTAGCTGAAAGTCATGCATTTAAAGTTTTATCATTTATCGCCAAATTGTTAAGAACCATGTCAAATACTACCATAATTTTTGTGAGTGTACGCTTAATCGCTCCGCCTTCTCTTTACTAATATTACTAATGAAAATAACACAAGAAATAAACTACAAAAGAGAAAATGCGGATTAAATAAGTAATCAGGATTTTACTTTAAAAATAAAAAAATTGAGTTCTTCGATCTTTTAAAGTACCCCTAATGGACCAAACGTGAAATCTAGAATACGCTTTATATGGTACATTTTCTACTTTATTTGGGGAAATTGCCTCTTTTGACCATGATCTGCAGCAAGAATTGGTAACGCTTATTTTATAGTGGGAAATATCTGCACCAGTTTAAAAGCATTAAGCTCATGCCTTTCTTCAAAGGCAGATCAATTTTAAGTTAGGAGAATATGAGCGAATTTATGGAACATTTATTCAATAAAAATTGTGTAAGAGAACTGTCTAAGAACTGAATTTTTTTTTTTATAAATTAAATATCATCTCAGACTTAATTTTATGTTTGAAATACATTTTTCTCTAATTTGCAATTTGCACCCAATACTTCAGCGTCTTTATAAATAAATCATCAATATATATATATGTTTTGTATATTTTGTAAGCTTGATTGTTTTTTTATTATATATATATATATATATATATATATATATAATAATATATATATATATATAAATAATATAAATATAAATATATATATATATAATAAAATATATATATATATATAAATAATATAAATATAAATATATATATATAAAATAAAAAAACAATGAAGCTTACAAAATATACAAAACATTAAAACGGGAAATGCAGACCAGCAAAATGCCAAAAGATCAAAAAGCAGACGAGTAAAAAGCCAAAAAATTGGGGGTAAAAAATAGTTAAGCAGAAGGCAGAAGGCCTCCCTGATGACGCTCTGATCCACCAACACTTCATCATTTTTTTCGAAATTTTCTTAATTTCTTAATTTTAAAATTTTTGGATTTCTCTTTGTTTTAGTTTGTAATTTTGAATTATATATATATATATATATCAAAAATATTTCTCTATTCTCTATTAAACTATTTAAATTCATTGTAATAAGTTGTCTAAAATGAAAATATATAAAATTTATACACAAATAAGTATATTTCTCGTTCTCATTAATTTGCCGTTTCGTGTCATTAATTTGAAAAATATATACCCATTTATTTACGTCAGACGACTCAAAGTACTCTTTATTCAGAAATAACGGGTTATTTTTAGATGCATCGTCATTTGCTGGATAAACACACCATGTCTACTACATTGACAGCATTTGAGAGAAACAAACAGCTCAACTCCATTTGATTTTGGTCTCACCTAATAATCCCGGGTAGCATAGTAAATGTATTCCAAAATATTTTTATTCGGCTTAAATCCGCTCTAATAAATTATCCGTCACTTTATATAACTATGTAGATATTTGAAATCTAGTATCTCAACAACAAAATTATCTCTTTTAAAAATGCCATGCTACTACTAGCATCAATCTTTTAATGGAATAGACGGAGCACTCAGTTTTATGTTACTTCTTCCGATTGCTAAGGTTTGAAGATCTGTCACGTGGTTGTGGAAAAGCATGAATCCTAAATCATTGATTGGTTAAAGTGATTATCCACCATGATAAATAAATCTAGTCTGTATTTCTATAGCCAATCGGCCAAGTCGATTTGTAAGCCCAAGTAATTTACCCTTCTGACATCTTACCACAGCGAGTCTACCCACATGCATTGTCTATTCATTAGAAGGTCGATGACTGCTAGTGAAGGATGTGTTATGTTCTGAGTTGAAGTAGTTTCTATTGCATTAACTGCTGCAAATGGGTAAAAATATTTAAACTATTTTATTTTATGTGTAGTCTCAGACAACCTTAACCGTTTATTCAAAAATTATTCACACTATTTTTCACTTACATCATCCTTTACTTGATGTCTCACCCATCCTTCCTTCATCGACAGGGCCGCGGTGGCCCGGTTGGAAGAGTAACGGACTTGCAACCGAAGGGTTGCGAGTTCGAATCCAGCCAAACACCGTCGTGTACAAAGGGGGCTGGTGCACGTTAAATCTGTCGTGGCCTCAAATGTCCTCACGTTGGCGTGGTGTGGAAGTTTGGAGAGTGGGGTGCCAGCTCAGGCGTTGCCTCGTCATCTGACCGTGGTTCAAAATTACGTGGTGTTGTCCTCGGATCTTTCCCTTTGGGATTGATCCCGGACCGTCACCAATAGCCCGTTGTGTTGCTCCAGTGTGACGTTAATTGAAATACCCCCCCCACCTTCATCGACAGTATACAACGCACAAATAAGATCATTTCATGCAAGTATATTTTCTCGTTCTCATTAAATTGGAAAATTTACAGCAATCTCAATCAAAGAAACGTAGTCTCAAATGACTTAAAGTGCTGTCTATTCAGAAATAACTCGGGCTATTTTTCACTTGCATAATCCTTTGCTTGATATTTCAACCATCTCTCCTTTATCGACATTATATAATATACAAATAAAACCACATCATGCAAGTATATTTTCTCGTTTTCATTAAGTTAAAAAACAAATACTGATGTATTTACAGTAATCTCAGTCGAAGAAGCAGTCTCCAACGACTTCAAGTGCCGTCTATTCAGAAATAATTTGGGCTATTCTCCATATGCATCACCCTTTACTTGATAACCGTTCTATCTCTCCTACATCGACAGCATTTGTAAGAAACAAACATACTCGACTCCATTTGATTCCATTAAGGATAAAATATGCTGTCACGGCTTCCGTATTATATTTGAATTCAAAGAGAGCTTTACAAGTTTTGAAAAGGAGTATTCTGGGGGATTAGGAGCTATTGTTTGGCATGTGTCTGTCACCATGACGACGGGAACGAAGCTGCGAGCTTTTTTCGGAACTGCATTAAAATCGGAATTCAATGGATAAGCGAGATAAAAAGGAAGTAAGCCGGTGACAGATGATATTTATGTTTCTGTGTTTACATTTCGGAGAGATGTGTGACTGATTATTTTTAAGGAAAACCTTTTTGGAATAAATAAATTTAATTGGATAAAAAGCGAAGAGAAACAGTGATTTATCTCCGTGCCTTTCCGTTAATTTTTATCACAGTGCAAAACATTTCTGCTTCAGTAGATTTGAAAATCGACTTTTAAATTTTTATTTCTCATTCTATACACAGAGAGCTATACTAGTCAGTTGCTTTTCCTCAAAGAATGCGTTTACGATATAGTACAACCTACTTTTGCTGTGTCGTAAAACAGAACCGATGAAATTATGCACGTGTAATACATGCTTTTAAACATGCTACCCCATTTACTATGCAATTAGTGTACTGAAACCTGAAACTAATTTTTACAAGGGAAAAGAGTCATATTGAATGCATTAAAATTTGTATTCACTATTTATAATTTAATCCTCTACTTTATCTATCCATAACTAAAATTATATACCACCTTCATGGTATCGTGATAGTAGCGTTTATCTGCCACACAGTAGGTCCCGGGTTCTAATCGCGGTTTGAAAGCATTGGTAGGTAGGTATTTCAATTAACGTCACATTGGTGCAACACAACGGGCTATTGGTGACGGTCCGGGGTCAACCCCGAAGGGAAAGATCCGAGGACAACACCACGTAATTTTGAATCACGGTTAGATGACGAGGTCACACCTGAGCTGGCACCCTACTCTCCTAATTTCCACACCCCGCCAACGTGAGGATATTTGAGGCCACGACAGATTTAACGTGCACCAGTCCCCTTTGAACACGACGGTCTTTTGTTGGATTTGAACTCGCAACCCTCAGGTTGCTAATCCGCTGCTCTTCCAACAAACCGGGTCCCTGAAAGCATTGGTGATTGTCACTGTTAGGAGCAACGTCAGTTTAATCTCTGGTGCTCATCAGAAGTATCCTTCGGTTTTCCCCAAGGAGGTTTTGCCCAAAACCGAAGAGGCAGTGGTCTGGCATGAAAAAGAAACTAAAACTCTATTGTGCCATTTTTCCAGCGATGCAGCAAGGGTATCTAAAAATACTAAATCAAAAATGCATAAATTATTTTTTATTTTTGTTACAATGTGGGCGTAAATATAGAGGGGTAGTTAACGAGACGCTTAAAAATTCAAAACTTGACTAAGATCAGGTGGTTGTAGGTTGATGGATAAATATATGGGGGCAGAGGCATCAAAATCATCTCAAAAGTCTTGGATCATCGTCATCATCTCAAAATGTTTGGATCGGGTTAGGGTGAGCTGGACACTACTTGTTGAACACATTCACTTTGAAGATAAATTTCCATCATGTTTATTTAATTTGGAAGACAACTGTCATTTGGTGAAAAAAAGGCATTGGATACTATAATAAAACATCGATTATTATATCACGGTACCTTTACGCAGTCACATACTGTGGAAATTGTTTGTTGGAATGCTGTGACGTCAGGTATGAAGTTTCGCCCCCGACTACAAAGGTAACCCATCTCACCTCACTTGTTCACCCCTCATGCTGGCACTTCGAGTTTAGATTTCGATTGGGCTTGACGCATATTTTGAGCTGCCGTTTCTAATGGCATTAATTTTACTAGTATATTCCCCTATAATGTATATAGCTAATCATCAGTTAAAAACTTTAACTAAATTAGGTGGATTTGAGTACTTTTGTATATTTATTGATTATTAGAAACCATCTGATTTAAAACCACTGAGCGATTTAGAAAATGAGGGATTTTGCCTCAGGTACCGAAAGGAAACGCATGGAAATTCGTGCTGGCTCTCGAAGAAACGCGGTTCAAAATTACGAGATGTTTTGTCTTCGAAACCTTTCCAGTCGGAATTGATTCCAGATAGTGATTGCACGGTTTCAGTAAAATGCAAAACCGGTTTTTCGGTTTTGATTTTTTCCAAAACTCGAAAAACGGTTTTGTAAAAAATACGAAAAACGCTATATTTGTGTAACAAACATTAAATAAATAATTCTTTAGTATGTAAGTTATATATATATACATAAAAATATTATTATCTAACATTAAGAGCTATAAAATCACCTGCCAGTACAGTTGGCATTTTTTTGGCATCTACCAAATTCCAATTTCACATATTTTTGCAGTATGTCATCGTTTTTTGTTGGGATTTGGGGAACAATCGTACCAATTTTTGCAATACGTGGTAAGATGGTTTCATGTTTGACATCTGAAGCCGAATTTCCATCTACATCATCTGAGTAAGCAATACTGAACCCACTTTCAAATGAATTTTCATCTTCCAATTCCGAATCATCATCATTGTTAATACCCAATTCATTATTCTCTCCTTCAGATTCTGAGACAGAGTCACATTCCGCTCATTATCCGATTGTGAGTTATTTTTTCAACTTCGACAGGTAGTTTTTTGTATAGTACTTTGATTGCACCAAGCTGAATGGCATGCGCTAGACAGAGCTGTTGCTCAGCTTTAATCAATTTGCCTATTTTTTCAAGACCGACGCTCCGTATGTAGTGATACATTCTATATCTTTATCAAGGCACAGACCAAAAACTTCCAATTTTCTAATTACTTCGACACATGTCTCAGCTGGTAAACTTCCGTGTACAGACCTAGACTCCAAAATTGTTTTTGACAATATGCCATTCATATTCAAAAATCGTCGATTCCTTAATGATGTCCATTCGTCAAGAGTTAGACTAGCTCTATATCCTTTTAACTTTAGCCCATTAAATTCACTGACAACAGCTGCCTGCACTTTGTGTAAATAGGCGACCATTTCTGAATGATATTTGAGGATTTGGGAATATTTTAAAATCCCCTTGCAATGAGAGATTTACGAAGATCAGTTGAAGTGCAAAATACGGAAAAAGGAAGTCCATCCAACGCGGTCATTCTTCATAAAACTGCTGGCAATCAACTAGATTATTAAATATTTTGCTATTTTCGTCGAAGATGATATTGCTGGACTTTCTTCCGAAATAGGTACTTTTCTTTTCAAAATGAAAATATTATGCATCTTTTTTAGGTGTGTATGTAATGCACCTGTTGAGCCGCCAACACAATTTATTTCTTTAGAACACTTTTTTGCATTTGGCTAGTTGACCATTTCTTTCACAAAGATAATGACACCAAATGGAATAATCACCGCTGCTGCGTTTAAACTCCTCGAAAATATAACTGGTCATGCTCTATTATAGGTAGAAATAAAAAAATTTATTATTTTATTTTTATTTCTAGCCGGTGTACGATTGCGAACCCAAGTTTGTGAAGTACACCTATTTCTGAATAAATATGTTCATTATAAACTACAAAAGGTTGAGAAAACGAAACTAATAATTCTTCAAAGAATAACCTAATGAACAGCAGTAATTGACAATGACATTGTGACATTACACGCAGGGAGCCGGCCGAGGCGTAGAAAGTCTTCTACGTTGGTCCCTGTGGAGTAGGAAGTGTTTTGATAGTATGATTGTCTATTGTTTTCTGCAGTGGTAGCCGAGTTGAGCTGCTTCCTAAATGACATTTGATATAAATTTCTGCTCTATTTATATTTTTACATTTTAATGGTACCAATGAGGATCCACTGCCTGGCCTCATTGGTACTGATGCTGAGAATCCGTCTACATGTTATTATGATTGGTCAGCGGAGAAGTAGGTCATGTTGTGTCACATGAAAGTGATGTGTGACTCATGTGGTATTAATACCACAGACATGCAATAATGTTGAATTTTTATTCTGATAGAGTAGTAAACACTAAACATTTAGTTGTTTGCATCAGTGTGCGTAGTATAGTATAACTTGTTGTGGTGAGTTTCTCTTATGGGTTGCCAATGCGTAAAACCGAAAACCCGGTTTTCTTCTTTCATAAAACCGGTTTTTCGGTTTCGAAATTTGGGTCGGTTAACCGGTTAACCGGTTTCCCCGAAACCGGTTTCGCAATCACTAATCCCAGACCTTCGAAAACTTCCCATTGTGTTGTTTCAGTGTGACGTAAATTCAACTACAAACTATCCCGATCGAAACGTAACCACAACCAATCCAAACCAACGATGCTAAAATTCTACGACACTATCACAACCTTACACATTTACTTTACTTCAGGGAAAAAAACGCACATCCTTTTTACAGATTTATTGGCATAATGTTCTCCCATGTATATATCAGAGGGATTTTCAGTGTAAGTAAACAAACTAGACGAAAGTGACCATTTTACGTCCGCTACTCAAATGCTATCATGATACTTATCGGGGTTACTTTAAAACGTGTTTATTACCGTTTTGGAGACCGCTGACGTTTAATCTAATTGATGTTGACCAATCAATTATTATATCGTCGGGTTAGAGCAAAAATTCATTAATTGACAAAAGAACAAATTTTGCAACACAGCCTTTAAAAGACTTACTTATTAGTGTTTTAGTGTTTATTGACCTTATTTATTGACCTTATTAGTGTTTTGGTCAAGAATGAAAATTATAATAATTTTGATAGTGTTATATTACAGTATGCTAAATTACACATTTACAATGTATTTCTCATTATCATGAAAATATGCATTTAGTGTCAAAAAACGCATTTACGAAAAATGTCAATTAAAGTGTTTTTGCTCTAAGCCGACGATATATAAGTTCTAATTGATTCTTTGGAATTTTTGATGGGGAAGTACAGTAATCATATTTGAAAAACAAGCCAAGTGACTTCGAGTTCAGAAAGACATCGCCTCAGAATCACTACTACCACCTACATTTAGCTTGGCAGAAAATGCCTCTCATAAAGTTTACTCCTCTTTATCAAAGAAATTATTTCCCAAAATACGTTGAGCCCCTGACTCCAAAACCCGTCCTCAGTTTTCAATTTGTTCCCTTATTTCCCGAACTTATTTCGATTTTATGAATTATTTGCAATACGTAAGTTCATGAACAGAAAACGTAGAGGAAAATGTGTTTCAAGTTGCAGTAATGTTTTCCAAAATTTTATTAGAAAGTGTGCCTTGACTGTTTTGGGGAAATTCATTCTTAAAATCAATCCATCCCAAAACACTGCGATTGACTCAATCATGATGCTTACCTATGCTATAATCCAGCTCTGGGGGCATTTGAGTCATGTGGTTTTGAACTAGTTTATTCGTTCAGTTAGGGTGTAGTTCCAAGTTAATAGTTCAGTGCCGAATTCTATAACAGTGTTGACAAGATGGCGAAATAAATAATCATCCACGGAGATCTCACATGATTTTGTGTATGGCAGCCTTTTTTATCTTGGGGAGTATGCTAACTTTCTAGAAATGGACTCTCCCAAGGCTATCTGTCTTTTCACCAGAGCTCTACTATACTGGACCTGTACTGGTCATATAAGATAATATAAAAATTATACATCAAGAATATAAAAAATAAATTATCAATACATGTTCTTTTGTGCTAAATAAGGAATAATAAAGGAAGCGAACTTGAATATGGATAAGTGTTCAAGGTTAACACCTTTTGAATCTAATTCTTTTATATAAATCACATCTTGTGTATGGAAAAGTACAGAAAAAGAATGAAAACAACCATAAGACTCAAATTGTCATGATACAAAGCTGTATGACAGAAACGTTAAAGATACACGACAAAGTACTATTAATTAGAGTGTTGTTAAACATAAAGTAGAGATTAGCATTTCAAATTTTGAATTAAAACTGGATTAAATAACACAACTTATTGTAGAAAGCATTATTATGTGGATAGATAACACATCAGAAAACAAATAAAACACGAGAACCTTCGTAAGGTGAGTAAATAACGTTCAGTTCTCAGGATAAATCAATGTTATTGATCGAGATGCATTATGAGAAATTTTGTCTTTGCTTTACCATTTCCGTTTGCTGCTCATGCACTCTATAGATGGGATTGCTGCTATATTCTACTTTTTTAGACACATAAGGTGCATTTCTCAATAAGTATGGTGAGTTTAATAAATCTTCATGAGTGTCAATACACTTGTTATGTGTCCAACGAATGTTCTTAAACCGTCAACTTCAGTTTACAGAAAAAGATTGAGTACTTTTCCGTCCCAAAATATAATATAGAAGAAAACCAGGAGATAATATTGATACAATTTATATTTTTATGTTTGGTCTCTACATCCTGCTTGATATGCAGAAGAAAATTCGTAGTTCAGGAGTCTTAGAATCAGTAATTAGCTGCTTTGCAATGAAATCACTATTTCTAGAAGAGTTGATCAACTTTCACGACAAAAGAGTTTCACATCATAGAACAGAAATAATTCCTAACGAAAAAATATTTTATTGCTCTCACTGCCCCAAATAAGTGTAGTATTTAATGTTTGAATTTTGTTCTGAAATATTTGTGACATTTGTAAAAAATATGGAAAAGAAAAATATTTAATCTTATATTAAAATATTTATTTTTCAAACATGGTTAAACTTTACAGTTTCAAACAGTATTTGGCTTTTAATGTAGCTTTAGAATTGAAATTAATATTACTAGAAAGGCGATTTTTCACATATCAATTTTTCTTTCTTAATAGGTACAAATTTGTAGGCATTACTTCCAGATGACATTACACTTTCCTTACAAGTTTACAATGTAAAGAAAATGTTTTCCAACTTTGTTACTAGTACAAGTTTTATTTTTTTATTAGGTGCATTTTTTAAGTTCCTATTTTTTATTTCTTTTCTACCAGTGTTTGTGAACAATAACAAAGACGATCGAGTGACATTCTAAAGTTGCCATATTCCGTTGACAAATGTTGTTATTTTGATACAGTTCACTTCAAAATTGAAGAAAACTATTAATATTGGAAACAAAAATGTGCAAATGTTACACCTATTTTGACAGACTGACAGAATTAACAGAGGGCCTCTCAGAATAAGTACATACTATCCCTAAACACAGAGGGTAATGAAAGACAAAAAATTGTTCAAGAATACAGGGTTTTTTACAAAAATCTTATTTAGAACAACTTGTAATAATTTTAGATTCCAACTCGTTCATAATTTAATTTCAGTTTATCCTCGTAAATAAGAAAGCATAAAAAATTACCTCCTACTCTATGCTGTAGAAAACAGTATATGCATCTCCATCTTATGATAAAGTAAGCTTAAACGCGATCCCCATGAGATATTTTCAATCAAGAATCTAAGAAAAGAAGATTGTATCATAACATAATATTTAAAACATAACAAAATAACTTAATATCTATAACATAATATTCAAAAGCACGCTGTTGAATTCCAATCATGCACTAAAGCAACACAATTTTGAGATTCTTGTTATTAGAATTGGTAAAATAGAGTAAATGCAATCGATTAGATTTCAGAATTTTATTCTAATAGATTGCGTGCTTGTATGAGGTTATGGGAATCTACATGAGTATAACTGTCGCGTTAGAAATCCATAGCAAACTGTTAAACTCTAAATATTGCTGTTCCGAAAGAACAATTATGAAAGTGCAAAATATGAGTATTTTGAATTAAATGCTTCAATTGTGTCCTTTGACATGATTCATCCTTTCAATGCGACAGTGACAGAACTGTAGTAACGCTCAGTTTCGTTAGAGAGCATTGAGACATTATTCAAATTTCAACTGTTTCCCACGATCCTTTGAAGAACGACTTAAGTGTTAGTTGTGACTGATTTCAATGCGGGCGGTTAGCTTTACAACGACGCACGTGCTGTTTAGAACGATTCTAAAGAAGTAGTGTATTGAATTTGACAACGATATATGTGTATATTTAGTCATTGTTAATCTGATCTCTCTGTCCATTTCATGATATAAATAAATGAATGAATAAAAATATCTACAAATATGTTTTAACAAAATATTATAAGTAAATCAAAAATATTTTGTATAAGTGGCTCTGTGCTTAATATTTCATTTCAATTTTAGAACGACGCAACTATAAAATTAGGGGGCATAAATTGAGTGGTTTTTTTTTTCAAATTTCTGCTATTTCTCACCAAACTTTAAAAGAACTACACAAATGCTGTGTCTCAAATTTTGATGTGAGACCTTAGCTCATTGTTACAACGACGCAAGAATTATTTATAATGATTGTATGAGAAGTTGTGTGTTGAGAATTTGACTAGAACAACGACGTAAGTGTATATTGTGTTATTGTTAATCGAAACCCACTGTCCGTTTCATCATGAAAAACGCTGAATAAAAATGTCAAAAATATTGTATTAGCTAATAGAAATAAATTTATTTAAAAAATTGTATAGTAACTTTGTGTTGATTATTTCATTCAGAATTTTTGGGCCCGGTAGCCCAGTTGGTAGAGTCACGGATTAGCAACCGTAAGGTTGCGATTTTGAAGCTTGATCCAACTAAAGACTGTAGTGTACGTGGGGACTGGTGCACGTTAAATCTATCGTGGCCTCAACTGTCATCACATTGACGTGGTGTGGAAGTTTCGAGGGGGGTTCCAGCTCAAGTGTTGACCTCCTCATCTGACCGTGGATAAAAATTACGAGGTGTTATACTCGGATTTTTCGGGAAGGGGGTCCCAAACGGGATCTATCCCGAAGTGATGTAAGTCCGCAAGCACCACACGTAATGAAGTTCACCAATGTGCAGAAATGAAAGACATTAAGTTTGGGAACAACATTTTTACTAGACCTAACTTCACAGTTAGACAGAAGTTGGAAAAGGCTGAAAGTAGAGATCACTAACATCAGCGCCAACAGTGCAGAACAGTGTCCCTCGAGTAAAATTCAGGTAACGTTTACGGAATCATATCCGTATGTGAATGCAGTTGAATTTTATTTTCCCTGCCTACTATTAATGTCAGTTTCCATTACTCCCTGGATGTATTTCTTTCTTCTGTGTCAGTAACACTTTTCTTGAGAGTGTATGTCCATTTACTTGACGTTATTTGTCTTTGCTTGGCCAAATATGACCCTTGCGCCATAAAAACATAGGCTATCAATCTGCCATTAAATTGTATACAGAAAGCTATGAAACATTCTGCAATGTTTAACTATTTAATACTACCAATTAAAATATTTTTTTTTGCGTTTATTAAATTACCCCAAAATAAATTTTAATTTCGTATGGTTTCACGTTGGTGAACAAAAGTATGTAACACAAATTGCAAATTAAGGCCGTTATGAAGTGATTCCATTTCTGCAATCTCACCGATAACAATTTCCTCAACAAGCGATAGAGTTTGCTCCACAGTAAATCGCCTGCTACAAACCATTACACAATCACCTCAATACCAAACACCGATCGCACGCACCCGCTACACCAGATGCAACAACTGGTGATTTGCCATGGAGCTAGCTCTACGCACACAGTAAGTGACAGTCTCCGCAGTCTGAGACATCCGTCGCATGCGGATGCATTGCGAAATGATGATGAACTCGCGGCATGCGAGCACATCATTACTTAAGGTGGAGAATGAGAAATGGCCTCCAAGTGGTCGAATGCGGCCCCCGTAATTAATTGAGGAACTCCTCAGCTTCTGAAGTGTGTTTAATATTCACAAATACAGATCAAAAGCCATTACCGTGTGTTGCGCTAATTGGATCAAAGGAGTCAAACAGAGGGACATTCCTTGAATGTCTAATTGCAAAACCGATCGATGAGGTTGGTGATAAATGATCATATCACCCCGACTTCTGTTATTTTTCGTGAACTTATAAGGACGCTTATTGCATTATTTACCTCAGCTGCATTCAGGCGCTACAAGCCCCAATACTTGGATTGAAGAAATGCAAATATGTATTCCAATTACAGTAGAATCTTGATTATCTGAGTCCCATTGCAGAATAAATCGATGAGACTGATGATCGAGATAAATAACTCTTACCACCTTGACTTGTATTGTTTTTCTTGATTTATCAGGACGGTTTTTTTTAATTATATTTATCTTATTTGCGATCAGTCCACCTCATATCTGCTCCAATTCTCAGTACCAGGATAGAAGAAAGGGAAATATGCATTTCAAGTCTAATAGGTAGGTAGGTAATTAATTTACGTCCTACTAGAGCAACACAACGAACTATTGGCGACAGCCCTGGATCAATCCCGAAATGAAAGATCCAAGGGCAACGCATCGTAATTTTGTACCACTGTCAGATGGCGAGAACACCTGAGCTGGCACTCTCCAAATTTCCACACTTGGCCAACGTGATTCAAGTATAATACAACCTTGACTATCCTAGTCCCACTACAAAACCAAATGATGGGGCTGGTGATAAATACTCTTATCGCCCCAACTTCTGTTACTTCAACAGAACCTTGATTATCCGAGTCTTATTTCAAAACCGATCGATGGGCTGTGATAATACTCTTATCACCGACTTCTGTTGTTTTTCGTGAATTTATCAGGGCTCTTAATTGATTTATTTTTTGTCTTAGTTGTGTTCAGGCCCTCTACATTTGACCTCCAAGCCCCAGTACCAGGATAGACGAAATGTAAATATATATTGAAATTACAGTGGACCTTGATTATCTAAGCTCCGATTAACCGAATGTCCGTGTTATCCTAGCCGAATTGGATGACAAGGTTTTATTATATTCTTTAGCTTGGAATGAAGTTTCGAGCACGAATGTGCATACTTTGTCCAAAGAGGCGTACTGAAGACCGTTTAGAATATTTTCAAGAGTTTAAAAGGTTCGTAATTAAGGTCCATATTAATTGCAGAATTATCATTACAAATGCATGCTCTTGTTCAAATTCGAGTATAGATTATTAATTTTTAATTTATGAGTCTTTCAATTTTTTGGGCAGCATAGCCAAATTTGATCCTTGCGCCCATAAGACCCAACCAACCAGTGGCTGTAGTAGTAATATAGAGCAATTTTTTCTGTTTTTATATAGGTGGTTTTGTGTTACTACAACTATTATCTGGTTATCCGAGGTGACCCCAGGTCCAAATTACCTCAAATAATCAAGGTTCTACTGCATTGTGTACGTTTTATGCTTCCTTTATCCCATTTATACAACCTTATTATATAAATACACTGAAAAGAGTTACAATTTCAAAACTTAAAAAACAGATTGCTCATTAAAATAGAAAAACTTTACATTACCCAGGCCCTTTTTCAGGGTGTTGTTCCACTCGGGCCCTGGTAATATTGTACAGGTGACTTTCTTATGTGGGGGCCCTGACTACTTGTTACTTAGGAGGTTCGTTAATACAATTTCGACTTTATTGCTTCATATTTCAAAGTGTATGGCAGAACAGAACGAAACAAGCTTGCATACTTTTTAAAATAGACAAAGAACTTTTTTACTAAATAGGTATTATACAACAGTTCAGTTTCAGAAAGACTTTATTAGTTTATATGCTTTTCACATGAGATAAAACAACATATTTTGCATATTTTTAAGCCATGCATTTTTCAGTAACACATCAAACAGTCAATGTTATTATAAAATGCTATTTTTAATTGTAATTCCAGTTAAATTTCACAATAATATCAGTACACAATATAGACAGTGTTACACCATCCCATTTATACGGCTGTACTAGTTAAGAAGGTATCCATGTTTGGTCGCTACAGTTAACAATTGTTAAAATGCTGTATATATAAGTATCCGATGCCTCAGCGTTGCAAAACAGTTAGGGCACATTCAATAATCAGTTGCTAAAGTGTGATCATAATACTGATATTTAATGTTTGGGGCGGTATTAGATATGATAACATCAACAAGCTGAAGTGGAGTTATTCAATGAAATTAATTTAAATGTAGTGAACACATCTGACGAAAGCTGTTGGAAAATCTTGGGAGCAACTGATGATGACTCGAATTCCAACCGAGATCCCAATAGACTTCACAGCAAATTTTCGATTGATGATAGGCCATCACTATTTGCGGGCAAAAATAACCTAAAATAGCAGGCTTAAATAAAATGTAAATAAAGGATTCTACTCCAATGCAATTATGAAGACCGATCATTTAAAATACTAAGAAGTTATCTGCTGTTGCTAAGACCACCTTTCCTCCCAAATGGTCCACAAATTCGTGCCTCAACTGGACGGCAAGAAAGGAAATGGATAATTTTTCTTCTTCTGGCATAGCATAAAAAAAGGTCTTATATATGCAACATGTAACAATCATCCACTCCAATAGACCGAACTTAGAGATAGTGCCTTTTTCACTACCACATCTCACAGGAGTCACATTAATCTATGTTACTTTATTTACATTAATTCTATTTTTAAATTCACAGTGATGAAATCAGAGATAGCTTAAATGGAATCTTAAACAGAAAATAAATAAAAACAAACTCCACCTATGTCACAAACTGAATTTGTATCATAAAAATAGCGTAAATCGTGAAAAATATTAATTATAGTACTTTTAGTCAATAAATGTAAGGATTCGTGTTCCATTTTAAGAAATATCTGTTCTTTAATCAGTCCCATTACATTTAATACCCGATAAAAATCAATCTTTCGAACGCAGGCTGTTTGATATTGTTGAATTAAAAGAAAAAGATGGATGGTATTGATGAAATTTTTAAAAAAAGTTCTCGGATGGAAAAAAATTCACGTAGCATAAATAAATCCATTCTAAACGGTTATGTTACCTCAAGCGGTGTTTTTGTTTTCTTGATTGAATTCTAAGGACGTCTTCGTTTGCACATCAAACTTTTAAAAAGTAATACATAAATTTTAACGACGAGTGTCTTAAACATCTGGAGGCCAGGGATCAAAGCAATGGGGATTTATTCTTTAAAATAAAAAAAACTGCTGAGAACACTAACCTAGTTTTTTTTCGTATTTTATATAAGAAGCATTGAAATAATTGAATATTGAAATACGTGCTTCTTCTAGCTTGACTATCTTATCTTGTTTAACGTTTGGCTTAAATATGACAGCACATTCTCTCTTTGCTTTAATCTTTTTATTGTAGCGCATTTAAAAGATTTGTATGAAAATGTAAAACAGACTTTAGCAATGATGTAACTTGTTCAAAGAAAATTATACAAAACCAGTTTAATTGCTGCTGTAGTTAAGATCACAGATCTTGTTCATTTTGTGATCAGTTGAACAATCTATATTATTTTTATTACTCTATGCTTTTGAAAGCTTTTGAAATTTGTTTATATCTTATTTGTATTATCTTAAATAAATATACACACATATGTTTTAGCTTAAATATTTCCCTCCCAAAGCCCGCTTCATTTAAAACTTTTTCTATTTGAAAAATTATTTTCTTTGGAAAAACTCAATATTTTTTGTAAAAATTGAAGTGAATATTCTCAACAAATATTTTCTCGTAATTTATAATAATGTTTTTTGCTTGTTAAGAAGTGTTTTTAAAGCAGATGAATTCCATAAAATCTTTATAAGAAATTTGAGTGTTGCTAAAAATTAATCCAAGACCTGGTATACCCTATTCATTGGTATAACTTTTTATTTGCTCCAAATTTAGATTATCTCGGAAAAAATGAAACTCTCGAGTAAAACTTTAAATCTAGTTGCATATTATGCTTTGTAAAAAACAAAATATTTTATGACTTCTCATACTAACACACCTAATCTGTATTAAAAATTCTTATGTGATTTAAGATTCCATCAAATAAACTGCACTTTAGGCTATAAGAAGGTAATATAAAAATAAATTTGTATTTAAAACAAACATAATGGTGTTATTTACTTGAATATGAAGCATTTTCAAACATGGATCATCAAACATACTGATAGATAAAAAGGAATATTTTAACAAACGACACTGCTGTTTCTCAATATTTTAAAAAATTTTGTGAAGACCAGCACTAAACACAACAGATTGTAATTTTCATTCGTTGAAATTATACAATTCATTAAAATCTTTCCAACAAGTAAATATTCTATTCGGCATGATACAAGTTTATTTGCTTGTTGCCATGTCTACCTAAAGGAACAACGAAAACACTGAACATTCAAAGTGCAAAAGAGAATATCGCATGAGGAGCATGGATCATCAAACATACTGGTGGATAAAAAGGAATATTTTAGTAGGAAGTGATAATTATAGACTGACATTTTCACTGTTTATTTAAAAGAAAGCTTTTGTGTCGTGAGTAATAACATCGATCTCGACATTCGAACAGCTCTGCTTCTCACAAGCCTCTTTCCAGCGTCTTCCATAAGACTGCTTCGTGATCAATTTCTAGATGTTTGAGTATTTACAAAGATGTGAAAAACGATGACGATCCCGAAGCAACCAAGCAAAAAATAGTTCAGTACAAATTCATTGAATGGTAGATTTAACAGTACAACTATACTGCTTATTCAATAAGATTGGTTACACTTAGTTCGGGAAGATGAAATGCAGTAGAACCCTGATTATCCGAGCTCCGATTAACCGAGTATCCGTGTTATCCTAGCCGAATTCAATGCGAAGGTTATTAAGCTTAAAATAAAGCTTCGAGCACTCACTTTGTTTAAAGAGGTGAGGTGTTGCGAAACAGAAGACCGTTAATGATTTTTAAAAAGAGTTTAACTCACTTTCAGATTTATTTAAAATTATCACAACAAATACATGCTGTGACACAGATCCGAGTGTAGATTGTTCTTGATCCTAGCTTTATAAATTTTTCCGTAGCAGTTGTAATTACACGTAGAACATTACATTTTTACTGTGTTTCGTATAGGCTGTTTTGTGTTACTACATCCATATTATCCGAGTTTCTGGTTATTTTAAGTGGCTTCAGTTCACATTACCTCGGATAATCAAGGTTCTACTGCATACTGCTTGTTAATAACGGTCATTCAACTTTCAGAAACATGTATCAACTTTGATTTAGAAGCACTACAAGCCGCATTTACTGCAATAAACTTTTTGGTGCAATACAAATAATCACATCTCGTGATCAAGCAAGTGACGTTCAAAACTTTGCAACATCGCTTAAAATTCAATGGCTCTATGACTACATGCATATATGAGAACATGGGCTTTGAGTTACAAAAGTACATGACTATGGGTTCTTCAAATCACTTCAGTGGAGGTCAGTTGGTATCTACCAATGCGGATGCGGCTGAGACACAGCCCCATCTCGCTGCAGCAGGGACCCAGGCACGAATCCAGCAGAGTGGACAGGTACTGCCGCACCATGTAGCAGTTGATCTTGCACTGCCTGAGAGCCGGGACGACGCACCAGATCTGCTGGAACGTCAGGCAGGCGAAAGTGCAGCCAGAGATCAAGGCTATGGGCAGAGCACACAGCAGGGTAAGAGACTTGTAGCAGCAGTTCTTGGAGCAGGTGAAGAGTTTATGGGATCCTTTCCAGACGCAGTCGATGGAGTAGGTACCCTCTGGCTCTGCGATCACGTCGTCAAACTCCACCTGGAAAATATCATTATTTTATTTTATTTGAAGTGGAGGTACCGTCTGTTTGCCACAAAAACGCTTCTCGTTGCAAAATTTGAGTGTGGGGGAAGTTCACTATAGTAACATGACTCAGTGGTGCCAACTTTGAGAAATTGGAGAATACAGGGTGATTCTACGGTCATGGGAAAAACTTCAGGGGGTGATAGAACACAACGAAACAAACACTTTTCCCCATAGAATGTATGGTCGCAAGTGCAGCGGTTGGCCGCTAGAGAGCGCAGTCAAACGCTTGTATAAAGGCGTTACGTCGGCGATGCGAGGCCTGCATCAGGTGTGGTGGTCGACATTTTGTACAGCTTCTGTAATTGTGCATTTGCCTGGTACTTACCGACTGATGTTTGTACATGTCGTTTCATTTCCATGTCAAAAGTTTCTCATGTTTTGTACATGTCATTTCTTTCTTACCCGTTGTTCCTTGTACTTATCTTTAATTTATGCAAATCTAATTGTATTATTTCGTTTTGTCAAGCAGGTATTGATGTTTATTTGACATTAAAGCGTTGTTTCCATATTTCATGACTCTTCTTTCCAACTTGCGTCGGACCGTGTGTTTGTGCCGAAATGGAAAGCGCCCTCTAGTGGCCAAACATTCTATGGTGAAAAGTGTTTGTTTCGTTGTGTTCTATCACCCCCTGAAGTTTGTCGTATTAGTTCAGACTCACCCAATAGACGTTCTATGGGCTTTTATACAAGCGTTTGAATGCGCTCTCTAGCGACCAACCGCTGCACTTGCGACCATACATTCTATGGGGAAAGTGTTTGTTTTGTTGTGTTCTATCACCTCCTGAAGTTTGTCCCATGACCGTAGAATCACCCTGATATATTAGTGTTTTGCAGACAATTTATTTTGTATAGACAGTTTATCTATATAATTGGTATATTCATTTGTATTTCATGTTTTAGGTGTGCAGGTTTCAGCCATAAAAATGTAGAGCAAAGGACAAGATTCGGGAGTCCCTGTTTGTTGACAGTTACATTTCGCAGTGAGTGAGGTCGAATTCCCCTGAGTATTTGGCTACTCATATTATCAGTAGTATTTTTGCGTTTATCCCTCTGTTTGGGTCCAAGCCATAAATATATTGGAGGGGCCCAGAAATTTCGGACCCTTTGGTCTTGAAGACTTTGATAACAGGCCTCGTGCATGTTGAATTGGGGTGTCCTAACTACACCAATATAATAAAATTGAATGAATTTCTTCTCTGCTGGGGTCACAGTGGCTCAGTGGGCTCTAGCAACCTGAGAGTTGGTGGTGCATGTTCGATTTTAGTAAGTAAAAATTTTTTGTGCGTATGAATATTTATTTCACATTATGTGTTGTGTTTGGAGCAGCTTGGCCAAATAGGGGCCCTTGCGCCATGGAACAGAAGCGTCTTCAACCCTCTAACGGAAAATGGGATAATCCTCTTAACTACATAAATTTAAACTTGCCTTAGAAATTATATTAGTCTTCTAAAGAAGAATACGTTACCGTAAACAAAATAGCCATTTTTCTGCATTGTAATGCAGACTTATTTATTATGTTGCATATCGTATTTCATTTGAAAATTTTTTAGCGAATTGGATTCAAATCTATAAACAAAATTAAAGTTTTCTTTAATGCTAATAAGGTAGTGGTGAATTAGCTTACTTGTACTTCTATCTCAAAAATATTAAACTTTTGTAGCAGAGTGTGTTAAGACTTCTTCAGTCTACTCAAAAGTACTACATAGTTGAGATTCGTTGCACTGCTATAATAATGTGAGTTAGTTATTGTAATGATGGCTAAATTTTCCCACAATACTCTCCGCTAGAATTTAGTAATGACTGAATTAAAAAATGCAACCACTTGTTTATTTTTTACCAATTGCGTGAAACCATTATTTTTATTAATATCACGGTTGTACTTCCGTATGCGTGGTCGTGCATTGAATGATAAAGTGTCTACCAGTCACAGATGTAGTAGAACGTATTATATTATTATTATGTAATAGTAGGGGGCCACTCAGTTGTTGGTCTCGTCATCTGACCATGGTTCAAAACTACTAGGCGTTGTCCTTGATCTTTCCTTTCGGGATTGATCCCGGACCATTGTCAATAGCCCGTTGTGTTGCTCCAGTGCGACTTTAATTAACTACCTACCTACCTATATGATATATTATTGTAATACTGGCTCAGTTTCTCACTCTATCGTATATATATTCAATGGGGAAATATTATAGCAATTAATGCTTCAAAGTCGCGCTAATGATCACTGAACAATTTTCATAACTTAAATTGAGTATTCGCAACCAATGGTACTATCTGTGCTCCATCTCCATACATTGATGTCGATTTCTTCATTTTTTTGTCTCCAACGCTCGGCGGAATAATTTCGAAACCGAGAATAAATTCATACATATTTGAAAACATACATCCAAAACTGTTTTGAAAAGATATATCGTATTCCCATTGAGAAAAGGATTTGTGGACTCTTCCTTTTCATTCTTTTTTAAAAAATGGAAAATTGAAAGCATTGTTTGAAGTTTTCTTTTGAGATACTTCAAACCGGCATTTTCAAAATTGTACCAATGCTTAGAGAAAAATATGGTATTTTTAGTCAATGAGGAAGTTTGAGATGTAAAGATAACCAAACTACCTGAGAAGAGAAAATATTCCGTCTAAAAATTAATTTGATCTATCACCGTTTTGGGAATGACATCAATTTTTAGTATAAGCGAATGCTGGAGTTGTATGCACTAAAATTTCATTGCCAAATAACGCCACAAATTGTGAAAAAGGTTACAATAAAACACTATCGCCCTCTATATTTAGACTTACAGAAAAATCTTTCCATATTTCAAATTTCAGATTTTCTCTAATAGAATAAGCTGTTTAATAAATAAGAATCTATGTTTCATAAAAAATGAGAATATATGAACTGGAAGGAACATTTATATTCTTGACTTAATCTGAATACTTGTGAATATATTTAATCATCAATATCAAATTAATCTACGTGCAATTATCATTGTACTATTCATATGTAAGTTACATTTTATTCTTAGTTACGATTTATTGCCAATTTTTAAACTCTTCAATTGGCTTAAAATGCATAAATAGTTTTTATTGTCAGGGACAGACAAATATTTTCAAATTTACTCCTTTATAAATATTACACTAAACTGAGACTGAGTTATCAGAATAAATATACAAGACTGAATTTAATCTTAACTATCCCATCATAAATTATATTAAAAAAGCGCCTACGTTATTATTAATTGCATTTCGAAAAGTGTGTATTAACAGCAACGTGAAAACAAAATAATTTAACTTAAATAAATTTTTAAACTCTATAACGTTTCTTACTGTTGATAATAAATTTGAAAGCTCAAAGGTTCAAATTACTTTCTGCAATTCAATTCCAGTAATCTTATCTGAGATTTTAAAGGTTATTTTCCATTTTTAATAGTTTGGTCCCACGTGAATACCTCCACATGGAGATATTCTATAAGAATAAAATGTTTCCATAAACGTAAAAACTTTCCTACGCATTTCCCTAATTTCTGAAGAATAAACAATTCGAAGAATTGTAAGTCTTTTTGTTCTTATCCAATTTGAAAACTGTACTTTAAGGAGAGGAAATCATGTTTATACATTCCAATTGAAAGTAAGTCGCTTGCTTTGTTTACTTCCTGTTCTTTTAAGGGAAACGTTTTTTGAACATGTTTTATTACTGTATCAAAATAATCAAATATCTTTCGTTAAGAATTTTATTCCAGAAAGGAAAAATACTTTTTAAAGTCCATTAGATTTCATATAAAGAAATATTATAAGCACTTTATATGATGTTTTAACATAGCTATTTGCAAACCTGTCGCAAATTCTTTGGATGCTTATTTATAGAATTTTACTGTTTCTTAAATGACTTCATTTGCTTACAAATTCCCTAAAACTACAAAATTATGTTTTACACAATTACGTTTATTACCTTGTTGTTGAAATTGTTTTATGTCATTAATTTCCATTTCAGTTAAGTCGTTATGAAACAGAATTAACAAATGTTTTATATCTATTAATGTGTAACTACTTTTTAAAATTTCCTTTGATTCTAAGAAAGTGTTGTAAATATTTTTACATAAAACATTTACTTTTATTTTATATAAAAACATTTATAAATTCGGGATAATTTTATTCGAAATTTATTGTATTGCGTTTCATATTGCCTATTAATATATACAGAAATAATCACTGCGACGTGATTTTAAATTGCTTATTTTTAAATAAACAATTTAACTCATTGAATTAATTCATGTTAAAGTTTAACCTCACAAAAAAGAGTTATAGTGTGCGTAAGAAATTCTTATTCAAAACAACTAAAATTAAGAAAAACCAGATTGTAGTATGCAAAGAGAATTATAGTATGTGTGACGAATTCTTATTAAAACAATTAAACTTAAAATTAAGAATATTCAGACTATGATATGCAAAAATAATTATAGTTATGCGTAACAAATTCTTGTTTGAAACAATTAAAATTAAGAATAGTCAGGATATAGTATGTAAAGGTAGGTAAGTAGTTAATTAACGTCATACTGGAGAAACACACTGGGCTATTGACTACGGTCCGAGGACAATACCTCGTAATTTTGAACCACAGTCAGATGATAAGGTAAACACCTGAGCTGTGGCACCCCACTCTCTAAACTTTCACACCACGCCAACGTGAGAACATTTGAGGATAACAGATTTAACGTGTTGGACTGAGTTTTGAACTCGCAACGCTCCGGTTGTTAATCCATTACTCTTCCAACTGGGCTACCGTGGCCCATAGAATGTAAAGAAATTTATAGTATGCTTAACGAATTACTATTTAATACCAAAATTAAGAATAGTCAGGGTATAGTATGCAAAGAGAATTATAGTATGCCCTGCGAATTCTTATTGAAAACAACTAAACTTGAAATTATGGATCGTCAGATTTGCCAATTCTGAAACATTAGGGAATTCACATTTACAAGAATATCGTGTCAAAACAATAACGTTCAATAAAGTTATAGACATCATTTGCAGTCGCATCTGCTCCACATCCGGTCAAACGGGCCTCAAGGTAAATATTCCAATGTGTCCCCTATCATTACGTTTCCTAGTTAATTCATTACTTTAATTATAGCGTGTATGAATTGAATTTTCGATTTACTGCAATGATTAGAACGGAGTTTAATAGAATTATAAGAGAGTCGAATTGTTATTGAAGCATACGGATACAATTTGCTTTCAATTGGATAGACCAGTTTGTAAACGGAATTACTCGAAATTTAATATTTCATTTTTCGGTTGTTTCATAAGCTTACAATTCCTGAACCAATAGGGATTAAATCAAGTGATGCTTATGAGAGAAATGGATCCCACAGTCCCTCAGAAATTTTAAAACTTGGCTTATAAAACCACCAAAAAATAAGCTCCAAAAATTTAAGTTAGTCCCTTTTCGATCTGGATGATCAATTATCGCTCAACTTAAGCTTGCCAAAATTTATCTTCCTCGAATATAATTTTGGTTTTTGAATACATTTCTGAACCGAATAACTGCGAGACTTAAGTTGAACGATTTCTGGAATTAAATAATAATAAACTATTGAATTGAATAGTTTCTAGAATTCTAATCTAAGCATCTAAGGTAATCTAATGTTTTATAATGCTAATCTAATGTTTCATGAGGTTATAAACTTTTTCGTTAAACAGAATGCGAAAGAGTAGTGCAGCCATGTTCATTTCTGTACATTGTAAGTCATACATTTCAAGTCGTGCACTGCGAAACGCAGATGAAATATTGAATCGGCTTAATCTCTTTTAATTCGCTTGACGACATTTACTTCATACGCATGTCCGAACTCCTGTATAAATCTGCATATTTATTTATTGTCAACAGCTTCATCGCTTTTCAACATAGTGTAAAATTGCTACTTTTCTTACTCGAGTACATACTCAACCTGGAGTGGCAGCCGAATTGCCCTGATTATGTTTTCGTATAATGTTATTTATTTTAACGTAGTTATAAGTAAAAATTAAATTTACGTTTAGCAACTATAAGGGGGTTCAGTTTAATTACTTCGCATAGTGAATTCTGACTATTTTCTTGGTACTGTTTAAATTGGGTTGGAAGGCAATAGCCAAAAGAGTTAGAAGTGAAAATCTTTAGTTTCAAAAATAAATGTAGCTATTTATCGCTTTCACTTAATTGCAATTTGTTTCAACTTGAGTTAGAACAATTAACCAACTCTAATTGCAATTGTAACTATTTATCTTTTTTACTAACAATTAGATTTGGTTAATTGGTGTAACTGAAGTGGAAACAAATTGCTTACCTTAAGTGACTTGCTTAAAATTTAAATAGAATTTTAACAGTTACATAGAAAATACAAAAAAATCAGAAGCAATGAATTTTTAAATAATTCATGCAATTTAGAAACGTATCTTTGAGCTTTGAAAGTACAATTTTCCTCTCTTGATTGTTTAGACCAACAAACTATACTAGAACAATGAATACTTGATGATAATTATTTTATGTTAGTTATGAATGAACAATGTCACTTAAATAAAACAGCACAAATGTCAGAGATATAAAATTGTAATTATTTTTCAATTCGTAAATAATAAATGGAACTAATGTACTCATTTTTCATCATTATTCGCTTTAATTAGATTTTAGACTTTTTAGGATTATAAGACAGATGCAATGAAGCTTCTTTGCATCTGTCTTATAATCCTAAAATGTCTAAAATCTGATTAAAGCTAATAATGATGAAAAATGAGTACATTATAAATTCAAGTCGCATTACACTTAACTTTTATTTCAAAATTTTAACTGTTGAAGCTTTATTTCAGAAACTTGAGATTAAAAATCAACACTCCATTTCAGCTGTAAAGAATTGCCATATTTAAACATTTTGTAAAACTTTCAGAACGGTTTTATTAACCAGGAATGTTACGCGTTACATACAATGAGGATGAATCGATGTATGAAATCATAACATCACATATTATATAGTCAACTGTCCAAATACCAAGTATATAATGGAGAAGTAGAATTTATTTAATTCGTAAAATTACAAACCACTTTAGATAATCCGTTGAATCTGCAATGCAGTAATTCATAATTTCATTTTTGTTAAAGGTATAATATACACCAATATTTGAATTATAATTTTAATGAACAACAGTCCCGGGCTGAATTTTGTAAGTTATATCACTAACTTTTATCAACTTTCTAGTGAACATTTTATTACGAATTATGGAAATGAATAGGAGTGCCAAAAATATTTTTTTCAGTACAAAATAATTTTTAATTTCCTTCCTATTCAGCATTTTGGATTGTAAATATATATTCTCTTTCTAGAACAAAAGAAATTTTTCTCGTACTTCAATATTCGACAAAGGCATGGTAAAATTAAGATATTCACCAATCTTCCTTATTCAAAATGAACCAGCTCTCTTATAGCGACCTCCTTCACCCAGACCTAATGGCGAGGGCAATTCTCATGGCAGTTTTCCAAAGTGGGCGCTGAAGGATTACGGGGTGGGGGAGTGCTAGCCCCAGGTGAATTAGGGGCGTTTAGGAACAGAGTAGGCAATAAGAAGTTGCTAAAAGAGAGGTTGTAAAAGAAAACACCCAAACTTTATGCTGAACTGTGGTTTGTGACAAAAAGTTTGATTGCATTTTTATCTTCCTATTTAGTTTAATGTGGATTTAGTGCAGTGACAAGTATTTGTATTAAAAAGGGAACCGACTGTAACTAGTTGATCATGGAGATCTAAGTATGCTGCTGACGAAAATAGATCCCAATAGATCCCCATTTGTCAAGTTCATAAAATCTTGTAATTTTAGTTAAATTGTTTTCCACTGTTTCTTTGTTAAGTCAACTTACTTCTGTAAGCCCCGTGTTGTACTTCTGTGGTGCACGGGGAGTTTGCTTTTGTTCAATAAAAAAAAATAGGGAGAAATTGACAGCACACCAGGTTCAATTTTCTCATTACTGATTATTTTTAATTTTACTGATTTAATTGACATTAATGACAACAATAGTGATCTATAGTGTGTTTATGTTTAATTTATCTTTATTTCATTTTAATAAATAGCTTTATAATTTCAGTTCTACGTTGTTTCATTTCTAAACTAACTTTTTTTTCAAATTCTAAAATTACACACACAGGTACATAAATATTTTGGTGAAATTAAAAAATTGTAGGAACAGTCACACTTGCAATTTGTTATTAGTTGCTATAGAGTTTTCCAGAGGGGGTCGAAAACTTGTGCATGAAAAGGAGGGGTTTTGACAAGCAAGTTTGAGAAACTTTGCGGTAGACAGACCATAAAATCTTTGTGGTTTTGAAGTTTCTGAGAACATAGTCTTGTTGTTAGCTTTATGACCAAGATGGGGGAGGCACGTCCCATTGAACACCGTTCCACTGTTCCCTGCACGGTCATCCAGACATATTTGCTCTCGAAATATATAAAAGACACATTTCTATTTTCCACTTTTCCGATAGCGAGGGCACGGTGTCACGCAAAAGCTCGTCCTCTCCAATTCAAGAGCCAATATGCCCCGAAACTTCTGAGCCCCTTCGCATCAAATAAATAGCGTCGTTTAAAGCCTTGGAAACGCACCACCCCATTCTCTCAAAACAAACATCTTATATTTCTTTCGTTAGAAGGGGAAAAAACCGAAAGACTTCAGTGCTACGTAAAACTTATTTTCTCCAGTTTTTGAGAGTCCTGGATTCCTCTACCTTGCTTCCCTCTCCCTCCTGTAAAATTTATTTCGGGAAAGGCCTCCCCTGACGTTTATGCTGTTTGGCTCGGTGGAATATTTTGTTTCTATTCCGTTCTTCCGAATTTCCGGTTTACCGCTATCTTAAACTCCTGAAACGTTCCCGAGTCTTCTGGAAAGTAAGATTTAAATCTTTCATCCCGGTGCTCTTAAGTGATGAAACGATCGGGAGATGTAGTCTCGGGAAAGAAACGTCTTCTAGAAGAAAGAGCATAGGACGTAAATTTTTCACGTTGGAACGACCTCGGGACAGTGGAAGGTAAAGGTCCGGTGATGTGACGCTGTCCAATTGAATTTATTTATTTAGAATCATCGCCCTCAATCTTGAGAGAATGGATGAGCAGTTTTGATCTAATGTACGTTGGATCCCTTCTTTAATGTATATGTACGAGCTTACTTGAAATATAACTTGAGTGCTTGAAGTAATGAAACAGACGAGCCTATGCCAAATACATAGCAACGCCACCTATGTACGTCTGCGAGAATATATCTAAAGCGATGCACATCTGTGAAAACATCTAGAGCTGTTTCCAGAATGTAAGTTATCACGATTTAAATGATTTTCATCTCGATTTAATAGTTAAAGCTCTTGAAATGCATTTCAGAGGTAGTGAAGTTTGGATTTTCATGTACCGCCATTTCCAAGATGTACCGTGACTACAGGAATTTTTGAAAAACCTGTAAATTACAATAGCATTGTGGCCGTAAAAAGACTAAGTGAATGTGGCCAACGTCGACTGCCAAGAATCATTTCGTGCGATAGGCGTACAAGACTGCCTCAAATAACATCGGAATTCAATGCTGGGCCCTCAACAAACATCAGCGTAAGGACTGTGCAACGTTCCTTCAAAGATGTGGTCTTTAGAAACTGACACCCAGCTTTATTACCCTTGATGAATACTTGACACATAGCTATGCGTCTCATCTGGTTTTGAGAACACCGCCACTGAACACTTGACGACTGATCCGACGTCGCGTTTCCAACTGTTTCTGGCAGATGGAAGGATCTGTGTGTGCAGAAAACCCCATAAAGCCATGGCTCCCTCTTGTCAACAGGGAATTCTATAGACTGGTGACTCTAGGTATTGAGAGGTGAGAAATTTTAGGGCATGACTTCAGCCTTTTCTTTGTTTCTTCGTTACTTCTTGTGTGTTATATTAACATTTTTATTGCCATTGTTCGTCTTTTTTCTATGTCATGTCAATTTTTCGTGCATTATGAATATGTCCTAGACTTTGGAAATAAAAAAAAATTTAAGCGGAGTTTGAGCTCTTATGTCTCACCACCCCTCTGTTATAAGTATAAGTTATCACAAAGAAACAGCAAAACAAAAGTAAAAAGCGGAAGTAACAAACTACTACAGCGCTTAGAGCAACAAGGTTCGATATTTATATACCAAGGTCTATTTAGTACTCTAAAAATCGTAAGAAAGCATCAAAAAGAAAAGGAATACAGACAAATAAAATGAATTTATTAAGTGAATTGATTACAATATTTTAAATTTTATTGACGATGCAAAACTTATAATTGGATGTAGATACTTCTATGACAGAATTATAAATTGAGTTTTACAGTTTATAAATCTAAGCCGACCCAAACTTACTGACTTCGGATTACTCAAGAAAAAGTTCCTTAAACTTCTATGAACTACTAT
Source organism: Meta bourneti (assembly GCA_933210815.1). Taxonomy (NCBI): domain Eukaryota; kingdom Metazoa; phylum Arthropoda; class Arachnida; order Araneae; family Tetragnathidae; genus Meta; species Meta bourneti. The sequence continues at coordinate 30,055,983 of OW119922.1, forward strand.
TTAATCAAATTTATGAATTCGAAAGATCGTGACTTATTTTTTTTAAAGAGCTATAAGTTTAATCTAAAAGCACACTTTAAAACCAATTCTATATGAATTTAAAACGTTAAATGATGATTACATCTTTTTTATTAAGTTGAACCTTATGATTTGAACTTTCAACTGTAGAGATGATTTCATTTGACTCAGTAAACAAATCATAGTAAAAAGGACTGGTCATCTTTGTTATCATATTTTAGATATTAAAGTAATTATTATCCTAAAAGTATCAATTGCAAAATACTAACAAGTATATTTAAAACATAGCTAGTAATGTACGTTTTCCAATAAAAATACGATTCAACCTTCAAAGCTTAAACAGACCAAAAGGCTTAATAGACTAATAATGCAACAAGTGTTAGCTACATTACACCATGTACCAATGAGGAATTTCGGTACAATATTACTGTTTCCGGGTGAGATGAACTTTAATAAGGACGGCGCTTCAATTCAATTTATATCAATATATGCAGCGCTTCTGTAATGAAGGCCTTAATTTATAAGCTTATGAACAGTTAGTTTCATGGTACGCGGAAGGAATATTTCGCTGCATGGAGGGTGGAAATACATGAACTCCTAAGTCAAGGAAAGTCATAAGTTTTGCCTTTTAAATGAATATCTTTCTGGAGGAACAGGTGCCTTTCGCAGCTTTTCTAGTATGAATAGTTTTTTCATTCACTCTGCTTATTTCGTTCTTTAGACTTGCCACATTGTCGCCTAAATTAAACTAATTTATAAAATACGAACGTGGAAACACTCATCGCACTTGTTTGTTTCAAATTCAAAAAATCTTTACTTTACATCTTATTTGATTGACTAGAGGAATCAAATGATGCTTGATCAAATCCTTTCCAAAAGTATATTTTTCAGAGCCACGAAAGATAATTATGTAAAGATATTTCGCTTCCAATGGGAGGGACTTTTGGTGTAACCAAACAAACGGAATGCGAAGATTTTACATTCGCTACCCAAATACAATGTCATGATACATATCGGGGTACCTTAAAATGCAGTTTATCACCGCTTTTGGCTACGTTGGGCGTGTAATCTAATTGGCGTTGAACTATCAACTATTATATACCGATTTGGAATTCATTCTTTCAAATTGATATATACGTATATGTGGATTATATTTTAAAGATCAGCATTCCATCTGCCACTCCCTGTGTGTAATAAGGGAAATGAAGAAACACCGCCAAGTCTAGACGAACTGTCTTAGGACGATTTTCCCAGAGAGAGTCCAGAGACAGTTGCAGAACGATGACGTGAGAAGACGATGGCGTACGGCCATGTCTAACGATACTCGATGAAGTGAATTTGTTAACTATTCTTAATCTGTAAATATTCCCCCCTTTATTTGTAAATAAACTCTTTAATTGTTAATTATATCGCTTTTATCCCTTATGCTAAAGTAGAGACTCATCCTAAAGTAGTTAGAATATCCTACATGGGAGCTCGGCCCGTGCTTTTCCGAGCAGAACCCCTCCCTAGACCCCCCCCCCCGCAAATAATACCAGAAGTGATCACGACGTTCATTAAGCAGACTTCGAGTGCTGAATTATCTTACAGAACTAATGTGTGTTTGAAACCGAAAGCAACCTTTTACATCGTTGTGAAATCGTCTACACTGTGACGAAACCCGATTGGATTACTAACCGTCTAAACTGTGAGCACGACATTTCTTTTTTGAGAAAATTGTTTTGTTATCCTTGATCATGGCAAAAACTCTTGGTGATATCCCCAGGATGCGCGAAATCATAAAATCAGCCTCTACCAAAAATATCAAACTTTTTCATTCTTTGGTATTTGAAACAGCCAATGGAAGACTTAACAGATCAGATTTGAGAAAATTTTCTGGCCTTCCATCCGATTGTGATCTAACGTTGAAAAAAGAAACAGTTCTTGGAAAATTATCTTTGCCCGATCTTATTTCAATTTCCAATATTCTACGCCTTGAAGTAAGCTGATATTGATGAATTAACTGAACGAATCTTGTTTGGATTATCTAATTTAGACCTTGATCAAAGTACGCAATCCAATTCTGACGCTGACGAAAGTGAAGACGAAACAAATTATCGTCCCAACCCAATGGCTGAAATAGTTTCTCATGATGATTCATTCCAAAACGGAACTATTATGTATCAACAACCCGTTAATCAAAACATCAGTAATTCTGGCTTACCTCATTCCATGCTAAACGAAATGAAGAACAGTCTTTTTCTTCAAACGAATCAAAAAGTATTCCATTTGCTGTTGCTACAAATCATTTTCAAGAGTGTTTTCCTATGCATACTCGAGGTGGAGTGTTTTTTTCATTGAAAGATATTATTGAAACTGTTCGCGTATTTAACGGAAGAGATACATATTCTATTGATTTAATTTTGGATGAGATAGAAGAAATGTTTACTTTTTATAATATCACCTCTGATCAGCAAAAAATTTTGTTTACTAAGAAAGCATTAGGCTGATCCTGCCAAACTGTATGTATCAACTTTGAAACAAATTTTTACTTTTGATAAATTGAAAGAATTACTTTTGGAATTTAGTTCTCAGGTATCATCATCGATTGACAAACATAAAATTTTAAGATCCCGTAAACTTAAAATTACTGAGTCACTTTCTGAATATTTAATTGCAATGAGACAAATTCCTAGTCGTTCAAATATTGATGAAGCCTCCCTCATCGAATATGTAATTGCCGGTACTCCTGAAAATAATAACAAATTGCTTTTGTATGGTGCCAAAAATCTTTTGGAATTTAAAGAAAAATTAAAGATATATGAGAAAATTTCTGTTCAGGGCAAACGACCAAACACCTTTCAAAACATTCAACCACGATATTTCGATACTCCTAAGCCTCGTTTTAACGAATCAAAAAATAATTCGTGGAAAATAGAACATTCGCACAACAAGAATGCACGTCTACGACCTTCAACAAATGAAAATAGATGTTACAATTGTGGGAAAACGGAACACAAATCTTTTGATTGTACCGATAAGTTAAAAGGCAAGAAATGTTTAAAATGTAATTCTTTTAATGGACACATTGCAAGAGACTGTCCCAAAACACGTGAAGTAAAGACTATTGTAGTTGCGGATTCCCGAAAACTTCAAAAGAATGTTATCCTCAACGATTCAGAACACATTGCCTTAATTGACACAGGTAGCGAGGTGACAATGATTAACAAAGAATTATACGACACGCTCGAAAACACTACATTGATTACAGACAATATATCATTAATGGGTATAAGTGGTGATAAAATTACTCCTATTGGATATTTCGATGCCCAAATTCGTATTTATGATGTAATTACGTCGACAAATGTTTACGTTCTTACAGACATATGCAATAATTTTGTGATTGGAATGGACATTCTCGATCAAGTAAATTTTAATTTTACAAACGTACCATAAGAATATATAACGAGATATTATGTGCAAAAACTATTCAAATTTGCAGAAACGAAAAAAAGCCTCGAGAAAATTCAGAATCCAACACCTTGATGTACATGGACCCAATAGAGGTCTCCCACATCAAAGATCAAGAACATAGACGCCATATCGTAGAATTAGTTAACAATTACAAACAACAGAAACGGCAGATTTGAAAATTAACACACTTTTAAACCATGAAATTCCTAAATCAACTTCAGCAAATGATGCTCTCAAAAAGCTCAAATTTCAGCAAACCATTTTCGGAAACCCTAGTCGAATAATTTCTGACAGAGGTAGTGCTTTTACCTCCAAAGAATTCGAAACTCATTGTAAAGAAGATATCGAACATTTGCTAATAACAACCGGAATACCCAGAGGCAACGGCCAAGTTGAACGTTATCACAAAACTCTTATCCCAGTTTTGACAAAATTGTCCATAAACGAACCCACTAAATGGTTCAAACACGTCGGAACAGTACAACGCATAATCAACAGTACCACATCCCGAAGCACTAAATTTACACCTTTTGAGCTCTTAGTTGGCGTAAAAATGAAAACTAAAGATGACATCCAAATCAAACAAATATTAGAAGATGAATATCTACAAGCCAGGATGAACAATAAACTCCTTCACGATGAAGTCAAACATAACATCTTAAAAATTCAAGCAGAAAATACACGACAATACAACAAACGAAGAAAACCAGCACATTTATACAACATCGGCGACAAAGTAGCCATCAAACGAACACAGTCTGGAACTGACCTTAAACTCCGTCCAAAATTTTATGGTCCATCCAAATTGTTAAAGCTCTCCCCAACGACCGGTATGAAGTCAAGAAAATTGGTCAACACGATGGACCCAACCAAATTTCAACTGCAGCCGACCACGTGAAAGCCTGGTTCAATTAAAAACATTGAACCACATTCACAAAACTGAACTGTACAATTTATATATATTTTTCAAACAACTTTTGTATTTTCGTGTTATGGATTTTTACGATGCAGAACTCCACGACGTACATGATTGATGACAACGACGAATGCAGCTTCTACTCAAAACTGCCACAAGATGAACACCCACAGTAACGATGTTTACCACTGCACACGATGCTTTTCAACAGAACGCTGCACGAAGACGCTGAAATCAACCCACCGTTGCACAAAAGTGCTGCATTGTGAAAAAATGTGCAAGAGCATGCCAAACATGCTCAACTCTGACATTTTTCTTTCTCTTTTTCCTTTTATACTTTCCAGGTTGTGATGATGTCCTATTCTCACACTTCGTGTATAGCCGGAGGACCTGGCTATGTCAAGATGGACGAGTGTGGATTATATTTTAAAGATCAGCATTCCATCTGCCACTCCCTGTGTGTAATACGGGAAATGAAGAAGCGCCGCCAAGTCTAGACGAACTGTCTTAGGACGATTTTCCCAGAGAGAGTCCAGAGACAGTTGCAGAACGATGACGCGAGAAGACGATGGTGTACGGCCATGTCTAACAATACTCGATGAAGTGAATTTGTTAACTATTCTTAATCTGTAAATATTCCCCCTTTATTTGTAAATAAACTCTAATTGTTAATTATGTCACTTTTATCCCTTTTGCTAAAGTAGAGACTCATCCTAAAGTGGTTAGAGCAGTGATTCTCAACCTTTTTTTTGTCGCGGCACACTTTTAACGATTTCAAAATTTGACGGCACACAAAGAAAAAGATAAGTTTAAAAGTTGTTTACTTACCTATAATACACTGTGTAAAATAGTTTATGATAATAATTGTGAATGTAAAATAAAATAATATAATATGTACTACAAAAACAACAGTACGTTTATTAAGGGATTAATTACAAGGTAATAATAAGAATACTTTTAATGAGAAATTTGAGCTTGATGTTTTTTGATAATTTCATTTATATTTGGTCGTAAAAATGACAATGCTACTCTCATATCGTCTTCTACATTTAACAGTCTCGATCTTTTTTCGTTTTTATGTTGGTTAATACTGAAAATCCGAATTCACACAAATAAGATGCAGAAAATTGTAATTATATTTTTAAAGCTTTTTTGGCTATCATGGGATAATCGCATCTAATGTTAATCCAAAATGAATTAATTGATTCTTCCGAATATTTTAAAATTAAATCTCGATTATTAGAAAGCGAAATTAGTTCTTCCTCTTCATTTAAAGTTAATTCAAATACAGAAGTATTCGTTATCACAAATGGATTACGAACCCAATCAAATTTTTTTATATCTAAATTTGGGAAATAATGAATAATTCTCTCCTCTAATGATGTCAAATGGTCAATAACAATTTTATGAATAGTTTTATTGAAATTTGGCGGCACACTCTAAGAATTTGGCGGCACACAAAAGTGCCGCGGCACAGTGGTTGAGAATCACTGGGTTAGAGTATCCTACATATATATATTGGTGAAGTGCTGAAAATCGTATGCGTAAAATAAACTAAGTGACGTCATGTTCGGAATACGTACAGGAAACACTTTCTATGCAAGAAAAGCTACCGCCACTTACATTTAGCTTGGCAGAAAAACCTTTCCTACGCATTGCCCCAAGAATACGTGTAATGTAGTCCTAAATTTACTAGCTCTCGCATCAACAGTTTCAAACTAAAACAGAAATATTCCTCAGTACCTGACGAGGAAACTCATGAACTGTCACGAAAAGCAGTCTCCATACACACGCATGCAGCATAGAATAAAGATTTTAAATTTGACTTGCTAGGTTCAATAAATATCAACCATGCATGTCTACATAAGACTTCACTTAATCCTTTAGTTTCATGTAAGAACCAATCGCAAGAACCCCGATGAGCTTTATTTCTTACCGAAGCGTACGAGTGACTAAAGTACCGCTCTTTCTACATACCTATATCTTGTCGAAAACAAAATATAGATTCTTAACTTCTGAATGTATAATTCCTTTCCCCTTAGGAAAAAGCCCTGAAAATCCCACAAACTGCCAAGAAACTCTTCTTCTAATATTTATATTTAGGGAAGAAATCATGAAAAATACAGAGCTCTTTACAGTGTGTGTACATTGTTTCACGAAATGAACTTTCTTGTTCCTCTTTTCCCATGATTGGAAAAAAACTCCTGTCAACATATTTCCCAGCCTCCAAAAACGGAAAAGAAACGACAAACCCGACTTCGCTTCATTTTCTCAACGTATTGAAACAATTTTTTTCTCTTTTTTCGCACATTTTTCCCTCGGCATCTGCGATAAGGTGTTTACTTTAATTCAATTTTCAAACACTTGCAGACTTTCCTGGTGACTCGTGTACATGTGGGTCAACAGGCACTTTCGTATATATTTTATTTCTATCCTTTCGAACGTGACTATACGTTATCGAATAAAAAGTAAGCGGACTGCCGCTGCGGCAGGCTTGTTTTTATTTTTAATACGATCTCTTTCTGAGAATGTACGTGTTTTGAAACGAGTCTTGTTTTTGGCTTAGAGCGAGTAAAAATCGGATTATGGACACAGTTGAAAGCTGTCAGCCGCACCGCAGATGGTTCTGGACTGGAATTCGTTGCGATCATCTTGCATATTACTGCTTCAATATTTTTCTAGCTCGTTCAACATAAATTAATCTTACACCGTGAAGAAGTTTATCCAAGGTTCCGTTTGCTGGAATTCGAGGAAGTGGTCAGGATCTTGGTACTGGTGAGGGGAATTTCTTTTCCCTTCAAACTTCACAATCGATCCCTTGTTTCAGTTTTCCGCCTCCTGTTTCGTTCAAGAAGATAAATGGGTCGGGAAAAATTAAAATATAAAACAGGTTATTTTGTGCGAAATTTTACATTAATTTTGATGGAGAACATTGCTGCATTCAATCTGGCTATTTTCGTATTTGATGGTTTGGCGATAACACAGGCGCATATTCCGAAAAACTTTCCAGGATAACGAAGTCTTCTCTTTCTGGATTCCTATATAATGGGGTCGTGGTAGCCCAGATGGGAAGAGTAACGGATTAGCAACCGCAGGGTTGGGAGTTCGAATCAAAGACCATCGTGTATACGGAGGCTGGTGCATGTTAAATCGGTAGGGGCCTCAAATGTCTTCAAATTGGTGTGGTGTGGAATTTTTTGGAGAGTGCGATGCCAGCTCAGGTGTTGTTATCATCTGACAGTGGTTCAAAATTACGAGGCGTTGTCCTGGGATTAGGACCTTGGATTTGTCCGGAATCAATCCCTAAGGGATTGATTCCGGACCGTCGCCAATAGCCCGTTGGGTTGCTCCAGTGAGAACTAATTAAGTACCTACCTATCCTAAATAATAATGCTGACTTAATTTTCTGCAACTGATGTTTTGTTTTTCACCTGCGTTATTAATGAATCTTAGATTTACACTGTTAAATAACCTGCCATCCTTAACCAAAATGCTTATAATTTTTATTTTTGACCTAAAGACAAATACGAAGTCTTGATACACTTGTACAGTAAAAAGCTTCAGTTAATGAGTTTCTGTTCCCGAATTATTTAGTTTCTTTTAAATCTTTTAATTTAATCAAAAGTCATATTACTCCGGTAAAGTAAAAAAATTGCAAAAGCTATTATTTCAAGTCATGAAATTGAATAACTGCCAAATTTAGTGACAGAATATTTATTTAAAACCGATCTACCGAATCTACCCTGCTGGTCGTGTATATAATTTATTATTGGCCTCTAAGTGTTATTTTAACTGCCATGTACAACCACACAATCAGTTTTTAAAATCAGCAAAAAAAGTAATGAAATTTGATGTAGGACGTCTTTAGGTATGGTAATTGACAACCACAAAAAATGCTGACCAATCTCGCCGCTACTGCAACAAATAAAAAGCCACAGAAATAGTACATATACCATTGAATAGAAAAAGAAAGTGCGCACCAAACAAAACATAAACGACTTCTGGTTGAGCTTAAGAGAGATGGCAGCTTCTCAAAAATGTCCCATATTAGACCAGTTTTTGAGTTCCTACGAGCCCCTTTAAATGTAACCAAGTTTGAAGCACATGTCATAGCATTATGTCAGCAACTCAGTTTAAACCAAAGGACCACTCTATCGAACACGTATCTCGACGACGGGAAAAACCATATTTAGACTGAGGTAGGGAACACGAAGGTGGACCATTGATTTAAAATTTTCAAAGATGTTCAATAAACGAAGTATTATTGTGATCGAAGAGCTGCACAACCCGAGACCTCTGAGATTCGAGAGGCACTAGATACCGGTTGAGCGAAAGTGTGAGCATCGTGCTCGGAAGAAGTCGGGTGAGTGGCTGAAAATCGACTCATATGGCCTCGGAGCAGCAACCATCGACTTCTGGTGCGCATGCTTCTAGCGTCACCATTCAGCACGAAGTCATGGACATAGATGCTGCAGCGACTGACCTGACATCTGTGCCGAGAGAGTCGAGACAGCAGGGCTCAGATACCAACCTAATATAACAGGTGAGCCGAGTAAGAGGTTTTCTATAAATGCCACACTTACCTATTTTGGTATTTGGTATTTTGGTATTTTTTTAATTAACGTCACACTGGAGCAACACAACGGGCTATTGGTGACGGTCCGGGATCAATCCCAGAGGGAAAGATCCGAGGACAACACCACGTAATTTTGAACCACGGTCAGATGACGAGGCAACACCTGAGCTGGCACCCCACTCTCCAAACTTCCACACCACGCCAACGTGAGGACATTTGAGGCCACGACAGATTTAACGTGCACCAGCCCCCTTTGTACACGACGGTGTTTGGCTGGATTCGAACTCGCAACCCTTCGGTTGCAAGTCCGTTACTCTTCCAACCGGGCCACCGCGGCCCTTTACCTATTTTGTATGCTGTCAACAATCTGTCTGAACCCGTTTGCGAAGTGTTCGACGGACTGGTCCAAGCTCGAATTGATTCTCATCAGCACGTCTCAAATGGGCTCCGGAAAGAATTCTCCGATGAGAGCGATCGAGTGCTCGAAATTCAAGCTACGTTCTACTTGCCACCAGGCTCTCAACCCCAATTCTGTGCCCTCTCTGAGCCGATGCAACGGCTACAGATATCCTGAGCACACCTGCCACTTCCTGATCCCATTCCCCAGCGGACGATTCTGCCGCGACTGCCATCCAAGCAGATTCGTCGGTTGCTACAGGAGACCAGCACTTACAAGTTAATCGGGCAAGTAATCAACGTGCCAAGCGATACGTTAAGGCGTAATCTGGACGACGATTACGCCTGCAAAGGGAGGATAAAGAAGCACTTGGTAATTCTCCTATCATCGCCCTATGCTTGTCGTATATAATTCTATTCAATGTGTAGGGTGCTGTGAATTGTCGTCCAATAAATGATGATTGCAACACAATCTCGTTTCATTTCTCACACCACCACGCGTAGTTCTTCGTAGATATACAACACAGCAAAGTTGTACATCTGTCTATGTGCTTTTGTTTGGATATTTAGTTTTCAAAGGGATCCCTAGGTTTCTCCTACCGAAAAAAAGTACTTATAGTGCCACGTATGACAGGCTTTCCCATCCTTGCACTAGACTATTCCAGGCTATGCCTTCTTAGGTTTTATTAATCTTTATCGCATAGTAATTACTGACATTTTGTGAGGGATTATGATACATTCGACGAGCTCACATTAGCTAACTTTGATTTTACAACCGCGCATGATTTTACAAAACCGCATTATGTTCCATTCAAATATTATGAAACGAAATGAATTCCCTATTCACGAACTTGGTCTCTGGAAGTTCATTAAAAGGAATTTGAAAAGAAAAATATGCAATTCAGCCAAGGCCTTTAATAAGCATAGTTTTTATCTACTGAAGAAATTCCATCTCATATCAAGAATTATTTTCTTAAGATAGGATATAAAGGATTCTTTAAGCAAAGTTATTATTAAAGATTATGTTTTGTCAGGTGACACTACGTACCCTAGAACAATTATGCAAATCTTGCAATGCCTTCCTAGCACTAATATGAGGTCTCTTTATTATTGTACGTGTCCGTTCCTGTCAGTGACAGGTTCCATTTGCAGCAATTGATTTTATCTGCAGGCACTCAATTCACAATGCCTATCACAGAGATCTGGAGCGAATATCGTTATTCGCCACTCCATTTCTCTTTCAGAACAGTGTTCTCGATTACGCCGTAATATTTCTTATCACCTTGTGCTACAGCCTTTCATGATCATACAAGTCAAGTTGTCTTTCTAGAGGCACAATAGAATAAATGCACCGCTTAACGTATGATTTTCCTTACTTCGAATAGCTTTGTTTGTTGATGGTGAGTTCGAAGTTATTTTAAGACTTCTAGATAGTTTTTGAATTTTAAGCCCTTGAAAAGTTTTCATGTGTGTAAATAAAATTTTAGAATTTAAATTAAATTTATAAGTAAAAGTTTAAGATAAGAATTTGAGAAAGTTAGGCATCTGGTTATGTCATGAGGTATCCATTTAAAAAATTTATTTAAACCGAATCGTCATAAAAAAAATCATTGACTAAACCACGTTATGTGTACAAAGTTATGTTCAGTAATAAAATTTTTCTTAGCAAAATATTATAAATTATGTAAATTTAAAGCTTTTCTTAAATTAATTTTTTACAAAATCATTATCACTGCTTTTACACTTTAATTCTAAGCAACCATTCTTCGTCATTTATTATGCTTGGTTTTCTTTGAAGTAAACGTAAAAAGCACGCTGGTAAATTATTTAAATTAAAACTTTTGTATCATTTATTTTTTATAGAATCGTTATCACTAGTTTCTATCTCTTTAATGCGCAGAAAACATCCATATTTTCTTCCATTCCACAGTCTTCATGTTTTCTCGATAAAAATGACTATTCCCGCACCATGCTATTAAGATTATTTTTAGTTCTTTGTCTCCTTCAGTAGAGAGCCTGTATGCTTCATAAGCCTCTTAAAGTGATTCATATTCTTGGATCGCATTCAAAATTGTGTGCATCCGACACATTCATATCTCTAACCATCGCCTTGGCTTCGTGCCCTTCCAACAAACAACTTACTTCTAGGCATCCATTCTTTCCCTTTTTGGAACCATTTTTTAAGCAATAGTTGAGCTAGACCATCATGCATCGGGTTGCCTTTTATGAAATATGACGTAGGCATGGCAAATTGTCATTTTTAGAACTTCCTTTACAATACGAGCTTTCACTTGATTCGAGTAATTGAATTAAGAAATATAAATGACTCATTCATAGACAGAGTAGGATAAATTAACACATCTTTAGAATTACATTTTTTAATACCCCTAGTAAATGTCTTAAATACCAGAAATATTCATACCCGGTTAAATTCGATGAAATAATGAATTTTTCTATTACGACACTTAGGAAGAAAGTTTGTGAAAAAAATAAGTATTTGCAATTTTTATACATTCCTTCTCCCCCGTTTTGTTTTACAAACCAAATCTTGAACATCATTTTGTTCTCAAAGCTTAATTACAAATCTTGGCGTTAGTTTTACTTACTGAGATCAAGTAGTCATTGATAATGCTATATAATGATTTAGTATAAGTTTTACTCTTCCCAGAACTATTTAATAATATATGGTTTTTATGTACCTCAGCCAATTTATTTGATTTAATTTGTTGAAAAGCTACTTGAGAAAGTGCTTTAAATCCATTGAAGAAAATTTCTAAGCTGTTTTAGTCTGTATTCTTAAACATACTTAACTTCAGGATATCTTCACAACGTAATCACAAAATTTCGATTAGTGATTACTTAAAACATTTCATTACTGTCCTCATTTCGGATAATTTTAATCTAGTGAAAATAATTCAGAAAATATATTAACATTGCAATAGCATATGTCTTATGATTACATCTCAGCACAAAATTGCTTGTTAGAACCTAATCAGCAAGTCATAACAAAACATTTATTCATAGCATTTTATTTCACAGTTGCTATATATGAAAAGCAAAGGGAAGGTAATATCAAACTAAAAATAATTATTTCGCTGTTTATATGATGCTTTCAATCTAGATAATTTTAATCTTCAGTAATATAATTTATTTTATATAAAATTATTGGAATTGTTTTATATAAAATAAGCATTATTGTTTTCTGAAATATATATTTATCTTCAAATACTATAAAATTCACATATTACTTCCGACTAAACCCAAATGTCTAAGTTGAAGTCTTTATAAAGGAGACTGGCAAATATTGTTCTTCGGAATAAGATCGAAAAATCTTTTTATTAAAGAAAACTTCTCCAATCGGTAGTATACAAAATGATACTTACATAACTGAGTTTCGTATGAAATATTTTTCCAAATAGCTAAATTAATTTTAAGACGCTTTCAAACTGGATAGTTCTATTCCGTGGTTACCCCTAATGCATTTAAATATTATGATAGCTCACGAAAGAGAATAATCTTCCTTAGATATGACACACACCGAGTCTTTCTCCAGTACCATTTGACCTTGCTTCTCATTTCCTTTGCTGCTCTGGGTTCTTGTTGAAAACTAGACTTTTCGTAGACCTGACGTGCCTGATTGCACGGAGCCAGCTACTGCTCTGCTGAACCATCCCTCGGGAGACATTTCAGTTTCTTTTCCACGTCTCCAACGGCGTTCTTTCTTCGGCCGAGGATTTCTTAAATCCTTTCTCATTCTTGGTGTCTTTTTTCACTTTCCTGATGACTCTTTCAGCCTTTTCTGAAATGGAATGGCTTCCTTTTCCGGTTTGTGTGAAAGCTGCTGTTATCTTACCTCTAACCCGCATGCTGGAAATCATGCGGTTCTGAAACGGTTTTCCCATGGGCACGAAGCGAAGTTTTAATGACTGTTGGAAAGCGTTTTAGGGAATCTGTAATCTTCAATTTATTTTGACGTTGTTTCCATTATAAATTCTTGTGTTGTCTCTAACTGTCTGCTGTCTTTGTATACGTGTCTAATCTCTTTTTGACCAAGCCAACTTCCAATCATCATGGTATAAACAATATAACTACTTATTAAATCTAATCTTCACGTCTAGTATTTAGACTAGTTCATCGTATATATTATCAATTAAATTTAGTTTTTTATGATCACCAGATACGAGTTTCCCAAAATAAGTCCATCCCTAATATTGTCTCGAACTGTCTTTTTTTACATGTTTGATCCCTTTTTGACAAGGCCAATTTCAAATCATCTTGACATAAGCAATCTAACTACTTATTAAACCAGGTCTCTATATCTAGTCTGTAAACTAGTTCATCGTATATATTATTTATTAAATTTAGTTATTTGTGATCAACAGATACGAGTTTTTAGAATCTTCTAGTTATCATAAAATAAGTCAATCGCTAATATCGATATTCAGGAAGAACAATGGCTCAAGTGGAGTTCATCAATTTGTTCAGAAAGTGAAAACTAAGAATATGTTCGTGATTGATATCAATTGCATGTGAGAAACCTTGGTAAGAATGAAAGGGGTTTAGTTTTAATAGCATAAAATTTTGCTTTTAAATAACGTTACTCATGCAGATGTATCGAAAATCCACCCCAATTTTGCAGTCATTTCTTTGTTCTTCAGGACAGCGATATATCACAAAACAAATCAAACTTCCAAGGCACTTGATAAAAATGCTGGCCAGTGTATTTAATGACAATAATATACTTAACAAAATACAGATAATACTACCAGTTTAACAAAATTAAAAAATTTACGTCTTTTCAATTACTGATGACTTAGAGGTTGCATACTGGCGTTGGATAAAATAATAATAATAAACGGTGATAAAATATTCGTGCTATTTGTAGTTTGAATTGATGAATTTCTAAATTAGTTAACTAGTCAGTGGAAAGTTTTTTGAAATTATTTTTGACAATTAATATTTCCAATTTGTTATTCAGTAAACATTAACTTATAATAAACACTAAAATATCTTATTTTATGAATTTTCCTTTTTATTGTTATCTAAAGATAACTTTATTTCTCATAACACATTCTCTTTCATAAAATTATAACTATAATGATTTGGCCTTATTTTATGTTTTAATTTAAATCGTTAAAATATTACACATTTAAAAACCTGAATATTTCATAAAATATACCACTTTTGAGTAATTCGAAATATATGATTCGATTAAATATCGTTCGTCACTCTTTACGTTTAAAATCTCTTAAAGAGTACATTTCCTCGAAAATCGTATTAAAAAGTTATTTTTATAATGGCAAAAACATGCCCTTTTAATGGGACGCAATTCATGCAATTTATATTCCTTTTTTACATAAATTTCATTGCACTTGAAATGCGATTTAAAAAAATTAATAGTAAAAAATTTATTTCAGAGATTTTCTGTTTTTTTATAAGTTTATAAAACATTTACTTCAAAAGAAAGTCTAGTAACAAATGCAATTTTAGGAATTTAGGGAATTTTAAGAAATATATGCTACTAGCAGAAATTCCTGACCTTATTCGGGGCTAACATCATTTAAGTGTCAGGAAAATAATTTTAAATAGAATAAAAACCATTAATTCTACCTTTCCCTATTGCAAAATTGAATGTTTTATTCTCTTTATATTATCTATCTCAAATATTTAGAAATTGTTTATATTTCACAAAAATAATTAAGGATCAAAATAAATAAAGTATTAGAGTTTAAATTCTGCAAAAAATAATTTTTGGAAAAATAATTGCTCCTCCAGCTGGTAAGATAATCCAAGTAATCGCAGTATTAAATTCACATCCCATCTTCTAAACTGCCAAATTAAGGTGTTGATTTTAGTATGGATATTCAGCTATTTTAGTATGAAACCTACCAAAAAAGGAAAATTTAACTAATGTATTCACTAATCTAATACACTTTGTATAAAATATCTAACAATTTAGGATGTGTGATACTAACACAAACGCATAAACAGACATAAAACAGGAAATTAGACAGAGTGATGCTGTTAAATTCAGTCACTAAATGAATTAAGTATACAAAATTTCATGCAAATATAACCAGCCGTTTGGAAGTAGCGCGGCAACACACATAAAAACAGGCAGACACCAAGTGCTAAAACTACTGGCTTTGAATTAGAATGATCCTAACGAATAAATAATTTGAAATAAGCGAAAACATTCAATGTACAAACACTCCATTTTTATTTATATAAATTAACAAAGTCAAAATTTCTTGTTTAATGCATTGTTTTAATATTTCCCTCTTTCAAGCGCGAATGAATACTTAATTCTATCTTTATTTAAGCAACTAGTGATAAAACAATAGTTGACGTTAATGTAATTCTTTCTCCGAATGCTTTTAGCAGTCTACATTTAAATAAGATTATCTTGGATCGATAAATTGATCTCACATATACGAAACCTTAGAGGAAGTGTGTCTTGTGCATTAAAGCTGCAATTCGGTTAAGCGCTAAAAGAAAAAAAAATTATAAGGCTGATTAGAAGTAATACGTTGGAATGCAAAGAGCATGTAATCTTAACACAATTAACAAAACAGCTCTCAAGAAACTCCTTTGAGGTAAATAAGATATCCCAGGAAACTGAATAATCTAAATTTTAGCATCTCTTATAATTTTCCATTTTTAAATTAATCATTTGAATAATAATGTGCATTATTTTATGAACATTTAAATTCTCAAATAATTATCTAGGATAATAAATTGCAATTGGTTTGAAGACAGTTTAAAATAAATATGCAAGAATTGGTTATCATACGGCAATAGTGAGTTCACTTCGTTTTGTGATAACAGTCACTGGGAACACATATTCAGGGATAGACCAAATGACAGCATATTACGTTACTTATGACATTGGGTTATCCCAACCTTTGAGACTAATAGTGGACGTGGTAAGTCCTGCAATTCATTTTATGTAACATTTAGGTCAGCCCAATGAAGCATTGAGGGATGTGGAAGTCAATACAACTTCAATCACCAAATACTTCATGGTTGAGATCGGTTGCACTGGTATTTATACCACTGTATTGTAAGTTAATGCTTGTAGTGTTGTCTAAGTTAATTTAAATACTACTCCTGCAGAATTTAGAATTGACTTCCACTAAGTGACTGTTTGAAAATTGCATGAGATAGTAAGAGCAGTATTAAGACTGTGTACTTCCGTATATGTAGTTGCGCAATGGATGATGGACCGTTTTGGGATGAACCATTTTTCATATCCTGTTGTTTCCTTTCACAGTCGAGTTCAGTCTTGAAATGAGGCTGAGTGTCAACAAAGAGTGAAGCTGTAATAGGAGTAGAAACCAGTGTTTACCACAAAACTTCAGGCAATTGTTCAGTGATACGCGTCATATTGGTAAATCCACTGTTGATCATGGACCATCCATCGAAGAGCACTGAGATTGTGACTAGTGCCATCAGACTTATTTGAAAGTGCTCATATTTATATTTTTGTAAACTTGTCAGTTATTGTAGAAGGAACGACAGTGCAGCTTCAGTCTACTAAAAAGTACTTGGTGGTTGAGATGATTGGTTGAACTGCTATTTACAGTCAAATTATTATTTTGAGCAATAGAGAACAATAAGACATGTAGATGTGGAAGTAATAATTCACATTCTTTCTACTTTCGTCAAATATGTAGCAATAAAAAATTACATTTTTCATATTTTGTTGGGCCCCTTTTGAGGCTACTAGTGCTCAACTCATTTTGATTTTGCAAATTAATGCAGACTGGTCCTAAATTCTGTGGATGATGTTTCCTAAGAAAAATAACTTCCTCAAGTAGCCTAACTTTTGTGGTACTCTACCCATTTGTCACATCTATATTCATTAGCTCCCACGCCTTTTAAATCGAAATTAAATATTAAAAGGTGATTTAATAGAAATCGAAAATTCCGGAAAATTTTCAGTCCTCCAAGGCGACAGAGAAACATTTTCTCCATGAAAAAAGTTGTTAATGATCTTGTATGTCAAGGAACTCTATCTTGCAAATAAAATAAGAGTTTTTTTGTTTGGCGGAGGTCAATAATCTATAAAAAATCAAAGTACGTCTAACAACTTAACCAAGGACTGTCTATTATTGTACTGCAAGTTAATTTTGGTAGTTGTGGCTACGTTCATACAACGGTTGTAAAGAATTGTTCAGTTTTATATGGAAATGCACTACAGTTAAAATCTCTTCCTAAAACTTTTACTTTTTTTTTAAACTCTTATAAAAAGTTACGATAGCATTTTGTAGAAAAAAACTAAAATCTTCGCATTCGAAATATGTACAGGAAGCACATTCTGAAGCACTTTTACATTTACCTTGACAAAAAAAATTGTCACAGAAACCTAATACTGACTCTACTTACCCTGTAAGTGGTTTCGACGAGATATCTCGTCCATCAGGATCTGACCAATTTTTCCAATGACGAGATATCTCGTTAACAAGATCTGACCAATTTTGCTAATGACAAGATATCTCGTTGTCAGGATATTGGCGATTTTTGGATGATAACGAGATCAAGATCTCATCAATTTTTCTAAATCGAGATCGATCAGTCTGTCCATCAAGATCTGGTCAGTTTTTTTCTAATGACGAGATACCTCGTCAAGACCTAGAGGATTAATTGCTTTTAACTTTATAATGCAAAAATAATTTTTTAAAAGATATTGATTGGTAAAAGGTTGTCTATATGTTACGATTTCACCTATTCTAATGAAAATTTAACTTTTCAATCAATGGACTACTGCTATAAATTATGAATATTGCATGTTTGGCTCTCATTGCATAAATTCATTGTTTCATCTTGACGCCCCCATCGGTTGAAAAACCTTTGCGATCCCTAAAAAAACTTTTCCAGAAGTGTATAAAAGATCACATCAGTCCCGAGCCGGGAAGCGAACTTTTATTGCCTCCAGGCTTAAAAATTGTTCTTTGCTGTTATCTTTTTATAGGAACTATTCTATCTCATTGATAGCAATGAAGCTGCCTTAAAATAGGATGAGACTTCCTTTTAAAGTCTACTTCCGTTAAAGTGCACTTTGGAGTGCCATTCGAAACCCTAAAAGAAAGCATTTTTCTGATTGTCTTTAAGAAAATATGACAAAATTTTTTACTTTGGTTCCATTAGGTAATAGGTCATATATGATACATTACTTCCATGGGACAAAGTGCATAGGGTATGCCTAAAGAGATATTTATTTAATTCCTTGAATTTACCAGTCACGAGCTGACGTTGAAATAAGTCATACGCTTGCTCATGTTATTTCAGACTCGATTTGAATATGCAGAACTTATATTGCATTATAATACAACATATCTTATGGGGACAGTGGACGTTCAAAACAAACTTTTAGTTATTATCTGATTGTTATGAAATTTGCAGACCATTTTGCCTTATACTAAAAAATATATAAAGCTTGGTCTAAGTATATTAAATTGTGCTGAAGTTATTACTTAAAAGGTGATCTTAATTTTTGGTAATTTAGCAAACATTAATCGGTCCTATGAGCATAAACTTTCCATATATTATCAAAATTTTAATTCACGTAATAATTTGAATCCATATAAATCAAATTAACTCCATTGTGGGTAACAATTGTAAACCAAAAAAAATTTGTACTAAACCACCTAAAATTTTGCAAAATAATCAACGGTTCAGCAACATTTTAAATCAAAATTTCAAAATTTGGAAACATAAGTATTCTCATTTGCACTTATATATATATTTAACAGATTGTAAGGATTATCCCAAAACCATTTCAAGGAAATCGATTAAAATTTGATGCACAAGAACGTTTGTAAATCAGAAGAATGTCGAAAAATCTCAATCGGAGAAAAAGTCGTTTTTTAGTAGACTTACTATACTTATATGTATATTATACGTTTTATGTTGTATAAGTATGACTGTAATTGAAAAATTAATTTTGTTGTCCATAGAGTTTGATATCAATAAATTTAAAAATAGATTTTTCGATCGATTTTGATGATTTTGAATGTGTTCCGTCCCCTTAAAACTAATTTTATATTCAGCTTCACTAAAAGTATAGTGCATCTCCATTGAGAAGGCAGTTGTGTTACATGGTTTGATTTTGAACGAGTCTATTAGTTAAATTAAGGGACTGGTACTAAAGTAAACCAATCCCTTCTACAATTGACATCTAAAGCGCGGATTCTGGTTCCACGATTATCGTTCGGTGCCTAAATAGAAAGCGTTGATAATTAGTTGACAGGGCTGAAACATCCAACGTGATCCATGCATTTGCTTAACACACTTTCATACCTATTCAGATATGAAGGTCAACTGCCTTCTCCTGGGAGCTATAAAATTGTTTCCTCAAATATTATAGAAAAATAATTAAGTCTTTTGTTTCTAAAATATTTTAAACGAATATTTTTATATTAATGTAGAAGCACAATTTAAATTTATACTGAACTTTTGTTTTGTGAATAAACTTTAGTTCACTTTTAAATTTTATCTGAATAATGCTTTTCACAAATGCAGTTTATCTATTGTACCATTTCTTTACTAAATGCAAAATAGAATTTATCTCCAGAATATTAACTTTAATTTATTTTAAAAATTTAATCTCAAACACAGGTGGTATCAAAAATATTCCTGAGAAAATATTTCGTAAACAAAGAAATATTACAAATATTCCTGATCTGTCTTAAAAGGCGGTCGTAAATCTTATTTTTTCCAAAACAAAATAAGTGAGTTTGCATACCTACTTTTTTCGGCAAGAGGTCGCCATTTCTCATTTTGTAAAAATCACGATCCATTCTTTTACAGCATCGCAAGACATTTATCATATTTCCTTTACAACATCAACAATCGAATTTTCTCAGACTATAACTCATTCAGTTCAGTTGTAGAGTATTCGATTCTGGATATCAGATGGAAATTAATCACCTCGAATTCTTTCAAGAAGTTCACGTTGGCGTGGTGTGGAAGTTTGGAGAGTGGGGTGCCAGCTCAGGTGTTGCCTCGTCATCTGACCGCGGTTCAAAATTACGTGGTGTTGTCCTCGGACTTTCCCTCTGGGATTGATCCCGGACCGTCACCAATAGCCCGTTGTGTTGCTCCAGTGTGACGTTAATTGAAAATACCAAATACCTTTCAAGAAGTAATGCAAAGAACTCGTTAAATTATATATTGGCGCTTTTGTACAATTCCCGTAAAAGTAGCACGGTTCGGTATTGATTTTCTGTATTCATTTCATGACTTGTATTTGCATAGTTTATTTAAAAATATTTCAAGCTGTTTTCACTTCAATTGTTCTATAATTATTTCAATAGTTGTGGGTTTTGTATATTGTATTATATTTTTGTTATATTTGCTACATAGATGTATATCTGTATCAATTTTGATGAGTAATCGTAATTATTTTTCATTTTTATGTAACAGATTTCTGTGACAGTTTGTATAGTCTAAAGATTTTAGTCATTTTTCATTAAGCAATGCAATATCATCCCTCTCAAGTTCTGTTGGTTGCCTCATAGTGGCAAGGGGGTGTCACTAGGACTGGGTGAAGTACATCAGTTTTCTCCTGGTTCCTATATAACGGTACCTAAATATCTAAACTCCCCTAGGCCTGATGACCATCCTATATTCCCAGTCAAATGCTAACAGGTTTCGTGTTTTCCTGAGTTTAAGTCATACTTCAGCTTTTATGGCACCCCCACTAAAATGAAGCTGCAATTTTTCTCCCTTGAAAAATAAAAATTGTCTGTCCTGAAAAATGAAACCTGGATTGGCATTGGTTTTTAAGATCTTAATAGTGTGTGGTTGATAGTTATTTCTAGTTTGAACTGACTCCAGATCAGAAGGTTGCGTGTTCAAATCACGTCCAGGTCACCATTTTATTGTTGATCGTTATTTTTAATTTAAACAATCAGCAGATTAGCGATGTGAGGAATCACGACTTAAGACACAAATATAACTTTATTAAAATTTAAGTAAATATCACATCTATAAGGAATTATAATCATTAGCTGCCAGTACAGGGCTTCGATGTCTTTTATATTCAAAAACTTGCGCAGAATTATACACAGAAATAATGTTTGAATGAATGAAAACTTGATTCAGCCATTAAGGCGGAATCAAGCCACCGCAGTTTTGCATATTGCATCGCTGATGCCATCACAAGTGCGCCAGACTGTTTTGGCAAGACTTTTAAACAAGCATACAAGATCCTTTTGTGCGAGAAGTTAAGAACTATTCAACTTGTTCATGCTCCATCAACCCCAGCAATTCCTTTCTATTATATAGAATGTTTTGGTATTTCTGTGGAAACTGCTCCTGGGTGATCACGAGTTGGTCGATGTTCGACGTGTACTACATGGTCTTTTAGACCTGGTCTAGATCATACCAAGGGGATTAGTAACAATAAATTTGTGTCATTCATAATATAACGTACTTATATTTTGAATGTCATAGAACTCAAGAAACCAGAAAATATAGCTATTAAGCTAATGCAGAATTGTTCAACTCAAAACTTGCAATAGATCGTATGAAATCTACTATGTATATGTATAATGGAACTTGTATATCCCTTCAAAAGATTGTGTAATTTTAGATATGTATTTTAGTTATCACACGCTCATACTATTTGTTGTATACGAAACTAATTAGACCGAAAACAATGAATTAGCTTATTGAACTGTATTTCAATTTAATATTTCTATTGTATTCCCAGAAACCATTTTAGCTCTTAGGACTGAAACTCCAGCCTATTTTTTATGAGTTTTTGTTTTATTCATATGATAAACATATCTTTTGCCGAAAGGATCCCCAATCAATTTGTCCATAAATTTAAACATGTACTTTTGCTTCCATTCACAGATAATGTAGATCCTTGATAGGTCGAGGATCATGTCTATATTTGAATTTAATAAAGATTTATCTCTCAATTCTCTAGAGTGTTCTCTGTGGTTCCCGTTGGAGATCGTAGAAACAGTTGCCAAAGTCATGAATACTGTTGTCAAAATAACAAATCGTAAACAAAGTAACAAATAAATTATCTGTAGACAGGAAAATGTATTTAGGATATCTTTCCTTAAAAGTTCAGATATTTGTAGATCCAATTGTAAAACTATTATAATACAATAGCCACTTTAGCATACCATGTGCAATTTGTTAAAATCTATAAAGTTAGAGCAATATTTTAAGCTTCCAAGTACACTAGAAAAACATTTTTGTGACATGTTTTGACTTTTTTATATTGTATTACTTTATTATGTGATAGAAACTCATTAGTAGAGAACTTAATTAAATTTCTGTTCAGTATTATGTGTTTCATTAACTTTCTAAAATTGAATAGAGAGTACTAATTTTTTATCTACCCTCACGACTATTCAAATTATTTCGTCCGTTTTTTTGCAAAAAAAGTCGAAAAAATTTGCATAATTATTAAATATAGATTTTTCCACCTCATCTAAATTTTTTAAGAACAAAAAAGTGACCCTAAACTTCATTTTGATGTGGTATATTTGGTTTTTGAATTTTTAGAAGTGGGAGAAAGTTAGAGGGGAAAAAACATGAAAGTTACACAATTTTTAATGGCTTCTTGACATTCAAATCTTGTACTAAAGATACATGAGAGAATTTTTATACTTATTAGAACTTGGTCGACTAGTAGCATGTGTGATTTTCACAAGTATGAATGCATATAAAGGAGAGAGGTTCATTTTAAAGATAAAAATAATCCTTCCATCTTCTGCATAGTAAACGACATCTTAAAGGGAAGGAGAGCTACTCGTTACATTACTATTATTTTATTCACAGAACCTTGGTCGTCCCAAGCCGATCATCTGCTCTAAAAGATCTATTATTTGTATCTATTGGTCAGTTATAAGCACATTTCATTTTTAGAAATTAGTTTTGAATTTAGTTAAAATAGAAGTGCAAAACAATAATTATGACTATTGTCATCATTTGCTTTAATTATTTTAGTAAAATTATTTTAATAACAGTTTTTCATGATTAATGATTTTAAATTATTAAATTTTTTCTTATTTTAGAGCCATAATACTGACTTTGAAATGACTAATACAATTATATTCGTGTAGCTATTTATAGTTTATCGTAGTTGCATATATGTATGAGTTGATTGTATTCGGAGAAATAAATGCAAGAACTCGAGAATAATAAAAAAATATTAAAAGCTAATATTATAAAAAGTTAATATTTTTTTTAAGTGTGTATGATCCAAACTCTTACATTATTCTGTTAAAGAAATTTAAGTCATTCATATCATTCATGTCTATTCTGAAATGAATGGTTAGAAATTTTTATTTTACATGTACTGTATATGCAGAACTACTCATTCTTTCACTATGACAAAATGTTCCCAACTCAGTTTTTACAATTCAATCATGCATGTATATACATATTACATATATATACTCCTGTAGGTCCACTTTAAGTGTATCATATTCACTTGTTCGATGATTGTTCACTTTCGTTGCATGCTTCAATACATAAATAATACCGATTTCTGTGCCATGTACGTTTGTGGAATATTTATTTGAGAGATTTTCAGTGTAAACAAATCAGACTGAACGCGCGAAGATTTTACTTCGGCTATCCAAATGCTCTCGGATGATACCTATCGAGGTTACCTTAAAGTATAGCTTATCACCTTTTCAGTGGTTTGGCTTTTAATCGAATAAGATTAATTAAATGTGAAACATCAATCCTGAATTCGTACTATTAATGGACTTCTACGGGCTAATGAAGACGATCCATCAATCCCGAAGGGAAAGGTTCGAGAACACCACCACTTAATTTTGAACCATAGTCAGATTACGAGGACAACACCTGAACTGGCACGCCATTATGCAACCTTCCAGAACCCACCAACGTGAGGAAATTAGGCCACGACGGATTGGAAGTGCACCAGCCCCAAGTACAAGTCGGTCTTTAGTTGGATCGAGTTTCGAACTCGCAACCCTCCGGTTGCAAATCCTCTACACTTCCAACCGAGCTACCGCGAACCCGGAATGCTTACAGGAAATACGTTTCGCCGCAGAAACACTATCGCCACCTGTATTTTTAGCTTGACTTAAGAAGCCCTTCATATAAATGTGTAATTTTCAAACTTTAATGTCATTTTGACATTAAAATCTTGTATCAAAGATATCGATGATAAAATTATCAGAAATTAGTCGACTATCCCTGTGTTTGATTTCCTCAAGTCCGACTGTATGAGGCAAAAAGACATTTCCAATGACTAAAAAGAATCCTTCAATTCTCCATATAAATGACATCTTAAAGAGAAGGAACTTCTCTCAAATCGTCGACTCTGAGGAAGATGAAGAGACCTCAGTTGCAGTCTATAATAAACAGAATTTTTTCTTTCCTTTCCGATAACAAAGGAAGCCATTATTTACTCCATAAACTCTTGTCCGAAACCTAAAACAGACCATTATTTTTGTCGGAGGAAGAAATATTTCTTCTGTTCGCAAAATATTGCCGATACTCTCCCTCTCTATGGAGCATAAACACGCTAACGCACCTTCTCTTTCTAAATACTTGGACAGACGAGGGCAAAAGGTTTTACTCCGCAGAAGCCAATCATTAATAACGGGGCCAAAGTTCTTGTTTCTTTATGGGCTGGGAATGAGAGGAATCTCATTAAAAACACCACTGATAATATTCCGTAGCCTTTAAGTATGCTTCGAAGAAAATACACAGCGCTGTTCTGATAATTGAGCTTTTGGTCACAGCTCTTAATGGATTTCATAATTTATTATTTGTGATAAATCACGTGTCTTAATTATCGAATATGCTTTCTTTTAATTTTCCTGTACAGTGTTTCTTTTTCTTCAACTCGACTAAAAACTTTTTAAAGCGCGATTTAAAATTTCAAATAAATTAATTTTCTCAGTTATGAAATAAGTTTAAAATGCTTACCATAAGCGGAGATTTTTTATTCTTTTTTGAGTTAAATTCAAGTAACTAAAGAAGGACCAAAGCTTGTTACTTAATTTTCTATTCTCTGATTTAGAGTACCAAATTTATAGCACCCAATGAGAGGGTAGTAGTAGTAACGTCGCACTGAGCAACACAAAGGGCTATTGGTAATGTTCCGGGATCCATCCCAAAGGGAAAGATCCGAAGACAACACATCTTAATTTTGAACCACGGTCAGATGACGAGGTCATACCTGAGCTGGTGCCCCACTCTCCAAACTTCCACACTAGGCCAACGTGAGGACATTTGGTCACGACAGATTTAACTTGCACCAGCCCCCACGTACAAGGCGGTCTTTGGTTGGATCTAGTTTCAAACTCGCAACCCTCCGGTTGCTAATCCGCTACTCTTCCAACGAAGCTACAGCTGTTCACTATGAGAGGGATTTTCAGCGTAAACAAAAACAAAATACCATAGAAAAATTACTTCCAGTAAAGAAAAAATTTTATCGCCGTTTTGACGATGTTTGGCATTAGTCTTTAATATAAGCGATATACTGAAATTTCATTTGAGTATCATGCCAAGTTCTAAAACTGACGCCCTCTGCATTTAGCTTTATAGAAAAACGCTCTCATACAGTTTAAAAGTGATGAAATATTGGGTAAAATGCTCTATTGAAGTACCTCGAAATTTCTCTATATATATCTGTGTGTATGTGTGTGTGTAAAGAGATGGAAGGCTCTAATGAAATTTCTTCAGCAGTTAGATTGCAGAAAGATATGATAGAACTTTAAAGATAAAAACCAAATAGAAGAAAAATCAACAGAAAATATGAACGAAAGTAGGTTAATCGTCAAAAAATACCGAATCGCCTTTGAATGAGGTGAAATTGAAGTAGTCGTTTAGAATCTAATTGTGGTAACACATGACTAAGGTGTACTTTTTCCATGTATTTTATTGGGAAAAAACTCATACCAGTAAATGTAAACGAAATTATTTCATTCTATTTTTGTATAACTTTATTTCTTTTAGAGGTATGAATTTCATTTATGATATGGATGCTATATTGATTATAAATGGTTTGAAATAAGATATGAAATGTGGCTAACGTCTCTTTGCCATTAATAGATATAAGCAATTAAGAAAGCTTAGCACAGATGTTATACTCGAGTTTGCTAGAATAAATAAAAAAGGACCGTATATGAAACAAAAAAGCAAACAAATCTACTATTGTAAAATTACAACCTTTTTTCTTATCACATCAATATCCTAAAAATTGTCTGGTACGGCGACAAGTAACGAGACTTACGAAGCAAATAGCAAAAAGACTTGATTTCATAATCAACTCTGGCACAGTAACTCTTATTTCTTATGTTTTGCTTCTTTTCTCAATGAAATCGAAAAGTACGATCTCATCAGTCCAGGTCGTTATCGACGGTTGACTGCTTTGAATCACCCCGACTGAGATAACCAACACAATGATTTATTCTTTACTTTAGTAATTTAAAAAAAATTTTCCTTACAAATTATTTTTGATCAACGTGTCCGTTGGACGGATAAAAAAACTACCAGGGGCAGATCCATCCCGTGGGTCATAGTTAGGATTTAAATGTGTACACCAAATTCTTATTTTCTCAAATTTCGATTCATGGTTTCATTTTCCGCATTTGAGACGACGGAGTCTACTACAGGAGATTGAAGTTTCGCCGCGCATAGACCTTCTAATGAAAAAGACAAAGCCTGTGGACGGAGTCATTGTTGTAAGATCTCACAAGTGTTGGCCACATGAGTTTGGGAATCAGTCTGGTGTGATGAACTATCGAAGCCAGACTAGAATTTTTAATCACTCTGGTTGGTCATATCCATCAAAAAAACATTCTACATTAGTATCCGTGCTTTCTCTTAATCCTCCTGGTAGTTGTCTTTGATGAGGTATTTCGTCATTAGCAAACTTGACCAGATATTGATGGGCAAAATATCTCACCATTAGAAGAAAATTGGCCAGATCTTGATCTCGTCATCATCAAAATACTATAAGCAATACTACACTGCTGGCCACCCAAATTGCAACACCAAGAAAGACAAGAGATATCACACCAAAATTTATTTTGTAGATAACATGTTGACCAAGTATCAAATGATTAAATTTATAGACTTCTGTGAAGTGTGGTTCCTGCCAAAATCAGTAGCCAGAGTAGCCGCCATTGTTGGAGATCACCGCTGCCACACGCCTCGGCATTGATTCAAAGAGACTTTGGATGTGTTCTTGGGGTACAGCAGACCAAGCAGCTTCCACTCGTTGCCAAAGTTGATCTGGTGTGGCAGCTGGGGATGTATTCTGGGTCAATCGTTGAGCAACCATGGACCACATGTTTTCTATCGGCGAAAGATCCGGAAAGCGAGCTGGCCAGGGAAGCAATTCAATCTGGCGATTGACGAAGAACCCTTGGACAATGCGTGCCACGTGTGGTCGCGCATTTTCCTGTTGAAATATGGCTGTGGGCAAGCCCTGAAGGTAAGGAAGGACAACTGGCTCCAACACCTCGGAGATGTAGCGCTGGCTGTTTAAAGTACCGGCAATGCGTACTAGAGGAGTGCGAGAGTGATATCCAATACCGCCCCATACCATAATACCCGGTGCAGGACCAGTGTGGCGGTGCATAACGCAGCTGTTCAGCATCCTCTCTCCACGGTGTCTCCAGACTCGAATCCGACCATCGTGGTGTTGCAGACAGAAGCGTGACTCGTCAGTAAAGACAATTTCATTCCATTCTGCCGTCCACATCCTTCTTTCATCGCACCATTGGCGGCGGAAACGTCTGTGGTTCTGCGTCAAGGGTAGACGAAGCAATGGACGTCTTGCGGACAGACCACTCTGCTGTAAACGGCGTCGAATGGTACGCGCAGACACTGGATGATGCGGTACAGACTGAATGTGCTGTGCTATGGTTCGTGGCTGAGCGATCCGTCACTGCCATACGCACAATATGCCTGTCATCACGTGAAGTGGTGCACTGAGGTGGATGCGATCGAATACGTCGGTCCGTCGTACCCTCCTGCATCCAACGATCACATATCCGCATTACAGTTGTTTGGTTTCGTCCAACACGACTACCGATTTCCCTGAAAGATAATCCACAATCTCGGTAGGCCACTATCCTTCCTCTGTCGAACTCGGATACTTGATCAAAAGATGATCGCTGTTTTCTACGAGGCATAATTGATCGTTTTTTTGAAAAAACCACAAGAAAAACACAATTGCCGTACTTGAAATCGTCGAAATCTCCAAGCCTTAAATAGCGCTTTGAAGTGGCGCCACAGGCGCGCGTGATGTGCGTCTGCGCTGAAATTCTAATCATTTGCATATTTCACCTCCGCTAATGCATGTTGTAAATTTCATATTATTTGCATGCTTCCTTCAGGGTGTTGCATTTACGGTGGCCAGCAGTGTATGATGATGAAATAACTCGTGATTAGCGAAATTGGTCAGGTCTTGATGAAGGAAATACGTCGTCCAGATCACTTAGAGGGTTAATACACGTGATAGATCTTCAAAGCGAAAGTTCGGGATAAATAATATGAAGCTGCGTGAAGATGCTTCGTCTACATTATAAGGTAAATGTTTCCTCGATGGATCCTCTCTCATAGTGGTATTTATGGAAATGAGACGGAATACCAACTGGCCATAAAAATGACATGGATCCTTCAGACTTTTCAACATGATATATCCCTAGGGTCTACAGATAGAGTACTTAAAAATAAATTAAGACATGTAAAAATCCAGAGTGACAGAAAACACAAAATATAATAATTGGGGAGTCCATTTACGACATCAAAGCCAGCCTTCGCTATGCGAGGCATTTTATGCCAAGCTAAATTAAGTGGCGATAGTATTTCTGAGATATTACGTGTTTACTGTACTTATTTTAAACGAAGCATTAGTTGACTTGTTTTTCGAATACGATTGCAACACGTATAATGTAATGAGTATTCCAAAGAATGAATTTCGAAATTGATTGATCAAAAATTAGATTAAGTGTCGAACATTAGTAAAAAGGCGATTGACTACATTTTAAGATATCACCGATATGCATTCGGATAGCAGAAGTAAAATCTTCGCAGACCGTCTGGTTTGTTTGTTTTACACTTGAAATCCTTCTCATGCCTTTGGATCGGCAGTAAGAGTAATCGATTATAAATTTAAAAACAGGTACAAATCCAGGGGGGCTGAGAACGCAAAATATAAAAATTGGTCGATGTCCATTCATGACATCCCTTACGGCCTTCTCTATGCGAGAAAATTTTATACCAAGTTAAATGTAGGTGGTGGAAGTGTTTCTGCGGTGATACGTGTTTCCTGGTCGTATCATGAACGTGACATCAGTTGGCTTGTTTCTCGATTACTAATTCAACACTTCGACAGTATTCCAAATAGTAAATCCCGAATTTATATATGGTATTGATAAGTCAACAAATTAGATTAAACGCGAAATATGACTTAAAACACAAAACGTAAGAAGTTGGGAGTCCATTTACGATATCCCTGCCAGCCCTCGCTATATAGCGGTGGCGGCTTTTAGATTATTGACAGGGCATAATTGCCTGACCAGGCATTTATATCATTTGGGCATCTATAGTAGCCTGATATGTGCCCTTTGGCTATCTTTTAGAATATTCGGCATTATCAAGGGAAGGTAAAAAATTAGTTCTATTGGACTCCTAAAGAACTTTTAAGACAATTGCACTCTTGTTGATTTTTTACTACTTTATGTTCTATGTTCTAACTTCATATGTTACTATGTGATACGGTCGGTTGGTACGTAGTTAATTAACATCGCACTGGAGAAACACAACGGGCTATTGGCGACGGTCCGGGATCAATCTCGAAGGGAAAGATCCAAGGATAACGCCTCGTTATTTTAAACCACGGTCAGAGGACGAGAACAACACCTGAGCTGGCACTCCACTCTCCAAACTTCCACACCACGCCATCGTGAGGACAAATGAGACCACGACCGATTTAACATGCACCAGCCACCGTGTACACGACGGTGTTTGGCTGGACTAAGTTTCGAACTCGCAAACCTCCAGTTGCTAATCCGTTGCTCTTCCAAATAGGCTACCGCGGACCTGTGTTGCAGGAGGATGTATTTGTCTGAGTGCTGAAATAAAAAATACCTCGTGTAGAAAGAAACAATCGCATTTCATCGTCAAATGAATGATCGGCCCATCTAATCTCAGGAGGAGACATCTCCAGACATTCTACAAGTTAATTGAATCTTCTTTCCCTCGAACACTTCGCGTGACCCAAGGCACAGGGCGGAGAGGAGAAAGTTTCATGCAGAGATTACCTCAAAAAGAAAGAGTACCTTGTTTTCGTAATGAATCATTAATAAGGTCGCTAATGTTCACCCCATGATAATAAAGAATCAAGTCACTTCCTTATCTTTCCAAAGAAACTGAAGATGCAGAAAAAAGCTCCGTTCTGCTTTCTGCAACACTTCATATTCAATGAGCTCGTTGAGTGCAGGGATTTTGTTTTCGTAATAAAGCAATTAATTGAAAGCGTAAATTATGTGTAAGAAAGAAAACAAACGATGAAAAGTTTGAGTACATTTTTAGCTTGTAGGGGCAGTTTGAAGTGTTAAGTTTAATGTAAATATGCTGTAATTGGTGTAGCGATTAAATTTTCTCTTTTAAAGTACTTAAAATAATAACGGCAAGGAGCAAAATTAATAAACATTTGTTTCGTGTCATTTAAGATAGAAATTATTAATTTAGTGTGTAGGTATTTGGAAAGTAAAACTTTTCTGATTGTGGCACATTAAATCATTTCTAATTTCTCTTCCTTCGTCCCACAATTTTCAAAAGAATTTACTTTCACAACATCTTGCAAAACTACAACTGCTAAAGTTGCTGCGGCTGTATTTGAAAAACTACATTGGTCGTACAGTCTAGCAATTTACGATTAACTTATTTATACAAGTTACAGCTTAACTTGTACAATTTAACTTATTTCTACGAGTTACAACTTTATACGTAAGACAAATTTAATTTTACTAGAAATGTCAGACGTTATTATTTTTGAAGTAAACTTCAGTTTCTCCAGAAGGTGAATTTAGTAAACTTCTCTTACACAACAACACGTTATTATCTCGGAAATCGTACATATATTTCTTACCAACCAGACACGCTATGCTTCCTTTCTTCCCTTAAAATGTCATTCATTTCGGCTACTATTGAAGCTATTGTCATTTTCATTAATGTTCTTCAGTCATTTAGAAATAGCTGTCTAAATGTGAATCTTATGAGGCGTGTAGAAATACACGAAACTGTTTTTAAAACATTAACTTTTAAATCATAGTTTACTGTTAATAATACAGTTAAATCATAGTTTACTGTTAATAATATAGTTAAATCATAGTTTTTACATAGTTGAGTTTATTAAGCTTCATTGAAGTCTATATTATTATAAGAGTTGTGGACATCATAGTACTTCCGAATCACTTGCAGTACTCTATCGCAAACCATTTTTATGGATGCTTTTCTCCGTAATTTCCCAATATTTTCCATAACTACTTCTTTAGAATACTGATATTTTACTTCAAAATTAGCTGACAAATAATACAAAACCATCCACAATTCTAGGTAAAACTGAATTTAGAAGTAAGAGGAGCTCCACAATTGGGCATTCTACTTTATTCCTCGTCATTGTAGCTTTTAAATAACTCTATTTCACTGTGCAACCTTACAAAAAGTCTCTTCTGAAGTCCCATTTTCAAATAGATTTCCTACGTCATTGCAACTGCATCAAAGTCAGTGAGCTGAACTAGCGGCATTTGCGAAAATTTATCAAAGTCGAGCAATATAGTATAACTTTAACTTAAGTTAGTCAGGCACTATTTAACTTCAGTTTTTTCGGGGAAAAGACATTTTTAAAGCATCCAAAATGTTGTTATAGTCTCACACTCTCAAAAGTACTTTCACTAGGTATTATAATATAAAATAATACAAATATTCGCGCTAAGAAAACAATGTTTTTTTTATTTTTAACACATTTCGTCATTACTTATCAGTACTAGGTATCAAGACATTTAATAAAATTTAATGAAGTGCAGGCTTTTATTTGAATGTAAGATACAAAATCTTCTATCCCCAAACACGATTTCAAAAATTAAAAAAAAAACAGCTTACCCTACTGTATGACATAGGCTCAGGTTTGGACTGGCCTGAATACATCCTGCAGACTAACCTTAAACCTTCTGCCAACATACCCGATCTAATAACATGACATGTTTACTTGTTAAACTACTCAGTGTCATCTACTTTTAGTAAACGTTATTCCGGTAAACTAATTTGTTATTTTCATTGTGTCTAAACATATTTTTAAAATAAATAAGTTTTCTATTTTTATTTTTTTACTTCAAAACTGCAAAATTTAACTGAACATTTATTTTTTGCCGTTTTTCAAAATAACCTACTTGCATGTACTAAATTCTATCTCATGAGTGTGTGACTTAATTTAATATCGACAACGTACACTCATCCGTAATTATTAAGATGGTTTTCCTGTTTTTGTCTCAAACAGTACGCAAATCCAATTTCCAAATGCAAATCACTTGGGAACCACATTCACACTTCCAATCACAGCTTAATCCGAAAATAACCGTATCAATTCAGAAATTCAATTCGCTATTTACTCAGCATATCGAAATCCACAGAAATCCTGTTGCGCCCACGAATTCTACCATTTGTTTCCGGAATCCCGAGAAGAATTTACCCCGAACAGCATTATGACACGCTTGGACTTCGAGCTGCACTGTTCAATCGTCGATCTAAACATTTTTGTCGATAGTTATCAGGATAAATAGTTGGTAACCATGACGATGCGGGATCAGCGATGACGCATTTGTTATTGGATCGTCGCCTTTGGTGCCTAGGGCTAGTTAACGGTTAATTTAACTGCCCAGAATAGATGTCGTTTTCTGGGCTCATCACTTCTGATTGCTTCTTGGGAGATTGTTCTTTCCTTTCGCATCACAATGGGCTTAACATCGGAAGGGGAAGGGCTCTATTGATTCCGGGCGGGGTTATGGTAAATTAAACGGTTCTTGTTTTTCCGCCACTTGTAATAAAGCTTTTAAAAGTTCCAAGTCTGAATGGAAGTTTGCTCAGTCGATAAACTCAATTAAATTTCTGTGTGACTTAGTTGTTCCTCTTCATTCGTGCGTTATACAGAGTGATCCAAAACTTCCTGTAGAAATGTGTAACTTAATTTGACCTACAACAATGATTATAAAATGAGTGAATAAAGTGTTTGATATGGGAGAATGTTATGTGCATAGGTAAATATATATGGAGTGTTTCAAAACTTCTTGTGCAAACTTTAAAGGGAGGTATGGACCACAAAATTAAAACAAATTTACAGGTATGTATGTAAGCAAGCACCACCCATATATACTAGAGAGTACAACACTAAGGCGCAAAAATGAAAAGATAGATTTATTCACCCTAATTTTGTAGTAGATGTGCGCTTACAGTTTCGCTGTAGGTGCTCAAAGATGAGATCACTAACAGTAATGCTTCACAGCGTCGACGCATGAATTGCCTTACAAACTGACCAATTACCGCACTCCTAAACAAAGCCTTCTGTAATATTCCGGTGGCACTTGAAGAAATGCATCCCCTTGTGAACGTAGTTTAATTTTTTGTTCCCTACCTTCTCTTAAAGTTTTTACAGGAAGTTTAGGAACATTTTGTATATTTTTACGCATGCACATAGCATATATGTTCTATATCAAACACTTTTGTACTCCAAGTGCAGTTACACAAGCTTGAACGGGAAGTTTCGAACACCATATGAGAGGGATTTTCAGTGTAAATAAACAAACCAGACGGTCTGAGAAGATTTTACTTCTGTCATTCAAATGATCTATCTAGCGTGATACATATCGGGATTTCCTTAAAATGTTGTTTATCGTCATTTCGGAAACGTTTAGCGTTTAATCTAATTGGTGTTGACCAATAAACTATCGTTTATCAATTCGGAATTTATTCTTTAGAATTTTAAGTGCTGAAATCGTATTCGAAAAACAAGCCAAGTGACGCCACGATCAGAATAATTATGGGAAACACGTATCACCGCAGAAACTTTAACGCCACCTATTGACAAAAAATGCCTGTCATGAATAGAAGTAAAAATAAATTCGAAAGAAAATATAAGAATAATAAAGCTGCCATAAACATGCGTTATCAGTAAATTACTACTAAGGAATGTATTTTGCCAAACAATATTTATTCTAACGTAAAAATTGTGCTCTATATTTTATCGGAAGATAATTATTCATTTAAAAGTGGAAATTTGATACATATTTTGCGAACGACACTCATTAATGTTTTAATTTCTCAGTTTCAGAATTAAAGTTATGTATATTTATCTTTATTGATAATCTTTTTCAATATGCAACAAAAGGAGATAACAATGAATTAGCAATATTCCGCAAAAATCGGTATGAAAAGATTCTTGGAAATTGTTACTGGACTATACATAACGTATAAATAAAAATGAGCTACTTTTATTCTACTTTCCTGTTCTTTTGTTGCCGAAGAGAATATACAGTGGGTAAAAATGTTTCCGTACGGATATGAAAATTAAATTATTAAATTTCTAAAGAAATCTCACCAAAGATTTAGAAACTGCACAAGAAACTTATTTCATATTAGAGAATATGTTGGCAACAAAAATTAGTTATTTTTCACAAATAAGAAGTAATTAATTAAAACTTTGAGAAAAACATACAAAATGAAAGGAAAAAAAGTTTCTGTACGCACTATGCAAATTGATTAGAACATAGTCTAGTTGTCCCGCATTCAATTATTATTACTATCGAATGAAAAAGAACTTCAGTATAGTGTTAGTAATCATGTCAAACGTTTTTTATACCAGTGGATCGCCTGAAATGGAAATTCCGAAAGTTATTTGTGTGTTCGTGATAAAGTTGAGAAATGAGGGTATATCAATGAGGAAAATATTGGCGAAACAGCAAACAAATCTAAATCTACGGTAAAAATTATTGGAAGATATGAGGTAGAAACTGGAAAATAGGAACCGATCCAGAAGACCTCAGAAATTGAGCTATATACACGAGGGATATTCTGCGAAAGGTTCGCGATAATCCACGAATTAGTGCCCAACTTGCATCCTTGTTGTAAACGGATTGCAATCTTTGAATATAACCTCAGACTATAAGAAAAGTAATCATAAAAGTTTGCTATAATGGGCATGTTGCAAGCAAGATGCCTTTCATTAGCAAACTTAACAGAAGAAAGCGTCTTGAGTTTGCAAAAAAGCATGTAAGCCCTTAACTTTCTGAGATTCTGTACTTTTTAGAGATGAATCAAAATTTTGTATATGGTTCAAATGGACGTGTTATGGAATGGGGAAAGACAAAACATCAAATGCAAGCAAAAAACTTATGTAGAACTGTAAAACACGGCGGAGGAAATATATAGTTATGGGGTTGCATAAGTTCTGGTGTGGAAATTGATGTTTTATTGAAGATAGCATGGATAGCTATGTGTACCAAGACATTTTGAAACAAAATGTCCTTACTAGTGCTACGAAACTGTCTCTGGGAAGACCATTTATCTTCCAAAAGGACAACGATTCTAAACACATCGCAACATTCTGTAAAGAATGATGCCTTTACCATGTCTCGTAGCAACTTCACACACAATTGTTCTCCTGATTTAACTCCATGGAACACTGATGGGAAGAAATTGGTCGTGAACTGAAAAATTATACCAGCAGCAGAGATAACCTGAAAGTGCCATTATGGACGTCTGGAACAAAATTACTCCAGAAACAAAAAAAACTTGTGGGAGTCATGCCTAAACTTCTGAGAGAGGTCATTAAAGCAAAAAGCAAGTTCAACTGGCCATTAAATGCTGAAGCATGGTGAGGAAAATAAAATTTAATGAAATATTATTTCACCGTACGGAGACTTTTTTGCTTTATATTTGGAACATTTTTGTGTTATTTTGAATTCTGCGTTAAATTAAATTAATAATTTTTGTTTAAATGAAATAAAAACTTTCTATACTATTATGCTCATCTGCTTTTCCATTTTTATTTCTTCAATATTTATACTCTGCAAATAATCAAGCTAATTATTTCAAATAGTAAGTGCGTACGGAAACTTTTTTTACTCACTGTATGCAAGACCTACGCAATTGATCCATAGGCTACGAAAGAAAAAACGTACAGTGACTTATTAAATTGAGTATACACCATGAAGATATTTCTTTAAAAGCCCCCCTTAAAATCTTTAATAAATAGCAATTTGAACTTAAGTTTTCTAGGAATGGTAAAACTCGCATTTAGAAACATTAGGCAAAGAAATAATTCCATAATCACTATAACATTTTTAAAGATACCTTTCAAATGTCAAATTTGCAAAATCATCAAATCACATGCTATGATCTATCATTGAAATAAAATAATGGATTCAGAAATACAATTGAATTACATACACTGAAAGTATTTGAAGAACTTGAGGCATTCAGTCAAAATTATAAAAAATAACTTTTGGATGGAAAAGCTGGCAAAATGATAGATAGTATATTTTCATCAATCAGAAGTTCCAAATAGAGTTTAGTTCTATTGATATTAGACGGGGAATTCTAGACTTCTTTACATTAGATTTAAATTCGTATTTTTTGAAGGACCAGTCTGAAGTCACTTTAATTTGTACTTATATGTGGCTTTATAAGGTCAACTTGAATTTGTGGATTTTATTTCCAATTTAAAAACTTATTTTAGTACATATTCACATTGCATGATATAGAATGTTTCTCGAAATAGTTATATAGATAATAGTTTAATGGTAGACGGTAGTACTTATATTTAAGAGCATATCTTTACTACGGTAACAAGCGAAGTATGTCTCAATGGTTGTTGGTAATGTTCATGTCTTCGAAATTCACATAAAATTGAAATTTACTTCTCTAAGACATTATTTCAACCCAAAAATCCATATAAACTTGATATTTTAAGTGTATGATAGTTTTCTAACATTTTTATGTCACTCGTCATGTACAAAAATATTTTTATTTCAATACGTTAAATTTACTTGTTATTTATGTAAAGGATAAATACTTTTTAAAATACGTAATTACGTTTTATGTGGGAAGTATATATGTTGAACGGTGTCTAAGGTGTGATGAAGATGTGAAGTTGGATGACATATATATATATATATATACTAAAAATTGATGAAAAAAGTCGCTTAAGAACTTCAAAGAACACTACGTAGCCAACTATATTTTATTAACTTTATTTTTGATAGTTCTTGTTTACATTTTTCGCTAATTCAAGTATTTATATAGTACGTTTTAATTATATTTATGTCGATGCGCAAACCAAGAGTTTCCTTTACTCTATCGAGTGCATCAGTATTTAAAATACTTATTTTCTTCATCTGTAACCCTTAATACTGGTGGATAAACTTTTAAATCATTATAAAGCACTCATGTTATTCGCCTAGTAAAACACCCTGTGTCTAATTTCAATAATTTAACGAATTATTTTAAATAGTATAAAGATAGATTTTAATCGTACATCATATCCTTAAAATAAAATAATGGATTTAAAAAATTGTTTAATTGAATTGAAAATATTTACAGGCACTAAGGAGATTTAAAAAGCCTGTTTCCACAAGACAAAAAGCATTATCTAAATTATAAAGAAGGAATATTCTATAATAGAAGAAAATCTGGATAATTTTTTACCATAAGTATTTAAATTCGTATTATTTGAAGGACAAAGATTGACTTGATATCATGGAAACAACCCATTCATTTCATTCCATTGTCTTATTTTATCAACTTTTAGAGGGGCTCAATATTAAGAGTTTGGTTAATTCTATCGAGTGAAAGTAGGAATACTTCATGAACAAATAAAAACCTCCAATCTCAATGAAGAGAAATATCCGTGTTTCATTCCTTTACATCGGATGAATCATTTCCTCCTTTTCTGTAATATCTGAAAGAAACTACAATCGATTGAAGCAGGATAATAATTGGACCGTAAATTGCTTCACACTGTAACCGGAAACGATGCGTTCGGTTGATAACAATTGATTCGAATCACTCAAATCGGCATCTTCAAAGTTCCATCCAAACCCCATTTTTTTCATAGAAAGCATGTGTAGAATTCTTGTTTCTGTGAGAGATAAACGAAAGTGTATTTTCTTTTCGTATAACAGCTGCTTTAAAAATAATAACAGTTCCATTATCTGAAATTTTATGTTTGCAATCTCCATGGAAACAGCTTATTAGAATGAAAGCATTGCATTTAGCGAAATTATTCAATCTTTTAAAAGCTTCGAGAATGCTGCTCTCGAGTCATAATCATCAAAAAAGTAGCAAACTTTTGGTAAGCTTTAAAATATTTCTCTTTGATGATGCAATTTATATATTCACAGTAACTATATTGATTTATTACTCATTTTTGAATAAAAATAAATGCATTAAATAAATATTACTTAAGTACTACCAAGTACGAAATTAAGTAACTATGCTTTGTTGATATTTAATATCAAGCAAATTACAGTTTCTTGATATACAAATATCCTTTACCTAAACTCTACGTATCAGTTTCAATCTAATTTAAATAAGTATGTAATAACTTACAGAAATTGGATACAACATATGTATCTATTATTTGGTAACAAGTATTGTTTTGAGGTATTTGATAGTTATCCTTGAAACTTCCTAGTCTTATAGATAAAAAGTAGTTTATTATAATTTTCCAGGATATTTATCAAATCAGGAGGGAAAACTAAAAACTTATAGAAATTGCGTATAAAATCATCTGCTTTCCTATGAAAGAATATTTAAGTATTCAATACCAATCATAAATGATATTCAATTATTTCCAACAATATTTTGGCACAAAATCCTAAACTTTTTAAATCTGTCTATGCGATACAGTACACCAGGCATTACAGTATTTGTGCTATTGAGAAACCATCAGTAATACAACACTTCTAAGTACTTTCTATTCATCCTAATTCAATCCTGGCATTAAATTCAATG
This sequence comes from Meta bourneti, assembly GCA_933210815.1. Classification (NCBI taxonomy): domain Eukaryota; kingdom Metazoa; phylum Arthropoda; class Arachnida; order Araneae; family Tetragnathidae; genus Meta; species Meta bourneti. The sequence continues at coordinate 30,095,378 of OW119922.1, forward strand.
ATTTTCCCAAAGCATTTTTGCAGTGAAAAATAAAATTTAAGAACTTAAAATACTCGATGCATATGATGCCACCTACGAACATAGTTTTTCTAATGATTTTCATCTTCCTACCTTTAATAATTCTTATTTTTACAGCTGAAACGCGATAAAATCAGGTAAGACCGTAAAACTCTTTACTTCGTTACTTTTTTAGACTACCTCCTTTAAGGTCTTTCCCCTTAATACTTTTCTAAGAAGTCTCATTTCCGTATTAAGAATTAATCACAGCGACGTATACCGTATTTTTTCTTGTCTTTATCCTCTCTCCCTCTTGTTTATCTTTTTGCTCACTTCGGTCACATAATAAGTCTACTCGTAATAGACACGGTGGGTTTATGTGGGATAAAAAAATCGATACATATTCGTATCTTCTTCAATACTGATGGTCTAGTAAATAAATACATCCCTCTATCTTCATCTATGGTATATTTATCATGATCAAATCATCTTAACCGCAGAGGTTTCGTAAGCACCTCCGTATGACCTTTCAATAAATAAATTACTCTGGATTATCCATGGAACTTATTTAAGAAGATTCTTTTATAGTTATGAATGCCTTGAACTCAGCTGGTTAAGTATTTAACTAGTACCTTAGAAAAGTATCATTCTCTCTGTAGCATTGAAGGTAGCAGCATAAAACTATTCACTTTAAAATTACGTTGATACTAAACTTTTTATAGCGATATTGTCTTAAGATCAGGTATATCTCAAAGGATATTTTTGAGGATACCAAGTGATGTTGATAATATTTCAAATAAGTATTTTACATTTTAGAAGAATATAATAGTAGAATGGTGTTATCAAATTTAGTAGAATCCGTCTATCATTTCGTTGCAGTACTGGGTCCCTCGGTAAAAATCATTGTACCAAAAAAGTGTCGCCAGACTTCCTTCAATAATTTGAAAAGCGTAAAAGATAGCAAAAAAAAAATAATAGCCGAGTTGAAGAGAGGAAGGTCCAAAGATTCTACCGAAATAGCGTTCAAGGTCATCGACCTTCTAATGAAATAGTTGGACCATGTGAGCGTAGTCGCTGTCGTTAAGATCTCTGAAGGGTAAATCACGTGGACATAAGAATCGACTTAGCCAACAGGTTGTCGAATCGCGGACTAGTGCTTTTGATCACGGGTGATAATCACTTTAGCCAATCAATAATTTAGGATCCATGCTTTTACCCACAGCCACGTGACAGATCTTCAAACCGAGCAACTGGGCACATGCTTCGTCTATTTCATTAGAAGGTCGATGAGATCTATCGATATCAGTAATAATATGTGTGAGGAAACTTGTTTAGGTGTGTGGAAAATTTTGAAATAGTTGAGAACGTGAAAATTTCCGAAGTGTCTCAATATCTTAATCTAAAGGTTCAATGCTACCGCAAACCAGAAGAAAGAATGTGAAAAGAAATCAAACACGCTCAAAATGTCCGAAGAAGAGCTTAAGAGAACCGGAATAATAAAGCCATTCTCTCAAAACATTACTCTGCACAAGATTTCTGCAGACAGCAAACAATAAATTAAATAAATCTCTCTAAACCTAAGCGCTGCGAATTCACTTATTTCCAATACCCACCCCACAGCCAAGCGACATATTCTACACCCAAAAGACCTGCGGCAGTGGATTCGATACAGCCTCCGTCGATTTTGGATATCATTTCATTATTGTTAGATTCTGCTAACTTATCTACAGTTTAACATCGGTTCTTCTATTATGAATACTTTCGTTTGACTGAAGATAAGATTAGTTGTGGTTTGATTTAACCGAACCATTTTAAATTATTCTGCTGACTAAATACCCTGTTTCTGTTCGTTAAACACCCTGATTCATGAGGGATGTGAGCAATAAATGTCATCAAATAAGACAACTAAGAGATGGTATTTTTTTACTAAATAAAAACTTATTGACTAAACAATATAAAGTAAATGATAATGTAACCTAATTTATGTAAAATAATTATAATAAATAATATTATACACATTTTACCGTTCACAAGTAAGTCCTTTAACTATATAAAACAGTTGATTCGTTTTAAAGGCAACTTAGAGAACAATTCTTACTCTGGTGGGTAGCCTGGTTGGAAGAGTAGTGGATTAGTAACCGGAGGATTGCGAGTTGGAAATTCGATCCGACCCAAGACTGTCATATACCTGTCGTGATCTCAAATGGCCTTAAGATGGACACGTGGAATCTTAGAGTTAGAATCTTAGAGTATCTTGCAATCGCAGATGAGTCGGTTGCGCTGAAAATCGCTCAGTATCATATCGTTTATGTATCCCGTATGTAAATTCTTAAACTGTAGCTTTATTATTGGAATGTAAATTTTTATAATTTATTCTTCGGAACCCTGCGGATAACGTAGGCTCCATTTTAGCCCCCTTTGATTTGTTGCTTGAAACATTGATCATGATATCGTATCAATATATGTCAGCCTTTCATAATTCCGAAATTCGCATTCCTGGTGCAAGGTGCTACAAATAAAAACATATTGATAAGAAAAACCTGACTGCAATAATATGATGTGTGTCATTTTGGGGGGAAATGTACTTAAAGGGCATTCACAATCACTCCAAAACTCAAAATCGACTTTTGTTTGTGTCATCTCAGTATCAGGTTTTGTAGGTTTGTCTTATCTATAGTATGTGAAATGAATCTAAAGAAAATTGTAGAAGCTATAAAATCTCAGTTTTTAAAATTACTTTGCACTCGCTTATTTTTTCTCTATATTTGCATTTTCTATGACAGAAAAGTGACTTTTGGTATCACTTTCAATCGACGTTTAACCAATTAAATCCTAGCAACACCATATAAATTCAGCTAGTAAACAATAAAGCACCTGAACACAGTTCTTTTAAATATGCAAATAGGGAATTTATTGCATTGAAATTAAAGTAGGAGAAATGCAATTAACAGTTACAAAAAAGAGGTCCCCAACAAGACACAGAAAAACTAATTCTTACAAATTACAGTTCAAAACAAAAGGTAAAAGTCCAGGGGAAGGGAGATGGGGACCGATGGCAAACCCAAAGAACAGACAGACTCACCCTTAGCTGTCGGCAAGAGATCTCGAGAAAATACCGGGAACCTTCCTCTCTTTAACCGACTGTATTCCATGCCAGGTGTCAGGCATGGAATCCAGTCGGTTAGAGAGAGGAAGGTTACCTTTTCAGTCAAATCAAATCCGATAGCAAGCACTACCCATGGAAGAACGTGGTTCCCGGATTCATCGAGATGATTCTCTCCCAAGTAGTCCACAAGGTCGCTGGGAAATTCTTTAGGCCTCATCCTGTTCTTCACCATTTCTGCTTGCGATCATATTCTCGAAAGCAAAAAGCGCTTATTGTTGGCGTGTAAGAATTGTATATCGTAATTTATTGTATCGTAATTTAATTTCTGAAGAACCGCCAAATCAATCAACCCTCATCCAAAGGTGAACCCCTTAAAAGATAAGCCAATCCATTCTAAGTGGTCAACCATCAGTTCTCGTGAGTGGATAATGAACCCAGACGAAACACCACCACTGGGTCAGAAATCACCAAAGACTGCCAAATACGACAATAGTAATGAGTGTTTTCTCCTCAAAGGAAACGGGCTTTATATATTTGATTTTCCCATCCTCGGGGATTCAACTTAAATTCCTTGTACAATTTTTCTCATGGCTAATACATGAGAAAAATTAAAAAACGCTCAAAGTTGACGCAAAGGCAGTACACAACACAATATATATATACATATATGCACAAATAAATATAGACAATACACGATTAATTCTTAAAAATTAACCCAACACCTAATTCAAAATTACTAGGTGTTGTCTTCGGATCTTTCCGGGGTGGATCCCGGACCGCCGACAATAGCCCATTGTGTTGCTTTAATGTGACGTTAATTCAACTACCTACCTAAGCTCTGATGAAACCAAATCTTGATCATCCCAGGTAGACTCAAATACAAGGCAGTGGTGACCTTTCGACTCGTCACTGATCAAGACTGTCTTGATCTACATCTTCATAGTAACGGAGTTCTTCCTGATTCCTATTCCAGGCTCTGTGACTTCCTTGAGGAAATAGATATGTCCCATCACTCCCTCTATACTGTAATCTGACCATGGTTCAAAATTACGAAGTGTTGTACTCGTACCTTTCCCCAATAGCCCGTTGCGTTGCTCCAGTGCTATGTAAATTCAACTATCTCTATACCTACTTATACTTAAAAATTAATATAAGAAGTACATTTTTTGTGACCTAATGACATTTTCCGTCATGCACCTTTTTTTAATGTTGAATAATGTCTGCATTTAATTTGCGATTTCACAACACAGACTATGAAAAAGTAGACGAACTTGTGTCTAATAGAAATTTAGTTTTTTCATTCTTTTAAACTGAGACTTCGGAATTAAACACTCCACTGCAACTAACCATATTTAAATTCTTATTTGATCAAAGCCCTCACGAGATTAATTTTAAAGAAGAAAAATGCAAAAAAGCTGTTTTATTCAGCAACTTTTATTCGTAAGCGGCTCATCATGTAAAAATTATAAAAATGCTTAGAATATTCGGAGCCGAAAGCTTAGTCTTTTAAAAAAGTTTAAGGATCATGAAAAGTTTTTATAAAATTCTCTGCACACACGAACAGCAATACATTATAAATTTAAAATATTATTAAATTCATGAGAATAATGTCATCCAGCCTATTTCCTTTTTACATAGATATGAAAAATTTGCATTCTATAAAACTGACAAAGGGCTGGAACTTTGCCATCAGAAATTTGTAGCAGGATAATAATTCTGAGAAAAATTAATGCAAAAAATCATGAAATGTTCAGGCATTTTTTTTCTGCAAAACACAGTAGTCAATGCAAAACCATCACCAAATGCAAGTCCATCACTTTTCAATGAACGTTTAAAGGTCTCTCCACCTTTTTGTATCCCGAGAAAAAGGCAGCATTCGTTCTCCAAATACAGAGGGCAAGAATAGAATGAAATATAGATAGACAGAGTATTGCTATTGAGAGGAACTTCAAAAAGCGTGACCAGCGTTTCGACTAGTAGTCACGTGACTTCTTTGAGAAAAATGGACTTGGCTGGCCAATTTGGTATCTTATCACCTCGTTTGGCGATATAACATCTTTTGATAGGTAGGTGTGTGAATGCGTAATTCTATAGTGGCGACAAAAACGGTGAAATCATCAAAGTCTACTACTATCAGATGATCAATAAATGGACCAATCAGATGATGAATCAATGGGTGGCCTTTTCTCGTTCCGTGGACCAATCATGATGATGTTAGGTTCCACTCAGCAGACGAAAGTAGTCTGAGTCACGTTACTGCTACATTTGGTTACATGATCCTGGGCGCATAAAAAGTTTACCATTGCTCACTCTACCTTTATATTTCCTCTATGAGATCAACCTGCTTTCAAGCTCTGGGGTAGTACCACCTTTAAAATAAATACCATACCATCTTAAGAAGCAAAATACGACGAATGTCTCATGAAACGACAAATCTTTTCCAAACCATAATAAAGTATTTCATGAAAATAAGAATGTACACCAATCTTTTCATCTTTTTTAGATCCATCCTGAAGTTCTCATCCCTCGCATCTTTACCTAGTCTAACGTTAACCACCTCCCTTCAGGCATATCCTCTTTTACCTTTCAATATTTTTTTCTCTTTTCCATCCTGACTACTTATAGATTATTATGGGCTGATAAGACGTGATGACGTGTATGCCGATTCCTAATCGCCTTACTTCAAGGGACAGAAAGAACACTTGTCATCTTCAAAAGACAGGGAGGACTGAAACGCCTTTTCATTCTCCTTTAGAGGCCTTGTTGGGGACGAAGACTGATAAAACTGAATTATTAGCGTCATCTATGGATCGTATCTTTTTTTTTTGTCCTGTCCTTTTTTTGCCCCTTTGTTCTAACGAGGAGCATGTGTGTTTTGTGGTTTCCCGAACTTTATCGTCTGTAGCTTTAAGCGGATCGCGGGATAGATCTGGCCCTTGGAATAGGTGTGTCCGATTCGGGAACGTGTTGACAATAATAAATCGATGGCTTAGTGAACAAATGTGTTAAGTGACAAAATGCTAATTTTTCTCTAGAGCGCTTTTAAAGTTTGTTTGTAATAATATTACAGTATGAAGTGCTAAGTTGTAAATTATGTTTTTTAAATTATACTTTTAATTACTAATAAACTTTAAAAGTAATCTAATGATAAATTAGGATTTTGTCACTTAATACATTTATACACTGAGCCATCGAAATATTTCAAAGAAAAGATCTTTAGATAACAAATTTAAAAACAAATCATTGTATTGGATAGAAGTTTAATATTCTTTATTGTGCAATTCAATTTTTTGTTGCAAGTTTAGTACACTTCAACATGCGCATCATGCACTTCTCGTCATTCGAATAATGTGTTTCGATTATAATTTTTTTATTGTAGTCATAAGCAGAACTCCCTGTAAAACACAAATAAAATGCCTATAATTTTTATTTTTGGATATAAAACTTAATAGTGTTAATCTTTAAACAGTTGTATAGTGAAATTCGTTTTTTGTAAATGCGTTTCTACGATAAGCCTGTAATAAGACTTACAACGAAAGTATCACAAAATAGTTCTATATGATACACTTCTAAATTCAAATGTCCCCATCGATCTATCGTCCTCCTGAATTAAGATTTCTGTGTTCACTAAGCTGGGATAATGGAACATATTTAATGACTAGATTGCAAATTATAATCCATCCGATGTCAAATAAATCCACAGTTCCACGTCCTACGTTACGAATGATCCAATCCTCTTAAAATCTTCAACCTGAATCACTCGGAACTCCGTGTGACAGCATGTATCTGGATGGAATGCATTTCGCAACAGGATAAGGACGATTTTATCCACCTCATTAATACCTAAGCGATTTATGCAGCGTCCTCCCACTCGCCGCAAAAGGCCCTCGACGCGAGTTGAAGTAAGTAATCTGTATAACGGCGCTTTTCGTCACGCTCGATCCTCACGGGAGGAACGAGTCCTTGGGGAGGCCTCCCAAAACAAGTTCAAGACTCTCAGGGAAGAACTGTTATGTGTTTGTTGAGTATACTGATATCGATTCGAGTTTCTAAAGTTTCTCGTAAAGGAAGTTATTTTGACGCCCACGAGTAAGTGAAATAGCTTAAAATGAACAGAAAGGTGGTTCTTAACGAAATATGTTAATTACAAAGGTAGACAAACGTGTTATGAGAGTAAAATACCAGTAATGTGTTCCACCAAACGATATTTATTCCAAAATCAGATAATTCCAGACGATAACTATTCATTCAAAAGTACAAGTTCGATATATTTTGCATGAACATAACGTTTTGCGAGCACCAATGGCAAACAGTAAGAAAACGTCTGATCACCACATGGTGTATAGTAGTCCAATGAAATGAAATCATCTGCGTCTGAAGGCTTTATTGCTTGAATTTGGGGATGATTTGTATTTAGTGTTATTAAGCACATTTCATTTCTCTTACAATTAGTTTTGGACTTTGTTAAAAAGATCACTTACCAGTTATCACTTTATTTATATAGTTTTAGTAAAAAAAAATTTTAAATAATTATAAATGATTAACAATTTTAAATTCTGGAACAATTTTTTCACAATTAGGACGGATCTTTCCCTTGAGAGTTGGTCCCGGTCCGTTGCCAATAGCCCGTTGTGTTTCTTCAGTGCAACTTTAATTAACTACCTACCCACAATGTGGAGACAAAATACTGACATTAAAATGACTGCATGCTATTAAAACTCCATAATCAAGGTATAACCTAGACCAAGTTCAAAAGACCATGTTGTACAAGTCACACAGCATTTAACTCCTGATCATCCAGCAGCTGGCCCATCATGGCATAAGGAGATAATTGCAACTTTATTTTAGTGATATATCATAAAAGCTGAAGTCTGATTTAACCTCATCATCTAGCTGGGGATAGGGACTAGCAATCACGCATAGAATGACACTATCGGGAGAAAAATTTCGGAAGTACTTCACCCAGTTTTTTCATATGTGACCCTTGCACCATGGATTTGATGTTTTCGAATTACATTATCATTGTGAGAGGATGGCAAATTAAACTGTTACGGCATTCGTAGTTAATTTACTTTGAAGCACACATTTTTTTCTTGAAAATTATATTCAGCCGCACGTGGAATAACGGAGCTTGTTTAAAACAAAGTTCAGCAGTGTAGACAAAGTAAACTCAATCGATTACACTTTTTACAAAATCACTGCTTTCAATGAATGTTTTACGTGTACCTGAGTTGTATATGAACAGTTTGTTTCAGCTTCAAGTAAACAACCTCGACCTCCTGCCACTAAAGACAAAAATTTCTATTTTTCAATTTACTCCTAAATAATACATCTGTAATATGAAAAGTAATGGAACATATAAATACAAACAGAAGCGAAATTCTGGTCATTGAAAAATATCGAATTCTGAAAACCAAAGATCTGAGCAACAGTGTCGAATTTCGACGGCATGAGGTATTCTGAAAGAGAAAAATTCGAAAAAGTCGCTTGGAAAATATTGATAGATAATAATGAATTATTTACAAAAAGAACACAAATTTACAAAACTTAGAAATGCTCAAATATGACCGCAACATTTCTGTCTTAACTCAAATACACAAACACGGAATTCTAAATCTAATTTATATAATAAAACATTAATTCTGGCATTGCCAGATACCGAATTGCAAAATTACGCTTTTATCATCAATGAGTTTTTTGTTTTGACTTTTCCATTACAAAATGCAAGTTGTGTAAAATTAAGTATTTCAAATATCCATTTTTTTCATCATTCAAATAATCCTAAATTATTTATATTGTGGAAAGAAATAAAAAATCATTTCAAACATAATTAAAATTTTAAATTGTTTAAGTATAACGTTTAGGGAAAAAAAAATTTTTTCGAGCAATACTGGTAAACAATTTTATTGGAAAATTTTATTTTCGATCAATACTGGTAAAATAAACGGAGTTGCGTACCGCAATCGTTTTATGCTCAATATTTTTCTTATGGCAATTTCTAATTGATAATTGATTTAGCCCCATCTGTACACCTAGGTTAAAGAGAACGGGGGTTAATATGTAGCTTGCGTTACTCGCAGGGTTCCAAAGTATAAGTGTACCAAATTTGGTGTGGATTGGTCGAACGGTGTAGATTTGTATAGAGAACATACATACAGACAGACAGACGCCAACTCTGCTTTATGTGTATAGATTAAAAAAATGATAATTATGACAATAATGACAATATTTAATTTCATGAGATAATTAGTTCATTTCACAGAAACGTTTTTTTTTAATTTCATTAACTTTTTATATTAACTCTGAGCTGTATATTAACATTGAGTAGTTTGTTACTTGTCAAAAATACGTATCAATTCTTACAGGGAATTTTTTTAATCTAATACTTTTGTGTTAGGTAGGTATTTTAATTAACGTTACACTGGAGCAACATAACGGGATATTGGCGACGGTGAGGGGAAGGTTTTGTAACTAGAAGTACATACTCTTATACAAAGAAATTTATGTGTTTCGAAGATCTATGAAGAATTATTCGTTTTCGTGAAACAATTTTCTGGCCATGGAAACGTATAACATTTTCAGTGTATCGTTCTGCTACTCGAACATCACACAACATGGACTTTCCAATCACGTTCAACAACTTTTATTTCGTTTCGAACGTTCAAATACATATCGGTAATTTGTACAGTAAAATTTTCTTAAATTATACATGTTAATTTAAATGTTATTATGTTATTAAAGTAACATTTTTGGAAAAACAATATGCTACGTTCCAAAATTTTTTAATTGATAATTTTCACTGCAAAATCGTTTCAAACGTCTGAAGTCGGCTCAATCTATATTATGGCACAATTACGGAATTACTTAAGAAATGGGAGTTTCTAGCTCATAGTAGCAATTTTTAGTATTTTTAGGTCAGGTTCCATAGTTACATTCAAGCACAGTACAACACAATTTTTAGTTTTATTTTTAAATCTAAATTTTTAAATATGTGGATCCTTGGAAACGATTCCCTGATCAAAATTATTTTCACTTCCTTTCTAATACTCTGTTGACTACCCAATTATCGCCATTAGAATTTTCTGTGAAAATCTTAATTATATTCCCAGTGTGAAAGTTAACTCGAATTAAAGTTTACAGTAAAATAGGATTCCAGCTTTCACTAAAAGAAACAGATACTAATTTTATGTAGCCTAAAAGAAAAACCGAATAATTATGCATTTAAAGACAAGATTTTACTCATTCACTTTTTCAATGGTACTTTTCATTGGCTAAATTATACAAAATATTTCATATAACTTTCACATTACGAATTGTTTCTGAATATCTTTTAATTTCCTTAGCATAAATTTTCATTGAACTGACATGAATGAAGAGACGCATGTTCATTACTTAAAATAGAATAATTCATGAACCAAAGTCTAATCAATCCTTTTAAAATTAAGGCAAAATAACAGCTCCTTTAATAAGCTGTTACTGAAAGTTGCACAAAGAGCTGTCATCAAGAGAATTTAAACTATCAAATGCATCCGCATCTCTTCAATTCTAAAAGCGTTGCCATCGATTACCTGCAAAATAATGACTGTTAATTATGGCATTGGGGTGTGTGAATGACGGATGGTAAGAATTATCGACTAAGTGTTAAAGCCTTTGTTCAGAATCTCACTATTACTCATCTCAGGCATTAATTCATAATGAGGAAGTTTCATTTGCCCTCAAACGATATGGGGAGTAGTATGGGAACACAGTGTTCATCCCATTGACGGATGGGAGCGGACAACAAAAACCTGACAAAACTTCAGCGTGTTGCTTCAATAATAATCTTCCAGATTACGTGGATTCATCAATGTCAGACGAACTTTAAGCTGTAGACAGTTAATTGTAAAGGTCGAATTAAAAGAGGGTACGAGTCGAACATACATCGCAACCCGCGTTCATGTTTTGATACAAATGTGAGATGTCGTTAGGGTGACCAACTTTCAGTCATGAATGTAAGGGAGTAATCCAACAAATGTTAATGGAATGGGTAATATTAAACAAAACAATTAATTTACATTGCATATAATATACAGGTCATAATATAGAATAAAAATTCACAAATTAGCATATTTCTTAGTCCTAACCTATGTGCATCTGTTCACTGATGGTGCAAAACTATGTGTGTTTTATCTTGTGCAATTTTCAAAAACTCTTCAAGACTTAATTAATTACTGGCCATTATCTCTGACTGATTGTTCTAAGCTGCTTTGATTTCTCTGATCAGTCCATTTATTTCTCATCTGTAGAGAAAAAACTCTTTCAGTATTGGCATTTGAGCCTGGTATGCTTCGAAACTCAATACAACTAAAGACCTACACAAGGCAAAGTTGTGCATAAAATTATGAAGCATTTAAACAAAGGAAAAACACAAATTAAAAAAAATATTTCTGATTAGCATCAACCGTAGACATTGGCCCTCGGGGACGTTGCCCCTGTAGCCGCACCTTAGCTGACACACTGTGTGGGAATTTGGAGAGTGGGTGTGCCAGCTCAGGTATTGACCTCGTCATCTGACCGTGGTTCAAAATCACGACTTGTCCTCGTATCTTTCCCTTCGGGATTGGTCTCGAACCGTCACCAATAGCCCGTTGTGTCGCTCCAGTTTTATGTCAGTTCAACTACCTGCCTCTAACCTGTTACTGGTGTATGGAAGTGTGCGGGGGTTTGATTAAAGAATAGGGTTGCTTTCAAAATGAGTTTTACCATATGAAATGCCCAACTTTGTTCGGAAGAATAAGATATGAATACAAATTTAATCAACCGTGAGTGATAAATTTTTCTATTGCAATAAATCTAACCGGTTAATTAGAAGAGAAATGGATCATTTAATTTCCGGTGGGCGTTGATGACGTCAAAAGTCTGTTGTTTTCTCATTGGAGACTACCGGTTACGTGCTGGTTTTTAGCAGACGCAAAGTGGTAAAGATCTTTCTTAGCCCCCACTCCTCGACTGAATTGCATGACGCCAAATAATATATTTAATAAGTCGTTGGTAAGGATACAAACGTGAAAAAGTTCATCAAAGAAAATTCATCCGTTTTGTCGTGGGATGCAGTGCATGAATATGTAGAGACAAATACGAAACGTAAAGGCCAAAAGTGTAGCTTTAAAATTGCACAAGATGGATGAATAAATTGAAATGGGACGGAAACAGGCTGTGTACAATCGGTTTTATTTATCTAGATAAAATATCAAAGGTGTAAGGAAAAGGAGATTAGATCTTTTCAAATTATGTGGGACTTATTGGTGTGGATAGTGTGTGGGAAAAATTTCAGCTGGGCCAGGAGAGTTTGACTGATAACATGTGTTCGTGATATAAAATCAAGGAAGAGTAATAATAAATCCTTTGTTGTTTGAGAACATTTTAACAAGAAAACGAATAACTTATTGGCATTTCAGATACCCCATAGAAGTTGAACTTCATTTCCTTCTCACTACATTAGTTTTCAAGCTTGATGAAACAGGAGTGTAGAATAGTAGGTAGCATGGCTGCTACGTGTTTTATTCCTTTAGTGATCTAATTGGGCAGGCAGGATTTTCAGCAGTGACAGCTATCAAAACTAAACACAGATTGCGATGATGCGAATCTCAAATCCCAAACATATACTAGGATCTTTCTCCTCGGGAATTAAACCTTCACCAATAGCCCGCTGTGTTGCTCTATTGCGACGTTAATTCAACTATCTACCAAACTGGTACACCTACTAACAAAGAAACAGGCCTATCTCTCGCATTGACTTAAAATTAGTATTAGGGTTGCGAGTTCGAAACTCTGCCTAACCAAAGATCGTCTTATACGAGGGGGCTGACGCACGTAAAATATGTCGTGGACTCAAATGTCCTCACGTTGGCTTTTGTGGGAATTTGGAGAGTGGTACGAGCTCATGAGTTGACCTCGTCATCTGACCGTGGTTTAACATTAATTACGAGGAGTCTCCGAATCTTTTCCTTCGGAATTGATCCCGGACATTCGTCAAAACCCGCTGTGTTGCTCCAGTGAGGCGTAAAGACGTAAATTCAACTACCTATATGCTAGACTACTTCAACTACCCGACATTAATTTAAAAAATGTTACGAAACTCAATGTAATCTCGTTACATTTTAATTCAAAATTAAAATGCAATTCATTTGGATCTTTAACTTCATAAAAATGCAATCCCTTAAATGCAACTTTTTACAAAAGAGTCTTAGATTTAAATTGTTTAGGTAAAGGGAGACGAGGACAAAAAAATTTAAATAAAACTTGAGTTAGTGTGTGGGAGGATGCAATTGAAGTGAACGTTCAGAAGATAATCGTGAAACTATGGCTGAAGTGTGCACTTTTGTCATAATTTTTTGCTAATAATGAATTCTTTTGACTTGGATATGACGACAAAAATCGTTTTATGAAAACTCTAAAAACCATATTGTTTCTTCATCGCTTTACATATTGTTCCATGGAGTATTGTTGTTTCAATGGGCTATTTGATTCTCGAATGTATGGATTGTGAATGGAACAAGGACGTGACACAAAACATACTTGAATGGATCGATTACCGCACGACAATTGAATGCTTCACTTGCCAAATCGATTAATTCCACTTTCTGAATTTTATTAAATTTTAATGGCAAAGCACTTGATTGACTCCTAACTGTATATAATCAAAACAAATTTCTCTAATAATAAGTATTAACACCACTAAATGACAAAAATTTTTTAGCCATTGAATAATAAATAATTTATTTCAGAAGCCAATCTGATTAACTCCATACTCTAATGTAAATCATAATAAAAATTTAGTTAAAACACTTTTAAACAAAGCAATTGACTACTTCTTATAAACAGTGAATCAAAGTAAAAACCGAACACCAAAGAAAATTAAAGGAATTTGTACGTACAGTCCGAACAAACACAAAAATGAAGGGAGCTCAAATACAGCTAACGAAGAAGACATCATTTATATTGCTGATGAATCAATTTAAACAAAGTAATAATACTCGTAATATATGTAACAGTAACAGAAAGTTATACATTTTTGCTAAAATCTTTAATAAAAAATGTATATAATGAAGTTTTTCTGTAATAAAAAAATAATTTGAAGACTAAATTTGAATTAATAATTTTCTTTCACTTGCCAAATCGATTAACTCCCTTAAACACGCAAAAATTGTAGTAATAATAACGATTACTCCAAGGATATTCTATCTTATACTTTCTATATGTCGTTAGATAAAAGATACATCTGGCAGTAATGCAGTCTACATCGTTTATTTGAATTTATAATTTAAAAGGAATTTTAAAAAACAATGTATACTATTTTATCATTTTTCTCAACTTTTTGTTTTATGGAGTGAATCGATTTGGCAAGTGAGGCATTCAATTAAAAAGGAAAACACCCTTTAGTTTGTTTCTATACCGATGTACAAAAAATTCATATGATTTACAAATACACCAATCACACGAAGTGGTCTAGCGGTCAGGATGCTGGCCACTGGATCGAAAGGTTCTTGGTTCGAATCCTGGGTAAGGTGTAAGATGCTTGTCCGTCCCGAATGAGTGTAGCCACTCTATATACGGGTTGTGCCAAAAATGTATAAGTGGTTCACGAATCCACCTTTTTAGTGCCATGATGGAAATGTTCAATTAATTCGTCAGGAATTAGAAAAAAAACAAACACCATAGTAGCACAAAAAATTATGTGCAGTAATAACAGCACAAGAGTACTGAACTTTTGCAAACTAATATTTCTGTACTGAAAATATGCAGCTTCACTGCTGAAACCGCCTGTCTCTCTCCTCTTTCAGAGGCGCGGTAGCCCTGTTGGAAGAGTAACGGATTAGCAACAGGAGGGTTGAGAGTTCGAATCGTCTACAAGGGGGCTGGTGCACGTTAAATCTGTCGGGACCTCAAATGTCCTCACGTTGGCGTGATGTGGAAGTTTGTAGAGTGAAGTCCCAGCTCATGTGTGACCTCGTCAACTGACCGTGGTTCAAAATTACGTGGTGTTGTCCTTGAATCTTTCCCTTCGGGTTTGATCCCGAACCGTCGCCAATAGACCGTTGCGTTGCTCCAGTGCGACGTCAATTAAGATACATACCTACCTACCTCTCCTCTTTCAGTTCCCTTCTTTATAATGTAGGTTTATCTGCAACAGCTTAATCCTTTTGTGACTGTTTCGGCGCTTTTCTGTATTACTCATCTCAATTTAA
This sequence comes from Meta bourneti, assembly GCA_933210815.1. Taxonomy (NCBI): domain Eukaryota; kingdom Metazoa; phylum Arthropoda; class Arachnida; order Araneae; family Tetragnathidae; genus Meta; species Meta bourneti. The sequence goes on from OW119922.1 coordinate 30,110,708, forward strand.
CTTTTTCCGCATGGAACAAAGTTCAAAACAGTTTACAAATTAGCAATTTCAAACATAATCCAAACGAAATGCACCTATTTGCATTTCATGAATTTTCTATTAACAACGTTTCAGTTTTTGTTTTTTGGACATTGAAAGAGTATTCAATTTATCAAAAATCAAAAATTGCATTTCATTTTAATATTCATTCGGTCTCGACTGTGCCAGACCAAATTAAAGCAATGCAAAACACGATTATATATTCGATTGACATTGTACGAGGTAATTTAATTGAGTTGGGGGAATTGTTAATAAAAGATAGAAATTCGAAGTATTCTTTTAGTATCGTTTAAAGTGAAATGCAGCAATTCCTTATAAATTAGTAAGAAACGCTAAAAATGCAACTCTCGCAATTCCCAAAGCATCTTTTAATATCAATTGCTTTGTCTGCTCTCTCTTTTATTTGTTTTCACTCAAATCCTCTATTCTACTTGGTGCATAAAATAAGAGCTATCGTGGTTGGAATTTAAAAAGAAAACAATTCTCCCAAGTTGCTGATACAAGCGGGAAATATTTTACAGCTCCTTAAATTAATAGCCCGGTGCATCTTAATTCACACTATCGGGGTTGTTGCTCAGAAAAGAAAATAAGAAACTGGAAAGCTAAATTGGCTACAAAGAAGATTTTCATATTAACCACTTAAGAAGATGACTCTCAAGTTTTAGCTCCCATGAGGTTTAAGACCCAACAAGCTTTTTTCATCGTTCTCAATTAAACACAGCGAGTAAAAAAGCAGTCTATTGTGAACAGAAAGCAGTTGCTCATTACCCATGTTATGCCTGAATAAATATACTCGTGATTTGTTTTTTCATTCGCTTTTTGGTGCACGAAAGAAAATTATATTCATAGAACGAGAAAAACATGTGACCCAATCGATGTTATGTTTACCAGAACGCGACATCTAACCTGCAATAAATGATGAAAAATGCGTTGCCATGGAGATCGTTACTGTTACCTTTTCCATTCTTCTCTCGCGACGCGCGAGACAGAAAAAAGAAAATTCAAGCATAAGCAAAATTACGAGTAGAATGCGTAACAAAAAGGATGAGTTGAGGAAACAACAAGGCTTTAGGGGAGAAAGAAATACGAAACCGACTTTCACTCGTTCGAAAACAAGCCACGTGACCTTATTTTCGTCCCCATGGAATTGATGAGAAGAGGATTTCACTATCTGTAAATTCAAAAAAAAAAAACTTTCCTTGAATTTGTATTCTTTGAAGTTTTTTTTCGGAAGGGGTGTCTATTAAAGTTTAATGTCGTTAAAAGAACTGATTTTATAGTTCATGATAGTAGGCGCATTTTTTTTAATTAAATATGGCTGTTTTGTTTTGGGAAAGCAGATTTAAATGCTTAAATGAAAGTGAAGTCTGACACATAGAATGGTTAAAATTTTCCGAAGGGAAGGAAATTTAATTACCGTTGATCACTAAACTATTCAAGAGGTTGTAGAAATATCTTTGTGAAGCCATCAGATGGGCTTCTAAATTTGATCATGAGTACATTAACTGTTTACTCTAACTGGCTATCCTCCGTAGAACAAGTTAGGCCAACTGTGAGAGGCCGTATGTGTTGTGTCACGTCCTGTATTTTCGTTAGTACATAATTGAGAATAATAAATGTATGCTTTCTCCTTGTGCAGGTGTGTTGTTATAGGGGATTGAGTCATAAATTTAATCTAATGGATAGTAAGTTCTCGTTTCAACGCGTGCCGAAGATGTTTACATCGAGATTCATGGCGCTGTGTAAATTAGAGGCTTTTTCTGTGAAACTGAATGTAGATGGCGCTAGTCGTCACTTGAATACTTAAGAGGTGACTCCGTTTTCTACTAAGGAAGAGTATTGTATAATAAGTAAAATCCTCATCTTCCGGAAGTTCAATAAAACTGAAAATCTCTCATGGCGATTCTAGGCGCTTGCTGCTCAAGATTTACATCAGGGTCGAGGTTTAGATGGCGATCATGGTCTCGTCTAGGTCGTGTGGCAAACTCAGCCACGACAAAGAAAATTAACCTATAATATTGTACAATTGTAACTTACAATGCAACATATAAAAGGAATATTTCTGCCAAGCTAAATATAGGTGGAGGTAGTATTTCAGCAACGAAACGTGTTTCCTGTACGTATACCGAATGTGATGTCATTTGGCGCGTTTTTCGAATGTGATTCCAGAATATCGCCAATAAAAATTCCAAAGAACGAATTCTGGATTGATATATCAGAGTTGATTGATTAACGTCAATTAGATTAAAAGCCAAACACTGCCAAGACAGTGATAAATGACGTTTTAAGGTACCCCCGATATGTATCAGGCTAAAGCATTTGGGTAGTATTGCAACGAATCTCAACCGTGAAGAACTTTACGATTGACAGGTGGCATTTTCCTTTCACTGCTTTCTAGACATAACCTAGGTCGTTGGTGGTTAAATTTACGCAACATTGGAGTAGTACAACGGGTTATTGGCGACTGTCTCAGATAAATCCCGAAGAGAAAGAATCAAGGACAACACCTTGTAATTATGAACTAAGATCAGATGACGAGGTAAACATCTGAGGTGGCACCCACTCTCCAAACCACACTATGCCAACGTAAGAACATTTGAGGCTATGACAGATTTTCCCCATGTACATGACGGTCTTTGGTTGGATCGAGTTTGAAACACGCAACCCTCCGGTTGCTGATCCTCGCCTCTGCAAACTGGGCTACCTAGTCCCGAAGGGCTAATCAAAGTCCATTCATTTGTGAATAGTACATTACTTCCGTGGATCGTGATGTATTCATTGTAGCTCTGTTTCATCATTATTTTAGGATATCAGTGTACCAGTTTTATTATAAAAATGGAAATATATGTATTCAAAATACTCGACCACGATGTAAGCCAGGAGCAGTGATGCATTTTCGCCTCCCAGAATCTCGATGAAAACATTTTCGGAAAACGGATAAACAATCATGGCCAAGTTGTTAAAATGTATTCTTTTCAAAAATAAAATTATTTAATTTATTATGCAGTAGAACTTTGATTGTTCCAGGTAATTGTCCGAGGCCACCTCGGATAACCAGAAACTTGGATCACACATAGCAACACATAACAGCCTATAATGGAGTTTAAATTTGCTGTTCTGGATATTACTACTTCTGCTACCGAGAGATTCATAAAGTTGGGATTAAAAATAATCTATACTCGGATTTGTGTCCCAATATATACTTAATGAGACAATTTGACAATGAATCTGGACTTGAGTTTCGTGCCTTTCAAACTCTCTTGAAAAGTTCCTTAATGGTCTTTTTTATTTCGCAGCACTTTCTTGGATGAAGTGTGCACACTCGTGCTCAAAGCTTTAATCAAAGCTTAACAACTCGGTATCAAATTCGATTCGGATAACACGGACACTCGGGGAATTGGAGCTCGGATAATCTTCTACAGTATATCCTCTGCTATTCTTCATTAGTTTTCTATTATAATAAGCAACTAATCCCTCAATCCTTATTCAAAGAAATCTAGTTTTGGCCCAAGCTAACTAAATGGACAGCATCATCATTCACCCCACAGAGTGGTGAGAAATCCTTAAGTAGGATCCTCCTAGAGTAGTTGGTCAGAGAATAGTTTCCCTAATTATCCGTAGATTACTAATGCCGCGTTTGGAGCGAAATCTTAAGATGCTTAATCCTTGGAGCAAATGTTAAGCTCATAGTCAGTCAGCCCTCTTTAAGCTGAAATTTTCCTATACTGCTTGCGTTTTGTACAGAATAAACGTTTTCTCGTTGTCAAAGACTCTCATTTAAAGTCAGAGAAAATAGAAATGATTTAAAACACTTATCCAGTTTTAATATGGTATAACCTTTTTTGATTATCCGAGCTCCGATTAACCAAGTGTATGTGTTATTTGAGCAGAATTTGATACTGAGTTTTTTAAAGCTTTAAATAAAACATCGATTACTAGTGTGCGCACTTTGTCCTTGACTGGTCTGATTTAGAGGGCAGAATGCTGTCTGTCACACACACAACGTGTTCCTTGCAATCCTTGCTTTCTGAATCTTTCAGTAGCAGCAATACTAACATGCAGTACAGTAAATATTTTCTGTATTTCGTATTGGCTGTTCTGTGTTACTACGCTCATATCCGAGTTTATAGTTATGCGAGGTGGCCTAGATCCACATTACCTCGGATAATCAAGGTTCCACTGTATTTGCACTCCGATTTTTGCTCAAATGGGACCAGAACCTACAGGCGCATGCGTAGTCCATTTCTGCACAGAAAACATATGCGCCTGCGTATTTCAGTCTATTTAGGACTGATGTTGGACCAATGTCATGTAAACGTTTTCGATATTATTTCGAGTGCATCACTTTATATGTTTTATTTTCCATATTTTGCTATATATATCATCCTTCTTAAAAAATTGTCCGTAATCTATAGACACCAATAAAGTGAGAGATAATTCACTTTCATATAAATTCGACACACTACTTTCAATCGTTCTTTAAGCTTAACGGAAGACCTAATCAAGCATTCTAGATCCGTGATTCTTAGAGGGAAATTCAATTTATCCAGCCTGCTTTATCCTTCATCCAAATAGGCTATTCTGCCTTGAATATTTCCCATGGGAATTCACTTGCTGCCGGGCTTTAAAGTTAGTTTTTCGTTTCCGTTCGCTTCACGGTGGATCCTCTTTTAATTCATTTGTCTTATGCAATCTATACAGCTATTTTTACAAGCCACATTCTATCTATCTCTTCTACCTACTTAATGTAAAGTGTTCTGCATAGATTTGAACTCTTCAAAGAAGTGTTTTCGCGCAATGTTTAGTCATGCGCAAATTGGTGAACTTACACATTGGAAATATCTGAAGCATTCAAATACTTTTCTTTTTCAGTTGAAAACATCGAATTGAATGTGAAGTAAACCATTAGTTTCATTGCATTGAATTACATACTCTTTTGTGTTTTGTTTTGACTCAGAACTACGTCTCATGGACGCCTAAATATGGTAGAAAAACGTGTGTAATTGTGGGTCACAAAAAATGCAACCCACTCTTACCGCAACTGATCGAAAATTAAATGAGCATGATGAAACAGAGGTAATGCAGATACCTTTGAATAGAGAAAAGAACAATGCATCACATGAAATACAAACTATTGGACATGTATCGCGCTGGGAAACCTAAATTTAGACTGAGGGAGAAAGCCTGAAGGCGGATTATCGACTTAGAAATTCAAAGATTCCCAAGAAATACTATGCAAAGTACAATAGCGATCAAGAAGCTGCTTTTTAGGGAGAAAGCTGAGATCTCTGGAATTCGAAAGACACCAAACAAGTCACCCGCTAAGCAAAAGCATGAGTATCGTTCCCGGGAGTAGTCGGTGTGGATGGTTGAAAATCGACTCATTTGGCCTCGAAGCAGCAACCATCGACTCCTCGTACAACCGATGTCACTATGCAACACGAACTCATGGAAGTGGATGCAGCAACGACTGACCTGACACCTGCACCAAGTGTGTAGGGGCATCAGGATGACTAGACCTAGTATATCAGGTGAACCGAGCGCGAGATTTACTATAAGCGCGCTAGAAACATATTTAGTTGGATACACGGTTAGAACAAATCAACAGGTGACTACGAAAGGAGACTAGAACATATAAGATAATGGGGCACGTAATCAACTTGCCAGTCAATGCCGACACCATGGAACACCGACATTTACTTAAAAATGTCCTTGGTACTTGCTTTTTCATTGCTATATGTTTGTCTTGTATGATTCCATTCGACCTGTAGAGTGCCTTGATTTATTTCCCAATAAATAATTATTACAATCTTTTTATTTTTCATGCGTTGTTCTACTTTAGGATATGAAGCATTGTAAAGTCATGCACCTTTCTGTGTTTTTCGTAAGTGATTTTGATGTAAAGTGAAATTAAGCGTACCAAGGGGAAAAGTTTAGAGCATGTATCGCTTTAATTTAGGACCGCGGTAGCCCAGTTGAAAGAGCAACGGATTAGAAAACGGATGGTTGCGAGTTCTACAGTCAAAGACCTTAGTGTACACGGGGATAGTGCCCGTTAAATCTGTCGTGGCCTCGAATGTCCTCACATTGGCATGATGTGAAAGTTTGGAGAGTGGGGTGCAAGTTCAGGTGTTATCTCGTCATCTGACCGTGATTCAAAATTACGAGGCTTTGTCCCTGGTTCTTTCCATTTGAGATTGATCCCGCAACGCCGCCAATAGCCCGTTGTGTTGCTCCAGTTTGACGTTAATTAACTACCTACCTACTTCTTTAATTTATTTGAAAGAAAATAGATATTATGAGCGAAAATTAAAGTAAATCATTAAAGTTCTAATATTATTTATACTTCGTTATACATCTCTTTATATATCTTTAAGAAACACTAAATTGAAACCACAAGTTATTTATATGTGAACACATGCACAAACGTATATTATTTTAAGATATAACTTACGTCTTGCTTATTTTCCTTAAGAACAAGTAATAACTCGTTGTGTTGCTCCAGTGCGACGTTAATTAAAATACCTACCTTGAGAACAAATGCATCTATCGTATTTGCTTATAATGGAAATATGCTTGGAGCTATGCTTAATATCATACTACCATTATTTTTCTGACTCTTTATTATTCGTATCATTACTTATTTATGTTCTTATATATTTTTAATTCCATCAGCTAATCATTTTTACTAAAATGTAAATAAAAAAGACGCCAATTTACTCTAATTGGAAATGAAGAAATGACGTACATAAATTACAATTGCTAGCAGATACAATCTGGCCGTGATCAGTTGTGCGTTTATTACTCAATTAAAATTGATTGAGGTCCTTGATATTTTTTCTAGTATACTGTGTAATTTAGCGCAACTGTCAATTATTTCAAATTCTTCTAACTTTTTATGTTTTGAGTTTCACAAGAAGATATTAACAACTAATGCGCTTTTTATTTCAGTAATTACTGTAACTTAGAAGTACTCTGTGTTTAATCGGATGTAAATTATATTTATATTGTAAAGTATTAACGTTACAGTACTTGTAGCATTCAATAAAAGTCATAATTTGTCTGTTATTGATTCGCACCAAAACCATAGGAAAAACATTTCATAGCTATTAATTATGACTATTGTTCTTTGAATGAATTAAACTTCTTAACGTCGAGCTTCCTCCAACTTTTAATTTAAAATCTGAAATAATTAGAACCCGTGCATATTATAAAGTTAGAATATATCGTCGAGCTTCGAGCTAAACTCCTTATTTGACTTTATGCTCGAACTCATTAATTATACTCATTAACTCAATTGAGCAACACAAATGTAATATCGTCAATAATAATGCCGCAAATTATAAAATATTTTAAAGAATTTGTGTTGCTACCAGATCTTAAATTCCAAAAATATTCGTTCGAAATATAATGATCACCTATGAAAAAGCCTTTTTTATTTTAAAAAACTATTTCATGTTATTTGCTGAAGTAACGCATTGCTTGACTATTATTGCATACTTTTAAAGTTCTGACACATCTAACCCAAGAGAGATTCACTAAATGGAGCAGTGATCTTTTTTACAAAATTTATAAACTGGAAAATTCATGAGACAGAAACTGTACACTTCATAAACTTTTACTTTGCCAGGTTCCAAGAATTTATCTATAAAATAACAGCGAAGTAAAAGTTCATGAGAATAAGAATAACGTTACAGCCTGAAATTTTCGATTGACAGTAAAAGGTGGGTATAAAGCACAGAATTTTCTCTAAAAGACAGTAGACTGACATCATTATCAACCTGAGAAAGCTAGTCTTTTTGAAGTTGAATTTCAGAGAACGGCAATTTATAAAAGGAATTCATAATTATTTCCGGTTTTTTTTGTTTTATAGTTTTAAAAAATAATTAGAAATCATCCTGTTGGTTTATTTTTATCTGTAATCTTAAAATAATTTTTCCTTTAGTTTTTGCCTTTGAATTTTTAAAATGTTTTCTCGATATAAAAACTATTTGAATGAAATGTATGTGTACATATGAATTGACTACCAATCATCGGCAGTTTTACCTCTATTCAGACTTATTCTTGGAGAATGTAATAGATTAAAAAATAAATAAGAAAATTTACTTTGACAGATATTCAATCTTTAATTTGATTACTCTGTAAAAATCCACCCAGTGGATGAAATTTACAATCTTACTCAAGGTATGCCCATGATTTTGTTTCCTTAAACACTCATGCTTTTTAAATGCATTATCGAGGGAATGTTTAAAAATATCTAACATTTCAATATATTCATGAGCTAAATTTTTAAGCTTCTAATTCACAAGCCAAACGTGATTAAATCTGTTCAAATGCCACAGTTGTTCATTTGGGAGACCTTTATCATGCATTAATTTCATTGAAATCATGCTTTTATTTTTTTTAGCTTAAATAATCGTTCAATACCTACATTAATTATGTTGTGAATAAATCTATTCAGTTCAAATCAAATAAAAACTATCAATTAAAATCAGTGACATCATTAGGGGATTGCGATCGGATGACATTATCAAAAAGGGGTTACCAAAATTATTATTCAGTACAGCTTCTCAGAAAAATCTGTACTACAATTGCTATGATTACATTTTTATTATATGTACTATTCGTCTTATACGGTGAATTGCTACAACCTATAAGATGCAGCTACATGTTTAAAACTGTATGTTTATTAACTTTTTGAACTGATTTTAATCCGTAGTTGATGAATTTTCAACAATGCTTTTAAATATTCTTTAAACTTTTAAATATATTTATAATAAACTAACATAATTTTATGAAAATGATATAATGAGACGGAATATGAAAGCGAAAATAACCGATTTTAAACTCATTTTACAATATAATAGTTTTTCATGTATAAATATAGATGGTTTCATGTGTTAATGCTTGTCATAATAATTTCGTATAAATAAATATATTCGCACTCTTACAAAGGGATGTTTTCTGGTATGTTACAGCTCAGATTACTCGCAATTTATAATTTTAGACTTTTACCTTATAATAACATGGGGAAAACTGACCTAAGCATTTAAATTGTTTTTTGGATCTTAAGTCGTCACACTGCTTCATTTATTATATAAGTCCATGTAAGAAAGCAAATATTGTTTATACCTGTGTCAAACTCACTACAATAATTTTCTAAACAATGAACGTTTTTTAATATTTTTCCCAATGCCAGATTATGGACGTATAATCCTCGCATTCGTTGTGAGAATGTGGCAGTTTCAGTGTTAACCCGGAGCACCATGGGAGGTGATGCCACTTCTCATCCACCATGAATGGTGTGGGAAAACATGACTTCCTGGAGGATTTGATGGAAGCTCGTCTGCATTCCACGTATCGTCTTGAAGAAACCAAAAACCCTCAAGCAGCCTACCCGACTCGACGTACGAGACTCGAACTCGTATAAAAATAGTCAAACAGAAAGACGAACTGTCCATGGGCTACTTTTGGTGAACTGCCGCCCAAACGCAGAAAACCCCATATTGTGTTGACTGGGTAAGCTCCTCCCTGATGACGCCCTGATCCACCAACACTCCTTCATTTTTTCGAAATATATATATATATATATATATACACTGCTGGCCACCCAAATTGCAACACCAAGAAAGACAAGAGATATCACAACAAAATTTATTTTGTAGATAACATGTTGACCAAGTATCAAATGATTAAATTTATAGACTTCTGTGAAGTGTGGTTCCTGCCAAAATCAGTAGCCAGAGTAGCCGCCATTGTTGGAGATCACCGCTGCCACACGCCTCGGCATTGATTCAAAGAGACTTTGGATGTGTTCTTGGGGTACAGCAGACCAAGCAGCTTCCACTCGTTGCCAAAGTTGATCTGGTGTGGCAGCTGGGGATGTATTCTGGGTCAATCGTTGAGCAACCATGGACCACATGTTTTCTATCGGCGAAAGATCCGGAGAGCGAGCTGGCCAGGGAAGCAATTCAATCTGGCGATTGACGAAGAACCCTTGGACAATGCGTGCCACGTGTGGTCGCGCATTATCCTGTTGAAATATGGCTGTGGGCAAGCCCTGAAGGTAAGGAAGGACAACTGGCTCCAACACCTCGGAGATGTAGCGATGGCTGTTTAAAGTACCGGCAATGCGTACTAGAGGAGTGCGAGAGTGATATCCAATACCGCCCCATACCATAATACCCGGTGCAGGACCAGTGTGGCGGTGCATAACGCAGCTGTTCAGCATCCTCTCTCCACGGTGTCTCCAGACTCGAATCCGACCATCGTGGTGTTGCAGACAGAAGCGTGACTCGTCAGTAAAGACAATTTCATTCCATTCTGCCGTCCACATCCTTCTTTCATCGCACCATTGGCGGCGGAAACGTCTGTGGTTCTGCGTCAAGGGTAGACGAAGCAATGGACGTCTTGCGGACAGACCACTCTGCTGTAAACGGCGTCGAATGGTACGCGCAGACACTGGATGATGCGGTACAGACTGAATGTGCTGTGCTATGGTTCGTGATGTGGCTGAGCGATCCGTCACTGCCATACGCACAATATGCCTGTCATCACGTGAATCTCCAAGCCTTAAATAGCGCTTTGAAGTGGCGCCACAGGCGCGCGTGATGTGCGTCTGCGCTGAAATTCTAATCATTTGCATATCTCACCTCCGCTAATGCATGTTGTAAATTTCATATTATTTGCATGCTTCCTTCAGGGTGTTGCATTTACGGTGGCCAGCAGTGTATATATATATTTTTTTTTTGCTCCACCTTTTTATTCTTGTTATTACTTGCATTTTGTTTTTGTTTTTATTTGGTTTCTCTTTTTTGATTTGTGGTAATGGTCTATATATATATATATATATACAGGGGGTGAGTATAAATTGTTTTTATAAAATAGGAGGGGTGATAGTACCGATCCAGACGAGCAATAATTATCATGGAATATAGGGTCGCATTCCACTCTGAAAGGCAAAAAAAAGTAAAGTCGAAACGCGTCGAGCATGAACAAGTCATCGTCTCTGACGTCGCACACTTTTCCAGCACGGTCCGGCACTTCTTGAATTTCACATATCCCGCACGATGGATCGGACGTGGCGGACCTGTGGCTTCCCTCCTCACCCACCGGACCTCAACCCACTGGACTTTTTCTTCTGGGGGCACATGAAATCTTTAATGTACTTAACGCCTGTGGACTTGGCTGAAGACCTCGTAGCGAGAATCGGTGTTGTCGCAGACAAAATTAACACAACACCAGGAATCTTCGAGAGGGTGCGCCAGTCATTCCTTCGCCGGTATGAACTGTGCAACGCAATATATATATATATATATATATATATATAGACCATCACCACAAATCAAAAAGGAGAAACCAAATAAAAACAAAAACAAAATGCAAATAATAACAAGAACAAAAATGGAGCAAAATAACAACAATAATATTGACCCTTTAGATGAACAGCGCTGAAAGTCGCAGAGAACAAATAAAGGGAAATAATAAGTAAAACTACCCTAAGAATAGAATAGATTTCCCCGAGAAACAAGATGAAATAAAATATGTAAATGTTAAGTGAGCCTGCCTACTTTTTCAAGGGGAGCAAGGCCAGGTTGTCACTTAAAAATGCGATGCTTTGAGTTTTTTCTGTACTTATGTGAGGCCAGGCCGAAGAGATCAACAAAAGTTACCCCCGAAAACTCAAAGTACTACCAGAGAGAAAAAAAAATAATTTCACTTTTTTCACAATTCACAATTTTTTTCTCTCTGGTAGTACTTTGAGTTTTCGGGGGTAACTTTTGTTGATCTCTTCGGCCTGGCCTCACATAAGTACAGAAAAAACTCAAAGCATCGCATTTTTAAGTGACAACCTGGCCTTGCTCCCCTTGAAAAAGTAGGCAGGCTCACTTAACATTTACATATTTTATTTCATCTTGTTTCTCGGGGAAATCTATTCTATTCTTAGGGTAGTTTTACTTATTATATATATATATATATATATATATATATATATATATATATATATATTGCCTCACAAATGTAAGTCACGTGGATTTGTGATTTTGCTTGGGCCGATTGGCTATCGAAATGCAGACACACTCTGAATAATCACTTTAACCAATCAATAATTTGTCCCACATTAGGATTCATGCTTTTTCCCACAACCACGTGACAGATCTTGAAATCGAGCGACCGGAATTAATATCATGAAGCTGCGCCACATACTCCGTCTATTTTATTTGAAAGTCGGTGATTGCAACACATAACTCAGCTTGATTGGCCTCACTGTGACGCTTTCGCTGGTTCCCATCGACCTGGAGAGAGCGTATGAGCAGCTAGTCTTTCTCTTAAGATTTCAGAAGTGTTGACCACGGGGTTTGGGGAATCGACTAAGGCTGGTTGGCTAACGAAGCGCAAACGGTTTTTAATCACGAGTGGTAATCGTATTAACCAGTCAATAATTAGTCCTACGTTATAATTAGTAATTTCACCAGGTGACCCGAACTTCAAACCGAACGATCTGGAGAAATAGCATAAAGTTGCGCAAGCATGCTCCGTCTATTTCATTAGAAGGTTGCTGTGCGTTCCACGTTCTTACAGCACACTTGCAGGACATCTCCCTAGTCTTGTTGTCCTGCCTTACCACATCTGTCCTGTCTGTAGAAGAAATTTCAACAAAAATAAAGACCCCATCTGCACTCAGTGGAGTTTTTCCTGGAAGAAGGCTACTGCGAATTGAAAAACCAAATGAGGTAATTATTTTCCTTTCTCTGTATGTATACAGGGTGATTCTACGGTCATGGGACAAACTTCAGGGGGTGATAGAACACAGCGAAACAAACACTTTTCCCCATAGAATGTATGGTCGCAAGTGCCGCGGTTGGCCGCTAGAGAGCGCAATTAAACGCTTGTATAAAAGCATTACGTCGGCGATGCGAGGCCTGCATCAGGTGTAGTGGTCGACATTTTGAACAGTTTCTGTAATTGTGCATTTGCGTTGTACTCACCGACTGATATTTGTACATGTCGTTTCATTTCCATGTGAAAAGTTTCTCAGGTTTTGTACATGTCATTTCATTCTTACCCGTTGTTCCTTGTACTTATATTTAATTTATGCAAATCTAATTGTATTATTTCGTTTTTTCATGCAGTTATTGATGTTTATTTGACATTAAAGCGTTGTTTCCATATTTCATGACTCTTCTCCTTTCCAACTTGCGTCGGACCGTGTGTTTGTGCCGAAATAGAAAGCGCCCTCTAGGGACCATACATTCTATGGTGAAAAGTGTTTGTTTCGCGTTGTTCTATCACCCCCTGAAGTTTGTCGTATTAGTTTAGACTCACCCAATAGACATTCTATGGGCTTTTATACAAGCATTTGACTGCGCTCTCTAGCGGCCAACCGCTGCACTTGCGACCATACATTCTATGGGGAAAAGTGTTTATTTCGTTGTGTTCTATCGCCCCCTGAAGTTTCTCCCATGACCGTAGAATCACCCTGTATATGTTTGTGTTTATTACCAAGAATTGAAAATCCACCATCTGAAATTTGTTCTGCGTTTTCTAGTTGGGGTAGGTATTTTAATTAACGTCACACTAGAGCAACACAACGGGCTATTGGTGACGGTCCGGGATCAATCCTGAAGGGAAAGCGGACAACACCACGTAATTTCGAACCGCGGTCAGATGACGAGGCAACACCTGAGCTCTCTAATTGGAGACCTCTGCTGTCTAAACTGGGAGGCTAGAGGATGGATATGAAGTATAAACTATTTCTTGTCTTACCTTTTATTACAAATTTTGCTTATTGTTTTGCTTACTTTGGTTACTAGCCTTTTGACGTGAATACGTCTTTAAAATCGGAACAGTTCTGGAGGCATACATGAAAAGTTCAGCGTTACAACTGTCCATACCTTACATGACCTTCGGTCTGGGTGCGCAGGCGTACTGGGCAGAGGATTCGCGACGTGTCGAAATTCTACGGCGCAGGGCGAGCTTGGGGCCAGTGTTACTTTGGATTGAGTAGAGTGAGGACTTTGTAATGGTGTAATTCGAAAGCTACCGAACTACGCTATAATTAAATTTCTTAATTTTATAAAATTATCCTCCAATATTAATATCAAACTGTAATTTAATTGTTGAATATTCACATTAAACAATCGTTCAAACTTCCTATGTCTGCTTCATTCATTCCACAATCCATCATCAGGTCCGAGTATTTAAGTCAAAACTGCGGTTTGTGTCTTCAACACAACCGACCAATTTTATATTTAGTACTTTACTGTTTTCCTGCCATTGGAAATTTTAAAAACCTTCATTTGTGTTATAATATATTATTCAAGAATTAAATTCCTTCTGACGTTCGTACCTTTCTGACAAAGAATGGTTAAGTATTTTACTTTGCTATTAGCATAAAACGACTATTTTCTTAATTTATTTTAAAATGATAATTTTTTGATATTACACTACCCTATTTGTATTATTCAGGTTAATTCCTTCAGAAAACTAAGAATGTAATGATTGTATGACAGAATAGCCATTCAAATGACAAACACACATTAATATCCTAATTATATGTAAAAGAAAGAAAAGTAATGTGTCTATAAGTGCGCGTAGCAAATTAGATACTATCATATCTAATGTAAATTTGGAATTTTCTATAAATATATAGCAAACTTGTAATCTTTTCCAAAATAAGACTGTCCACACACGAACCATTCTTACCCAAACATAAAAACACGTCTCATTTTTTACAGTTCTATTCAAAAGATTTCCAGCTTGTTAATCAGATAAATATTTTTTAATATTCCGCAATGATTCTCATTAAAGAAAAGAAATCCAATTACTCCTTTTACTCATTTATCTCATTGTATTGAAGGCTTGCGTTAGGTATGTCTTGTAACCAAAGAGGAAGCATAGTTAACATTATTTTTAGGTAAGGAATTTACAAAACTTTCCAAAGGAAATGTAATTACGAAATAATTATTTCATATTTTCCAACTTAACTCCGTTCGCCCACTCTATCAAAAACAAAACAAAAAAATATTTAATTAAGTTAAAAAATAAAATTTTTCCTTATAATAGAATTCCATCCACGGTAAATAATATTCACTTACAATTTTAAAATATTCATTAACAAAAAGAGGAAAGCTGTAGTACTATTTTTCTTTGTTTTGGGCTATAATTTCGAATTTGAAAAAATCAGTTTTGGTAGATTATAAATGAGAGTGGTGTGTGTGTGTGTGTGTGTGTGTGTGTGTGTGTGTGTGTGTGTGTGTGTGTGTGTGTGTGTGTGTGTGTGTGTGTGTGTGTGTGTGTGCGTGCGTGCGTGCGCGTGCGCGCGCGCAATGGTTATTTAGAAAACATTCTTTATATGTAGTATTTACTAATTTGCAGCTAATTCCTACCCTAACAGTCACTTGGTTAAATAATAAAGACAAGGACCAATTAATTTGGTTTTATTTAAAAACAGGAACGCAATTAATCTAAACTAAGGAATTTCTCTAACAAATTCATTACACTTAATGTTGCTCCAATAGCTAGTTTTCGCACATACTTAAAAGTTTAAAACAGTGATCGAAATTTAAAAATGGGGAACATTAAATTTTAATTTTTCATGCATTTATTATTCGTTTTTTAGATTGAAAGCATCAATGCTATCCAAGTTAATTAATCCAATTTTAATTAACAAAAAATGAATTTATGTATACTTTAAACTAATTTCGTTAAATACGTCAAGTTAGAGTTTCACGCTTGAAGACTTCTCAACTTCGTAATGATTAAACTTTTTGGTATGCACAGTTGTTCCCAAATGTAAAACCTAAAAATAGGTATAATTATTACTTCCTGACTTCCTACCTCACTGTTATTGTTATGTGTTAGTATTACGTTATTGCTAGGTTAAATTATAAATTTAGAAACGTGTGATTTATTTTCCCTCTTAAATCCTTTCTAAGACACTGTAATCGTATCCCTTTATTTCACTGCGTTTATTCTGTGATTTATACTGTTTGTGCATGCGTGCGGAATAATTATCGTTTGAACGCAAGTATTGATACGTTGGCTCGCGAAGAATTAAGAATCGTTTTCAGTTTAATTATTTTGTTTTTATTCTTAAGACGCCAGTTGTGGCAACATTTAAAAAAATATTTTCGGAATTTTTGTTCTTGTTATCGTTAGAACTCGTGTTAAGAATTCTTCGACTTGCTGCATGCTTATCTTTATGCCTTAGAACAAATTTTTCACGGACGCATAGAAGTGCTCCATATGGAATGATTATTTCTGAGTCACGGCTTCTGTTAATGTGCATATAATTTTTGCAAATAAATGTTTTATTTATACAATCCACTTATTTGAATCTACTACATTTCACGGGACATATACTATGAAGTTGTGTCCTACTAAAATATAAATGTTATCTGCTTTTCTATTCATATTTTTCAACTCTATATTCATCAAAAACCGGATGTGTAAGAAATATTTCATTTAGTTTAGTTTGGATCCCGATAACTTAAAAGATGGATGAATCCATTTATTCAGGCAATAAAAAATAAAATGTTCGCCTCACCACTTACTATTTTTTAAAAAAAAATAGTATATTGTGGCCAGTGGCGTATGTTAAATTATAAAATGTTTATTTTTTGCAAAATAATTTTTTTCATGGAAATTAAGACCCTTTAAAAGGCGGTCAAAAATATTCAATTTTACTTTTCAAGAATGTCGCGTAACACTTAAAATTTCTCTACGCTTAAACTATCAGAGATAAATTTGTTTTGATTTTTGCTAGTGACACTTAATTGTACTTTCGTAATAATAAGTAAAACTATCTTTTAAAATTGAATTAGTTTTTTAGCAGTTTGGCACGGAACTTGCTGAAGTTTGGTTAATATTTAATAAAAAAGCCATCTTTAGAATTTTTGATACTTTTTGTATAAGTTCATTAGAATGTTGTTAATGTAGTATCCTATACAGTTTCCCAAAGATTGATTTTTAAGAGCCTTCAACGTAAGATATCATCGAAATTTCAACCACTAACGCCCTCTCAACGAGCGAGGCCAACAGTATTTCTCCACTAGTAAGTGAACGCTCGAATCTCCTCAACCAGAAGCTCAAGCACCTTTTTTGATGCGATATTTTGACATGATTCATTATTTCTATACATATATCAATAAAGTGCATGGAACTAAAATTTTTGATAATTCTACTGTTAATATTATCTATTATCATTAAGTTATAAGATATCATTATACTATTATCATTAAGTATGAAATGTTCGATTACCTCAAGTACCAAGTTTGATACCCGATATCTGATATTTCACTTTGACAGTTCTTTAGGGGTTTTTCATTGTGAAGGTACGTCATCAACCTTTCAGACGCACGTTTTGGTTTGTGATTATCTGTCGAATTGCCTTTAGCAGATTAAATTTTGTAAACCATGGATAAGTCAAAAATTCGCGTTATTTTCGAATATGAATTCCGTCGTGGAACTAATGCAGCGCAGACAATTCGAAGTGTCAACGAAGTGTTTGACAAGGATGTGGCTAATGAACGCACAGTACGTCTATGGTTTGAGAAGTTCTGATCTGGCGATTTTGATCTTCAAAATGAGCCATGTGTGCGACCTGAGAGCAAGGTGGATAATGATGAGCTGAAAGTGCAGTGGAAGAGGATACATCTCAAACTACGCGTGAATTAGCAGCAAGGTTTGACGTTACTATTACAACAATATTAAACCATTTGAAACAAATCGGTAAGGTTAAGAAGGTTACACGAGAGTCAGAAGAGAAATCGTTTCGAAGCTTGCCTTTCTTTGCTGTCGCGACATAACGACGAACCATTTTTACACCGTATTGTTACGTATGATAAAAAATGGATTATTTTCGACAAATACCAAAGCACACTCCGAAACTGAATATTCACCATCAAAAGCTAATGGTGTCTGTTTGGTGGTCCGGCGCTTGTGTTTTCTACTACAGCCTCATGTGACCTGGTCAATCGATTACTGCGGACGTCTACTGTAACCAACTAGACAAAATGATGAGGGAGCTTGGGATTAAGCAGCCAAGATTGGTGAATAGACAGGCCAATCCTCTTGCTGGACAATGTTCGACCATATGTAGCATGAATAATGTTGCTCAAAGTACAGGAGCTGGACTTGAAAACTCTCTGTCACCCATCGTATTCCCCAGACCTTGCACCAACTGACTACCATTTATTCTAGGAATTGGACCACTTCTTGCAAGGAAAAATAATTAATTCCCAACAAGCTATAGAAAATGCCTTTCGCGATTTTATCACCACTCGCTCTCCAGGCTTCTTCGCTGTCGGCATTAACAAGCTACCGTTAAGATGGCAAAACTGTATCTATAGTTTAAGCGCGTACATTGATAAAATATACTGCTTCTTGCTTGAGATATAATAAACCAAACGTTCACTTCGAAATCGGTCATTTCATACTTAATGACCTAAAAGTTTTAAAAAAGAAATCAGCCAAACTCTATATATAATTATTTACCGCGGAACTTATTATAACTAACTTATAATTATTTACCACAGAACTTATAACTAACTTTTAATTATTTACCGCGGAAATATTTTGGCTGCATATTGCTTCAGGACTTTTTTGCATTAAAATTTTCACTTGGTAATAACTTGCACACATGGTTTCACTTGCACCTGCTGCAACAAATTATAAAATAAAGTAACGAGATATATACTATTCTGCGAGGCCTCCAAGAGTGTTGATTGTTTATATTCTACAAATAGCTTATTTTTATCCATCCATCTGCTTACATGGGGAAGATTATTTATATAGCTAAAGAGTAGCTTTTTAATGTACCAATCATAGTCATGACTGGCACATTAAAAAGCTTTTGCCTTTGTCTGATTACATCTTATTCCTATACATTTTAAATCATTTAGTATATAATACTCATTTACTCTTAATTCATTCTTGGATTTGGGTATAATTCATTCTGGGATTTTTTGTGAAATAAATCTCTCAAGCAAATCAATATAGACAAATAAATTTAATTGTCTTTTTATGGAGGAAGATATATGAAAATTTTCCTGCGACATCAAAAAGTAGTTTTTAAATAACTAACAAGTTCACTCTTGTTGAAAGTTTTATAATGGTGCGTTCATATGACAAAGACGGCCTCTTTGGACTAGGAGACGGACACAAAAATCCGATCTCCTAGTATTGTGATATGAGAGTGCAACTTTTTAAGAATCGAGGATGATTGAAAGCAAGTTTATTTACTTATGAAACTGTATTTAGTTATGAATTGCATTCGTGAAGTTCGACATTGAAATACTTATTTATTGAAATATCCGTTGAATGCTTTCTTGGAGTTAAATGTGGCAGAAAATACATTCATTAGGCAGATTAAACATTTTCGTCGAATTTAACGAATTTCTCAATTTATTTCAAATAATATTTTATTTAACGTAGCTAATATTAAAATTAGCAACTTTTCTTATTGTAAATAAAAATTTATATCGTTATATTATCTGCGATGTGGAATATATTACTGAGCTTCGTAACTTTTCTTACCTATGCAATTTTAGAACTGTTTTATGAGGATTTATAGGGTATTACGTTTTATGCTATTAGTTTCAGTACTGTTTAAATGTTTTAATATACACTGCTGGCCACCCAAATTGCAACACCAAGAAAGACAAGAGATATCACAACAAAATTTATTTTGTAGATAACATGTTGACCAAGTATCAAATGATTAAATTTATAGACTTCTGTGAAGTGTGGTTCCTGCCAAAATCAGTAGCCAGAGTAGCCGCCATTGTTGGAGATCACCGCTGCCACACGCCTCGGCATTGATTCAAAGAGACTTTGGATGTGTTCTTGGGGTACAGCAGACCAAGCAGCTTCCACACGTTGCCAAAGTTGATCTGGTGTGGCAGCTGGGGATGTATTCTGGGTCAATCGTTGAGCAACCATGGACCACATGTTTTCTATCGGCGAAAGATCCGGAGAGCGAGCTAGCCAGGGAAGCAATTCAATCTGGAGATTGACGAAGAACCCTTGGACAATGCGTGCCACGTGTGGTCGCGCATTATCCTGTTGAAATATGGCTGTGGGCAAGCCCTGAAGGTAAGGAAGGACAACTGGCTCCAACACCTCGGAGATGTAGCGATGGCTGTTTAAAGTACCGGCAATGCGTACTAGAGGAGTGCGAGAGTGATATCCAATACCGCCCCATACCATAATACCCGGTGCAGGACCAGTGTGGCGGTGCATAACGCAGCTGTTCAGCATCCTCTCTCCACGGTGTCTCCAGACTCGAATCCGACCATCGTGGTGTTGCAGACAGAAGCGTGACTCGTCAGTAAAGACAATTTCATTCCATTCTGCCGTCCACATCCTTCTTTCATCGCACCATTGGCGGCGGAAACGTCTGTGGTTCTGCGTCAAGGGTAGACGAAGCAATGGACGTCTTGCGGACAGACCACTCTGCTGTAAACGGCGTCGAATGGTACGCGCAGACACTGGATGATGCGGTACAGACTGAATGTGCTGTGCTATGGTTCGTGATGTGGCTGAGCGATCCGTCACTGCCATACGCACAATATGCCTGTCATCACGTGAAGTGGTGCACTGAGGTGGATGCGATCGAACACGTCGGTCCGTCGTACCCTCCTGCATCCAACGATCACATATCCGCATTACAGTTGTTTGGTTTCGTCCAACACGACTACCGATTTCCCTGAAAGATAATCCACAATCTCGGTAGGCCACTATCCTTCCTCTGTCGAACTCGGATACTTGATCAAAAGATGATCGCTGTTTTCTACGAGGCATAATTGATCGTTTTTTTGAAAAAACCACAAGAAAAACACAATTGCCGTACTTGAAATCGTCGAAATCTCCTAGCCTTAAATAGCGCTTTGAAGTGGCGCCACAGGCGCGCGTGATGTGCGTCTGCGCTGAAATTCTAATCATTTGCATATCTCACCTCCGCTAATGCATGTTGTAAATTTCATATTATTTGCATGCTTCCTTCAGGGTGTTGCATTTACGGTGGCCAGCAGTGTAGTTATAGGAATTTATCAATATTTTAAATATGTAGTTTATTACTCTGATCCTCTCTATCCAAACAATGCCAGTGTATTTTTTAAATTTGGTTTTGTAGTGAGATGAACAGCTAAATTATGATATGTTTGTGAAATTCCGTGTACATAACTTTGTGATAGATAATTTATTCAAATTAAGTAAATGCTGTAAATTATTCAAATTTCGGTTAACGTTAAGTAAAAAAGTATTTTTAAGCAAATACAAAACGCTTAATTCCCTCTGGCTGAAAGGTAATCCCGATTTAATTTAGGGATTTCGAACACCTTTTCGTCCTTTTATAGGGAATTTGACATGCGCTTAGAGATTTTTCTTACTTCGAAAGGGAATTTGACGGTATGTCATTATTTTCTGATCGCGTCGGGTTTTTCGATCAGGGTCAATACACAAAATAATTTACTTAAGCTTAACTATTCAAAACTGCAAAAAGCGCTCACATACTCTCATAGAATGTTTATATAGGAACTTAGAAAAATAATCAGTTTTTTAAAAGATGGTTTTTTGAGAAAAATAAATTTAAAATTCATCAATTTGAAAAATTTATATTTCCAATACTATTTACGTACACTAATGAAATTAGTATCAATTGTTGCTCTTAAGTCTTACAATTGTTTTGAAAAAAAAACAAATTGGATTATCTTAAATACTTTAGGAGATGTGTGATTTTTAACTAGGAGATGTACTCTAAGAAAAATAAATTTTAATTTGTGACGTCACTTTCACAGCCCTGTATCTCGAAGAAAAAGTTTTTTTCGATATTATAAAAAATATATCGATTCCAGGTGACCCAAAATGTACCTGTATGTAAAATATCATTCGATGGTGAGGCGAACAGCCTTCCTGGATTTGAATGGATTCACCCAGATAATAACACTCTCAAAGTATTGAACACATAATTTGTATTAAATACAAACCCATAACTACTAACCGATCCGTAATCAAGTTTACAGTAAAATTTCCTTTTTACTATCAAGACCTAGTAATTCTTGAAACCAAATTTTTTCAGGAGCGATAAAAGTAACTGGATACCAAATCATAGACCATTTATGAGATACGAGGTTTAAAATTCATATGAAGAGGGTTTTATAACTGATGTGAACTTATGAACGTTTGAAACAAGTTTAGTAAGCATATTTGTAACCAAATAATGCTACAATCTCATAAACAAAACAAAATTGGACTAATTGGACGCGGTTTTGATAGTAAACGATTTGAAACTACTGTAGGCTAGATTTTTCGTCTGACGACCTCTTACATATGGCAGCATTTCATACACTTTTAACTTCATGTAACATTTGTGTCTGTGTTTTACTAGGCCTAACAAACTAACCTGTGTAACTAGTTTACCTAACAAATATATAGGTGCAGTGATAAATATGATATTTGACATTCAATGAATCTACACGCTACATCCGTATAACATAATAAATAACATAATTGATGTTCTAACTTAAACTCGTCGATGTTTAAAAAGTTTCAAATATCGCGTATGTATGAAATATGTGTTATGATAAGTGATATAAAGTTATATAAATGCAACCTAGAAGTTCGTCCTCTGATCATGGTTTAAAATTACGAAGTGTCCTCTGTTCTTTCTCTTCGGTATTGATCCCGGACCGTCGCCATTATGTTGCTCCAGTGTGACGTAAATTCAACTACCTACATACCTAGAAGTACTCTCGAAAAATTGAGCTTCTAGACCCTGCAATTTAACCAAGAAATATTCCGCCTCAAAAGTACTAATTTCCTTGTTTGTGGATTCTTTCACTGAATCCTTCCAGTATAATGAGCGTGCTTTTTATGGAGCGAGGACCAGTTCTGGGCAATCAACGTTTTTCTTCTATCAAGTAAGTGACGCACACAAAGAAAGTTTTACTGACACAGAAGAGAGAAATACACTCAGTCTAATTGCAAGAATAGAACCTAAGCCGACAGCTCGCAGGATATTAGCTCAGTGGGCAGACTCACTGAATCAAGATGGCTCCATAAAAGAAAGATTCTACGAAAGAAATGCTGTCATGATAACTTTGAAAAAGCCAATGATCAAAAAAGAAATACTACCAGCTTAAATTAGTATTATGTGTTCATCTTGATGTAGAGGTGTTGTTGTTAAGTGCGTGTTTTGCTTATTTGAAAAACTAATCGCATCAGGAATTCTTGATCAGAAAGAAGGTTAAGGTCGGTAGATAGGTTGTTAATTAACGTCGCACTGAAGCAACACAATGGTCTATTGGAGACGGTCGAGGATCAATCCCGAAGGGAAAGATCGAGAATAACATCTCGTAGTTTAGAAAAACGGTCAGAAGACCAGGTCAATACCTGTGGCATCCCACCCTCCAAAATTCCACACCACACCAGCGTGAGGACATATTGGGCCACGACATACTTAACGCGCAACAACCCCCACGTACACGACGATATTTGGTTGGATCGAGTTTCGAACTTGCAACCCTCCGGTTACTAATCCGTTACTGTTCTAAGCCGGGCTACCTCGGCCCTCGAAAGGGTAATTATATTGCGATTTAGATCAAACTTTATAAATCTATTTAACCAGACCGATATAAATTTAATGATAAAAAATACAAGAATCTGGCGACTGACTTCCGAAATAACGCAAGCATTCTAACGCCGAAATAGCATAATGATTCCAAAATCATCAAGCATTTTGACGCCAAAATAACAGAAGCATTCTGACGCCAAAATAACACAAACGAGACATTGGATGCATAGCTATAGTTATTGACCGAAAATACTTCAGAAGGTATAGTCCATTGCATACGACCTGTTAGGGGTTAATTAGGCGCGAGGATTTTCAGTGGACGTCATTGCACTGAAAATCTCTTCCCACGACGTATAAGGATTTTCAGTGCAAACAAACCAGTCTGAAATTGTTACTTCTGCTGTGCAAATGCCCTTACATGATACATGTCGGGGTTACCTTATAACGCAGTTCATTGCTATTTTGGCAACGTTTGGTGTTTAATCCAATTGGTGTTGACCTATCAACTATCATCTATCAATTCGGAATTCCTTCTTTCGAATTTTTATTGACTAAGTGCTGATATCGTGTTAGAAAAGCTAGCCAACTGAGATCATGTTTAGAATACGTACTGGAAACGCGTATCGCCGCAGAAACACTACCATCACCTATATTTCTGTACCTTGATGGGAAAAGGATCAATGTCCAAATTCGTTGATTTTGAGTAATGTCTACAAATCACTTTAAGTATTTAAAGTTAAAATAAAAAAAGGTTAATGTCCTCCTGTCAATACATTATGAAAGAAGCAAAATATTGGAAAGTATTTTTTGTACGCTGAATTATAAAATTTTCAAATAAAAATTATTTAATCAAGTGTTATCAAAAATTTGCGAAATGAACATTGGTCCTTTTCTACTAAGGTATAGATTTATTTGGCTTGACCGAAAATGCCGCTCATATGATGTACGCTGTTCTGCATATCACCATAGTAGCAAGAATTACTGTTTTGAAACTTAAACGTATCTTTCCGAAATTCTCACCAGTAAAGTTTTTTAATTTACTTCCAAGCATCCGAAAATCAACATAACCATAAAAAAGCCTTTACTTTAAATCTTACGTTTTATAAAGTGTCACCTCTACAAAATTTTAATAAAAACAGCTATGGGCATAGATTGTTCGACATGTATTTTCTCAAGGATAAAGACGAAAGTTCGGAAAATCGGCAGAGATTATACTCATAAGCAAAAGCAATTCAGTTTCGTCATCGATTCTGTGTATCTTGTGATTTTCAAGAGAGGAGAATGATTGGATGTGAGAACCCAAAATCGAATTAAATTGAGACACTAACGAGATTAAAGAAAAATACACATTCTTCTTTGTGAAAAGAACACGTGCTCATTTTATTTGATTAAAACGGAACAGATCGAAGTGTCACGTCCCGAAATAAAAGGCTGGGAGGAAAAGAGTAATTCTTTATTTATTTGGTTGAGATTGAGATACTCGTAATGAGGTATTGAACCTGCCGCTGCCTTATGACAAGTAAGTACGATCCACCGATTGGTATTTCTTCAATAAACGATCCCACTTTATAGCTAGTTTAGTTCGTAAGATATCATTGCCAATGAATATTCCAAGACAGCAAATCAGTTATTGAAGCCCCCAAACTTATAGTAAAACAAAATCCATACCTTATTTAGCATAAAAATAAATCTAGCTATCATTCAGTGCGTCTGAAACTGCTTAAATAGATATGTATTATAATTTGAAAATTATAGCATATCTTTAGTCGGTAAATATATGAAATGATAAAGGTAAAAAATATGAACGAGGAAAACCAGATTAAATTGATTAATTTCTGAATTTTGAGGGTATATTAATTTACACAGGATGAGTCTAAATTGTTTTTACAAAATAAGAGGGATGATAGTACCCATCCAGACGAGCAATAATTACCATGGAACATAGGGTCGCATTTCACTCTGAGTGGCAGAAAAGAGTAAAGTCGAAACGCGTCGAGCATGAACAAGTCATCGCCTCTGACGTCGTTTTGTATATCTACGTAGTATATCTCCTAAGCACGATGGATCGGACGTGGCGGACCTGTGGCTTGACCTCCTCGCTCACCGGACCTCACCCCACTGGACTTTTTCTTCTGGGGGCATATGAAATCTTTAGTGTACCAGACGCCGGTTGACTCGGCTGAAGATCTCGTAGCGAGAATGGATGTTGCCGCAGACAAAATTAACACAACACCAGGAATCTTCGAGAGGGTGCGCCAGTCATTCCTTCGCCGGTGTGAACTGTGCAACGACACGCGTGGCCGCCACTTTGAGCACTTGCCGTGAGTTTTTCTCTAATCAATAAATCAGATTGTGTAACTTTTGGTATCGTTCATTCGCTTTCCCAACACTGTTGTAAGTTCATGTTGAAATTCTAATTTTACTCTTTTCTGACTCTCAGAATGGAATGCGACCCTATGTTCCATGGTAATTATTGCTCGTCTGGATGGGTACTATCACCCCTCTTATTTTGTAAAAACAATTTAGACTCACCCTGTATAAGACATTTAATTTTTGTGTGGTTATGCATTTGCATTTATATGGTGAGGTGAGGGGGGAAATGCGATTTCAAATCTTCGAAATTCATACTGAACCAATTACTACTCTGTTCCAGTAGGGTTTTTTAATTTCATATTTTTACCATACAACTCCCAGACTTTATACTAATATATTTACACTCTTATTTTTTAATTTATCATGGATATCATTTCAAAAATTACTTTCTAGGGCTATTTCTTTGGGTCACACTTGCCCCACATGATGGGCAAGTGCATACCATGAACTGTTTTCTTGTTTGCAATATGATAGTATTGTGAGTGGGACAAAATTATATCACTTTATTCCTGCCTTTCTTTGAACTGCGCAACTTCTCTAATAAAATTCGAAGTGCTCTAGCTGTGAAACTAAACTATGAGAGTGATTTTCAGTTCAAACAAACCAGACGGTTTGCGAAGATTTTACTACTACTGTTCAATGCTCTCCCATGTTACACATCAGTATTACCTTAAAATGTAGCTTATCGCCTTTTTGGCAAAGTTTGCGTTTAGTTTAGTTTTTATTTCTTATAAATTCATGAAAAATTGCTAAATTAGGAAAAATAATGTGATTAAAGAGTTATAAACTTTACTTTAATCCGTCTAATTTCAGAGGTTTTAGCTAGCCTAACCGTATTCCATTATTTTCCACTTCAAAATAATCTCTCAACACACTAGTTTTACTCATTTAATCTTACATAATCCCGAAACATACCCCGATTTCAAAATAAAAAATACAGCTCTCGATTTAAACGTTTTTGGGACGTCAGAAGAATATATTAGAAGAGAATAGATTAGATAAATCTCATTTTATATCTATTTTGTTTTTCATATTTTTCTTTGCGAGGAGCTTGAAACTCTCTCTCTTTCTCTCTCTCTCTCTCTCTCTCTCTCTCTCTCTCTCTCTCTCTCTCTCTCTCTCTCTCTCTCTCTCTCTCTATCTCCTTTCTTGAAATACACCTTTTAATTTTTAATCCTGAAGAATGTTCTTGCAAAAATTGTTATTGCTTTAAGTCGAAAAAGTTGCGTTAATTATGCATTCTTATCTTAAATATTTATTCTATAATATGCACGTGTCATTTCATTTCTCATAATTTATCGATTTTATTATAATTTGGTTTGTATCCCTTAGTAATTTTTGCTGCACAAAGACTAATGATGGTACTAATCTATGGTACTAATTTTATTAGATTATCAGATACATCTAAATTACGTCCCGTTTACCACGATTTTCAATCCTTCCAATATTTTCTTTAAATCATGCAATGCATGAAGCTCAATAATAAATTCGAACAGTCCCAAGTATTATTCACTCGTTTTGAAGTTTGGTACTATAACCTATTGTAAAAGTTTAAAAATGATATTGATTCCAATTTTAGATGAAGTCATTTGTCTTCCATCCTACCTCTTTAAAAGAAAACACTTTCTCAGAAGACTTCTGGAATGTGCGTAAAAACAGCAGAATGTGTGTTAAAAAATTCAAGAAAACCCATCAGCTGTCAAGTTTAAGCAGTGATATAAATTTTTATTACGTACATTTATTTGGAATAGTGACAACCGAAAAGAATTATAAGAATGATGGCTTATAATCTAAACATTGGCACATTTTAATGCTGAGATTCAATTTTTTTCAGCCGTGGTATGATTTTTCTGGGGAGGTTTTACGACGCCTATATTAAGATAAGGCCACAGGTGAGCATCCAAGAACCAGCGGTAGTGCGGTGACAGCTTATCAAAATAAAAGAAATTTATGAGAAAAGAGGGCAATTTTTTCTTGCCGAACATTCAATATCAGTGAATTATGTTTCAGAGCACTGTACTTTTCGGAAATTTCTTATACGACTTGTGATTCAATTTAAAGAGAATGAACCTAGTTCATTTTTTAAATAAAATAAGTTTATTTGGTATTTTTCTAACACTAGAAGTAAAACTTTAGAGCTGTTTCCAACCCAATAAGAGTTGTAAATTTACCTGATACACTATTCCGATTGTTCAAAATTATTATTTTTCTTGAGGAAGAGGAGTGTATGTCATTTTCAGGTTGAGAAATAACAGTAAAATTATATTTTAGAGAGGTTTTAACTGAAAATGCTTGAGGTTATAATCATGTACATAAGAAAAGAAATATTCAGTGGAATTTTCTTGTCCATTAAAAATATTTCATACCTATCTCTACATATAAAGCAGAGTTGGTATCTGTCTGTCTGTTCTCTATTCAAATTTATACCGTTTGACCAATCCACACCAAATTTGGTACTCTTATTCTTTGTACCCTGTGGGTTACATATTAACCTCCGTTCCATTTGTCTTATATATTAACCCCTGTTCTTGGTGTGCAGAGGGGTGTAACGTCCTGCCATCCTGGACAGAGCACTTGCTAGGGGGCGCTCTTTCACAGTCTGTCTGTGCAGATGACGTCAGAGTTAATATCTACAGGAGTTGCCTCTCGAGATGACCTTGGAGGTTTTTTAGAATCTTAGAGTATGGTGCAATGGCAGATGAGTGCAGTTGCGCTGAAAATTGCTCAATATCATGTCTGTAAAATGCGGGATGGAATTTTCAAGCATAAAGTGTAATAGCTTGAAACGTTGATCATGATATCGCATCAATATGATTTGTCAGCCTTTCATAATGATGGTGTAATTCCGTAATTCGCATTCCTGATGCAAGGTGCTACAAATAAAAAAATATTGATAAGGAAAAATACTGACTGCAGTAATACGATGTAGCTCAACTTTTTTAGAAAACAGAGGACATTCACAATCACTCCAAAACTCAAAATCGACTTTTGTATATAGTCATCACAGTATCAGTTTTGTAGGTTTGTTTTACCTATAGTATGTGAAATGGATCTAAAGTAAATTGTAGAAGCTATAAAAATCTGTTTTAAAAATTATTTGGGCTCGCTTATCTTTTTCTCTATTTGCATTTTCTATGTCAGAAAAGTGATTTTTTGGATCACTTTCAATCGACGTTTAACCAATTAAACCCGAGCAACGCCGGGTGAATTCAGCTAGTAAAATATAAAACAACGTAATCTTGTGACAGTACGTTGCATTACTGTTTATGTTGCTTATATTAATACACCTAACCCTCAAGTGGTTTCGACGAGATATCTCACCCATCAAGATCTGACTAATTTTGCTAATGACGAGATATCTCGTCATCAAGGTGCTGCCGAATTTTTTATGAAGACGAGAGTAAAACCTGGTTAGTTTGTTCTAATGACAAGATACCTTGTCCATCAAGATATGGTCAGTTTTGCTAATGTGACGAGATACCTCGTCGAAACACTCCCCTCCAAGAGGATTAAAATTCCTTATTAAAGATGCTTATTCTTTAACACATTCGCCAACTTATATGTCGTTTGATTTTAAAATTTTTATCTTCCAATTGTAAAACATTGACTATAATGTGGCTGTACATCAGAATGGTCTATTAAATCGAAGTTCTCCAGATCATATTCCAATAGAGAAAAATAGTTTGACTCAAAAGATCATATATATTTCGATTTTTAAAATTAAATTTTAACCGCTGATTAAAGTTATTCGACTATGGAGTTTAAGCTTTGCCACACGACACCTGGAATCTTTCCAGTGAAGGGATAATTCAGTTAAAGTGACTTACAAGAATGATTTCCATACGTGTAGAACACTTTAAGAATCCAATTCATGTCAAACATTAAAACTTAACATCCCAATTTCCGTATAAACGGCCCAATGACAAAACTTTGCTTTAGAATGATCTAGCAAGACTAGTACAAGTCTGAGCAAGTTTCTTCCCAAACCTCTTCAAGATGTGAGCAATATGTTTGTAATATGTAAATATATCTTGCTTCGGTGCTTTTCGAAACAACGTAGCACTCACCACGGAGAGGTGACTACATTCCGATTCCCATCCATTCCCTCTCATTCATTTGTGAAACGTGCTTAACGTGTGAGAGGTTTGTAGTGTAATTTGAAGCAATTTTGGAGCATCTCTCTTCTCGTGAAATGATAGTGGATGTTATGTACTGTTCCGGGATTAAGTTATCCAGAGTTCTGAAGAACTTTGATACAATCTTTCCGCATTTTAGTGTGCCAGAGAAGGTATGGAAGAGGATTTTCAACGATGTACGCTATTCATGAAAGATCGTAGATGTCACATGGAAGAATGTAATTTTTATCCAATTAAGCTCAGTATTTGTGAGTTCTTGGAGTTTATTATTTCTTCGGGCCTTGAAACCCTAGCGGTCGAATTCGATTTTTCTCTAGACTGCAGGGTTTGGCTCAAATCACTGCATATTCAACTCGTACTCGTATATTCAATTAAAATAAAATAAAATGGCAAATAACAAAAGAATATAGGATTTTACGTGTTGACAAGATATGGATTGCGCTGATGACATCAACTAAAACATATGCAACTAAAACATATTACATAAACAGTAACAATGACTGTTTATGCAATATGTTTTAGTTAAACACAGCTGTTTCGCTTTTCCTGTAAACGATGCCGATGAAGAATGCCGCTTTTGTTTGTTTCATCCATGTAATGTACTTTGTATATTCTTGTATTAAAATAAACATGTGGTTCTCTAAGGTACCTTTCATTTATTTTTGGGAACCCCACAAGAATGTCCGTTCAATTAATTGAATACCGAATATCTTGCTTTTATTGGATACAAATGAGTACACGTATTCCTAAGGAAATAGGAAATAAGCAAAATGGAGGTGTCACATCAGGAATTTGATGACCATCTTACGGATGACCATCTTACGGACCATCTTACGGATGACCATCTTACTTAGTTAATTATAAGGTCAAAAATATGCAAACTTAACGCATTCAGACTAAAAAATGGAACTATTTTATTCCTATAAACATAAAAATTAAATGTTTTATCAGTTATATAAGAATTTGGTGTCTCTTTTTTAATGATGATGTTTTTAAAGCATTTAAGAGGTTCAATAATACGGTAGTATAATAATATACATTTAGCAATTTCAAGTTCCTTTATCAGTTGTAAAACAATTTTAATTACATATTTGAGTGAATAGGCTATTCTTATAGGTGAATATCTAAGTAAATGTATCTACTCTCTCAGCATGCAGTTTATAAGACATATTTATTTGTTTTAAATCTCTGCGCGAAATTAGTTTAACGAGTTTTGGAGATGAAAGAAAAGAGAAATTTGGGACGAAATCATTCCTTGTGTAATTAGATTAAATTTATCGTTTGCTTTATTATTTTTTGTTTTTCGAAAATCTTCCCACACATGAATACATTTTGTCATACTGTTCTCGAAATAGCTTAGATTTAATTTTATTGTATATCCGGGTTCTTTTTATTTTATAACCAGAAAGGCTTACATAATCAGTCGGAAAAACTCTAAAATCTCTAAGGCATTTACCAGTTTTCATGAATGCAAGAGTAATTCTTACCGTAAGTGTTAATACTCTTTTTTGCTAGCATAAAGGCACTTCGTAGAAGTTTATTACGAACTACGCTAAGACAATTTGATTACATTTATTTTTTAAGCTCGATTTTTTTTTGCCTTACAAAAACTTGACTGCAAGGAATATGATTGATTTAAGACATGATATAAATAAAATAATATCAAATTGAAGACTGAAAACACGTAGTGAGGCGTGTCTAAATATTAATTGTGTTTTGATACTGATGTAATTTCCATTTAACAGAATTTCAATGTTCATACAATATATTTTGTACCTCACCAGTGGTTGATCGTCTAAAGGCTTCGTTCTTAAGAAACTGGTAAGCTGAAGTGCTTGTCAAATCTCATATATGCCGAAGTCGTATTCGCTACTTGAACATGGACATGAAATGTAAATAGACTTAGCATTGCTATTAAGAGAACCTTCAAAAAGTGTGACCGACATGTCGACCAGTAGTCACGTGACTCCTCTGTGTCTTGGTTGGACGATTTGGCATCTTATCGCCTCGTTTGGTAATAACATCTTAAACAGGGTAGATATGTTAATGCGCATTTCTACAAAATAAAGACAAAAATGGCAGAATCGTCGAAGTCTATTGCTATGTTGGGTGGACCAATCAGATGATGAATATTTGTTACCACCTGGTAGACGAAAGTAGTCAAAAGGTCACGTTACTACTAGTTTTGTTACATGACTCTGGGCACATAAAAAGGTTACCATTCTTCACTCTACTTTTATATCTCCTCTATGCTTGAAGTTTCCTTGTTCCTTTAAAACGATAAGTAAAAGCAGGCCAATTTCCCCTAAGTCCTACATCCTCTCTCCTCCAGTTTACAGTGGGGGTGGGTGCAATGTGGCAGAACTCCCCATGGTGCTCCGGGTTAACACTGAAACTACCTTTTTCTCGCCAAAGGAATGCTTGAAAGACTATACTTCCGTAAACTGTCATCGGGGGAAATAATATTTTTATTTTCCTTGTTACTGTCATCACCCAAAGTACCACTTATCACTTTTATTCAGTATTCAAACTTGACGTTCGTTTTAGTAAATGGTTGCATAATTCTGATTCGCAACACTTATTTTCTTCAATAGAAAATGAATTTGTGACTGAATTAAATAAGACCTTTTACCAGAAGTATTTCTTTGTTTCGGAATTTGAAACGTTGCAGTGCACTTTTAAGGTTCTTCCCGAGCTGAATTTTGTAAGAGATCCTCAGCATTGGAAAATGAATAGTATATTTTGTATATAAAGATGTCTAAAAGTCACAAAAGCATTCATTCAAGTTCTACTGCACCCTTCTTAAATTCAACGATCGCCTTCCTAAGGAAATGCCAAACTCCGGAAACGAATAGACAGTTGTGGTATCTGCATAAATGATATTCCAATCGATCCATATTCGAAATAAATGGTTCTGTGTTCCAATTTTGAAAGCATTTTGTTAGATGAATAAGTTAGCGTTTCGATCCAGTTTTGAATTCGCTTAGAAAATCGGTCGGTAACATTTTTCACATTTGTTTTCAAATTGGGATATTATTAAAACTAAAAGGTTCTAAAGTTGTATGTATCAAGTATTTTCGAAGAACGTATTTTTATTTTCATTGCTTATTTTCTTAGACACTTAACTAGTTCTTAAACCCACATGTATCTGTAATCGAGTATTAGGAAGTATAAAACTTCTGTATTGCACGACGAACAATCCTCTTTCCTTGACACGTTCAAACTTTGAACCATTAAGGGCTGTCATCAATATGTTGGAAACGTTGGGAAATAAATTAAAAATAAATAATATGATTGTTTTAGATGTTTCAATAAGATGTTCAAATCTGAAATCTTTCATTTATAAGGTTCAATAAAGTGCTCCAATACAAAATTCAATTAGTTTCCAATCAATTTTCCAAATTAAGTGATGATACAGTGGTTAAGTTCCAGTCGTGTGTGTTCCACACAGTGGTTATAATCTGATACCTCATAAAATATTTCTAAAATGCATTAAAATAACCTACCATTCAATATAGTGCTCCGCTAACTCCAATCCAATGCCCAATAAAGTATTCCAACCTGATGTTGAGATGTTAATGTTGTAGAGAAATCGAGTGAATCAAAAAATGTTCGCATCAATGGTTATAACAAAGTGTTCAAATTTCACTATTCTGTCTGGCGTTACAATATTATTTTCCATAAAATTATCACAGGTTCACCTCCACGTTGTGCTTCCCAGAGCAACGCTTTTGCGGCTAAGTAGTCTATCAGTTTGCAACTATGTACACAGCTATCATCTCCATCAATTTGGAATTTTGAACAATTTCCGCGTGTGTCCTCCGCTCCAGCGGTAAATTGATAGATGCTAACCACTTCCTCATTGGCTGGATGAACTATTTACTCTCGTTATTGGGAGGATAGAGGCGTTCTGTCCTTGTAGTTTTCTAATTGTTTTTCCGTAGTTTTATTCTGGTGATTTAATAGCTTTTTGTACTGCGTTCTGTATTTTTTGTTGTGCCTTCTATTGTGCATCGAAGAGAAAGGTGTTCTACTGTATTGGAAATAAAAGAGAAAATCAACTTTCCAAATGGTTTCGACGAGATATCTCATCCATCAAGATTTGACCAATTTTGCGATAGACGAGATATCTCGTCATTCCAATATTGCCGATTTTTGATGATTATTAGATCAATATCAATTGTTTCCTAATGAAGATATATCTCTTCCATCAAGATATGGTCAGTTCTGCTAATGACGAGTTATCTCGTCATTTCAACCTTTAAGAGGTTTAAGGTACCCCAACAAAGTGTTCCAAGAGGTGTTTATAAGCGTTTCATTAAACAGAATTAAAGACAAGTGACGAATTTCAGAATTCTTTGACGCCATCTAATCAGAAACATGAAAATGTGTCTCTAACTAAGATGATGTACAAGTGCCTGATTGGTTGTTTTTGGTTTTATGGAAAAAGGACCATATTTGGCCAAGCTGAGCCAAACACAAGACAACGACAAGTAAAACAAGTCATGAAAGGGAAAGAGGGATTGAGAATAGAAGAGTTATGCAATGAAAGCAGAAAATGATCGCTTGGGTATCCCGTGAGTGCGATCCTGTGATTACTAAAGACTAACCCCATGGGAAAAGAAGAAATCAGAGTACCTCTGGTCCGTGAAACCCGAACACACCTAAAGGATATGTGCCCCAGAGGACGCATGACAAGAAAAATAAAAGGATTATTTTCTATAGTAAAAGGGTCTAGTAATAAACTAATAATCCTAACTCAGTTTATAATAACAGAAATGCAAACCAGCAAAACGCCAAAGGATCAAAAATGCAGACAAGCAAAAAGTCAAATGGCTAAAAAGCCAAAATACTGGGGGTATAAATATAGTCAAACAGAAAGCAGAACTGTCCATGTATGCGCGCTGAAGATGTACACATAACATGGATAGCAATATAATTCAATATTACAAAACAAAACAAAGAGAAATTTAGGAATTTAAACTTAAGAATACCAAGAAAATTTCGTAAAAAATGAAGTGAAACACCATATTGTGTTGACTGGGTGAGGCTCCTCCCTGATAAACCCCTGATCCACCAACACTTCTTCATTTTTTTCGAAATTTTCTTGGATTATGGATTATGCAAAGTGCATTCAAATAAATTAATAAGATTAAATTATTGGAATTCTTAAATACTTTCAATCTGATTATTCCTCGAGGTCAAAAATGACCATAGAGCGACAAATCAAACCTAAAACATTTCATAAGATACTTTTTATATTGAACCCTCAAGTAGCTCTCCGAATTTACAAAGCATTAAACAAAAAGCTGCATTTAATCGACTTTCCGAAAATGTACGATAAAAGTTCTTGAAGTATTTATAAAATACTATGATGGAACATTAAGCTGCCTAGCAAATATGTTTGACAGAGATTAATAAAGCAGCTTTATGTAACCCCAATCCTAAAATAAAAGGAAGATTGAAGTTTTGTGGTTCACATAAAACTCGAACAGGCAGGCGGAGAGCAAAACTATCATATATTGCGTTTTGATAAATTGTGTAATAAGTTGTAAGACTCTTCCGTACTTTTAAAAGATAAAATTTTCTGGAGAATAATTTGTTTTCTTCAGTATGGAGTTTCATGGGTTTCTTTATTCCTTTTTCATTTTAGAGGACAAAGGATCTGAAGGAGCTATTCTATTTTAACCCTCCTGATGGTTTATCCTCTTCGAAAACTGCTCTATAGTGACCAGCCTCATTCAAAACTTGCTACAAATTGTCACCAGTTCCCGGCAAGTAAGACTGTTTTCCCCACTTAGATCTTCATTCCCTTGGAGTAATAGTGCGGTTTTATATCGACGAGATATCTCGTCGTTAACAAAACATCAGGTCTTGATTGACTAGTTATCTCGTCGAAACCACTTGGAGGGTTAATGATCTATTAATGGTATTTTTTTTCACCATGTTACATACAAACTAATGCTTAGTGATTGAACTATTATGATAATCATTAAGTAAAAAATACTTTCAATTAATTTTACCACAAACAATAAAATTTTCATTTCAAACGTACAGAATATTTTCACTATCATTGTAAGAGATTAAAAATATAATAATAAATCGAAGCAATGTGTAAATTTTCCCCCCCTCTACGAAAATAGTTGTTCATCAATAAATTACAAGCGGGGGAATTTCTTCTATTTTACTTTATCGATCACAGCGAAAACTATCTGTTTGAACCACTATCATTCGATTGAATGTTCAGTCAATCTATTTTCAAAATATTGAGGTTACGTATTCATCAGCCAAATGTTATCTCTGTTCTATATTCTTTCAAGTTTCATGAAATGTTCTATTGAGCTTATCCATTTTAGTACGAAACTTACTTATCAATCAAATTGTTCATGCTAATTAAGGCAATAAATTGTGTAACATAAAACTGCTTTGATAGGAAAGGATATTCAACTTATAACTTAAAGGATAGCTGATCGATATGTTTGTACCACTAATATAATGTGGCAATCATTATTCAACTTAAAAATTACCTCTTTTATCGGTGAACTTAGTAATCCTCAGATTTATTTTTCATTAATTCAAATTAATTATTTTTGCTGAGTATTTTCAAATATTCTCACAAGCAGAAATTTTAGCTTTTTCCCTACGGACATGTGAAAGCATTAGCGTTGAATGAGTATGGACTTTTGTTTTTAAAGATAATTTAATAGGTTGAAGGAAGGAGATGAGCATAACATGATCGATAACATTTCTGTCTGGAGTGCAAGCAAGATCTATGAGAGTAGTTTTCGGTGCAAACACAAATAATGTTTAAGAGAAGAAAAATACTTCTTAAGAATTAATTTGATTGATCGCTATTTTGACGTTGTTTGACGTTAATTTTCAATATAAGAGATATGCTGAAATTGCATTCGAATAACATGACAATCTATGAAAGAGGTTTCCAAAACACTAACGCCCTCTGTATTTATCTTTATGGTAAAACACTCATACTAAAGCGAGGCTTGTTTTGACAAATCCAGTGATGCTATGAAAAATCCTGTTAGCTTGTATGAAAATGATCCCATGATCGAAGGCTACCGTAGAAAAGCAGAGATGAGTTACACTGTCGTTTGTAAATCCTTTTAACCACATTGTGATAAACGTGATATGGAAACAGAAAAAGAACTGATGATGCAATCACATTAAAAAGAAAAATCCACCAAAAGCACTTAAAAATTAAGGAAGATTAAGAAGTACACTGCTGGCCACCGTAAATTCAACACCCTGAAGGAAGCATGCAAATAATATGAAATTTACAACATGCATTAGCGGAGGTGAGATATGCAAATGATTAGAATTTCAGCGCAGACGCACATCACGCGCGCCTGTGGCGCCACTTCAAAGCGCTATTTAAGGCTTGGAGATTTCGACGATTTCAAGTACGGCAATTGTGTTTTTCTTGTGGTTTTTTCAAAAAAACGATCCATTATGCCTCGTAGAAAACAGCGATCATCTTTTGATCAAGTATCCGAGTTCGACAGAGGAAGGATAGTGGCCTACCGAGATTGTGGATTATCTTTCAGGGAAATCGGTAGTCGTGTTGGACGAAACCAAACAACTGTAATGCGGATATGTGATCGTTGGATGCAGGAGGGTACGACGGACCGACGTGTTCAATCGCATCCACCTCAGTGCACTTCACGTGATGACAGGCATATTGTGCGTATGGCATGACGGATCGCTCAGCCACATCACGAACCATAGCACAGCACATTCAGTCTGTACCGCATCATCCAGTGTCTGCGCGTACCATTCGACGCCGTTTACAGCAGAGTGGTCTGTCCGCAAGACGTCCATTGCTTCGTCTACCCTTGACGCAGAACCACAGACGTTTCCGCCGCCAATGGTGCGATGAAAGAAGGATGTGGACGGCAGAATGGAATGAAATTGTCTTTACTGACGAGTCACACTTCTGTCTGCAACACCACGATGGTCGGATTCGAGTCTGGAGACACCGTGGAGAGAGGATGCTGAACAGCTGCGTTATGCACCGCCACACTGGTCCTGCACCGGGTATTATGGTATGGGGCGGTATTGGATATCACTCTCGCACTCCTCTAGTACGCATTTCCGGTACTTTAAACAGCCAGCGCTACATCTCCGAGGTGTTGGAGCCAGTTGTCCTTCCTTACCTTCAGGGCTTGCCCACAGCCATATTTCAACAGGATAATGCGCGACCACACGTGGCACGCATTGTCCAAGGGTTCTTCGTCAATCTCCAGATTGAATTGCTTCCCTGGCCAGCTCGCTCTCCGGATCTTTCGCCGATAGAAAACATGTGGTCCATGGTTGCTCAACGATTGACCCAGAATACATCCCCAGCTGCCACACCAGATCAACTTTGGCAACGTGTGGAAGCTGCTTGGTCTGCTGTACCCCAAGAACACATCCAAAGTCTCTTTGAATCAATGCCGAGGCGTGTGGCAGCGGTGATCTCCAACAATGGCGGCTACTCTGGCTACTGATTTTGGCAGGAACCACACTTCACGGAAGTCTATAAATTTAATCATTTGATACTTGGTCAACATGTTATCTACAAAATAAATTTTGTTGTGATATCTCTTGTCTTTCTTGGTGTTGCAATTTGGGTGGCCAGCAGTGTATTAAGGAGGAGGTTTAAAAATTTTAAACGGTTTAATCTCCGCTTATAGGGGCAATTAATTATTGAATATATTAAGATGTTAACTTTTCAATTAAACCATCGCTAAAGGGTCAAAGAAATTAAAGTAATTAAAACGCTAATCGGACAACATAAGAGACAGAATAAAGAAAAGTAGTTTCTTTGGTGTTAGGAGGCACCGTATTCTACGTTTAAATATCTTTGGCTTCTACAAGCAAATAGAGCACTTCTGTTTAATCAAATACACAGTATTTTTCATGTCATCAAGGTAAAAAATTAAGCTCTCCAAGACAGAAAGCTATTGGAATTCTTGTATAAGAAAGTTCTGATGAGTAGGAAGATATTCTAAGGAAAGAAAAGCTTCTTCTAATTCTCATTTAACTAAGAGGTAAGCTAGAGTAAATTACTTTAAAAGATAAGTAAGGAATGAATTTCAATAATTGCTGTTTTAAGAGGGTTGATAGGTGCTTTTTATTCTCTTTCCACTTCCTATCAATTCCACTTCACACATTTTCTAAAAAAGTCACTAACTATATATTTAAAAGCAAATATACTTGAATTTAAATCACAAAATACTTTTATCGATCTGATTCGATGTTCTAATGATCTCATTAGATCACCGAATCAGATACAATGCTAGTTTTGTTAGCGTATATTATCTTCAAGACACACTCTTCTATGGTTAAACATCTTGCATAGATTGAAAGATATCCTTATATCTGCGCATTGTTCTTGATAATATTCCAATTAGGCATGAACAATGACATCAAATTTATCTGAAGCAATTTTTGGGAACATTATAAAAGCGTCTTCATACTCTGGAAAACAATTAAATTTATTTACTTTAGTGATTACAAAGCTCTTTATCTTACACAATTTCTCCAGAAATGAAAGAAACATTCATGCAGGCATCTTTAAAAAACTAATTCATAAACAATGACAGCGTTAC
Organism: Meta bourneti; assembly: GCA_933210815.1. Classification (NCBI taxonomy): domain Eukaryota; kingdom Metazoa; phylum Arthropoda; class Arachnida; order Araneae; family Tetragnathidae; genus Meta; species Meta bourneti. The sequence goes on from OW119922.1 coordinate 30,150,439, forward strand.
TTGCCTGAACAGCGCATCCGAATTAAGTCACATGCCCTCATTAGTTTTTATAAGGTTCATTTGGGGGCAGTAAGACTCTGAAAGACAAGCAAATATTGCCACATTCGCGCTTCTGTTGTGATGTTCCACCCATGTCATTTCTCCTTTAATCCTTCGATGTTGCCTTTCACTGAAAAGAAAGGTGAGTGCAATGAAGAAGAAAATAGCCGTAAGGACTTCTGCTCGAAATGATGTTCAATCAGGGGAAATAATAGTTTCAGCCCGGGTTTTCATATTCTGCCTTAGGCCACTCGAAAGAAACTTTTCCATCAGAAGACTTGTTGAATTTGCGCTAAGCACAAAATGTAAATCGACTTCAATTTAGAGACTTTCTTTGGCGCTTTCTTATTCTCTTTCCTGGGCCTTTCTCATTTTTTGTTTCGGTCCATTTTTTCTTTGCGAATTTTTTTAATCTTCAGTTTCTTTCTACGCGAGAATTAAAATTTCGGGATGCATTTTAAAGCTATCATATCGATGCTGTTTATTTAAAAAAAACTTGGTTTATGAATACTAATGAGTTTAATCTTCTTGTCAAAAATGCAACTAAGAGGATCATAAACTCGGGAATTTATATTTGGCTGTTTAAAAGTTTGGTTGTTTTAATTGCTTAGATTTCTTGCTACTTTACCTGACTCGAAGGTGATTAGCTCTCTTTTTTACTAAGTACAGCGAAAGACGATTTCTGTTAATTCTGTTTTATTTTTTTCATTTTGAGTAATTTATGTTGTGTGTAATTACAAACAAGCTAAAAAAACTTATACGAATTCCTTCAAGGAAGCATGTACTCTTTGATTTCGATTAATAGTTTAAAAAAAAGGCATAATACATAAATCCGATATTCATTGCCATTACAAAATATTTTAGTGCTATACAGAACCGTCATAATGAAAAAGCTTCATTACACTGAGTATCCTCTGATTACTGAAAACGCTAAGGAGTATAAATTACTTTTGATTAAAAAGTGTACGACTTTTTATTTTTGTTTATCACTCATTCTTAAAATGAGATTCTGGGAAATGTTAAGTAATGCACCATCGTAACTTCCTCTTTTATTTATCTTCTAAGAAATAGTGCATTATTGATAATTCAAACCCCCATAACGTGATTTCTATTCATTTTCTTTGTAGAAACTTCTTTAAATATTCTTAATTTCCTTAAGCACTAATTGTTCAGAATACCAGAAGATAGACGAGGTACTAGAATTGCATCTAATAAAGTGACCAAATGGGAAAATTAGAGGGTAGATTTATAAAGAGAGATCGAAATAATTTTATAGAGAGAAACTACAAAAGCTCATCGTAAAATTCAATTTAAATTTGACACATCAAAAGTCGACTCAAACACTTCGCATTTTTACTCAGAAACAAGGAAACATGCAATTATAAAGTGAAATTCACAATACATGAAAACATAATTCTCAGACATTGAAATTAATGTTAGCATTGTCACGTACAATAATCTCCACCCGCAGTCAATAACTCAATCAATAATTATTATTATACTAGTATGATGTGTAGTAAATATATAGTCAATGATAAAAGTTTGAGGATATAAGAGTTTTGTAAATTAGAATAAATATAAATCCATAGATTGTGAAACTTAGGGATATGCAAATGAAGTAATTTTCTAGCTTGGAATCAATTTCGCATTTAAAATTTTTTTTATTTTGGGCTGTAAGTTGTGGCAACTACACGAGATCACGAAATAGAAAAGAATCATGAATTAATATTTATAGAATAACTTTTCATATCGACTTTAAGTTTTATGTCTCTTAGATTTCTAGTAGAGGCCAGGTGTAAGTGCAACGGATTAACAACCGGTGGGTTGCGAGTTCGAAACTCGATTCAGCCAAGACCGTCGTGTACATGGGAATTGGTGCGCGTTATATCTGTCGTGGCCTCAAATGTCCTCATATTGGTGTGGTGTGGAAGTTTGGTGAGTGGAGTTCCAGCGCAGGTGTTGTTTTCGTCATCTGAGCGTGGTTCAAAATTACGAGGCGTTGTCTTTGAATCTTTCCCTTCGGTATCGATCCCGGACCGTAGTCAATAGACCGTTGTGTAGCTCTAGTGTGACGTTAATTAACTACCTAACCTAACCCACAGTCCGCTTTTGCTTTCTTGGAGAATTGTTTGGAGGATGTGAATCGAAGTTAAGATGTGGACCACTAGAAAAAGGCTCCATAAAATGCATGCATATCTAAGAGACATGTACTTTTCTAAATGTTATGCAGCACACTGAGGAAAAAGTAAAAATAACCTATTTTCAGTGCACGCTGAATTCAACCAAAGCGGTTCACACCATCAACAGCACACGACACCCAACAGGTTATCTTCACCCTCGCCCCATTCATTCTTATTCAACACGTCGCCCGATCGAACACTTCCCGTACAGCCCAAGCCCCAAAAAGAATCGAACCTTCTCATTCTTTAAAGCATTTCGCGCAGCACTCAACCCGATAAAACTTCCAACGTACTCGGAAATGAAATCCTTCCCCCAACCCCGTTCCCGAAAAGAAGCAAAAAAAAGGGGAAAGAAAACTGGAATCCGAAATCACGTCCAGGACATACAGAACGAGGGTCCAGGCGATTCCGAATTCCGTCCCGGACCTGTGCGAGGAAAATGCAAGCGGTGTGTGTTCCCCACAGTTCTCTTGTCAGTAAGAAGGGGGAAAGTAAGAGAGAGAGAGAGCAGGAAGCAGGGTCTTTTGTGGATCGATTGGGAGGGCTCTGCGTAGACCTTCGCAATTCCAGCGTGGTGGTGTCTCGCTCTTCCTCCCACTTTGTTGAATCGATGGCAATTCCGAAACGAAGTCGTTCATCGGCGGGGAGGGAGTAAACACCTGAGCGGGGGAAATTTCCCGGGCACACACAACGGTAAAAATTCTGGACCCGACATCGAGGGGTGTTGGGAGTGATTCTTTCGGGTATCAAGTGTCTGTTAGAAGCTTAGCCCTTTACCATTTAAGTAGCTATTTTATTTAATTGAATACAACCCGCCGGTATCTAACGCATCTTTTCCCGGTACTTTGACCCTTGATCTATTGTAACTCCTCTTCCTTCAAAAATATAGGAGGTCGCGATAGCCTGGTTAGAAGAGCTGTGAATTGGCTACCGGAGGGTTGAGAGTTGGAAACTCTATCCGACCAAAGACCGTCGTGTACGTGGGGGCTGGTTCGCGGAAAATCTGTCGAGGCCTCAAATGTCCTCACGTTGGCGTGGTGTGGAATTTGGAGAGTGGGATTTCAGCTCAGGTTTTGACCTCGTCATCTGACCGTGGTTCAAAATTACGAGGTATTGTCCTCGGTTCTTTCCCTTCGGGTGATCCAATAGCCCGCTGTGTTGCTCCTGTGAAACGTAAATTCGTCTACCTACCTACATCTTGGACGATGAGGAAGAAAATCTGCTCGAGTAAAATACCGGACCTCTCCGTAAATAGGAACTTCATGCAACGTATTTGTTTGTATAAATTGTGTCCCGTGTCGTCCCAGAATTTTGAATGTGACCAGAGATGCCTCAAATACAACGACTTAATATTAGTTCTTTATTAAGGAATCAAATGACGAATATACCCAAACATTTTGGATAAACTTACTTGAAGAGATAATAGTTTGTCTGAAAAGTTTTTATTAGTAAATAGTAGTGTTAGATGCAGCCAATTTTCATGACTAAAATCTGTATGTGATTGTAACAAACTGACAGTGGAATGCCTCTGATTTGACTTAATCAATAGATTGAATGAAGTTTATTACTATATCAGACACTGGAATGAGAGAGAATTATTAACAATTTAAAAACTTCCTCATCAAATAAGACACCCACGGAATTTTGCGAAAAAGCGATTTAAATAGATTTACTGCGAACCATTTTGGGACACAAAATTTTATTATTCAAATCACCGATACGATAGGAAATGTATGATAGAAAATTATATGGGGGAAAATTTAAAAGTAAAACTACTTGCACAAGCTAAGTTTTACATTTACCTTTTCCTAGTCAACTTCTACTTTTTAACTACTGACCTCTTCGCACTACATGGGAAGGAGTGGCTGCTATTTGTGAACAAAAATAATCTGCTGATTTGTTCAGCTGGATTGTGGGCATATGGTTCCATTGAAATGTTTCATGGGAGTCTTGGAGTCGTAATATTTATAAGAAATAAAGAGTCACTTTGGTGGTAAAATATATTTTTTTCTAATACTCGACCACAGTCCTCTGGTCTTCAGCACTAAAACGGTCGAACTAATGGCTATTTGTTAGGAAGCACCCAGTGACTAACATTCATTCACTTACAAATGCGAACCCCGGACCCACTGGGTAGCTGACAAATGCTGACCACTATACTCATGTAGGCGGTTAGTCTCCAGCCTTACCGCATTTCCAAAATAGAAAACTTTGAAATCACCTTAATTTTATTCATGGCATATACATATTTATTATGAAAATTAACTGCGATCAATTGGAACTGTCCTCCTTTCGAAAGCGAAATCTTAATGGAGCACACAGGTGCACAGTCGTAAAACAGCATTCTTCTTCTCCCAGTAGTATTACCATAGCCATTATAATAAATTTACTCATCACCCGGATGAAAAAGAAGAGCTACCTCCCACACCGCCTACGTCAGACGCTGCTCAGCGTAATTAACTTCTTGCACGCGAACCCCAGTTTCTCTCTCGGGAAAAGAAAATCCGAAGCACGTCTGGAAACTGGGAGAATCGTGAGTGACGGCTAAGTGAAATGGATATGCTAGCCGCGGAAAGAAACCACTTGTTGCAAACAAAACCGTGTTTACTTTAAAAAAACAACGTAAGAGCGTGACATGAATTCTCACGAGTGATTTACTGCCTCAATCTAACATTTGTGCTAAAACTCAAGAACACGGTCCCGGCTCATCGCCAAATGGCTATTTGGAAAGGACAACGACGGGTTACCATATTCCAAAATTGTTGCCAATTAAGGATGAAATATTATCGCCAATTGGCGATGGTATCATGTTCTCGAGTCTAACTATGTTTTTAAAATTGTTGGATTGTACGGATCAGATGTGACCTAATAAAAACAAGTTTTGCAAAAGCGCTTGCCTATTGAATTATCAGGAATGGGTGTTTTTGTGTCAAGATAAATCTAAGGGGGTAGTGTTTTTGTGACCGAACGAGCTGTCTACGAATCCGGATTTAATATCACCTGGCTTGTTTTTCTAATATGATTTCAGTCGATATGCATTAGGCGAGAGTGGTTGACGGGAAATAAAATTACCGTCTTCCTTATTTGCCTTTCCCCTCGCTTTGTTTGTTTACACTGAATACCCCTCTCGTAGCCACTTTTAAGGGGACTACAATGTGATAAAAACCAAAAAAAGCAGGGAGTTACGCTTACAAAATTGTATTTATATGATCTTATGAAACATGATCAAAGTTTTGTTTCGAAATTTGGAAAGCATAAGAATATTCAACTTCTTTGATGCCATTTAAAAAGGTCTTGCTAAAAGTTATAAGAAACATTTAAAAAAATGAATTTTTATGATGGCTGTTTAAACATATTTCTACTCAGGTAAATCTATCAAACAAATTAATCGAATGATGTAATTTGCACTAAATGAGCAAAAAAATGCGTGGAAAGTATAGCATTTCTCTTTCTATTAATATAAAGAGAAATACTATACTTTCCACATATTTTTTGCTTTTTTTTACGAAACTACTGGAAATGTTTTAAATAATTCAGAAACCTCATACATCTGAAAAATGCCGAAATTTCATTAAAAAAATCAGTATAAAATTTATTAACATAAATTCAGAATCATAATTTTAATTTAAGTGAGTTTCAGAATCATATTTTTTAATGATATAGCGCATTCATATGCATATAATGTAATCTGTAAAATATGTACATTGATAAGATCAGTATTGCTTTTAAAAATTTCCTAAAATTAAAAAGTGCTTTTTCAGGAAAATGATAAAACAAACCTACGAATTGAAAGAATACTAGAAATCCGAGGCAGGTAGGCTGGTAGTTAATTAAAATTACACTGGAGCAACACAACAGGTTATTGGCGAAGATCGGGGATTAATCCCGAAGGGAAAGATACAAGGACAACGCCTCGAAATTTTGAACCACGGTCAGATAATAAGGTCACACCTACTCTCCAAACTCTCCACCACCCCACTCTCCAAACTTTCGCTCCACACCAACGTGAGGAAATTTGAGGCTAAGATAGATTTAACGTGCACCAGCCACCGTCTACACGACGGTCTTTGGCCGGATCGAGTTTCGGACTTGCAACCCTCCGGTTGCTAATCCGTTGCTCCTCCAACTGGGCTACTGCGGCCCGTACTAGAAATCCAAGAAAAATAAAACTTAAAGTCGATATGAAAAGTTATTCTATAGATATTAATTCGTGATTCATTTCTATCTCGTATAGTTGCTACAACTTACAACCAAAAATAGAACAAAATTTAAAATTGCGAAATTGATTCCAAGCTAGAAAATCAGAAAATATTACTGCACTTGGTTAAGGGTACAAGTTTCCGTTTCGTTGAGTACGTGCTACATCGTAAAGCACTTTTTCAATTCAGAGTTTCAGTTCTTAATGGAAAACGTGAACCTATTGAGAATGAGAATGATGGTGGAGCTTGCCTATTAAGTGCAGATTTCAATAAAACCAAGTATTTTATTTGAAAACAATTATTCAGCAGAAAAGAAACGTAAATTTTAATGGGTTTAATCGTTTTGTAAAAGAGAAACTTATGTCAAAACTTTTAAATACTTTGAATAAATTATATTTGCTTCCAGTCTTAGTTCAAACGGTTTCGTGCAGTATGTTTTGCTTCTTTTTATAAAAATAAAACCAAGGACATTTAAGAAAAGTTGGTCGAAATGTACACATGTGTGTGTGCCATCTAGAAATTAATATAATTTGAGCAAAAAATAACTAATTTCTACCGAGCTCTAGTCTTTTTATATCATCTGTCCAAAATATTCGGAAATTATGTTTCGAAAAGAAAAATTAAATTCAAAATAAGTGGAAGTAAAATTTAAATTCTGTAAAAATGATGTTTGGAAAAATAAATACTTTTCAATAGGTTAGCAATTCGAGTAGTCGCATTGCTCAATATACCTACATCCCAGTTTCTCCAAAACTTCCAAATTAAGGTTGATTTAAATATATGTCTTCGGGTATTTTAGTATGAAACTTACATAAACATGTTGGCAAAGAAAATTCAAATAATGAATTCTCTAATTCAATTTCCGTTTTAAAAATATTTAACTATTAATGAAATCATATATTGAATAATTTGTGTATCATACTTGCGCAAACACAAAAACCAACATATAACAGGAAGACAGGCAGACTGACTGATGCAACTTTCAGTCACTAAATGAGTGTGAGTACTCACAGTATGCAAAGTTTCGTGAAATTTTTCCAAGCTGTTTGGGCATAGTGCGGGCGCACACACAGCCTTTAAACGCGGAAACCACTGATTTTAATTTAGAATGACCCAAAACGGATGACTTGAACCGGAGCGAAAATAGTCAATGCACAAAGAGACACTCTATTTTTATTTATAAAGATTTTAATAAACATTTTAAGCTCCAAAAGGTTGTTCGACGAAGTCTCTTCAACGAATATATTTCCTCAAATTTCAAATATTCCTTTCAAATCGGGGAGCGATCGTATCATTCATTCACACACATACATAATTTGAAATTAATGAGTATTTTTAAATTATTTACTAAGACATCAATTATCCCTTTAAAAGTAAGTAATGAAGTTGTGATGAACTGAGCCACCACTAAAAAGTTATTTGAATTCGATATTTCAAATTTCAGTCACAAGAGAAAATTCTTCGTGTGATCTAAAATAAATCTCATTGGTACACCTATTAATAAAAGTGCACCTTTGAAGAATTTACTTCTGTATTAAAAAAATCGAGAAAGAGGAAGAAAAAGTAGGTGGGCACAAAATCCATTTGCAGAGAGAGCCCAGATCTGCAGCACATTGGTGAAACTTTATGAGATTCTGATCGATTCTCTTGCCTTCAACTGACTCGAAAAAGAAGCAGCATTCTCGCTTTCTAAAGACTTTCAAAGGAAACTATTATTCCTTAAAAATAGTTTTACTTTTTGAAGCGTACTCACAAAATAATGTAGTTTTCAGTTATTTTAACTGAAAATTTTTTGTAAATCTAATTTGTAGCTTCCTAAAATATGAGAGATTCTCAGAGACTATAATAATAGACTATATAAAGCTAGGTTGGAATTATTAACGGAAGGATGCGATGGGGTAAATTTCAGGGGCTTCAAATTTTGTACTTTTTCGTAACTTTTAGTATGTTAATATTCTTAACCTTTCTTGTATAATTTTTCTTTGTAAATACAAGATGAAAATTTTGAAGTTCCCACTAATCTGAATATTTGTGATGAGTATTTAGTTTTAATACTAAAAATCTTTGACTTTCTCAAAATACTCAGCTTTGATTTTCACATGTTTACTAAAAGCATTACTCAGAAAATTTTCTACTTTTTCTGGCAAAGCTGACTAGACCATATTGTCACACAGACCTACTTGTATAGATTCTACTTTGCTTATTCAGATAAATGTATTGTTTGCCTGAAGAACAGAGGTCTTGAAGCACATCTTATTCTTCTGTAATAGAGGAAACTGTTCTAGTGAAATTTTGACTATGTGACCAATAACCCATTGTTACTGGTTTATTTCAATTATTTTTATGTGTATTGTGTTTCATGTTTATAGAAGACATCGTGGTGTTGGAGCCAACGTACTGTACGCATGTACCAAGATGTATTACTAAAAGCATTACATTTAAAAATCTGTATTCAAAACTTAATGCATTAACTTTCTTCATTGATTCAAACTAATTTTGTTGTATATACTATAGTATAATATTTTTGATAAAAAAGTTATTGATTCATCAATATCAGAAAAAATTATCAGATTTTTCAGGTTTTATCTTTCTTTTTTAATTTAACTTGAAATTGAAGTAAGATAAGAAAATACGTTTTGTTTAAATCAAGGTATTTTCAGGAAAGTAACAGATACTTTAAATATGCCAATACTTATCAATAGTTTTATTATTTTCTCTTACAGCACTTGGAATTATTTTGCTGTTTCCCAAGCAATAACAAGCTTTTGAATAATTTCTTGACTACTAATTTTCTTTTTGAATAATTTTATGTTCATGTTTAAAAAAGATGGAGATGAAATGAAAGTACTTTGAGTTGTAAGAGATTAATAAATCAGAATTTATGCACAATTAATGCAGTTCATAGTTTCTTTTTGACGCTGTTTAACACCTTGTCCTTGTTTTGTTAACTGAGCATGATTATTTTAAAAGATTCTAAAACGATTTTAATCTCTTTGAATGCATTTCTTATTCAAATATTTTTATCGAACACATTTTCCAGATAATTTTGTTTCGAATTCATTCTCAAGCACCGTCAATTTTTTTGTACTTAAAGGCAGATTTCCCATCCTCGTTCCCCTAAGAGATTAATTTATTAATATACACCCTTTTGAGCATGCATTCATTTACGATAGATTAATATTAATGTTCTGCTTAGTATCTTAATTTTTAGGCATATTTTTTAAAAAATGCGTTTTTATCTATTATTACACTAATTTTCTTTTTAAGAAATGGGAGTGAATACAAATCAGTGAAACATATCTGAAAAAATTAACATTATGGACTAAAGCGCATTGACACTCTTTATAAATTTTTAATTGCATTTTGCATCTTTCTCAGTTCTCAAACTGCGTACCAGCTGTCAAAGAAGCCGTGGATGTTTTACTCTTCTTTTGCATTCCCTGAAATGATATTAAGAGTTTCATGATATGGAATCAACAGGATCTACCGAGAGCTACAAGAGTCGATTACTTTCGTGTTCTCACTGGACACAACTACCCTGTGAAATCATCTATACCAAATTGGCTTGTTTAACTCTCCAACTTGCCCCCTGTGTGGCCTTACAGACATGACAGGTGCCCACCTCTATAGTTACCCTGGTTTTACTGATGCAGTGAATAATACTGCTGATAGAGTTCAATATTTTATTTCTGTTTCTAGACTATATTGAGTTGCCAGACATAGACTTACGGTGAAAATTCTGCGGTATGGGCATAGGGAGATAAAAAAAATTGTATAGAATAAAAAAAATCAAGACTTCTTTCGTTTTGAGAGCAATTATTGGATTAATGAGGTAATTAAAGAACTGCGTTTCGTTTTTAAACTCATATCGTTGGTTGATATAATTGTCACTAAGGTTTGTGTCACTTTGTGATTACTTTTTGCTGCCCATGGACTAACTAGACCGAGACCTATGAGACAACTGTCGTAGCAAACTATGGTGTACATGAATTGAGATGCCAATCTTAAATAATTAGAGGAACTTGAGCTGACAGTAGGATGATATATTTCAATTTTAGTAAGATTAGTTGGTTTGCTTTGGGGTTTTATGGAGAAAGGGCCTTATTTGGTGTTATTTAACTCTTCCTTCATCTGTAGGAAAACAGGATTTGACTACCCTTGTCTTCAAGCAAAATAGTGAGAAATTTCGTAAGGTTTATTGGTGGAATTGGGTTTCATGTCACAGGAGCCATATTTGGCGTTATTTCCCTCTTTCTTTATTTGTAGAAACCTTAGGTTGTCGGAGCAGAGGGGTTGTTCTCCTTTAGGAAGATAAGACTTGGCTACACTTCTCTTCAAGCAGAATAGTGAGAAATTTTGTAGCGTTTGCTGGTTGGATTGGGTTTTATAGTTCATTATTTGGCTAAACTACGCCAAACACAAGACAGTTAACGTCAAGTAATGAACATACACACTAGGAAAGATTTACTAACACAGAAGAGAAAATACAGCCAGGGTAAGTTTCAGGAATGGAACCTGCGCCACATAAAACTCTCAGATTTCTAGAGCAGTGAGCAAACTTAATTCAAATGCTATTTTGAATTCGAAGGATCCACTGAGATTTGTGTTTATGTAAAAGGAGCTGTGAGATTTAAAGAGTTTGGAAAAGGCCGATCTATCGGATAAATTGTTCTAATAACTGTAACAATAAAACAAAAGCAATTCAAACGAAAATAGATATCGAACCTTACAGGATAACACAGAAATTAACACAGAAAAGGTGAGATATTGGCTTAAACTTCGATCTTTCAATAGCCTATTGATGATGAGAGATGATCCCTCTAATTTGTTGAAAATTTCCCACACAATAATTCGTCAATAAACCATTTAATTATTGAGAATTGGCATGCACTCGCACAGCCCTCTCTTTCACCGGCAAACTTGTATTTGAATTCGATACGATCATCACCTGGCTGTTAAGACTATTTGGTGATATTTCATTTACCAGAACCGCCAGCAGGCTATCATGTGTCAGCGCTTTCATAACTCATCAGGTTTGAGTTTTGGGAAATTATCCGCCTCAATGACCCATTTTCCTGTAACTTCCCGAGATGTATGTGCGGAGGTTTCGCCGAAACGTCGATAAAACTCACTCGACAATCCAAACCGACGCTGTTTAACGATATCGAGGGAATTTACTGCCGCCATTAAAAGCTAAGCTTTCAGAGAGAGGGAGAGAAAGTAGGAAATTTTAAACCCGGCTTTTCTGTGCAGCTGATAGGGTTTTATCGAGTGTGGCTCTTAGGTCTGGGAAAATGTGTTTTTATGAGCTCCTGTTGCGTCATTTGATTTCTATCCAATCAGCGCTTTCTAATGAGAAATTAAGTGCTTCGGTGAGATAAAAATATATTAAGTTTTACTTTGTAATTACACGCATCATTTGTCTCTTTCGGAAAATTAGCCTTTTGCTCTTCTGAGTCATTGGCATTTTCGCTTAATTAAGCGGCAAATACGGATGGGGCATGTGTTTGTGTGAGACTATTAGAACAATCTAGGGGTAACAACTTTTTTAGTATGTTCAACTTCAACTTTAAAAGGGGTAATAAAGGCTTGCTGCATTCACTATTGTCACCTTTAATGACAAGAAATACGGGAAAGAAAGTGACAAGTGATCGTAAAAATAGCCCTTTCGTTACTGAACAGAAATTTTGTTTGGCATAATTTTGCTACTTTCATGAAAAATGAAACGATTGTTACTACAAAAAAGAGAACCACATGGTGATTTGTTTAGTTGGGTGGAAAATATGTACGTATGTGTAGATAAACAGATAAAACCTTAGTCAAATTGTTTGTAAATATGCAAAACATTTCAGTTTGTTTTTAACCCTTTCGCACCGAGTGATATAAGCATGCACCACCAATATTCTAAGCTTCCTGAAAACTTTACATATTTTTCAATATTTTTTGGTTCTAATAAAATGTTTTTAAGACGTTTGTTTTATCATTTCGTACCTGATGGTACATTATAGGTATCACACTTAAACCCTATGATAGACATGTGATAAAACTGTAAAACTTCAAAAACATGACAAATAAAGATTAAAACATGTGAAAAATTGTCAATGGTCATTTCGGTGAAGCAAAACATCTATCATGACAGAACATAAGCCAAGAGAGGAAAACACGAGTTTAATTATGTTATTCTAGAACAGTGTTTCCGCAACTCACTTTTCATTAAGCCTTTTCAGGCCTCGTGTAAAGGCGGGGAAGTACTCATGAATGTTTCTCTCATTAATGTAAAAAATTTTCTTGTTAACATTTTCTTGTCATTGACGTAAAAGCTTTTCTTATTAACGTTTTCTTGTCAGTAACATAAAAACGTCGTCTAACACACTTGTGAATGAAACTAGTACTTCCCTTCCTTTAACCACGCCCTGGAAGGACTTAGCTAAAAAAGTGAGTTGTGCGGCAACACTGATTAAACTCGAGTTTTCCTCTCGTTGCATCCTTCTGTCCTGATGATGGTGGACGTTTCACTCCACCGAAATGGCGATTGACGACTTTGTCACATGTGTTTAATCTTTATGACTCTTGTTTTAAGTTTTACAGTTTTACTGCATGTGTGTATCATTAGGGTTTTAGTCTGATACCTATATGTGGCACCAGGTACAAAATGGTAACACATACGTCTCAAATATATTATTAGAACCAAAGTATTTTGAAAAATATGTAAACCTTTCAAGAAGTTCAGAATATTGGTAGTCCATACATATATCACTCGGTACGAAAGGGTTAAAACAATTTAACTGTTTCAAGTTTTTATTTGAAATTAAGTACTCTGCAGGTTTTAATCCTCTACGTGTTAGGTTGGTTGGTTTTTATGGAGTAAGGGTCATATTAGGCCAAGCTGCACCAAGCAGTGATTTTAAGTCAAGTAAATGGACATACACACACAAAAAATATTACTGACTCAGAACAGTGAATTATATCCAGGGTAGTTTGCAGATATCGAACCTGCGTCGGCCGTAACTTGCATGATGCAAGGACAGTGGGCAAACCTGACACTGCTCCCTTGTATTCGCATTATAAAGAAGCGATATATAACAATTTAGAACTTCATATTTCAGTTTCATCTAAGCTTTCTCGTTCCTTTGTGTAGATAGGTAGAATTTGCAATGTACTAGAGGAAATACAAGGAACTATAATCGGTCTGAGATCAATTCTGAAGGGAAGAATCTAAGGACTTGTAGTTTCGAACGACGAATAGTTGACGAGTTTAACACCTGTGTGTGAGCTGGAACCTTACTCTTCAAGCTTTCACACCAAACCAACGTGAGGATATGAGGCCACGGCAGATTTAACCCAAACTACCTCAACGTACACGACGGTCTTAAGTTGGATTGTTCCTCTGAGTCATTGTAGACAGAGATGTTATTCGAACCTATAGGATATTGTAATTGAAGTTTCAAAACACCCAATTCTAATTTTTGACCAATTCCGAAGTACAAGTCCCGACTAATAATTTTCACCCTATCTCTCGAAACACACGTGCATAAGTCATCACCAAAAATCTTCCTAGTTCAAGTCCTTTATACTGAAATTTGTGCAGAATTACTGAATTAGAATTTATTAATTATATATTAATGATTAATTGTTATTATTATGAATTAGAAATGTTGTTTAATCTAGATTTCTAACTCTGTTTCTATGTTTATAAATATTTAATTTCATTTAATCTATTAAAACTAGCAACTACACATACAAAGATATGAAACATTCGACTTCGATTCTGGTGCAGAAATCTGTACATGTTAGTTCACTTTCTACAAAATCCACATGCTTTGTTGTCATGAGGAATTAGAAAATTAAAAAACAATATAGTTAATAATAAAATTTAAATAAATATAAATGCTTTCAATTGAATGTACTTTTTACTGTATTAAAATGTAACGCAATGGGTTGCCTGTTTGTTAGTTGGCGCTCTGATTCTTGGTTCAGTAGACTCTGACTCTGAGTTACAATTCAGGTCAAAACATGAATATTGATAGGTGGTAGGAATTCTCCTTAATCCTCCTTAAGCAAATCTCAGTGTAATAAGCCTTTATGTAGCAAAAAAATTACGATGCAGCGGCAAACTACAAAACTACACAATTAAAGAACAATATAATCTCATCAGTAAATAAATTTATACTATCAACTACTGCCTAAACCATCTAGTCTTTCAACCAAAATCAGACAAGCCTTATCAATATATTCTAAAACATTTACTTTACATTCGACCATGCAATTTTTGGTTGATCAACCAAGTCAATTGACCACCATCGCCTACTGCATTATTACACACAAAATCAAAATTATATTTATCTGATTGTAAAAGGTTTCTTTATAAAGTGCAAAAATACAGATAGAAATATAAGATATCGATGAAATTAAAATATAGCTTTGAGCTTCACTGCCATGCAGTGTACTGGTATTTATTATAACACCTAAATATATTACATCAATATCAATTTACTATCATCCTTGAACACAAAATAAAGACGTGGAAGAGTTTTAAATACATAATTTTATTAAGAAATTAGTTTTGCAGTCCTACATTAAACATTCTAACTCTAGGTTCACTCTCATTTGCTACAAATAACTCTTCTTCCATGAGCGTCTCACATGATAACGGTCAGGGCAAGAAAGAGGCTATATCTACGGGGCTAATGGGTGGTATTGATGAAAGTATTGTTTACAAATGCCGTACACTGACTTTCAAGCCATTAGTATTGAAGAAAGTCTGAGAAGGTATTTGGGGTATGGATTTGCTATTGGCGATGTGACCTCATTTAGCAATGGAGGAGTGGCGATTATTGCTGACAACACTACTCAAATCAGAGGGTTGAAACAGATTGCGGAAAGGCTGAAATGGGTATATGATGGGGATTTTTAGTGCAAATAAAGCAAACGGTCTGCGAGGATTTTACTCTAGTGTCCAAGCTTGCTAGCTTGGTACATATCGGTGTTACCTTAAAATGTAGTTTATCGTCTTTTGAGTGATGTTTGGCGTTTAATCTAATTGGCGTTGATTAATCAACTATCAAATATCAATTCGGAATTTATTCTTTGGAATTTTTATTGGAGAAGTGCAGAAATCGTATTAAAAAACAAGCCAACTGAAGGCACGTTCAGAATACATACAGGAAACGCGTATCGCCACAGAAACACTACAACCACCTATGTTTATCTTGACAGAACATGCCTTTCATACCAAAGGATTCCAGCTGAATAAAGAAAATGAAAGATATTATGCATGAATTACATAATAGCTAAATTAATCGCTAATCTGATATCATTACATATTTTTTATAATTTCTAGAATTTTTACAAATACATTATTTAGGTTGGATGAGATAGAAGGCCCGATGTCTGAATAACGATCTGAATCTTTTAATATGTCTATTTCTTAAGGGAATCATTAAAGGAATTCAATTAAGAACTGTAATTGTAACAATAATGAATGTTACAGACATTAGAATTGAATATAATATTATAACATATAATCGAAGTAAATATGTGATTCAAATAATTATTATTACTGCTGTGGGATTTTGGATCACTTATGCATTCTATTGCTGCCTTCTAACAAAAACAAAATCATTATTCGACATCAACACAGCGTACTGTTTGTTCTCGTATTGAATCCGAATACTGATATGTTATTATCCACTTTGAGGGAAATAAAATACGATATTTTCACATAATCTATTTAATCCAATCTAATTTATCCAAAATACCTGTTCTTGGATCTCCTTCACTTTTTTTGCTTTATTCAATATGAGGAAAACTACCCTTGTTAAAATGGATAATAGGATGGAAAACTTTAAAATATATACCCGTTAAAACACTCAAATTTCACAAAATAATGAAAGTTTACATTAAATAACGTGAATCGGAAACGCAAATAAAATTTTTCTACGTCTTCGTTAAAATACAATTCTTCGAAATAAAATGTTCTTCCAGAAGAAAAACTATAATGCATCAACCATTTGTCTTTTATAAAATAAGAAGCTTTTACTTGTGTTTTCAAGAAAACACAAATAAATCAAAATTATTAAGTTTAATATATACTAAAGTATTCTGTTGGAATGTACCTGAAACATGAAACGAAAATGGTATGTATGGTGAAAAATTGAACATTATACGAATGGTGAAAATTGAATTTCCATTTTAAATCTAAGGTTTTTACAATCTTAGACGTTTGCATGTTTTACTTAACCTTGTAAATATATTATTCGGTTTGAATCGTTCATGTCAAACGTATCTTTAAATTATTTTGCTAGATATTTATCAATCCTACTGTAACTGATATATTTACAGACTTGCTATTGAATCCGTTTGAGACATTGCGATTCAGTTAAAATTCATCTATTCGTGAATCCTTTAACAAAACAACTCAAGATAATTCATTCTAAACTCACTTTCCATATTTCTAAAATTAAAATCTTTTGTACCATTTTCTTTGAAATATTACCTCACCTCTCATGACGTTTTCCAGTCTTTTAATGTCCTCATACAAGATATTCGTTTAAAGCTGCGTGTTCTTGACTGCTTGCAAAGCTAATCTTCATTGCTTCTCATACTTGAGAGTTTAATTATTCAACTCGTTGACGAAGGAATGAGTGTATCCGAGCAAGCGTTGGAGCTACTACTGGTTCACTTATTTAAATTAGTGATTATGCATAATTTCTGAGTATTGTTTATGCGCTCAAATATTCTTATAGATAATGCTTCCATTCTGATTATATTTTCCTTAATCGCAGAATTTAAAAAAATGACAATTTTATTTTAATTGAAGCAATCCAATTCCATTGAAATACCGTACAATATATTATTTTAGAGGTTTTAAAAAATAATTAACAAAAATACGAACTAAAATTCAGGAGTTAGAATTAGTAGAAGACTGAGAAAACTTTATTAGAATAATTCGAACTATTTGATAATTTAAAATAAAAAATAATACTTAGAACAAAATATTTTAACAAATCCAAAACTATTAAATATCCTTTACGAACTGAAAAACGGTAAGCCTGGAGAAGCTGATATTAGGCATTGTATGCTCTTTCAGTTTAATTGCTGTCATAACGCAACTATGGCAACTGCGAATATCAATGCAATTTATACAAATTGTTTAGACTTTCGCAAGTGCCAACGATGGTTCAATAGATTTTGTAGCTGTAATTTTGACCCTGAGAAGCCCCAAGAAGTTGTTCAGTTCAATTTGATGAAGACGCTTTGCTGGCTATCGTGGAAGAAGATCCCCACCAAACAATTTAGGAAATTTCAGAAAGAATCAATGCTTCCTGGTCAACAGTTCAACGCCACTTGAAATCCATTGAGAAGTTTCAGCATGCAGGTGTATGGGTACCCCAAATGCTGAGTGATGAGAACAAACAGCAAAGGTCCACCATATGCAACTTGCTCATAAACCGCCTTAAAAAAAGAATAGTTTTTTACCGTATCATAAAGGGAAACGAGAAATGGGTTCTCTATAACCCAGTAATGAAGAAACAATGGCTTTCCACTGGAGAACCACAGAGAAATATTCCAAAGTCCAATATCCATGGAAGTAAGATTCTCCAATGTGCTTGGTACATTCATGGTATGACTCAATTTGAGCTGCTTATTGTCGGAGAAACCGTTACTGCAGACGTTTGTTGTGGTCAACTTGACCTGTTGAAAACAGCCATCGCAGAAAAACATCCTGTTTTGATCAACAGGAAAGGTGATATCCTCCTCCAACATGATAACGAGAAACGATATGTTGCGAGGATCACTCGACAAAAAATTAGGGAACTCAGATGGGAAATTCTCCTCATCCATCCTCCAAACTCACCTGACCTTTCCCTATCTGATTATCATCTTTTCATATCCTTACAGCACTTTCTTGCTGAGAAAAAATTCAATTCTTATAAAGAGGTTTAAAACGCCTTGGTTAAGTATTTTGACTCCAAAACCCCAGAACTTTTTAACGCTGGGGTAGAAAACTTGATAATCGGATGGGGAAGGTCATAAAAAACTATGGTGACTACATAGTTTATTAAATGCTGCATTTTAAAATTGTATACTAAATTTACATCTTGCGATAAAAAACGACATTATTTATGGGTACCCCTAATATTTTAGAAACTTGAACAATAAATATTAATCGTTTTACATGCAATATAAATTCATCTGGTTCTCTTTTAAATCTAAAAATTACCAGATAACTTAAATTTAGAAACTTTGTTGTCATTAAATGACAATTAAAAATGTGGTTTTTTTTTCAGAATTAGTATAAGGTCATTTAAAAACAGACCATCTTAAATTTACAAGAAATGAAATTTTGTTTCCATGCTGTAAAGTTGTTTCTCTTTCTTTCGAAGTATATGCGCAGTAAAACCACATGTACAGAGAGTTTCCTATTTCTTCCTTAGAAACTAAATGCGGAAATCTCACTGATAGTTCGAAAACTCCGATTGTTTTATTGAAATGTACCATAATGACAATAGAACGCTCAAATATACAAATCCTAAAAATTTCCTATACAAATCGGTTCCTCATCACTTTTATATAATATTTCTATCAATACCTTAGGAAGATACTTGGAATAATTCTTTGGTTTACAAGTTAAACAAATTTTCAAGATATGAATTTTTTAGCTTTTATATATCAGAATGTGGTGATCAGATTGTTAAAGTCCACTAAGTCATATTTTCTTTGTATAAAGGTTAGATTTCTCCTCGGGAAAACACTTGGAGAGTGTAATTTTTTCCCTTCGTTTCATGATAACTGTTTTTTGCTCTTAAGTGTGTTTCATTTGTAAAACCACGAATTATTGCTTTTCACATCACTTCTATATATTACCGAGTATATACACATGTGAAAATACATATTTGTAATATATATATTTTTAATATTTTTAAAATATCATTCAAATTGTAAGTTAAATATTTCTATCAATGTTTTCTCACAGTAGCCATTTTTTTACTAAAACCCAAATGCAAAGAAACAAAATGATCGTGTTACATTTCTCACTTCGGAATTTAGGTGAAATGAATATGTTTTGAAGTATTGGTAAATATGATACATAATTGCGTTGAGTACATATTGAATAGTTATTTCTAATTAAACATTTCTAAATATTTTAAAGTTACAGCGTGACTAATTATAAGTATTTTTTCGAAGCACGGTCAAATCTGTATTAGTTCGTTGATTGACATTATTTAAAGATATTTTAGCCACACTTGTAGACTGAGTACTTAACATTATCATATCTTTAAAGAGTATTTAGAGATATTTCTAATAATAGATCCCTAATAGAACGTTAGATTAAAATCTATTTATGACTCTAAGATTCCTCTCAGTGTAATAGTGTCTCAGTGGTTACTAATACCAGTAAATTTCAATAATGTAACTGTCGGTCAGCACCATACTTATGATTGCTCAGGATAATTTGTAATACATATTTTTAAATCATACTCAATTTAAAACACATTGATAGCTTTGAAAAGCCTAATTTATAGAAATTTCAACGTATATGTGCTTTTGGAATTTTTGGAATGCATAAGACGTGTGGTATGAATACTTGAAAGAAGAAATAAAGTGAGAAGTTGGGCACACTTTAATTTTAGGATGCTAGGTTCTGAGTAATTAATAAAGGCATTTAGTTCCAGAATAAAGTACACATTGACTACAAATCGATACAGCTAGGAAAATAGTTGATTTCAGTTAAATTTAGAGTTCATGTCTTTTTGTTTAAGGTTTTTTAAATACAGATAGACGTGAATTTAGTCTTTTAAAACGTTTCCTTCGTTATTAATTTATATATTGTGTCAAGCCTTTCTGCCAGGCAGATTTGTTTTTAATAATGTAGATAAAAAAAATATGTAGGTCCCACAAGTACTCAAATCTTAAAAGCAGTAAGAAGTGAAGTTATATATTCTCATACACAAGATTTTTAAAAGAAATTTAACTTTAATTACACATGTTAGTGTTGATAATATTACATTAGCAGAAAATGGGTTTTATCTATACGTTTTACACTGTAAAGTTTAGAATTATATACAGCCAATTTATTCAGGAATTTCAGTTTTTGAGCAACAGGGCTTTAGCATCTTTTTAAGCGAGATAAACCCATTAAAAGGAAAAGGTTTTAGCATCTTTTTAAGAGAGATAAACCTATTTAAGCTGCTACATGAGTTCAGAACAATGTGGATATCTCATCATAACTGCAGTTTCATTCGGTGCAAATAACAATTTAGCATTTAGAAAAACTAGCTTTTCTCATCCCAGCACTTTTAATCAAAATCCTCTGTGCTCATAAGTTGATCTGAATGCTAAAACACAATAAACATTTTTATTCATAAAATTTTCACTTGAATTACGAGACGTCCGTGACACCAATTATCTCAGTAACAAATTTCATTAATCTACAAGAACTGTTGTAGGAAGAAAATAAACTGCGGAATATAAATGGTTGCAATTTGGACCATAAGCTCGTATTTTTGTCCGTTGATCATTTAATTTGAATTACAATATAAATTAGTTTCTAAAACTTAATATAAAGGATACAGGAGTGAAAAACTTGAAATGCTCACTGGGAATAGGGATATTTTAATTTTAAAATGCGCAGTTAGTTTAGCATTTGTTAATTTGATTCCAAATTCTTGGAAACACTCATTACTTTATGGAGTATAGTCTCCCCTATATAGATAGTGCTAGAGCCTAAATTACTCAAAATATAATTTTTCTGTCCTCGAAAACTTAAATTGGTAGACTGTCATTTGAATCAAATGCAGGAACGAGTTATCTTGATTCGACAATGTTTTCATGCAACCGCCATTTGTTCTTTTCACATTGAATATGGTTTTCCTGGTAACCTTACTCTCATACTTAAATCAAGTCTACGTCATACATTGCTCCTGTAATCTCAGTTATAGCTTTCATTTCTCGAAAGTATTTTCTCACATTAAATTTAAGTGCCACTGATGTTGAAGCTTCTATCGTTTCCTTAGGTGATGTTCCAGTCAGTATTACTACAAATGCTACACGACATATTCAAATGTTTTTCCTCACATCTTTTGTACTCAATAAAGGAATCGAAATTATTCTGTGCGGTGGATCATAATCTGGATTCTTCTTGGAATGCATGCAAAGGACAAAGTTAATGACAACTAATCAGTGACTCCAAACAATCTTTCACAGCTGCCTAAGTCACTTTCAAATATTTATCTTTCCATTTATCGTACATACCTTTTACTTTTCAAGCTCTAGTTGTCATCTGGAAAATGTATTAAGCATTGTGTAATTTGGACCAATAGCACTAGGCAAGATTACGCATGATCCAAATTACACGTTTTTTTATTGAACAAAAGGAAACTCTCGTGCACCACAGAAGTACAACACATTGAGGTAAAAAAACTCATTAATCGATGAAATTTAAAATATTTTTTAAATATTTTAAATTTAATTATTAATTATATTACTTTTGTTTGGATTTGATTTATAAACGCGTAAAAAAATTGTGTAACAGCTTTAGAAGTTGAGAATACATTTGAATAAAAATAATTAGAATTGATTGCAATTTGAAATAAATTTGATTTCACCAACAGTTCGCGTGTAAATGAGAAAAACGTGAGGTAAGTCGTCTTCGAAGCAGTCAATTATCGCCTTCACTGAGAGGAGGCACTATCCTTAAAACACCACTTATTCAAGTTATACAATGGTCCAAATTATACGGACTTTCCCTACAATAATTTACATATATGAAAAACACATCTTGTAAATTTCCAAGTTAGTACCATCAATTCTCCATAACGTTGCGAATTGTATAAATCATATTTCATTATGTATTCTTAACCTACTTGTTTTTGTCTAGACGAGGTATCTCGTCATTAGCAAAACTGACCAGATTTTGATGGACGTGATATCTCGTCGAAACCACTTGGACGGTTAATTACGGATAAAGTAACAATTTTATTTTTGTTGGTATAAGATGTTTTTATGCTTTAAAAATCATCTTCTAATATTAAAACTAAGCACTTCTAATCTCCTACTAACATTAAAACACGCAGGAAAAATTCCTATAAAGAATATTAATATGCACGGGGTTTTTCAATTTTTCACAACTATAGGCTAAATTTGTTCATGCATGAATACTAATTTATAATCATTTAATAAGATTTTCAAACTATTTTCCAAGAGCTTTCTAATATTTTTCTCGCATATATTTTTCTTTAAAGTACACACGCAGACAAAAGAATTAAGTCGTCTGTCGCAGTACCACTGGTGCTAAATGCAGTACCCTGATAGAAATATAGATAAATATTTGATCAGATAAGGCAAACTAATTCCAGCTGCAGCTTTTTTCGTTAAATTATGCATCACGTATGTGTGAGCAGCAGTTTCCAAGTAAAGTCATCGACATTTTCTTTATTGAAAGTTCGGTGACGCTAAATCGTAACCATAGAAACGTGTCAGATGACACATAATTTACGATGGGCCTAATAATTAACTTCCTTCGATTGGGTTTTTCGATACCTTTTATACTTTTCAGCTTTCTTCATTCTATACCACTACTTCGTTTGATTCAAAGGTAATAAATTAATAATAGAAATCAATATTCAAGCAGAAAAGGTGACCATTTTTTTGGAGACAACTGTACATTATTGTTATTCAAAACAGCAGGTGAAGGAAGGAATGTACACCTATATTCCTCTGACTCGTTTAACTCATATAATAAATAACAAAAACAGAACTCATTTTATTCCATAGACTCCAGGACAAATGGTAGGTAGGTAGTTGAATTTACGTAGCTCTGGAGCAACACAACGCACAGGCAACGGTCTGGAATCAATCCCGTTGGGAAAGATTCGAAGACAACACCTCGTAATTTTGAACCACGGTCAGATGTCGTTCCTCATGGCATAGGAAGAGAATCACAACTGAATTTAGCGATGTACTATTAAAGTTTAAATCAACTTCAAGAGTTGCCTGTTAGCATTTAGCTGGGAACACAGACAGGCCTTCAAGAGTAGAGTGAACCTACCAGGAGAAATAAGTCACCCAGTTCTCTAAGTGATACCCCCTCATTACTTGAGGGACTCCAGCAATTCCTTCTCATATTTTAGATAGTATCAGTATCGCTGTGTAACAACTCCTGGGTGAACAGGAGGTGATCACTGGTGACTTTAAAAACACGATCTTTTGGATTTGGTTTAGATTATTATACCTTGGTCAAGGGGATTAGTAACAACCAAGTATATAACTCTAAGTAGATAGATGTATATTACGTATGAATAATAATTCACTCTGAAAAATTATTTTAATTTTGTCTTCTCTTGTTAGAATACGGCGATGGCCAAAAACATGCCATTGTCTGCCGAGGATACCTCAGATTATTACAAGAACTTAAATTGCCTCTTTGTAACACGTCGCTAGTTAATTTAATTCGCTGTACCGTGGACGGCAATCGATGTCATCGCATTTGTAGACTGCTAGACAACATTGTAAGGAGACATATCAATTTGGAGAGCGTTCGTGTGGGATTCTCTACTGGTATGTTTTTGTACTATGGAGACCTCTTGTAAGCACCTTTGTCAAAGTGTTTGAACAGGGGGAGGACAGTCGCTTTTCCAGACAGATGTGAGTAATATTTTGTCCTTTTAATGTACTGAAATAGCATACACGCATTTTACTGCCGAATCGTGTTACGATTACGATTATTCCCTTAAACACTTTTTAGACTTGTTCAATAATTTATCAGTTTTATTTCATATTTTTATTTATGAAAGGGATTGTTATTTTGCTTTTTAAAGGGAAATGATGTCATTGATCCCCTTTTCAAATAATATTATTTTTTCGTTTAAATAAACGCTATTTGGCTTAGACAGTTTGTAAATGTGACATTCGATCAAATTGATTCGATCGTAATTTAAACTATTCGATCATATTTAATTAATTCGTCACATAATGTTTTGAACGTTAAATTTCCGAGGGTTGTGATGATGGTAATTAACTAACGTCGAACTGGAGCAACACAACTAAAATTTCCGATTGATTAAAAATTGCCTCCAAGTGCAAAACTGTGTAATTCTCTACATCGATAAATTATCGTTAATTGTAGAAGGAAAGAAAACATTTTCCCATTTTATTTCATTTCGCTCTGATATTAAAATCACCAATTTTTATGCCACGTTTTTATTTTTAGGTATATACTGTTCAAAAGCCTTACAAATTGTTATGAATTTGCGAGTCGTTTTCAGAATTTTAGGTTTTGTCATTACTTCTTTCGGTTTACCTCTTTTATGTTTCTTAACTTTACATTGTTAATTAAGAGTATCTAGCTAATTTCTTCCAGTCTTACGTAAGCCCCAGAATTTTATCGACTTTTTAATGAAATAGTGTACGTGCGAGCAGCTTCATGTTATTCCTTCTGATTACTCGGTTTGAAGATCTATCACGTGGTTATGGGGAAAAGAATGAATCTTAATGTGGGACAAACTATTTATTGGTTCAAGTAATTTTCCAGAGTGATTAAGAAACTAGTTTGCGCTTCGATAGTCAATCGGTCCAAATCGATTCTTAAGCCCATGTGACTAATACTTCTCAGATCTTACTACATCTACTCCGCCCACATAATCTGTCTATGTCATTAGAAGGTCGATGCAAAATTTATGAACAACCAAATTTCATTTCGAAATAGAGAAACATTCTATTTATGTTTGTTCTTATGTGCGCGTGATTATGTGAGCGTGTTCACGTCTGTGCGTGTAACAATGATTATTGTATCAGAAAGTAAAATCGATTTTTGAATAACTCTTACTTTCCCAACAAATAGAGGTTCGATTTCTTTAAGCAGAATTGTGCAATGCTTTATCTAGGAGATAAATATCGATCCACATGTCTAACACTAAACTTCACAAACAATTCATAAGATTTGCACTGGGAAAAGAGAAAAATATTTATAAGTTCTCTAATACAAGAGGAAAATTTTTATTGATTCCAGTACGACATTCATTCACGTTTTAAACAAATTGTATTCCTTTATTTAATTCAAGAAAAGTATTTGATTTCTACTATTTCGAATTAACCCTCCAAGTGGTTTCTACTGGCTACCTCGTCCATCAAAATCTGACCAATTAAATATATGAATTGATATCTCGTCATCAAGATATTATAGATTTCTTATGATGACGAGATATGATCTGGTCAGTTTTGTTAATGGAGAGATACTTCATCGAAACAACCACCAGGAGTGTTAAAAGGTTTTTGAATTCTGTGATATATTTACCAATTGGGAGGACTTACACAACAGAATTAGATATTCGTAGCATATTCGTTATTTACTATCCAGCGTTAATCATAGCTGATGAAGCCCTGTGTTAGCTTGCCATTCTATTAAATAAGCTGGAATATAAAATTTTATGGCTAATGTATTTTAGACTAGGGCTAACAAACGGCTCAAAAGAATGTAAAGTGAGTAACAATAACGGAATTACTATAATATGAATTCAATTCAATTTGCTTGAAGTCTGTTGAATGACCCACTCTAACTTTAGTTTCGAAGGTATTTAGTATTGTCGATTGATAGCAATTCATTTGTCGAATGTCACACTAGAAGAATTTTGAAAATCGTTTGCAAAAGTCAGGAAATAAAATAAAATCAACTAATATCCTTTGCATTGAGGACAAATTACTAATTCAACAATGATAAACATTCATGATTGAAACACAGTAGGATACAAATATAAACCACTAATGTTATGGTATTGACTTCTATTTTTAGCGGTAAACGGGGGACAACTAATGACATTACGAGACAAATTGAAATGCAGATTTATGCGACAGAGGAATTCTATGAATAGGTAAATAAGGGGGATGACCAAAAGGTGATATGAAAACTTTTGATATGTAGATGGCAAATTAATAACATGAAAAAGCTCCAAATGTAATGATTTTTCAATAGAAAAAAATTGGTAATGAGATACAAAGAAATGGTAACAGAAAAGCTGTCTTAGTGTTCAATAACAAAAATCGAATTCTTTAGAATTAAAATAAATGACTTAAAAAATTTTCCCATGATGGCTTTGGGTGGTAATAAATATCGATTCGAAGGAGTTAATTTGTAGCAGTACGAATTGGAATACGTTTGATAAAAAGTGAGTACATTAATGGTATAACAGGTACCACATTAGGTACCTAAGTATAAATTAGGTACCACCTCCTTGACGCTTATATATATATATTAAATTAAGACAGACTTAACAGCTTACTCAGTCAGTTTTATAATTTGGAACTGAGTTCCTACAATTTAAAAGAAGGAAAATTCGAATCTCCTTTCCAAACCTTAAACTATGAGTATAGATTATTTTATGCTTTGTAATAACTAATTTAGGTTACATTGTACATTTTAAGCAAGATTATTTCATTAAAAACGAGTGGGGTGCCAGATCAGATGTTACCTCGTCATCTTAACATACTTCAAAATTACAAGGTGTTGTCCTCGGATTTTTACTTTCGGCTTAATCCCAGACCGTCGCTAATAGTCCGCTGTGTTGCTCCAATGCGACGTTAATTCAACTACCTAACTACCACCTACCCATTAAAAACACACCATTTTATCGCAATAAAAATGATATCTTAATTTCAATTATAAAAGATTGCATTACCTGTGCACTTCCGTGTATCTCGAACAAATTAAAATGTGTATATTTTAATACGTTTAAATACTTGGAATTTGAAATAAAATATTTAAAAATTGAAAGTTTTCTTTTTTATTTGTACTAGATGCAATTTTATTCATCACTAAAATGATAGCGCTATTTCAAGAAAACATACATTGTAAATTGGCCTTTACAAGTATCAGATTATTTTCCCTTCTTCTTTTGAATTTTAAACAGAATTTTCCTTGAATTACTTGTTCCTTTACTCGTTAATGGGACAGCAGTAGAACCCAATTTGGAGTCAAAAGTGATCGTTATATTTTTTAAGTGCGAGAAAAGTAAAATTTAATCAAACTGGAATTTTTTTGTCAAAGCATTTTTTGCCAAGCTTTTACCGTTTTCGACAGAAACTAATATCTTTTTTTGGATTTCCTTTTAGACTCGCTGTCGTAAATGAAATAGTTCTGAATAAGTCTGAAAAAAAATTACCTGTTTGCAGTTTCCACGTTTTACGTGACCTGCATCGAAGATAAGTCTACGCGCTTGAAATATTTATGAATAAAATAACCGAGAAACATGGTGGACGCATTGCCTTTCCTCTGCGAGGACTACTTCCATTTGAGATTGAACCTCTATTCGATTGCAATCGGATTTCAAAACAAAAGAAATCAAATACTATGTATTGTGTGTTGTACAAGAATAACCTTTAAAATGAATCATTTTGATTTAGTTTAATTATTTCTCAATGAGAACCTATAGAGTCTCTCCGGTACATTTTCAAATTTGGTACATTCGATTTAATACTCCAAGTGGTTTCGACGAGATATCTCGTCCATCAAGATATTACCAAATTTATTAATGACAAGCTATCTCGTCACCAAGATATTGCCGATTTTTTTATGATGACGAGATTAAATTATCTGGTCAGTTTTTTTCTGATGACAAGATTCTCGTCCATCAAGATCTATCTGTCAGTTTTGCAAATAACGAGAAATTTCGTCGAAATAACCACTTATTATCAATGTAAGATTCTGTTTGTGTGCGCATGCCAAATAATTATCGCTTGCGTGCGCACATTGGTTGGCTCAGGGAGAATTAAAATCAAACTTAATTTTAATTTTTTTTTTCATTCTTTGAACGCCAATTGTGGCAACATATAAAAAATATCTTTAGATCTTTTGTTTTTGTTACATTTAGAACCTTTCGCCAGTTTTTTTTCTACTAGATTTACGTCAACTTTTTTGCTTTAAAGCAAATTATTTGTACGGACACATGAAAGCATTGTCTTAGAGCCACGGCCTCTGCTAGAGCATATAGATTTGTTATAAATGAATAAGATTTTTAATAATACAGCCCATATACTTAAACTATCTCGCATGAACAAATTCAATCGACTGAATTTCTCTTTCATGCTATGAATATGCAAGAAAAAGTGCCTAGATACTAGTAGAAGTACAAACCTTTCGGAAGCATTCAGAATATAGAACAAAATCAGATATTAATTGTTTGCAGATAGTGATTGCACGGTTTTAACAAAATGCAAAACCTGTTTTTCGGTTTTTATTTTTTCCAAAACTCGAAAACCGGTTTTGTAAAAAATACGAAAAACGCTGTATTTGTGTAACAAACATTAAATAAATTTATGTCTTAAGTATGTAACTTATATACATACATAAAACGATTATTACCTAACATTGAGAGCTATAAAATCACCTGCCTAACTAATTCACTAACAGTTAGCATTTTTTTCGGCATTAAAGTGTGCTCGCAGAAAACATAGTGAATTTATGGCATCATTACACATCATTCAACCTCGATCTTATTTTGGTTACGAATTGACTTGACGATGAGAATCCACCGAATTCCGAATCCACGCTTGTCGGTGGAATAGTGAGCAAGTACTTGTAGCACAGCTTCATAATTGTGCTTTTGGCTCCCCCACCTTCCAATACTGCAACATCTTTTTCAATTTCCGTTTCAAAATCACTACTTCTTGTACAATTATCCAGTGATGCCGAACCAGCAAGCTCCTTGTCAATTGCACTCTGCAGCAATTGTCCCATGTATAAAACAGAAGATTTTTTCACAACATCATCGTCTTTGTCATCGAAGTTGATATCCTTTGCATCGGATTGTGCTGGTGTTAAAGAAGACGGCGATAAGCGTTTTTATCAGGTTACTTATAAACCGACAGATAGCTGACATTCTCTGAACCGACTGTTCAGAGAATGAAATTTTCGATGACAAATCAATTAGGGCTTTCTGAACACAGAATTTTAATTTGTTGAACCTTTCCAACATGGTGAGTAAACTATTCCATCGTGTTTTTGAATCTAAAATCAATGAGTACTCTCTGCCAAATTCCAATTTCACATACTTTTGCAGTATGTCATCGTTTTTTGTTAGGGATTTGGGGAATAATCGTACCACCACTCTAATTTTTCTAATAAGTGGTAAGATGGTTTCATGTTTAACATCTGAAGCCGAATTTCCATCTACATCATCTGAGTAAACAATACTGAACCCACTTTCAAATGAATTTTCATCTTCCAATTCCGAATCGTCATTCATTGTCAATATCCAATTCAATATTCTCTCCTTCATATTCTGAGACAGAGTCACATTCTGATTCAGGTTCATTATCCGATTGTGAGTTATTTTTTCACCTTCGGCAGGTATTATTTTTTGTATAGCACTTTGATTACACCAAGCTGAATGGCATGCGCTAGACAGAGCTGTTGCTCAGCTTTAATCAATCTGCCTACTTTTTTCATGACCGAGGCTCCGTCTGTAGTGATACATACTATATCTTTATCAAGGCACAGACCAAAAACTTCCAATTTTCTTCTAATTACTTCGACTCATCTCTCAGCTGGTAAACTTCCACGAACCAGACCTAGACTCCAAAATTGTTTTTGACAATGTACATTGATGTTCAAAAATTGTCGATTCCTTACTGATGTCCATTCGTCAAGAGTTAGACTCTCTCTATATCCTTTTAACTAGCCCATTAAATTCACTGACAACAGCTGCCTGCACTTTGTGTAAATAAGTAACCACTAACTTCTGAATGGTGTTTGAAGATTTTGGAATATTTTGAAATACCCTTGCAATGAGAGATTCGCGAAGATCAGTTGAAGTGCAAATACGGAAAAAGGAAGTCCATCCGACCGGATCATTCTTGATAAAACTGCTGGCAACGTGTCATCAACTAGATTATTAAAATTGTTATTTTTGTCGAAGATGATATTGCTGGACTTTCTTCCGAAATAGGTACTACTTCTTCCTTTGGAAATACTATGCATCTTTTTTAGGTGTGTACGTAATGCACCAGTTGAGCCGCCAACACATTTTATTTCTTTAGAACATTTTTTACATTTGGCTAGTTGACCATTTCTTTCACGAAGATAATGACACCAAATGGAATAATCATCACCTCTGCTACGTTTAAACTCCTTGAAAATATGACTGGCCATGCTCTGTTATGGGTTGAAATAAAAAAAATTACACCTACCTCTTATTTCTGAATAAATATGTTCATTATAAACTACAAAAGGTTGAGCAAACAAAACTAATAATTCTTCAAATCAGATTAATCTAATGAACAGCAGTAATTGACAATGACATTGTGGCATTACGCGCAGGGAGCCGGACGAGGCGTAGAAAGTCGTCTACTACGTTGGTCTCTATGGAGTAGGAAGGGTTTTGATAGTATGATTGTTTATTGTTTGTGTCAGTGCCGAGTTGAGCTGCTTCCTAAATGACATGTGATATAAATTTCTTCTCTATTTATATTTTTACCACTGTCTGGCTCATTGGTACTGATGCTTAGAATCCGTCTACATGTTATTATGATTGGTCAGCGGAGAAGTAGGTCATGTTGTGTCACACGAAAGTGATGCGTGACTCATGTGACTCATTAATACCACAGACATGTAATAACGTTGAATTTTTATTCTGATAGGGTAGTAAACCCTAAACATTTAGTTGTTTGTATCAGTGTGCGAAGTATGGTATGCCTTGTTGTGATGAATTTCTCTTATGGGTTGCCAATGCGTAAAACCGAAAACCCGGTTTTCTTCTTTCATAAAACCGGTTTTTCGGTTTTGAAATTTGGGTCAGTTTCCCGGTTAACCGCTTTCCCATAAACCGGTTTTTCAATCACTGTTTGCAGAGTTCGATCCTGTAATAGATATTCAGAATTTTTTGTTTCATTTTTTTCTTTTCATATTAAACAACGTGATTGGTTTTTCCAATGTAAACTTAAGCAAGCCAGTGGAAGAAGAAAAATACTTTCGGTTAAGAACTAGGACCCTTAAATTTGTTTTACCGCCATTTTAACGACCTTTGACTTTCATTCTTTCTGACACTAAATTAATTTTGCATTCAATTGTGTGTTCACTAAATTATTCTAGTGGAACAATTAGAGCCAGACATCGCGGTACAACCATTTTAAGCACATGTATGAAGTATATTTGCATTAAATAAAAAATTTTTTTTTTCATTTTATGATTAATTCTATAAGCGCCAGGTTGAAATTGCATTCGAGTAAAACGCGTGCACTTCCGGAATGAAACAAGAAGTACCCACAAGAACACTGGCTCCTTTTACATTGAGCTTCACAGAAAAGTCCTCATACTGCCTTGCTAGACAAGAAAGTAGTTTTCCAAGATTGATTATTTGGGTTTTGTGGTAGTTACTCATGCAGCGTATATAAATATCTGATACTTAACAACACTGGATAACAATTTAGTATATGGTCACTCCGTCAACTTTTGGTTAAGGGCTTTTAACCCTTTTCAGGCATGAAAAGGCATCAGAGCATATATCTTCCATGTCAGGGCAAAGAAATTAAGTTCGACTCTTGATGTGTCCAAAGGAGTCAAGTGCATCATTAATTCGAAAAAATGTATAATATGCTTAAAACCTAAACTAAATGAATCTACGAATCTAAATTACAATTATTTGTATCATGGCATGCTTCTTTTTCTTCCAGAATATTTGTGAGAAAGAGTGAAGTATTAAACTTCTGAGTAGCCATTTTGACTTAACCCTTTTTGCCTCGAAAAAAACGGAAGATATATACGCATCATTCAACAACAGTTAACCTTAAATGACCAAATTATAAGATACTTTTTTCTTGACTAGCTTATAACTTCGATGCAATTTTTCAATTGATATCAGGTATCCCCTATGTTCTTGGGATTCCAACTAGTCCGTTTATATGTTTTAGTAATATGGTACTCGATGATTTTTACGCAAATAAAATGGAATTTTGTTTTACATTTCATAGATACTTCTATGTAATCATTTTAAAACAGCCTGAAACATATGTGATTCAAGTTATAGAAATACACTCATGTCCAAAATTATCTTTACATGCATGAAATCTCGGATTTCTCAGAAACTGTGAACTATAATTTTATGAATTTGTGTGAAATGATGCATAACATCATAACACATAAATACAAAGGAAAAAAATTAAGAGCACTGCATATGATATAAAACTGTAGCATGAAACAATAAAAATGGAAATAATATGTGACAAGGAGAGTTCAGAAAAAAAAGAATAACTCAGAAAAAAATTAAGGCTTATGAATTTAATATGGAATGTGATCTCCCCTGACGTGTACACACATATCACAACGTGTTTTAATGCTGGCAATAATGTTGTTAACCACAGTTTGGGGAATTAAGTTCCACTCCTCCAGCAATGCGGTTTTCAGGGCATTTATATCTCTAGGAGGAGGATGTCTCCGTGCAACTGCTTTTCCAAGGTAGTCCCATAAGTTCTCTATCGGGTTCAGATCAGATTTTGCAGGCCTCGGTATTCGCTCAATGGCTTCACTTTCAAGGAATTCGTCAACGAGATTTGCTCGATGTGGACGAGCATTATCGTACGAGCACCATAAATAAAAAGTCAGATCCATAAGCACCTCTGAGTCTTACATAAGGTTCTAAAACATCATCCCGATATCTCTGGCCGGTCACAGATCCGCTGTTGAAAACGTGTAGGGGAGTACGTCCATCGATCATTATTCCTCCCCATAACATCACACCTGCACTACCGAAACGGTCACGTTCCATAATGTTCGAAAGAAGATTTCGCGTTCCTGACTCCCTCCAGGTGTAAACATTTTTAGAATCAGATGTTGAACTAAACCTCGACTCATCAGTAAAGAGAACATGGGTCCATTTGTGCTCACTCCAATTCTGATGTTCTTTGCACCAATTAAAGCGATCCCTCTTTTGTTGTGAATACAGTGAAACACATACCCTTGGCTTTCTGTCATATGGGCCTTTTTTCATTAAGCCTTCTGTATACAGTTTGCCGTGATACAACAGTTCCAGTGGCGGTTGCTACCTGTGAACTTAACTGCCGAGCAGTAGACTTCCTGTTACGACGGGCAGTTATTGCCAGATATCGATCTTGAGAAGCAGTTGTTATTCGTTTACGCCCTTGTCCAGGCCTCCTTAAAACAGTTCCAGAGTTCTGAAATTGTTTCCATAGCGTAGAGACTGTCTGTCTTGAAATATTCACAAAGCTCGCTGCTTCCATGATTGTCTGCCTTGCTTCTAAACGACCGAAAATTCGCCACTTCAGAGTCTTCCAAATGATATTTCGGAGCCGTAACAAACCATTTTGAGTCCTTACACACTGAAATTAAATGTTGTATTGCAGAAATTCCCTCAGATATTCACTTTGCGCAAAGCGCTTGATTCACCGTCGGATGACGTAACGCCTTGATTTGCATATCAGAAACCGTTTGATCACTTTTGATTGGATAATTCTAATTAGGCTTGTTTTTCACATATTCCCTGCAAAAATGGATTACATCGATTGGATATTTCATGGAATATCATTATTTTTGTATATGTAAAGATAAATTTGGACATGAGTGTATTTATAATCTGCATCATAGTCAAAACTTAAGTTTCCAAATAAAATCACATGGACAGTCATCAAAGAGCCTTCAGTTAGTAAATAAGTAACAGGAATAACTTTTAATAATTCAGCTATTTTTGTTAAGTCAGCATTTATATATTTTGGTTTATAAAACTAAATAATGTGAAATGTATAATAGACGGGCTTATCTCT
Source organism: Meta bourneti (assembly GCA_933210815.1). Classification (NCBI taxonomy): domain Eukaryota; kingdom Metazoa; phylum Arthropoda; class Arachnida; order Araneae; family Tetragnathidae; genus Meta; species Meta bourneti. The sequence goes on from OW119922.1 coordinate 30,184,622, forward strand.
GAAAGAGAAATAAAAGTTTCAAACATCGAACATAAACATCTTTAGAAAAAAAGGAAATCGAAAAATTGTAGGAAAAGAAAAGCAAATCATTCAATACAACCAGGATTATGTTGCATTCTGCAACGTTTCAAAGATAAAATAAACATAGATACAAAAGTTTAAAGAAAAACATTTGTTTGTAAAAAATATATCTTTAAAATAACTGTAATATGACTTAAATACAATCGTTGGTCGCTACAATGTGAACAATGCCGATAGTTGCACGTGAGAATTTTTACCTCTATCCTTTCTTTTTTTAAGTATTTCAATAATAATGCTTTGAAATATATTTTGTTCATAGGAAATATAGGGCTCGTTCGTAAACACGAATATATCACACCGGTTGTACGAGTTATTCAAACCGAGCGTTCCAAGAGTCTCAGATTTTCAAGTGTGAAAAACAAGCCGTTTTATGATCACTGGAAACGAAAAAAAATTGTTTGAATCGAACTGAGATTGTGCTAGGTTTTGTCAGTTCAGAAGTTGGCTACCGAAAAGGTAGATGTAAATATTGTAATGCATCTCTACTCCCACTCATGTGTGTGTGGTTTAGGCTCATTTTCAGATTGAATTTATTGAAACAAATTGCCAATTACATGGCAAATGAAACTAAAAAACCTAATCGTTCGTAAATGAAACTTCAGAACTGGTGAAACGGAAGTAATGTGACGGATTATTTTTTGATTTGCACTTTTTTTAGAGAGTCGTTTACGAATAGTCAATATTCAGCAATGAATTACAATTAAATTCTCGTAAAATGAAATATTTTCAATTTAAAACCTTCTTCAGTTTTCCAGTGTTTACATCACCAATGGCCGCCCATAACTTACTCAGCACTTCAGAGTGCTGTGCTTGTTACATAAAAAACATGTTTTTCTAAAGCGTAAATAACTACACAGGTGATCAAGAGGTGTCACATAGAAACAAATGTCACAAGTAAACCCCGGTTGAAAATACACTTGTATCCCCTTCGCTTTATCTATAAAACAAATTCTAAACCAGTGGTCGCTTGATGAGCGAAATGCTCACATAAAACATACCCATTTTAATAGCAGTCTGAAGGTAATAGACGCTTCGATTCCTTTCGATACTGATAGCAGAATGTTAAGATTTCTCGGATGAATGCCTTTGTTTATTCAGTGAAAAAGGAGATATTTGGGTATATTTTATTATCCCTGTACCGGGGAGATCTATTACAGAGGAAATTTGACAAGATTGTGCAATTCACAGTCCTATTGTTTCTATTTTATTTTATTCTTATTTTATGACCACCGTATTTCATGCGTATAGAAGACACCGTGAAATCGGAGCTAGCAACTCGAGAATCATGAAAGTTGTGTTATTGTTACTACGAAGTTGTTGCTTCAAAGTTATTACGAAGATTTCGAAAATCAGCTAGGTGGAAATGGTTAGTTGGTTGGTTAGGGTTTTTATAGCGTAAGGGCCATATTTGGCCATGCTGATCCAGACACAAGACATACAATATCAAGTAATAGACATATACTACATACATGATAAAAGTTTTACTGATACAAAAGGGAGGAATGCACCTAACAGGAATCGAACCTCCGCCGCGCGTCTCTACTATCAATTCTAAGCAAATGGCACTCTTTTTATGCAAAATGTGATAGAAATACTCCGACTCATAGAGCAAATAACAAGTCAAATACCCGACATGTGTGCGAAAATAAATTTTAAAATTCTCACCTGTAGGTATTCATTGAGGTTGTTGGGGTCGCGGTTCTGCATATCAAAACCATACCCAGAGATCCTTGATTTCTGCAAATCTTCACCCGGAGGCTCCAGGGTGGCGATGGATGACGTTCGGGTGAAAAGTCTGGCTCCTTTGTTCTCAATTATATCTTTATAAGTCTACCTCTTTTTAACTAATAACTACGCCACTCAGAAGCTTTCGAGAGTTGATAAAATTATATTCTGTTTTGTTGAATTGCAATACCTGAATTTATTAAGGAATTAATTGTCCTTCTCCGTATATTGACTTCAGAACTAAGATACTATTAAGCGCAAATTATCTTTCGAAGTACTTAAAAACATCGAAAGAGCATAAATTTGACGGATCAAGGTTCCAAAAACTTTATAACATGCAGATAGAAAGGTAATATATTAGGATAAAGTAAAATTTTAAATATTTGTAAATTAATGCTGAAAACTATTTGTCTAATTTAGAGATGTTTTTCACCTTTTACCTGGTGTATTAGAAGTCACACCATATTACTTTGCAAATAGAACCATAATTTATTTCGTTCAAGTTTAAGCAGTTATAATCAACACACAAATTCAATTTCAAAATATGTGTTATTTTTCATTGCCAATTATCACCGCATTTCGAATAAGCAAGAAATGCTTTCTTTAAAAACAAGCAAAAAAGTATTTAAATGTTTATCTGTCTTGTATACTTTTCCAGGTTAGAAAAATATTAGACGAACACATTAGATAATTAAATTCCCGGAAGAGTCAAAGTAAAGGTATTCCAGTTTTTATTTCTTTCAATCCAAACTTCTTTCTAGTAAAAATCTCAATTTTAGTTTAATTATCTCGATCCTGTTTAAAAATCCAATAATTTCAATAGCTTACGACAGTGTCTTTCAAAAAGGATCTTTTACAATATAGGTTTCTTCGAAAATTCTGTCTCGAAAATTCGCAACACGAAATGCTAATATTCCGACACAATGAACAGACGATTCGGAATAACATTTTATTCTTCAAGAATTGTTGTCATCGGTCGTCCACGTTGTTGTGGAATTCCTTTCCGTCGTAACCATAGCGATGTATGTAGAACGGACGGGGAAAATGCACGCGATTTGGTTTGATTGGACCAACAAAATTAGAATCGGTAAGTGATTGGTTTGACTAAAATCCACCCTGACACATTTGTCCCATCACGAAAGCTTCGAAGTTACTATCTGTTACACGCCATTTTCCGTATCTCTTTTATAAAGTAACAAGTAGTCATTTCTTACACTACAAAAGTAAAACATGGACTTTCAAAATAAGTGAATTTATACAAAACAAATTGAAGATCACGGCGCAAAGCTATGGACATAAGAACAAAGCATCGAAAAGTGTTATAAATTAAAACAGGATGCAGAAAAAGAAAAATAAGAATAATAGAAGTTAACCCATGGAGTAAAATAACGATCGCTAACACAGGTTGAAGAATTGACAAATCCAAAAGGAAAGAATTTGAATAAACTGAATTTTAATGACATTGCATCAGAGTAAAAAAATGAAATAAGTGGATTTAATTGCAATCAACCCAGTTGCGATCACACTTTTCTATCTTTATGCCGCATGACATAATTATCTTCAAACAGAGGTCCCAAATATTTTAACTCTTCCGAGACTTCCTTCCGAATTTATTTTCATGTAAAAAGACAGATTAATTCAGTTTACTTGGTCAGTTAGAAGAATTGCCGTCCGTTCTTTTCCCGACAGCACCACGGACTTCTATTTTAAAGATAATAAATTATGTAACGCAAAACAGGATTTTTATGCTTTTGAAGGAAACAATTTCCAGTTTCAAACCAATTTTGTTTCACTTTCTCGAACTATAGTAACACACACATAAACATGATGTTTCCGAAGGTCTTAAAACTTTTAAATGTGAATACTGAATTGCTAAACATTTGTTAGAAGCAAAGGTGAACTGAGAGTAATTGTAACATCTGTATTTGAAAGTGCTAGAAACACTTGACTGAGAAACTAACTTTTGTTGAAATGAGAAATATGCGCTTTATTGATTGAATAAAATTATTCTACTAGAATTACCTGGCATTGCTCGGGTTGAATTGATTCAACGCTGTTTGAAAGTGATCAGAAAAATCACTTTTCCCTATCATTGAAAAATGCAAACAGAAAAATAAGTTAGCCGGAAATAATTTTCCTCTTTTGCCAGTCAGTCTGCTACTTTCAATTCCAAAGTTTTTTAATTCTGGTGCTGTATGAAATGATAATTTGATTTTTTCAAAACATTTTATTATATTACATTTGGAATGTAACAATACAAAGATAAATGAAATCCAAAATATAACATTTTTACTTCATGCATGGGTTGCCTTTTTTAATTCTATTTTCACATCCTTAATTTATGAGAGTCTCTGTGAAGCTAAATGTAGGTGGTGCTACCGTTTTTGTGATAAAACGTGTTTCGTATTCCAAAATTGATGTCACTGTTACATTTTGTAGACAACTCCGTTATGTGCCGAGCGATAACCATAGAGGAGATATAAAAGTAGAGTGAGCTCTGGCAACCTTCTTATGTCCCAATGATCATGTGACTAAAAATAGTAGTCACGTGATCCTTAGACTCTAGAAACTTGTGTGAAATCGTTCTGTCTCGGCGATGATTTTCTTTTGGCGCCACTAGGAGCACTATGTTCTTTCGTGTCTTATACGATAAAAATGTTAAGAATTGAAAACATGAACTTAAGTACATCATTTAAATTGTTATTTCGTGCTGAACAAAATTGTTTTGTATCTACCCATTTGTGGAATTACATAAGAATAATAATTAAAATAAAAGATAAATTTTGAAACTTTTAAGAATTATAAATTAAATGAAATCGATTTGTTAAAAATAGGATTAAATCATTTCTTAAACCGTATTATAAATGTGAACCACATTTGTGAAATTTAGGGAACCTTTTTGTCCATGTTTTAAAAATATAAAAAATATATGTAATGAGATTGTATTTGACAAAAGAGCTTTACTTTCAAATAATTTCCCTTGAACCTATAACTTTCTACAGTAATGTTGAAAATCAAATTGCCGTTCTCTTCTGTGAAAAACAAAAAACAGTGCTTGAAAGGAAATTAAAATACTGTACCTGTTTTGGCGTATTTTTATTCTTGTTAATGAAGCATACAATATAGCAAATTGGCAAAGCAAAAATTTAGAGAACAAAATGAAACTTTTTTTCTACTAATTCCAAAAATCCACGCAGCTGGAAAAGTTTCTTTTGTAAAAACATCTGCTTAACAACCTGATTTTTTTTTGTTTAGTGTTTAAATAAATCTAACATTAGAATGTAATTATTTTTCACTTTTAAAACAGTCTCATCTTTCTTCCTTATATATTCTATATACCTTATATACTGAATTAGATTGTTTCAAACAATATTTGTGAACATTTCAATGTTTATATCGTTCTTTAACTCGATAAATAAGCTTGATGGTGATGAAAACACATTCCACAGCGAAATGAAATCTTTCACTCTTTTGTTTTCTACCTGAAAAGGGGACACTTTCTGATTTCTTCTTTCTAAGTAGAGTATTTGAACGAATTAAATATATTTGTGAAAATTTATGCACTCATAAAACATGCTCCTCAATCGAGCGAAACATTTATTTCCTACAATTTTTTAAGCTGAAAAATCTATTTGTAAAAGCATTAAAATTGTTGATATTTAAAATGTATAAAGTTTAAGTTATAGTATTTTATAACTTAACCTCTTAAGGTATTGTCCTTCAAACTATAAACATAATTTTGTATTTATGATTTTCAGAACTATAAATAAAACAAGTTATATTTATATATACTTGTAATAAGAATTGCTAATGTATCTGCTAAATCTGTGTAATGTATCTGCTGAAAATTCATTCATTCAGTTCCTTATGTATTTAAAATTATTATTTTGTTCCATTTATTAGTTTTCTCAAAGATGAAGAAAGAAGATGGCTATTAAATGGCTACATGTTTCTATGAGTTTTATTTAGTGGATTTAAAATGTGATGAATGTGACAATAAATTTTATTTACAGTTTCTTATTTATCTTTCGTATTTATAAAATATTGATTTCACACACACAGTAAGTTATACAAATTTAATATTAAAAATCCTGCACAGTACTTTTGTACACATTTAAAATTATAAAAACTGTCAAGAGTCACTTTGATAAATTTAAAATCCAGATATAGACATACGGGTGTAACTTATTTAGTTTTGAACCAGAAATTTAAAATTAGACAAAATAGCTAACAGCTTCAAGTATATGTGTGTTGGTTAAAAAAGTTACCTTCCATCTTGTAAAGATTATATGCATAATTTTTCATGTTAATATTTTTATGCGTAAATGTCCTAAAATAAATTTGCGTTTACGAAAACAAAAGCAATTAAGGATCCATAATATAAATGAAAGCTTTCAGTGGTGACCCGTGCGTGATTTGAATACTCTACCATATCTGTTTCCACTATTTTCATTTTATGCGTCAGTAAAATATTTATTAAAGCAGTCATTTCCATATATGTGCATTTTTCAATTTATTTCAATTTACGCTCACCTCATTAAATTTAAACAAGAAAGTTTGAATTATTTTCTGCTATTAAATCTTTAAGACAATTTTCCCAGCAGCTAATACGAGTTAAAGAAAATATATATAATACATTGAATTAATTAAAGAACGTCAGATTTAGGACAACTATCTTATGCAAAATTTTAATTAGTGAAGAAATACTTGTGAACATCAACTACCCCTATGACATGTGCTCTTAATATATAATAGCAAAGATAATAGTCGAGCGATAAATCAAACCGGTACTACTGGGCCAATCTCAACTGCGGGCCTGGTAAACCTGTGTGGAGGACCGTATCTAAACCTCAGGCTGGTTAAACTGATTTGGAGGGCCGGGTCTGATAAAAATATTTGCAGGACTATATCTGGATTGCCGGCTAGGTAAAACTGTCCTGAGGGCCGTATCTGGATAGCGGGCAGGTTAAACCTTTCGGGTATATCTGGTCTGCTGACCTAATAAAAATATTTGGATGACCGTATATGGACTGTGGGCAGAGTAAACCTGTCCGAAGAATCGTATCTGAACTACGGTCCTGATAAAAATTTGGAGGGGCCGTATTGGGTATGCAGGCCGGGTTTAGGTCTGCAGTCAAGAAACCTGATCTAAATCTGTCCATAAGACCGTATCTGAACTGCAGGTTGGTTAAACAGATCTGTGGGCCTGAAAAAAAATTTTGGTGGAATGTATCTTGACTCCGGGCCTGAGATCAATCTATTCACTACAACCTATTCATCTTACGCGTACGGTTTTTGTATACGTGATAGTTAAACTTGATCCCAACGAGTACAGTTAATTATATAAGAACTCAAATAGCTAAAAAAGCACTGAAAAGTAACACAAATGAAAGAACTATTCAGTCACTAACAATGTTAAAATGTAACTCAAATTCAAGAAATATTCAGTGTTATGCACATTTGCATCGCTAACTTTTAATAAGAAAACGTTATGCCTCCAAGAGCGATGAAAAGCCAAATCAATCAATCAAGCTGAATTTTCGTCATGTGACTGGTAGCCACATGTTGGTCCCCCTTGTTGAAGCGCTTCTCAACAGCGATGCTCAGTCTACTTATATTTCACGTCTATGGCGATAACCGAAGTAAAAACGTCTTCCAGTAGTTTGTTTACACTGAAAATCCCACTCGTAACATTATCTTTTGAAAATAAATCAAATCACCTTATGATACAGCACCAGAATTAAAAAATTCAGAATTGAAAGTCGATAAGTTTTCTTTATACACTGCTTTGCTCTGACTGGGTGATAAACACTTCTGTCACCATTGTCAAACAGTTAAAGTACGAATAAATGATTTCATGAAGCTACAATTATAGCTTTGATTTTAACACCAAAAGCATAAAAATTAGTACAGATTTTAACATCAAGCACTTATTTTAGTTTTAAACATAATTAATAAATATTTTTGAAAAATGATAGCATTCTTTTAATTTTCATATATTTTATATATGAGAGGTATTTTTAGAAAACAAAACAGACGAAATGTGAGATTTTACTTCGGCTACCCAAATGCTCTCGAAATACATATTAGGGTTACCTCAAAATGTAGTTTATCGCTGTTTGTGTGAAGTTTGGCGGTTAAATCTAATTGGCATTGATCAATCAACTATCTTATATATGCGGAATTCATTTTTTATTGGCAAGTACTGAAATCATATTCGAAAACATGCCGTTTCATGCCATCAATTTCGGAATTTGTACCGGAAACATGCTCAGCCTCAGAAACACTACTGCTACCTACATTTAGCTTGACAGAAATGCATCTCATATTGTAAACACTGGAATTTAAAAAATTGAAAACGATTTTATAAAATTAGTTGTTTTACAAAGCATGTGTGAGTTGACCATGAATATTTTAAAAGCTCTAAGTAGAAACAATAATTTACATTTGGGAGATAAAATCAAAGTTATCGTCATTCTACTTTTCAATACCGTTTTTCCAAACGTTGCACCATTAGGCTCTAATTGCAACAAATTCTCACTATAATTCTATCGAAAATGCACTGATGGAAATTAATGATTTTCGAAAAGGAGAAAAACATCATTTTCAAATCTTTAACTGTAATTTAATTAACCCAAATGATGAGTTGGAAACATGTATATATTTTAATTCAGTAACATTTTTAAAGATTAATACGATTATTTTTTTAGAATTCAAACTGTCGTAATCAAGAAATTTTTTTGCTCTAATTGAAAGATAAAAACCGCTATTCTTCACAGATGTATAGCTTAAACTCTCCTTTTAAAGACAATGTCTAAATTTAAAAATAAGAATAATATAGAAACAAGTACTTCTTTTCATGCTGACTAAAAATTCCAAGTAAAGGGCGTTTTAATTACCTAATATTCTTCCTATTCTTTTGAATTCTGTTTTAAATTAAGGAATCGACAAATGTTTTAATCAGTACCTTTTCGAATAAATCCCAGTTTTGTTTAAAAGAAATATTTTATTCAAAACTAATTCAAGCACCCCGATTAATTTCGCTGATGAAATATAAATATATTTTCCCTTTCTCTCTCTCTCTTTTCAGAAAACTTTATCGATAAATGAAAACTGAGTGTGGTTCTAAGTTTTTAAAAAGCTCTTTATTCACATTAATTTCTAATGAAGAGCCATATCGCTTTCCAATTAAAACGACTAAATGCAATTCAAATGTGGATTCCCTTTAATAGTGTAATGGAACTCACATCAAATGCCTTTTTGTGTAATTCAAGAAAACTTTGAAACCATACTGCTAATTAGTAAGCGTTTAATTTGCGGATTTCTGATAGAACTATTTTCGTTTCCATTTCCAAGAAATCGAATTCCTATCGATAATCTATCTACCGACTAGAATATCAATGAATGTCTGCACTCGTGAATACAGTATGAGATACAGTAAAGCCCAATATAAAATTACTTCTTCGGATGATATCCCATCGGAAATTATTTAAAGAGAATGAAATATAAAGAATTACATAACAGGCGTTACACGTTTCTTAATCTCTTTACATCCCGCCGATTTCAATATTAACCTTCTGAGGGGTTCACACGCAATTCGGTTCATACATATCCATTCTATTGCCTGCAGTCTAGCAAGTACAACTTCTAACCAGTGTTGTCCAATGAAATCTTTCCTGGGATTCTTTCAACCGATAGATGCAGTTATTTAGTCATTATCTGTGCTGTGGGTAATACTACACAGCTCATAAATCTAGTGACCTCAGTAGATTAAAAAATTGATAATCCCAATTATAGCATTAAAGCATATCGTAGACTTACAAGTGAAACTCCAACGACCCTTGTGCCCCCCCCCCATTTTCGGGGGGTGACAAAAATGGAAGATACAAAAATTTAATAAATACAATCTAAAATTTAGCAATCGAATGAATAAAATTAATAATTTTAATAAACTTCATAAAGATAATTGATGCAGGTTAAACAAAAGTTCACTATATATGGCTTACAAATCCGTCTCATCCATCCATTTATATCTTCGCCAGTTCTCTTTAGCGTCATTATTACTATCCGTTTGGCAGCATAAAAACTATCCTCCGTCTGTGGTTTATCTACCACAAGAATTATTCGTGGCACATCTATTGCAGTAAAAACAAGCATTCCTAGAGACACGAACTCTTTGCCTCTCCTTCACAACATTTTTATGATTGGGATCAAACATGAGGGATAAATCGTTGGCTGATAAGTAAAACTAAGTCAAAAACATAGTTCTGAGAAAACTGAGGGGAAAAAATCTGCTCCCTATGTTTTACTCACTAAGTGTGTTTTCTCAAGAAGAAATCTAACAGTCATGCAAAGAAAAAATATGTTAGTGGACTTCACCAGTCTCAAGATTAACACATTCTGATCTAGAAAAGCTAAAATCTCATCTCGAAGAAAATGTTGACTGTGCTTTACTTATTGGTAGACGATATATGGTTACAAATTAACAAATGACAAACAATTTAAATAATAATACTATGAAAATTACTATATTAGATAAAAATGCTATAAAATTAAATTAACCCTGTAGATCTTACAGCACTAATTCGCCAAACTCAAGAAAAAATCTACCCGAAAAAAGTATTTAGTAAGTTATTAGTAAAATTTATAAACGTTTTTGATTTACATGCCCCAATTTAATTCTCCCTTTCGCTTCAGTATTAAAACTTCTATGCCAAACTGATCCAAATCTAACAATCAGTGGCATTAAATGTCGAATGGAAATTGCCAGATAGCTCAATTTCGAATCACAAAAATGCTTCTCTTGCACTATTGTGCTACTCTTGTAATTTCTCGTGTACTAAAGTTTTTCTTATTCTACTATTTTCAAGTTACCAAGAGTACTATGGTACATGAGACCCCTCTACCTCAATGTGGAGTCCTGATAGTAAGAAGTAAGATTTGACCCTGTATGCTTGATATCTTTTACGTTTATAATTTTTTTTCTCGGAACCAAAATTAGTTCAGTTCCGTGATGTCCTTACTCAAAAGATGTCAAAGATCATGAATGTCCCTCCATGATACACCAAAACTCTACTGTTCATGGTTAGGACTAGTCATGCTACTTATGCTGTTACCCTAATAGTTGTGACAATCAAGGGAAATCTTTTTTCTGCGACATATTTCATAGTTTTAGTGTAACCAGCTCTATAAGTCTTGAAAATGCTGTCTGTTCTTCTCTACATAACTTGAAATTGACTATTTCTCTTAATGTATGTCCTCTATACCACTGGTGTTGTGGTGTCCTATTCCAGACTTTCGTTTTGTACAATGAGTTTATTTCTCCAAAGGTGAGTTTCAATGGTGAAAATTTTAAGTAACCGGCCCTAGCAAGTCCGTTCCTTATATCATTATCTGGTATCTCCACATGAAAAGGAATTCACATCAAATGTACCGGGAAATGTCTTGAAAGTCTTGAGTGTTCTATTATCGCAATGGAAGTGGGATACCTTACTGCATAGTAATTTTCCAAGTGTTCTAATGCACTGAGGCTACCATTAACCAGATTTCCTCTTCTAAACAGCTTCTAGTGATTTTAAGAGAAATCACGATTGCCTCTAGTTCGGCTCCATAATTAGAACTATTTGTTCGGATTTCTTTTGCTAATTTTTCCTTATTCTGCTGAAATATTACAAACCCACTTCCCTAGATGCCATTTTCCAATTTCCGTCCATCAGTACAAATCCGAGTGGTCTCTAATGAAATAACAGAGCACCTCCAGGCACAACATTTTCAGAAGCAGTGGATTATCTCTACTTTTGCTGATCTTAGAAGTATGCATTGGATAGGTCATCATTCAAACACTCGCTCTTTCTAGAATCAATTAATTTTTGAACCATGCATATTTCCCCATTCATTCATAATAGTTTCTCTCATTCTCAGAAGTGAATGCCTTTTCTCCCATATACTCTACAGTTGACATTTAGTAGGTTTCCCACTCTATCTAAACTTTGACTTACATGTAAAACGTGAATTTTCTCCTTGAAAAAACATTTAATATATTTAAATTCATGACATTCAGCTTTATCTTATTGATATTTCTGTTGAGGATTGCCTAAGAACCAAATGTCATTTGTTCATGCAATTCTTAAAAGTTATTCATCCAGAAATTCGCTACAAATCATATTCTCTGGCATACGAAGAAGGCTCCTCACTATAACAGATTTTTCACTTTTTATCTGCTATAACTATCTAAGTTATTTTCTTTAATCATGTTAGCAATATTTGTATCCTTGTCCGTCAATATTAAATTTTAATCATCCGAAGAAATTATTTGTTTCCAATCTTCATTCTGGAACATGACATTAATGGTCTATTTAAGTCTTTGTCCTCTATGGTGGTCTAAGAGTCAATGTAAACTTTTCATTTCCCTTAACGAACTTTGGAATTTGAGTTTAAGCTTTTTTTTAGACTTGTTGTGTGAGGTACTCTTGCTCATTTAATTTTATATGTTACGAGTTGAAAGATTTTTGTCCTTGTTAGACAAACAGATTTGTTCGATTACCACGAGCTGATAACTTTTCTCTTGTCCTGACAGTTTCTTTTTATCTACATAATCTTCATTAAGTAAAATATTATGAACTGCTGATTGATAAACTCTAATTGTCTTGCCAATTTCCCATTCGGGTTCTTTAGCACCTCTGTAATGGAGAATATTCTCGCTTCCTATTCAGAATTATTTTACTAGGGACATTGCAAAAGTTACAAATTGAAAAAACAAACGCTAAAAATCTCTGCGTGTTCTCTATATCTCTCGAAGTAGACAACGGTAATATTTTAACCCTGTGTTCATGCTTTATAAGCTTAAGTACAAGAAACTTTTCTGAGTCTATATTTAATTAATATATTATTTTTAAGATTTTAGTAAAAAACATTTATTTCACCTTCTTTTTCATAATAAATGTTTATGCACTCATTGTTTTTTAATTCCTTTTAAAATACAAGAAAAGAAATTTGCATATTGTTTCGGGTAGGAAAATTATTAAAATTTTAAGTTGTTTTGTGTGTTTTCTTACGCATTATAAAATATTACGTTTTTGTTTTGAATGTTCAATGCGGAATCGTGAATAAGAAATCAAGTCGAGTACAACAGCGGCTCTTAATCATTTCACTTCCAAGCCTACTTGACCTACAAGTATAGCCAAGCTCCCCTCAAAGTTCTGGAGGATCATTTTCAAAGAAGGTAGTTGAACCAACGTCGCACTGGAGTAACACAACAGGCTATTGGCGATGGTGCGGGATCAACCCACAAGGGAAAGACCCGAGGACAACAACGTAATTTTGAACCATGCTCAGATGATGAGGTCAACACCTGAACTGGCACCCCACTCTCCAAACTTCCACACCAAGCCAACGTGAGGACTTTTGATGCCACGACAGAATTAACATTCACCAGCCCCCACGTACACGACGGTCTTTGATTAGATCGAGTTTCAAACTTGCAACTCCATGGTTGCTAATCCGCAACTCTTCCAACCGTGTTACCGCAGCCCTCATTTTCAAAGGGATTCTTTATCCAATCCAATTCCCTAAAATCGCAAAATACATTTGAACTATAGATAAATTATCAAAGAGGCATTTTTCTAATAGTGAAGAAAGCATTTCGTTGTATGTCTCATGTAGGAGACTAGGGAACAAACTAGGGAACAAACTAGGGAACATCAAAATCATCAGTTTTTAAACTGCGTCTAAAAATCTAATTTTGTTAGAAAAATAAAAAGTTATCGAGAAATGATACCTGATCCTGTTATGTTGAGAATTAATCTGTTTATCAAATGAGGATTCTATAAATATATTATAATATTACTAGTTGGTTGTTTTTCTTTTTCAAGGATAATTTCATTTTTTATAAGATCTTTAAGCATTGTCATAAAAACTTAACTTACACTTTGTCGTGCCTCCTTATGATCCTTCTGTGGCCCCTAGTCTAACAGTGGCATGTCCAACAGTTTGAGTTGGCGCAGTTTGTCCGTTTCCGGACCTTGTGCCATAAAACCGCAAAACCAATCCCACCAGTTCGAGAACCTCTGGGGTATAAGATATACCATCTCCCTTGTACTTTTCGCAATCGTAACCTATCGTGATTATAGTACAGATAAATTGAATGGGAAAATTAATTTAACGTTTGCGGCTTTCAACTATTTTATTAAGTTTAATCTTAGATATAAAGCAGAAAATGTGTTTGTCTGAAGAAGCAAAATCTCTCGAAAGCTGAGCTCTGATTTCATGAAATTTTAGCAGCTGTCTGAAATTTCTAGATCAACGTAATTGTTTTCAGCTCCTTACGTTGTTCCCTTAGAACTATAGAAGTAATATTTAATATGGAACATTACGCAAGAAGAGACCAATCAACACAAAACGTCAAAAGCTGTCACAAGCCTAGCGATCGGAAGAGGAAAAACACGAGCACGTGAAGCGGACCAAGCTCACAAAACTATTCGCCGACGCAACGAAACTTCTGAGGAAACAGAGGCGTTACTTGAAGAACAGAGGCGTTACTCCGAAGAAGCAAAAACTCTCAAGCGAAGCCAGGTAATAGAGCTAGTCCATTCATATAAATTTCATTCTCATCAATTCTATATCTATAGTACTATGTTACATGAGCTTCCGAAAAAAGTTCGTGTGTATATAATTAATTGTGTATGAGCGATTGACCATCAAAAGTTAATGGTGAACGATCGAATTTCTAAGTAAATTCTTAAAATTGTTGATTCAATAAATAATTAATTTAATTTAAGTGTTCTAGACATATAAGAAAATAAAAGGAATAAATATCCAGCACAGCATCAAGAGACCTGGAATCAACAAATCAGTGCATTTCGTAACTGTTTATTTGGTAAAAAAAGTGGTGGACTCGTCTCCCACTTGGAAATCTTTTCAAGCTTCTATTCGTCTCGTTTTCTGCAGATAAATTTTTAATCTATTTTATGTCACCTAGATATAGTACATGTTTCAAAATTTAAAAATCTCCATAATTTAATTCCAGCATTTAAAAAAGTGCATGTAAGTTCATTTCTTATATTCTTATGTGAGACGACTTGGGTTCGCAATTCCAGGATATAAATGAGATATTTTTAAATAATATAAAGAACAAACGATAAACAGCATATTTCATTTATCATTGTGAAACATTTAAATAAATCATAGTTTTGTTTGCTATACAAACAAACGGATTGATTTCGAAAATATATGTGGAGTGTTTTATGAAATCTTCCAAATAAATATTTTCTAAACCTAAATAAATGCTACAAGAATTAGGAAAGATGTTTTTAATTATCCAGAGATGGATTGAAATACGACATATTCTCGTACAATTCGGTACAAATAGGTGAAACTGGTTAATAATTTATGATGTAAAGATGAGCTTAATTTTCTGCTGATTTAATATTCTAGTTACATCCTAAATTATAACAAAAAGGCTATTACTTTGAATCTATAATTACTAATAGTGCAATTCCATGCCACGATCACTGGTAAAAATCGTGAAGGCATTATGAGAAACGATTAACAAAAAGTTAAACTTTTTTTGCCCTCTAGACGTATGAGTGATAGACCTGCCAAAAGGACCTTCATTCCTTTCAGAAATTTTATTTTTAAATTTCGACTTTTTAGTCTGTTTATGAGAGGGAAAAAAATTCATTATATTTTATTATTAAAATTTTTATTATTTGTCGCAACATCTGAAAATGATTTTCTCGTCAACAGCATCAGTGTTTCAACAAATAAAAAATAAACATAATGGAAACAAAGCAAGTTAATAGATTGACTTTAAAGAAAGAGGAATAAACCCAGAGACAAAAACATCTTTTAAATGAGAAAGTGTAAAATAATGTAACCAATGAATAAATTAGACATGATCGAAGGCCTCAAGAAGTAATAGAACAAGAAGTAATAGAAGTAATAAAGAACAAAATATAAATTTAATATACATAACTCATCAGATCCATATTTCTAGAAAGATTTATAGCTTTTCTCATATAATGTCATAGCTACTATTATGACTTTTTGGGAGAGAGGATAATCAGTTATAAGAGGCATTTTCTGTCAAGCTATATATATAAGTGGCGGTAGTCTTTCTGCGGTGATACGTATTTCCTGTACGTATTCTGAACATGACGTCAGTTGCCTTGTTTTTCGAATACTATTTCGCACTTCGTCAATTAAAATCCCAAAGTGTGATATGTCACAGTTGATGGGTCAACAGAATAAACTAAATACCAAACATTTCCTAAACAACTATAAACTACATTTTAAGGTAACTCTGATATGTATCATGCGAGAGCATTTGGTCAGAATCTTCGTAGACCGTTTGGTTTGTTTGTTTACACTGAAAATCCCCTCATAGAGATTCAAATATATTTTGTTTAAATCAATTTACGTAGTAGGTTTTTAGTTACATCATGTTACATTGTAATGAAAGTCTTGCAAATTTACTCGAAAAACTCTTTTTGCTCATAATTGTTATAGAGGTAGGTAGTAAATTAACATCGAACTGGAGCAATACAACGGGCTATTGGCGACGGTCCGGGATCAACCCCGAAGTAATTGTTATAGAGAAAAGTACAGAAATTGAAAGATATATTATCAGTCTCCCACAAGAACTGCTCCCGAC
Organism: Meta bourneti; assembly: GCA_933210815.1. Lineage (NCBI taxonomy): Eukaryota > Metazoa > Arthropoda > Arachnida > Araneae > Tetragnathidae > Meta > Meta bourneti. Next base: position 30,201,078 of record OW119922.1, read on the forward strand.
ACAAAGTCTGCGCCTGTATGTTGCCCACATTATCCCATTTTCCAAGGGGAGGCCCTGAAGAAATAAGTTCAACTTTATCACAGTTACGTATTTAACGACAAATTGGATATATATATTTGTTAAGATTTTTGCTTGCTGCAAGAATATATGTGCTAGAAAACTGCCTCTTTCCACCGCCTACATCACTGGTCCTATAGCGACTGCCACTCACAGTCTTTGGATGCAGAAGTTGATTTTGAGTCTTTTAGAGATTTGGATAGCTTATGCTCTTTCAAATAATAATTTTTTGACTCCTTTCAAAAGTTTTAAAATATAATGAAATTAATAATTTACTCTAATAAACACAAATTTTGTATATAAATTCGATTTTCTCATTTTATATAATTTTATTTTATCATTTTCTATCTTCAAAATACATATTTTTTCTAAAAACCTATTCTAATCTAGTAAAACTTTCCCAGCATGTTCTACCAGCATCATATATCATACTGAAATGACTGTTATTTTACGTAGAGCAATTCTTTTTTAAGAACCAAAAAAAACATAATAATTTTGTGATTTTCCAGTTAGTTTTAGATAGATTCGATATCATACAACTAATCACTTCAGTATTTTGGTGAATGTCCATTGAGTATACAAAATCTAAGTAAATTAACATTTTCGTTCTTGGCCTTCCAACTTCTCCTTTTGCTAGCCAGTGGACCAAAATCAAGTTGCCGTCCTTTAATTTTCATTATTTTGTGTTTACTATCTATGCCAATCAATATTTAAACTTTATCACTTTATCAAGATCTCAATAAAGAGTACGGCGATACTAAAACTCAAAGCATTACTTTCGGTTGGCAAACTTACAACATAAATAGGATTCATGTTATCTTATTCAAATAAGTTAAGAACTTTGCTCGTACTGAGTTCACCCCCAAGATAATATTAAAAGTTATCCTCCCTTTGAAAACACTAAATAACAGTATTTGTTGATTGGGATCATCATTACCAAACAAGTATGTATTTCCATCTTGGCCATTGACCAATAGGTGTCACTCAAGCCTACTCATCAGAATGAATTTTATTTTAAACATTCCATGTGACTATAAATCACCACATGGCCAATTTTAAATCATTCTTCATGTGATGAGTGAAGATGCTCGAAATATATTCATTCAAATCATTAAAATTATGGTAACTTTCTTTTTTTTTAAGATGTTATTTATTAATATTGTAGTCTGTTCATAAAAAATATAGATACTTACTCACAACGAAAAGATTTTCTGTAGTATATCATAAAAGCATTCCAATTTTGAACATAAATCTATGTAATAGGCAATTTTAATAGTTTCAGTTTGCTTTGAGTAATATATTGGTTAATTTTTATTTCAATTTATTGGGAAATTTTATGCATTGATCCCTTAGAATCCTTTACACTGCTAGAATAACTATTCAGTATTTATGGAATTGAAATTTGGAATGTAAAAGTTAATTCACTCATCTGATAATTGAGTATGTTGAGAAAAGATTATGGGTTGAAGCAGAAAGCTATAGGAATTGAGAAATTTTTTATTGCAAGCTAAGAATTCCACTGAATTGACATGTTCTGAGGGACGCTATTACACTTGTCCTATGCTGCTCATAGAGAAAAGGCTCATTTTTGTTTTATATATAAACCCTTTTTGCGTGTTTCGAATATATCTGTGATATATTTGTCAATGCTCCAAGAATTTGAAAAATAGACATTTGATTTCAATTTTATGTATTTTCATGTCGTCTCATTTTTTATTGTTAACTTACAAAAAATGACAGTTTTTTCACCCATGTTATGTTTGCAAGCTAAAAATTAATGAGAAGTAGGAATTTTTTCAAGATGCAAGTTTTATTTTATGACATGATTTTTTCTCAAAAGCAAGTCTTGAACCAATTAATTATTTTATATCAAAATAATCGAAGTAATTCAAAACATTTTATTCATTTATGATAAATAAATAATGCAAAACAATTCTGAAGTTTATATGACTGAAAAAATTCATAATATGGTGTCAGTGGGATCCGACAACCTTATTTATCTGGGTCCAAAAAATTCACGTCATTGGTTTATGAGTTAAACTCAAAGTAATCTAAACCGCTGGAGAACCAGATGGAAAAACATTGTTCATGCTTGGCATTTGGGGCACTGTTCTATTAACCCTATCATGTGATTTACTTTGCTAATTTCTATATCGCCTTTTAATCTTTCAAAAATTTACCCAGCTATATTTCCTGATACCTCAACGTTTTACATACAAAAATTAATATATAAATCAATCAAAACTATCTAAAAACTACACTGTAATTTGCATGTCTCATGTCCAACAAATATAAACTTGTTCGGGCAAGGAATTAATTAAAATCATAAAAATCCGATTTAAGTTTTAAAAACTTTAAATCAAATAAATCTGATGTTTTGATTTTTTTAATCATGATTTTTTCATACCCTGGTTTCCTATGCTATCGTAGGTTTTTTTATTAAATTTATGTTCCAAAATCCACCACCCCACACACAAACACATCTACATTCTGGGTCCAGATACCAAATTAGATGAAAGTCCCGTACAGGTTGAGATGAGATCCTTAACGAAATATCAATATGTATCCCAATAACTTATTGTTTGACTCGCACAAATGTATGTCTGTTCCTTTGCACTGCGCAGCTTTGCCATTCCAAATACAAAGAAGGTTCAACTTTTTAAACATAAAAAATGGACAACAGTACAAATATTTCTCACATTTTCAGGGCCACCCTTGGTTCCGGAAACCTGCCCCTTCTATGGAAAAGGGCCGAAGTCTACGTTTTTGAGACAGAAGGATTTTAAGTTTAGAATGAGAGGGGAAAATACCAAGCTCAGAAGCTAAAGAATATTTTAACTGCTGTTTCGTTTTCTTCTTTATTTCTGGATTCTGTGATTTAATTATGTGTCTTAAACAACCTGCTGCTTCGTCACGGACTTGCCGAATTTATCTAGACGCTCGGGCGCGAAGTTTCAGTTTTGCTTTTAGCCTCACACAGAAGCATGCTGGAGTAAATCACGTGACGGCTTATGGTAACGAGGCTTTCGGCCCCTCCTTCTCCCTCCACCCGCACTCTGCCATAATGGCGGCCAGCGGTATGCAATTGCGGCTAGTCGCCAGCGCTATTTTATGTTTATTATTAGCAATTTTTGTACAAGTTAACGCTTACGGTGCTTTTCCGACTAGGGAAGTGTAAGTATTACTGTTTGTGATCCATTTTTTATCCCATAGAGGTCTGTTAAAATAGTATTCATGAATTTTGTTCCTAATGTGTCAATACTGTAGATGTCTCTCGGCTTTTCTGATTTCGCAATTTCTGCGCAGTGAGGGAAATTTATTTCGCTGGTTCTGATTTTTTAATGACACTCATATTTTTAATGTTCCGGGCGCCGATGTGTCTGAATGGTTTATAAAATTTTTCTTGCCTTTCTTTTGATTTGATTTGTGTCCGTAAATTGTTATTTTTCATCGTGGTTTGTTTCGGTTTTCGAGATATTTGTTAATTTTTCTAAAGAACACTAACTTTTGAATGTCGTGATACTAAAAAAGTAAATGTCTGTTTAAGTGTTGCCTTTTCTTTTTTAGCATTACAAAATGGGCAGAATTGTTCCAAAATCGCTTGCTTGTAGATTTGGACAAATTTACAGGAATAAAAAATTTAGAAAAGGTACAGTTCTTTATTTTCTTTCGCACCAAAAGTTTATTTTTATAGCTCTGCTTATGTCAGAATGTAAAATCTGTTCCTGGTACTATTTCCGATATCTTTAAGAAAAGGCTTTAATTTTTACTGTCAAATCATTTTTATTCTTTCAGACATATGATGACTTAAGAAAAGCAAAGTTGCATAAAGTTGATGGCCATAGTTTAGTTCACAAAATGTCCAGAGATCTAACAAAGAACTTGGAAAAGAAGATGGAAGCATTAGAAGTAATCTATGAAGTTCATACTTTTTAATATTTTGTTTCATTAGAAAAGTTGTAAATACTATTAACATTACTTTTCCCTCTATTACAGAGATTAGTTGCCGCTGCCGAGGAAACTGTTAAAACATATAAATACGATGCCGCAATCAAGGTTGGTGTGATCTTTCCGTTTCAATTTATTCTTAGATGTATTTATTTTGCAGTATGAAAGTTTTATGTGTTATTGTTTTGCAGTGATTGTGTTTCACTTTTTAATCAATCAGAATTTTCAGTACATGTTGCTTTGTAATCTAAATCTAAAATAAAAATGTTTTTATGCTGATGACAGGTTAATGTGTTACTAAGAGAAAATTATTGTACTTCTATTGTCCTCGCTTGTACGGCAGAAAATGTTTCTATTTGTCTTGTTTATTAATCTTGTGACTAATTACTATCTAACTTTTGATGTGTATAAATTTGTTTTATTTTTCTTGTGTAAGGATAAGAGCAGAGCCATAGTATGATTTTTACTTAAAAAGAAGCAAAGCACAGCATGAAATTTTGTGAAATCATATACAATGTATTTATTATAAACTGAAACAATTTTTCCCATAATATAAAGGAATACTTTGCTATTTTTAAACATGAATTTAAAACTTAAAATTTTATACCTGATATTTTTTACAGATTTTATACGTGTATTTCTATTTATCTGGTAAAATTAATTTTCCATCACGATAATTTTCTGTATTCCGATTTCATTTTCTGAGCTTATATTTTTATTTGAAAATATATGTAAGGCATGCAGGGAAATATCAGCATGGTTCATACACAAACTGATGCAAAAATTGTAGTTTTGGAGATAAATTATTCGTAAAAAATGCGAGACTCCTGCAAGTTTGTTTTGTTATGAGCGTATGCATTTTGAAACATGGGAATGGTAGTTCTTTTCCTTGACTGATATAATCATAGTAAAAGTGTACCTTGTGACCATATTTGGCCAGCAACAAAAGAAAAACTGTTTTAAATGTAGAGCTACGTATCCTGTCTTGTATACTTGTAGCTCAGAGCACAAAACAACCATCCACTTCAACGTATTGTCGTGAACTGCCATTGATCCCCCTGCCCCACCGCTTGTAATTGTCATTTATCTGTGTTATCAAATGATACTAGTGCAGTTGCCATGCCCTCATTAACCGCAGAGTTATTACGAGTTGAAATCGGTCACATAATTATATCATCCACCACTAATCAATATACCATAAGACGTAGTTCTATGTCAAAATGACATTAAATGTTACCAACCTCAAACAAGAAATGCCCTTGGGGAATAAAGTTCTGGTCCTAGTCTTTGTATTGCTTATCACATCCATGTAAACAAAATTGAAATTCCACTGTCTGTCTACCATAAGAATTGCTCCAGACACCAGGGGTGGTTATAGAAGCAGGGCTTGGGGTTCATTTTGAGTTTGTGTGACTTAAGGACGATTTAGTTTTGTATTGCTTTTTGTGAATTATGGGGGCAGAAAGAAGTAGTTTATTAGGGTGAGATGTCGAATCCGAGACCGTGGCGATTTATCGCCAAACATGGTAACCTTGTTGTTTTGATCCAGCTTTATGGCAGCCCTATGCAAAAGGTGTTTCGCGTAGGAAAGTCGACGTTTTTTTTTAACGAACATACTGGCTTAGGACGCCATCTTGATTTGGCAACAAAAATTGCTTGGCGACAAACATGTCTCGGATTCTACATTTTTACCGTTTATTAGTATAGATGATCTCAGCAACAAGTAAGAATCTTGAAAATTATATTTCCAATTTGTCATTGGGGCTGAGTGGATATGCCCACTGCACTATCAAACTGTGAGTTGTAGGCAGCACATGTTTACTTCCTCCCTGAGTGTATTTCTTCTGTGTCAGTAAAACTTTCCTTATGTGTGTCTGGGGCCACTATAGCCCAGTTAGAAGAACATCGGATTGGCAACCAGAGGGTTGCGAATTTGAAACTTGATCCAACCAAATACTGTTGTGTATGTGGGAACTGGTGCATGTTAAATCTGCCCTGGCCTCACATTGGTGTGGTGGGGTGTGGAAGTTTAGAGTGGGGTGCCAGCTGAGGTGTTGACCTTGTCATATGACCATTGTTTCAAATTACGAGGTCGTCACCAGTAGCTCTTTGTGTTGCTCCAGTGCAACATTAATTTAACTACTTACCTTCCTTGTGCGTCTATTACTCAACACTCTGTTTTGTGTTTGGCACTGCATTGCCAAATATGGCCCTTGTATGGCCAATAAGTTCCTCCAATTGCCAATTTCGTATGGGTAAATACGAATACAGTCGAACCTCATTTAGTCGAACTCACTTACTTAATCTGAATTACTGATAATACAAACTAAATTCCAATCCCCATCAAAATGCACATTCGAATAATGATAACTGATTAGTTTAAGAAGAATTCGGGTTATGCTAATCGCTGGTAAGATGAACAAAGTTTCTAAACTTTTCAATCTGGCTTTGAGTTTGCTTGTTAAATTAATTTCTTTTTAATTTCAGCAAAATTAATTATCAAGTCCCTTTAAAAGAAAAAAGTGAATCATTATGTTCTCGTTTAAAGTTTTGACTATTTCCATAAGCATTCTATGCTAATGCAAAGGTAGTATAATAATTGATAAAATAATTAGGACCTGTTACTGTAACCTTTTGATACATTAGAATTTTTGAGGGAAGAAGAAGCGAAATATTTTTAGGGGGATATAGTCAGGACTGAAAAAGCTTAAGAAAAACAACAAGTCGTACATTACATTTTAAAAAATTTCAAACCTAAATTAATAAAACTTTCCTAAGTTATATAAAACACTTAAGTATTTAAAAAAAATTATAATAAAAATCTAAGAGGGACATAATTGTCTATACAATTTGTGTATTTCTTTTAATTTTGTTTAGAGAGAGGGGATTAACCTTTGAGGAGTTCTGTTCCATGTGTTGTCTTCCCTGCATGACTTCTAATTAGTTTTGACCTTGGTCAACAAAATGTTTCCTAGGATTCTTTCGATCGCAATAGATGTGGTAGTCATTAAATTTTTTATGTATGGTAAAAGTAATACTACACTACTCAGAAATATGATGCTCAGAGGCTTAAATGATGGATAAATACTAGTCTAAGATCTTCTGTACTTTTCACCAACCAAAAATTCATCAAGGACAAGATAAAATGAACAATAATAAAGTATTGTTACTGTAAACTTGAAGCCAGTTTAAAATGCTAGACTATGTAATTTTAGTATCAGTAAAACCCATTTGCATAAAAGCAGCAAAGATTTTGTATAGGAGTGTTTTCAAACAAAAAATAATGAAAATAGAATGGTATAGAATTGTTTTTTAGTTGGAAGTCATTTGATTGTGGTAATCAGAGGAATTGTTAAAGTAATAGAATTAATTCAATTGAAACAAGAAAATACAAAAGAAACTATTTAAAATTTAATTACATAAAAGCATTTTATGGCTCAACTCAAAAATTGCATTTTAATTTCAATTATCTTTTTTTATGTTAAGCTAGCTGATGTGGAATTTGTAAAATTGAAAGAGTTTGAAGAGAATGACAATCGACTTGTTTACAATGAGAAGTACAAGAAAGGAGTAAATTACTCTTATTCTGGTGTCCATATTCCTGTTGAAATTTTTGAAGAGTGTAAGTAATTAATATTGTTTAAATTAAAGTGTTTCTGACATTTTGGGGTTCCAGCAAAATACCCCAATCATTATTTGGCATAATCAATTAATTTTTTCAATCGATTGATTAGTTAACTAAAATTTAAATCCCATGTAAAGTTATTCATGATTGAAAAATTAGCCATAATCATAACTAATGCAATTAATTATTCAATCACTTGTTTTAGTTATGAACACATTAACTAACTTCTTTTAGTAGAGGTATATAAAATTACTTTGCTGATGTTTTTTATACTCAATGCCCATGATTTTTTCAAATTGCGAATTGATTCAAGAATTTCATTACTATGAAAAAGCTAATTTAATCAACATCTTGGATCCTCTATTTGATTAATTATTTTATTTGATTTTTGTTGGGTTAAGTAAATTTCTTTACGCTGTAAATTATGAATCACAATGATTAATTTCATTATGTTATCCTCTTTCATTGTAATTTTCCTCTTCAACATGCAAGTAGATAAGTATTTTGTTGCAAAACTTCATGCAGGCACATACTAATTTTACTTGTCTCAAAACGTTAAGTGGAACAACTTCAATCATATTCGGTCATGAAAACTTGATTAAAACTAAATCAATCATTAAGGTATTGTAGAAGGACTGAAACTAATCACAATCATTAGTCATGATTAATTGTTTAGTCATTTAACTTTGCTCACAGTGTATACAGAAATACCCCGACTTTTGCGAACTCAGAGTTACACGGTTCTTAATTTTTTCATTTGGCAACACGCTATCTTCAGTGTTCCTCTTGCTGTGATATGCATTGGATGCGTTTTGCACGGACTCTACGTGCACTATTACAATTCTACGATCGACGAAAATTAAGATTGTTTCGTTATGTTTTCTAAACCCATAAAAAACTGTCGTCCAAACGAAGTAAATCTGATCTTGGGATGAAATTTCCAAAAAAAACATTGAATGATGTCTGGAAGAAACTTTGTCCATTTTTTTTTCAAAAACAAGATGGAAACAATGCCAGAAACTGATCATGTCGCTCATATGATAGAAGTTATTAATCTTGCCAGGCAATTAGATTTGGAAATCAATGGTGATGATGTCTACGAGCTGTTGGATCCACATAGTCAGAAGTTGACAATTGATTAGCTCATAGAGATGCGTGAGCAAAACGTCACTGAAGTATCAGACCCAGTTCCACCAGAAAAGGACATGCCAATTGCAAGCTTGACAGAAGGTCTCAGCTCAATTGAAAATAGCTTACAAATTTTAGAAAGCATAGATTCCAACGAAGAACGCGTCATAGCTACAAAGCAAGTAATAAAAAAATTATTAGCTTGCTACGAAGAAATTCTGCATGAAAAAAAAGAAGGCATTGTGTTGTCAGACGAATTTGTTAGATTTTATGAAACCATAGACATCGAAATAACTTTTTTACGCAACTCATTTATTTTTTTAATATTTTGTATTAATATGTATAAAGAACTGCAATTCTATTAAATATTTTTCTTCTAAACTAGTGTTTTTGTTAGTCCTTGGTCCCAATTAAACAAAATTTATATGTATTTATCTGCAAAGTTGTACCCCGACTTACGCGAATTTGACTTAAGCGATTTTCGTCGGATCCACCTATCATATAACTTCGGGGTATTACTGTACATTGTAACAGTTGCTATATTTCCACAAAATGCTCTGCTATAAAACGTTCTCACAACTTTGTTTTTATAATTACAGATCTTGTGTGTATAATGTGTAATATATTACTCACCTCTTTTAGCCACTGACATTCTCAATGGATTGAAATGGAGTGCCTCTCTGGATGTAGTCTTTAAAGACAATATTAAAAATAATCCTGATTTAATGTGGCAGTACTTTGGAAGTCAGGGTGGCTTCATGCGAACTTACCCAGGTAAGTTTTTCATTTGTTTACTTTAAGTTAGAGTGTTGTCAACTTGTACAGCTCCTGAAAATGTATTCCCCTCAGGGGTTCACTTTCCTTAGGTGAATATCGGGTTCGTGATCCCGAGGTACCTAAGCCTCCTCAGATGATCCACTCTCTTCAGTGGACATGGTTGACCCATCCCTGGGGTACCCTAGCAATCTATCTTTTCCTTTTTATATTTAGAAGGGAGTAAAAATCTGCAGTACATTTGTACCAAGCTGTTTTTGAAGAAGTAATGTCCACTGATACAACTGTTGCTGAAGGGGCCAAAATCTATTTAAAAAATTTAATTTAGATTTACTTTTGTTTCTTTCATACTCTATGGCAACACTTATAGCAAATATCATGATGATAAACATTTTATGTGGCTTGATTTTTTTTTACTGGAAAATATATTTAATGATTGAGTAATTTTTTTTCTGCATTTTTTGCTGCAATATGTTCATCAAAGAAATGTGTTTATAATTAAAGAGAAAGAAAGAAAAATAGAATTCGATAGTTCAAAAATGCTCCTGGAAAACTGCTTGATGGGAATTTTGCTTTTCCAAAAAAGTGTATAAACCATGTGTTATTTGGTAATGGAATAAATAATGGAATCAAAATTATTGATTTGAAGAAATCCGAACTGAGTAGAGCCCCATGAAATTTGCCTGCATCAAAGAATATCTGGGCTTAAGTTTCTTTTTACCATTGAAAATGTCCCCTTCCGTTCATCTATATGTGTATGGACAATTTTCCTATGTTTATGCAAATAAAAATGTACTTAAAATTCAGTTCTGTTGGCACTCTTTTTTAAGATCACATGACTGCATGAAATTGGAGTTCTGTAAAAACGAGCATTGCTGTTTTTATTTAACCTTTCTACCATGTCTTGGTCAAATTGACATATTTCCATTATTGGTTGCAGTGATTGTGAGATGGCTATAATAGAAATCGATTTTGAGTTTTGTAATGATTGTAAATTCCTTTGGGTTTTCATTTCCTGTAAAAAAGATATACATCATATTGCAGCCAGTTTTCCTATCAGTATTTTTTTACTTGTAGCACTCTTGCACCAGTATACAATATTTCCAAATTCCACCATCATTATGAAAGGCAGACAAATCATTGATGCAATATTCACAAACTTTGTTCAAGCAAATACATATTTTTCCAAAAAATTTCATTCCACATATGAAATAACATCTTGTTTTAAAATTAGGTTTCTCCAGTACATATGAAACAAAGTTACTCAAGTAAAATTTTTCAAAAACGGAAGTTCAATTTTAGTGTTTTACGTAATCAACGTTTTCAATGAAAGTTTGAGATTGCTAAGTTGCATAAGGATAACTTCGACTCGTAAAATGAACAATCTCGATCTTCTGTCACTTAAGACAAAAATGTTCACCTCTTCAAAAGTCCTAGTAGTAATATTTTATATCCATGGTATTGCAAGATCAGCAATGTTTTAAAATTCGCTGTACTCCAACTGGCATGCAGTTTCAAATCGATTCTTTGTGACACTTTTTTGTCAATTCAGAAATCCGGTATTTAAATGGAAACTATCTATTTAGAATGATAAACATTGCCCCTTGACTATTGAGTACAGCTTTCAGTACAATCCAGTGGTGTAATTTGAAACTTTAAAAACATGTAAGTTTTACTGTTTTTAATTGCCTTGTTAATGGAAATCTACCTCAAAATTAAAACGAAACTTAACTTTATTTTAGTGTTGCTGTCTTTTTAAAGCAAGGCATTACCGTCTTATTTCAAAAGCTTTTTGTTTGGTACGCTTCATTTATTTTTATGAAACAGAACTTTAGAATCATGTATGAACCAATGACTTTTTTAAGTTGGTCGAAATATACACAAGCGACAAAAATGAACTCGTGTCTTTTTTGATATTTTGCACAAAATAAATAATTTGCTATAAAATTTGAAAATGAAACATTAATTTTGTCATTGCTAGATACATGTTGCAACATAACGCTTTGCATTATCAGTCGGTTTTTCACATCAAATACTCTTCCTTTCAAAATGTAAATTGTGGAAAATTAAATGCTTATCATTTCATATCAATAGTCAAATATTTATATATTATTGATATTGTGGAAAGAAATAAAAATTAAGTTCAAACATAAGTACTAGAATTTAAATTCTTTATATACAGTTTTTTTGTGGGAATGCTTTTTAGCAATACTGGTAAAACAATCTGAGCTTCTAACCGCAATCATAATAATACTCGATGTAATTCCTATGGGGATTTCAAATAGTTTTAGCCCCTTCTGCACACCAGAACAAATCGAACAGGGAATATATGTAGCCTGCGTTACCCCCAGGGTTCTAAAGAATAAGTATACCAAATTTGGTGTGGATTAGTCAAACAGTGTAGCATAGACAGAAAGACACCATCTCTGCTGTATATATAGATTTTTGGCATACACTTTAGTGTGATATTGTTACTTGTCTGTACTAGATGATATCGTTATTTATTTTTTCATGATCTCTGCTTTTTGTAAAATTTTATTACTTCATAATCTTTGTTTCACGTTATTAATATTATGTTACAAAGTCTCATTAATATGAATAACTTTTACGTTTAGCTAACAAATGGATAACACTGCCCAGGAAACCGAACTTTCCAGATTTGTATGATGTTCGTCTTCGCCCATGGTAAGATTTCAGTTTTGTATTTCTTCTTTCACTTCTGTTATTTTGAATTACGTATGAGCCCAATAGTTCAGGTCAAGTTGCAGTTTACTATGTTAAAAGTTTGCTCCCTTAATAGGATATTCTATTTTCTTATCAAATTTGATATTAGGGTGAATCCATTCAATTTCAGGCAATAAAGAAATATTTTCCCCACCATCTACAATTTTTTTATTATTAATTTCAGTATATGAGGGCCAATGGAATACGTTGAACTATGCCATATCAATATTTTACAGAATGATTATTTTTTCATTGAAATATGATTCTTCGAAAGGCGGGTCAAAAACTTGCTTGCCAAAAATGTCACGTAGCTCTTAAAATTTTGCTACTCTTAAGTTACTTGAGATAAGCTTGTTGTGTTTTCTGCTCGTGATATTTAAATGTACTGTTAGTAATAAGTAAAACCAATTTGAAAAATTAGAAAGCTTTTTAACAATTTGTCATGGAACTTACAGAAGTTTGGTCAAGATTTTTTCAAAAAGCCATCTTTAAAAAAATCTGAAAACGTTTGTATAAGTTTATTTAGAATTTAGTCTCCTAGAAAGATGCAGTTTCTCAGAGATTGATTTTTAATGATCTTCAACATAAAATATTGGAATTTTAACCTCTGACGTACACTCAAGCGTGGCCATCTGTTCCTCCACACTCAAGTAAGCGCTCAAGTACTTTTTCTATGTGATTTTACTGTTTCATTATTTCTGTACAAATACCAATATTAGTGTGATATTTAAGATTTTTTATGTTTTTAAAGTGCTACTACAGTAGATAGTTTTTTAAAAGACATCAGTTAAAATCTACTTCCTATTTAACGAGGGGGAAACATTTGGGATGTATATTGCTTCAGGGCTTTGCTTGTGTGCATTGAAATTTTCATATGGTCATTAATACAGGCACCTGCTGCAACAAATCTATGTAAATAAGAATAGAGTGTTTGTACATTGAATATTTTCGACCCATTTCAAATTTTCTATCCGGTTTGGACCCTACTGGTGCAAAATCCGTCTTGCGTGTTTGTGTCTGTATGCATGTGCCCATGCTCTGTCCAAACGGCTGCATATGTTTGCATGAAACTTTGCATACTGTGAGTTCTTACATTCATTTAGTGACTGAACTTGGTTGCATTTCTCTGTCCGTCTTCCCTTTCTATGTACGATTTTGTGTTTGTACAAGTATCACATAAAGTTTATTCAACATATTTAATGTTTTATATTTGATACACCACATTTTAATTTAGGGAATGCATTATTTGAAATTTCTTTGCTTACATATTTAGGCAAGTTTCATGTTAAAATATCTGAGTAAGTACTTAAATCAACCATAATTTGGTAGTTTTGGAGAAGCTGGAATGCATATTGAGCATTGAAATTACTTAAATTGTTTTACCAGTGCTGCTGAAAAATCAATTACTTTTAAAAAACTATTTTTGCAGAATTTAAATTAAAATACTTTTTTTATTTTGAACCTTATTTATTTTCTTTGCAAAAATATAAACCATTTCCGAACATTTGGGACAGACGATATTTTGCAACAAAATGGAAACTCATGTTCTTTGCCACGTGCAGTGATACTTTTTTCGCTCCAAATTAATTTCATATTTTTGAATTCTATTTAATTTTTAGTTGTAAGTTGTGGCAACTGAGATCAAGAGATAAAAAAGAATCACAAATTTCCTGCCAACTTTTATTTTATTTTAATTTTCTGTTTTAAATATTTATTATTTCAATAAATTGTAATTCCTTTTCATCACACGCAACAACACTGCAAAGTATTTTGTTTAAAGCGGCATGTAAGTTAGAATAAAGCAAATTTTAAGTGGAATTTTGCCAATATTGAAAATGTTAATGTTAAAAATATCCAAACTAGGACTTTTGAAATATTACAAATTCTTTGTCATAGTGACAGATGGCCAAGGTGGCTTATGTTACGAATTGAAGCTATATTAAGCATCATATGGAGGGAAGTTAGTTTAAAACAATTATTTTCTTTAGAAGAAACACTGACAAATTTATTTACCTTGAAAAAATGGTAATAGATTACCTTTGCTTTATCACTACTGAAGACATTAAATTTTAAAACAAGTTCTTTATTATTGCACGTGTCATAAAACGGAATTTTCTAGAAAAACTGCATTCGCTTTTATAACAAACTTGGTAAATATCTTATCAAATTAAGGTGTCATATCTTCCTTAATGGTAGCAAAATTCGAAAAGAGTGCCACAAATAAAAAAATATTGGCAGGTAAATTATGGAAGAGAGCATCCGCAGTAGATTCGTCATTTTTACGAATTGAGTTGATCAATTTTGCAGGAATAGGATAGGGAATTCCTAATCCTCCCTCAAAATCATCTTTTGTAGGAGTTACCTCAGTGTCTAACCTTTCGCCAACTTGTACCCTTAGGAGGGGTGCGATATATATGAAATGTATTACATGGATGGATTTACATGTATAGAATTTGTGTCCAAAGTAGGTTGTAGAAATTATAAAATTGTCAAAAAGGTGTTAAAAAATAATTTAACTCACACTTAAATGATTTGGCATTTTTCTATGAAAGAGGAAAGTGATTACTTTTTGGTCACTTTCTATATATAGTTAACCAATTCAATCCGAGTGAGGTCAGGCAATTTTGCTAGTGATAAAATAAAATAACAAGATATACTATTCTAAGGGCTCTATATTGTTATTTTCAAACTAATTAATATTTTATTAAAAACTTTAGCAACTATTTTTTACCTTAAATAATTATAATTAATATTAACTTTATTATAAGGACTCTAGATTTTTTATCTTACAAACAGCTGAATCTTCTCACATGTGGAAGATTATTTATAAAGTGAAATAGTAACTTGAATATGTCAATCATCATTACCTTTGTCTGATGAAAGTTTATTTCTACAAATTTTAAATTGCTTAGTGATACTCATTTACTCTTAATTTATTCTGTGAAATTAATTTCAGACAAATCATTACATAGTAAGAAAAGCAATTTCTAGGATTCAGAAGAAACAAATAAATTAAATGTACTATTATGGAGGAAGGCACATAAATGTTTTCCTGCATAATTAAAAGAAGTTTTAAGAACTAACAAATCCACTCTTGTTTCAAGTTATACAATGGTGTAATCATATGACAAAAGTCAGTCTGATCATATACAATAATCATGTCTCCAAGTATTGTGACCTGAGAGTGCTTTTCAAGAATCAAGCATTGGAAAAACTTTATTTATGAATTGTATTCATAAATTCTAACCTTGAAATTTTCGTTTATTGAAATATCTGTTGAATGATTTATTGGAATAGTTATATAGAAACTTTGAAAAATCAGATATTTTAAAAATGGCTTTTTGAGAAAAATGAATTTAAAACTGGTCAAATTGAAAAATCCATATTTTCAATACTATTTGATTAATGCATAAGAAATTAGCATTGATATTTTCTTTGAAGATTCAAAAATTTTCTATAAAGAAAACAAAATTGAATAATCTTAAATACTTTAGATTACTTTTAATTAGATGATGCACACTGAGAAAAAAAATTGTTTAATTTGTGAAGTCACTTTCCCAGACCTTTATCTCAAAGAAAATAATATTTGGGTGGGAAACTATGTTAATTCAAGGCCCAAAATGCACCTGGATTCGAATGGATTCACACATTTTGTCTTTACTTTTTTTAATTCTCTTCAGTTAAAAGAAACGTAAGAAAATAATATTGATACTTTATGCATATAAAAATAGTTTTACTTATGTAAGTGCATTGTTTTATGCAAAAGTAGACAATTTATGCTTTATATTTGATAATTTAATTTCCTTTTTAATTTAGTATGAGTTTTCTATTTAAATGTTATCCATGTTTTAGATACCAACTTATGTGATTAATTTGTTAATCTAGGTATGTTCATGCTTCAAGCTCTCCGAAAGATATGTTAATCTTGATGGATTCGTAAGTTCTTATAATTTATTCATATTTCAGTTTTAGTACTTTATTTCTAACATTTTGTTATTTATTTGAAGATAAAGTGTTTCTAAAACTACCTTTAAAATACTACTAGGTTGGTTTTTATTTACACTAACCACAAAGCTAATAATATTCGATAGGATGAGAATGTTAGTTTAGTGCTTGAAATGTTAGGCTTTTAAAGCATGGCAGCCCTGCAGTGCTTTATGGGTATGTTACCATTAAAGCTCGAAAGCTGTTAATGTGCACATTACTTAGGTAATCTGCAGATTAGCTTATTTGTTCCATTAAGTGCGGAATCATCTACAAAATAAGTTTCTGCACTTTACCTAGGTAATGTGCACATTAACGGCTTTCGAATCTTTAAAGTGCAAAAGTTTGTTTCTAATCTGCAGATTACCTGATTTCCGTACTTTAGTGGTAACAGATATACATCATTAATAAATTTATCGATATTTGCTCTGCATCCTTTGAATGCTTCTATCCATTGGGAATGACATATCACTCAGCTAACACTAGTGAATTAGTGTGTCAGAATGAGGTCTCAAAGCCAAATATGAGGAAATGATGTTTGGTTTGTAACATCCATGGAAATGTGGGCAATCGATCTATTGCTAGGGTTATTGCTGACTTTGAGGCTGATACTCACTGGTATATGAGTATAGAGTATATACTTGAGTAAATAAATTTGTAAAATACCAAACAGATATGTTAAATGTTGGCTTTACACTGTGTTTCCATTTTTGTTATACACTGACTAAGATCAGATTAAATCAGGATTAGAAATTATAAGTAGAAAGTTAGATAATGACACCTAAACACTTCCTCTATCACCAAAATATTTTACTTCAGTGCAATTTCAAAACATTTTGTTTGTATGGATGTGTGTAAACAGTCACACCTAGACCTGTTATGATCACTTGCATATTGGAGTCTCCTTTTAAAGAAAAATATTTTGTTTGGGTCTTAGGGCCTGGACTTGAATAACAAGTTACATATTTGTGCCTTTTTTTCTCTTTAAAGACTTGCTTTTTGGTTAAGTTTTGCATTTACAGATATACACAGTGCGTCAAATAAGTTTTAAGACTGGGTCTGTAAAAAGAAATGGAAACAAATTAATACCTGTTTTGGTTTTTTATTCAAAATAGGACCCTCCGGCTTCAATGCACTTTTTACAGCGATTTATTAATGAATCAAACGCCTGTTGTAAATCACTTTGTGGAATGGCCTGCAAAGCACGCGTCTGTCGGCTCGCTATTGTATTCTTGAGGAGAAAACGACAAAAAATGTTTTACTCTTTCTAAATTAAATTAAAAATGCACAAGTTATTCTGAATCTTCTTTATTCCATGTCTAACAGTAAATACAACAAACTTTTCGAGCCTTTTTAAAAGCATTAATTCTCTTTAGCATGTTGCCAAAACGAAATGAACAAAAGAGATTAAATATTTAATATCGATTAGAAACATTCAATATCGATATTAACCAAAATGTAAAAGTAAACAATACATAAATATTAACAATCTAAAATACTTGTTGAAATTGAAATAATCTTATAATTACTTTTTCTTGTGCTAAAACTGAGCCACTACATTACTCCCCCACCAGTAACTAAGTTACGTTACGAAGGTTGGGAAATAAGTAGTGACACTGAGCCGATTGCTGTATCTGAAGCATCTGTAAATAACGCCAGAGGTAATTCAGAATTGGGAAAAGACAACAGTGCAGTATTTGCAAGGTCATTCTTGCAGTTTTCAAACTGTTTTTCAGCTTCGTCAGTCCATTGAATTTTGCGCTTGTCTTTTTTTTAGCACCCTTATGATATTCATGTAACAGTGCTTGATTCTTTGCTGCGTATTGTAAATAACGACGATAAAAATTAAGTATTCCGAGAAAAGTTCTAAGATCATGAATTGTTTCTGGTCGTTTGTACTTGATAATATCTTGAACTCTTTCTGGCAGAGGACGAGAACCCTGGGGTGTAATTAGGTATCCCAAAAACTCGATTTGTTGAACAGCGAACATAGATTTTGAAATATTTAATCTTAAACCAAAAGTATTCAATCGTTCAAAAACTAATTTAAGGTGATTTTCGTGTTCTTTAGTGCTGCTAGATGCAATGAGTATATCGTCTAAATATGGGAAAACAAAATCTAGACCTCTGAAAACTTCATGGATTGTCTTTGGAATGTTGCAGGAGCATTTTTTAAACCGAAACTCATAACATTAAATTCATACAAACCAAAAGGAGTGATGATAGCTGTTTTACATTTGTCCTCTTCTGCAATGGGAATTTGAAAATACGCTTTGAATAAATCAATTTTAGAGAAAATCTTGGTGTCTTTTAAAATATGGTGAAAATCTTCAATCCTAGGGATGGGATATCGATCAGGAATCGTCTGCGCATTAAGCTGACGATAATCCCCACATGGCCTATATGAACCATCTTTTTTTTGTGACAAGATGCAGAGGACTTGACCATTGAGAATTTGATGGACGAATTATTTCATTATCAAGCATAAATTTAAATTCTTCTTTAGCTATCGCTAGCCGTTTTGGATCAAGCTGTCGCGCCTTGGAATAAATAGGTTGACCATTAGTTACGATAAAATGTTTAACATCATGTTTTATTCGCGTAGGAAAAAGATTGGGTTTAGATATTTCGGGATATTTTAAAAGTAAACTGGAAATTTTTATGGATTTGTTCAAAGTGCTGACGTCGTTATCAATTGAAATAGAGGTAATATCACCTTGGACACTGAGCTTTGTTACTCCATCAATTAATTTTTTCTTATTTATATCAATAAGTAAGTTATATTTGTGAAGAAAGTCAGCTCCTAAAATACCTTTTGTGACTTCAGCAATTATGAATGGAAACTGAAAATCACGGCGTAATCCCAAATCAAGGGTTAGATTTTTTATGCCATATGTTAAGATTTCTGTGCCATTAGCTGCATACAATTTATATTCTGCCTTCTGTTTAGTCTGAGAAGTAGCTGGAATTATGCTTCTGTTTAGTCTGAGAAGTAGCTGGAATTATGCTTACATCAGCTCCACTGTCTACGAGGAAGTGCAAATTTGATCTTCGGTCACGGAGGAATAAACGAAATTTGCGACAATCCTTCAAATTTTCTGCAGAAGAGTTTGTCGCTGAACCTACTGCAGATTGGAGTTTTCCTGATTATCTTGCGGTTTTTTAATCCAACTGCAAGGAGGCTGGCATTTCTCTGGAAAGCATTTGGCGCCAAATCGGAAGTGGAAATAACAAAATTTTCCTTTTGGATCAAAATTTATGCGCCGACCACTTCGAGATCTAGAACGATTACGAAAGGAATTGGCATTCTGTGTTCTTGATCTAGAACCATTACGAACACTTAACTGAGCAATTTCTTGCTCTAAACTTTGAATTCTATCTAACAGTTCGTTATTATAACTCTGTGTGTTACTTGTGGTACAAATTTCATTTTTAGGGCTCATATCATTAATTTTATCAGCCATAATTGCTAAACTATCAATATCTTCTTTACTGACAATTAAAATATTTTTAATAGATTCGGGTAGTTTTCCAAGCCATAATGTTTTAATCAAATTTTCAGAAACATCCGACGTAGCAATAGATTTTAATTTTTGTAATAGCTGACTAGGTTTCATATCACCCAATTCAATTCCAGTGATTAATCGTTGGATTCTAGCACTTTCGCTTTCCTTAAACAAATTTAAGAGTCTGTTCTTAGAATCCGAATATTTAGTTTGACTGTTGCTACGTATTATGTCCCAAATATTCTCAACGAATTTCGGATCCAACTGCGAAACTAAATAGTTGAATTTTGTTTCTTCAACAGTAATACCACTAATCTTAAATTGAGCTTCAACTTGATAAAACCATATTTCCGGTTTGTCTATCCAAAAAGCAGGTATTTTAACACTCACCGTGTGCAGTTCAGCGTCGCTTGTGTTTTCTTTCGACATCATATTTATTTGTATAAACAGGAAACAGGGTCACCAAAATGTCGGCTCGCTATTGTATTCTTGAGGAGAAAACGACGAAAAATGTTTTACTCTTTCTAAATTAAATTAAAAATGCACAAGTTATTCTGAATCTTCTTTATTCCATGTCTAACAGTAAATACAACAAACTTTTCAAGCCTTTTTAAAAGCATTAATTCTCTTTAGCATGTTGCCAAAACGAAATGAACAAAAGAGATTAAATATTTAATATCGATTAGAAACATTCAATATCGATATTAACCAAAATGTAAAAGTAAACAATACATAAATATTAACAATCTAAAATACTTGTTGAAATTGAAATAATCTTATAATTACTTTTTCTTGTGCTAAAACTGAGCCACTACACGTCGAAGCTTCTTGTATGGTCGAAATATCCTCAAAATAACACCCTTTTAACTTCATTTTAAGTTTTGGGAATAAGGAGTAGTTACAGGGTGCTAAATCAGGTGAATACGGTGGATGGTTCAACACAGACATTATTTTTTGCCAAAAATCGACGAACAATAAAGAGGTGTGTCTAGGTGCATTGACGTGTAACAAACAAAAACTGCTTTCAGACGAATTCTGGCCATCAAACGCTATAAAACAGCTAAGTAGTATTGACTTGGAATTGTTTGTCCAGTTGGAACAAATTCTTTGTGGATAATACCTTTACTATCGAAGAATGTAATGAGCATTGTTTTGATTTTGGATGGAACTTTTCTTGTTTTTTTGGCTTGCAGTGAATTTGGTGACTTCCATTCCGCACTTTGTCTCAGGATCATATTGGAAACACCAGGTTTCATCACCTGTAACAATGGACTTCAAGAAGTTTGGATCGTTTTCAGCGGCTGAAATGATGTCTCTGCAATGTGCACTTCTCATTGCTTTTAGTTCAGGGGTTAAAGTGTGGAACAAATTTAGCACACACTTTTGTTTTGCCCAAATCTTCATTCAGGATGGTTCGAATTGTTTCTTTGTTGATGTTTAAAAAGTCTTCCATCATTCTCAGTGACGTACAGCGATCGTTTGTTACGAAATTTCATACTTTTTCAATAACTTCAGGTGTCCTAGATGAAATTGGTCTTCCACTACGCTGATCATCTTCTACCGTATCTCTTCCGTCCAAAAAACGTTTGTGCCACTCAAAAACATTTGATCTACTTAAATAACAGTCACCTTAAACTTGTTTCATGAGTTGGTATGTTTCCGATGCACTTTTACCAAGTTTTACGTTAAATTTAATTACAGCTCTTTGCTCCATCTTAAAAAATCAACATGAAAAAAATTCACTTCTGCAATGAACGCTCGCCTTCTTTCAGCTACTTAACGAAATGCGCACAACTTGTTGGCAGTGTGCCAGCAGACAATGGACGTTATGACGCATGCGCATTTACACTCACAGCGCCATTACAACCAGCGCTCTGGGACGAGTCTTAAGACTTATTTGACGCACTGTGTATAATTTACAGATGGATTTAGAGTACAGATTGTTAGAAGGAAGAATAAACAGTTAATTGAATAGATTTTGCATACTAAAAATGAAAATATTAAAAATACTTAGGCTTCTGAAATGACGACTGAATAAAAAAAACTCGGTTTTCAAAGTAAAATGTACAAAATAGAACTAAAAATCATTCATTTCAAAACCTGTTATAAATTATGGTTTTCCTTTTCACCCTGTCAATTTTATTGATTTTATGTTTCGGTTTTGTTACAAGTCTGTTTCATGCATTACTATTGGGAATTAATTTTTAAGAATTGTTTATAATATGTATTTGTGCTGTTAAAAGGTTTTCCCTGCTTTGACACTTGAGTTAAAACAAAAAGCTCATCAAAATTCTAAAATCAGATCGCATTAAAAGTAATTCTGCTTAAGAAAAATAGAAATTTAAGAGGAATGGAATTGTGGAATTAATGGAATTGTGATTTAGAGATTAGAACACAAAACAAGGCAGGGTACAATTTTAATAATTTATTAAAGGAATGGAGTGATGAGCCAGATAGGGAGCAAACAAATTCAGGGTAGTTATAATTCAAGTTGGATAACATACTCATTTCCTTTGTTACTGGAATGTTATGAAAGGGGATGCTATACCAAATGCTATAGATGGGTAAAAAATAGTCATTTTCTCCAAGCAGAATGCTTGTTCAAATTATGATGTTTCAGAAAAATATGAAGTTGAAATCTGATCATCCAAAAAATGAATTTGGTTTTTCAGAGTTCTAATTGAATCCAGTCTTTCTAGTATTCAGTAGAGAATCCAGTCTTTCCTCTGACCACATTGAACAACACAGGAGCTTAGCACTGACAAAAAGGCTATAATTAATTCTTATCCCTATAATTTAATCTAAGAAATGTACCAAGATAACATTTTCCCCTGAATAGTTTCCAATTTAGAATACAAAACTATTGAATGGTTGGTTACATCATGTGAGTGGGTTAAGGACTTAGCAGATAAATATGATAATTGCTCAATGAATAGAAAGTTAACTTCATGTGTTTAGAATTCCATTTCAGCAGGAAGAGATAATTAAGATTTTACTGTACATCTGATATAAATCTAATGTGGCTGTGGGAAAATGTCAGTGTATATGCTTTTAATAAGAATATAATAATACTTGAAATTTCATTTAATTGTAGAAGTGGAAGCATGCATGGGCAGACAATGGAAATCATGAAAATTGCTGTGAAAACTTTGCTCACAACCCTTGGAGAAAATGACTTTGTAAATATAATATCGGTATGTACCTTCATTTGAAGTTGTATTTTTAAGTAAGTTTGCACATTTGTAATCACAAATATGATAATCTTGTAAATCCATTTTAATTTAATATATATATATATATATCAATTACTTTAAAAATGTATCAATTACTTTTTATTCTGAGGCATGCATTATTCCAACATGCAACTTGCAGTTTTCCTGCATAACTTTAACCAAGAATCCTCTCTGGGATTCTTTCAACCAATAGACGTGATTTTAATAATCATATGTGTGTTGTGCAAGAAAGCAGTACTTTTGATTGATTAAAGCTGCATGATAACGTGCTTTGTTCACACAGTAGAGTATTCCACACTGTGTAATCACTTGTACATGCAAGGGACAGATGCAAGTGGTGTTCATGTAATTGATTTAGTTTCTCAGTCTGGTGATTTTTTGCAACCCAAGGGCTAACTAGACTGCAAGTGGTGCTCGAGAAAGCTAGCTATTTTCATACTTGCCAACTCTTCTCAATTTTCCATGTTTTCTGGGAAACCACTTTTTCCCCATTCTTCCAGACAGAAAAAAATATTTTCAAGATCTTTTTTCTTCCCTATGAAGGAAATTTTCAAATTTGGCACCATGTCATGGCTAGCCATTAAGGAAAAATATTGGAATCAGGTTTACGAGTGGCCAGAAAAATTTGCTATGGACAAGTCGACTGAGGAAACAGGGATTTCTCGCATGTTTTGAAAGAAAAGCCAGTAAGCACCATTTTATTTTCAACCATGAAGGAATAGTATTGGAATCAGGTTGGTGAGGTGCCAGAAAAATTTGCTCCAGACAAGTCTGGGGAAAGGGATTGTATGCATATTGTAAAAGAAAGAAAGCAGGAAAGTGTCATTTTCTTTTCCATTGCTGTGCTGAGGTATTACTCCGATTCCTACTTTTCTCTACCATTTACAAACCGAACTTGAGATTTTTATGGAATTTTGATCAGTATGAGTTAATTACTACATAATAGTTTTTTATTCGTGTTTTTGTTTAAGATTTTTTTTATTAGAGGTTGGCCATTGTGCAGTTTGCTCTTGTAAACGTTCTTAAGGGCAATGCTCACTATTATATTCGCTATGACCACATCTCCATTTAAAAACATTTGTTCTGATTCACACTGACTCACTAGTGCCTCTATCTGTCTGTAGTACCTTTGCATCTGACATGCTCCTTACAACATTATTGTCTACTTTATTTACAATTGCATATATTTCCTTGCCTGTAAGGAAGGTGAAGTCGGGACATTTAATTCTTGAGGATGAATTTTTATTGTTTTAATATAAAATAATTGGTTGTTTCATTGAAATATTTGTTCATTTCTCATTACATGTTCATTAACTATTTGAATTTTTCAGTTCAATAGCACTGCTAAGTGGATATCTTGTTTTGATACACTTGTGCAAGCAAATCGCAGAAATAAGCAGGTGAATTCTTTATCTTTCTTACATCAGTCTTCCAAATGTGTCTAAGCTATGTTTTGATTTGGATTATTTCTTTACATAACTAAATGCACCAACAATTTTCTTTCAGATTCTTTCAAAGCGCATTGATGTCATTGAAGATGGAAATATGGCTAAATTATCTCTTGGTTTAGAATTTGCATTCAAAGCCTTTGCAAAAGTATGAAAATACTTTTAAATTCCTCACACTTAACACACATTTATGATATTTTAATATGCTTTAGCCAGCCAACCCTATTTAATTTTTAATTTCTTATGAAACAAAAAAATTTCAAAAAGAATTTTTTGGTATTTAAATTATTCTTTTTAATGGTACAGTTTGAAAATTTTCTACAAGTATAATTCAAGCTACACTGTTTTTAAATTTTTAACTGACATAATTTGAATAAATTATTCACTTTTGCTCAAGTAAAGATAAAATCGGAATAAGGCAAATCATTGCCAGTTGACCTGGTAAGTTTAATAGTTGTGATCGAAAGGATATGGGTGCATGTAAAGGCAAAAAGAAAAGATCCCAAAGTTTTCTGAAACTTTACCAAAGAATGATTTACAGATTATGATCTCTGAAAACACACTTCATTAGTTCTTAATACCTGTGTTAAAATTGAAATAATCACATTTTTTAAGATCTGTAATCAGATCTTAAGATTTCTTATAAATATGAACTGGAAAGCTTTATAAAATGCATAGCCATATGTCAATTCGAACTGCGTTCTAAAAATATTTGTAAATGGCTATTAATAAATTTCTTAGTGAAACTAACATCCGTATTCACCGTCCGAGTAATAATAATTATAGTCCATAAGTCTGAGTTAAGCCGCAGATCCACTATAGTCTTCAGGTTATCAAAGAAACTATTCACAATACCTGATTCGAGGTTTAAACTACCTTTTCGGTGATAAATTTTTATCCTCCAAAATTAACGATTTAACACTCGGTTGAAGATAAACGCATGTGCAGTGCTATCTTTTTGCAAAGGAAGCTAGATAGATTGTCACCAAACAAAATTAACGACACAGTTCATTCTAGCTAAATTACAGTGTTCTTGAGCCAACATGCTTTCTATTGACTTGTCTTGAAAGATCCACAAATTTTTTTAAACATCTGAAAGTCAGAAGTTAAATTGAATGGTAAAACATAAATATAAAATAAACATTCAAATTTACTTTCACTGAGGGTTCCATTATTTGAGCTTTTGACTCAAACTGGTGAGTACTTTTGCTACTTCAACTTTCTTAAAAATATCAAGACAATCTTTAGGCTTTATAATTTCGAAATTTTTCACATTTTATGCTGTTGGAATACTATATATTCCCCTATTATATTTATATTTTATTACATATAAATCATTATGTGTTTAGTTTAGGGAGAATAGAACTGAGAGTTGGGCTGGATCTGAATGTAACCAGGTCATTATGCTGTTCAGTGATGGGGGTACTGAAGAAGCGTGGGAAGTTCTGGAGAAATACAATTCTGATAAGAGTGTAAGTCTAATTGTGTTGTTTTTTAATAAATGTTATTAGCATTATATTGTACCTATTTTCTTATTGGTGAACTGAATGTGGTTTTATTTCCATCTGCTCGTGATACTAATTTATTGAATTACATTTGTACTGAACTTGTTACTAATTCATATTTTGATTTAAATGTTTTTTTGATATTCAGCAGTTTGAGGTCTGTCTTCATTTTGATTGTGTACTGTTGATAATTTTCCTTTCTCTTCAATTTAATACCATGTTATTTATTACATTACATCTTGATACATGAGTGCAGTGCATTGACATCAATATCACAATGTACATTTGAATTATCAAGGCAGAATCTGTATAAATAAACCTGAGTGACAATATGACCTATTCTTGCTTTGTTATCAAAAATGGCAACTACTGTCAATAAGTTCCTGTCTTACATAAAATTCTATTCTCAAGACTAATTTGTCTTAGTTCACATGTTAAATATTTGTATTTTTACTATTATATTTAATATTGTTTTACACTTTGCTCTTTTTTGTCTCTAAATCTAGGAAGTTCTAAAACTGATAAGGTTTCCATTTCATTCAAACTTTTTATGGCTGAAAAATCAGATTTTGAGAAATGATCTCTGCTCTTTATGAAACAAAATATGAAATTGAAAGTGGTAATTCATTCAATAGAAAGCTATAAGAATATCACTGAAATATGTTTATAGCTTTGTAATTTTGAGTAATTTTTACTGTTTGCAAAAAGATAGTTAAGAAAATTGTGTTAACATTTAAGTACACCTATTTTTACCACTGTTTTAGCCCTTGAAACGTATACCAGAATCCTAAGGACTTAATTTCTAGCAACTTGCTGGACTTGGGTCTAGCAGGTGTCTAGACCAGGAGGAATAAGAAATGACATTTTCATCTAGAAATGCACTCCAATTTATACACTGAGTGTTTGGCTAAGGCGATCTTTCCTTATTGAATGAAATTTGTCAACATAATATTATATAAATGTTATAACAAAAATAAATTTTTGTGTTTGTGTAATGTATGAAATGAAAATCAAATAAAATGAATCATGATAGTTTAACTGCAAATATATTCACACTAACTTCATACAGGAAAAAGTGATAATACAAAACTAATAAAAGAATTTTGTTTCTAGGTAAGAGTATTTGCATATGCCATTGGACCACATCCAGTTCCTTATGCTACATTAAAAGAAATAGCATGTTCAAATAGAGGTAAATATACTTATCCTTCCAAGTCAAATCACTTAAAATGGCATGTATTATCTGCTATCATAGTTATACCTTTGAAAAGCTCTATGTTAAAAATAATCTTAGGCAGCATAATAATAATAGGGAGCAAAAATAATCTCTTGATGAATGAAGCCCACACGCACACACAACAATTAATATATTTTTCACATCAAAAATATAATGCTTTTATTTTTAAGAGGAGTTTTGACACCATCTCTGACCACATAGGACACTCCTCGAAATTATAATATCAAATAAAAACATTTTTATACCTAAATTATTTATACGTCAGCCTTAACTAAGGTGGTAGAATACCGGATATCTCGCTGTTCCTGAAAGAGTTGAGATGTGTTTTAAGTTTTTATTACTAGTAAAAAGTTTTGAATTGCTACCATTTTTAGAATTTTTTGACCCAATTAAAATAAGCCATTTCTCTTCTGGTTTATTTGATACCATTTAAAATTATCAACATCAAGATATATTTCAGTGAAATAAAAATCAGGATAAAATGGATTTTCTGTCTGAGCAAATGATAAATTTTTGAATATTAAGTTTGATTGTTACAAACATATTTAACATTTTTGTTTAAATGCTGACAGGAACGATTTTGGCCATTATTTTGATATTCACATTTCTTGAAGATTATTATGTTTGCATAAAAATTAAAGTTGAGTGATATTCATACAAAAATATCAGGAATCTGGATTGATATAAACATTTATATTTGAAAATTCAATCCCTTATTAACTATTTTGATATGTACCTAATTGATTTCACTGGGTATAAGTTTCAAATTGTTGCAATATTTTTGAAATTTAAAGGATTCTACAATAGCATGTAAACAATGTGTATTTATTTTATAACATAAACTTATCTTTCATAATTTAAGAATTTCATCTTCATAATAAAATATATTTAAACATTTTTATAAAGTACAAAATATATTCTATGAAATATGACAGACTGACCTGTAGCAAATTGCATGAAAATGCTGTTGCCTGCATTTGATATAAGCTATGATCTTAATTGGATGGAACATTGTTGTAATCATTGAGTTTGCATATACTGTTAGATGACTTGAGATAAAGTAATCTGTATTTTTCTGTTATTCGATAAGGAGTGTTTAAGTATTAAAAAGATTATGAATTAAATTTCTATATTCGTCAAATATCATTTAAATCAAGCATTAAGAGAAATGTATGTTTTCTGGGATTCTTTTATATATATACTTACTACAAAAATTCTATACCAGTGTGACCGGTTTTTGAGTGTAAAATCTGACACAGCAGCTGAATAAGTGAACACCATTTTAACATTTGATCTGCTAATGCATTTATCAATTTAATATATTTAGAAAAATACTAATGTCATGTCTTCAAATTTTGAACATTTGCTCTAAGTTATATTGACCATCAACTAATTTTCATGTTCAAAAATTTTTAGGTTACTTTACTGCGATTCAAGCTATGGGTGCTGTTAGGACAAAAATTCAAGTAACATCTGGTTTACAGCTATTTAAATAATTGTGTCTGCATTGAGTGTTTTGTGTTAACTAATTGTTACAACACAATTTCCTTAGGTTTCTGTGAGACTGCTTTAATGTTCTGCATGAAATATAATCTTGCATGTCGTTTGCTTGATTAGATAAATGTTAGAGTAAGTAAAGATTTGCTTTGTATTTCTGTTAATTTAATTCATTATTTTCAGATTTAAGTAGTCGCCTTGTCATTTTATACTTGCTAATGCTACTTGTTGCATATTAAACTTCATTTCATGATTGTTTTAAATTGCACATTTTATATTTATTTCATGAGTTGCTGCATGCATATATGTATCAAAATTTAACTGGCATTTTGTAATTAAGGAATTTGATGTGTAATATATCATTTTTAAAATGAATATGAACTGAGAACAATTCAAAACTTTGAACTAAGAAAATATTTATTTTTAATTCAATTCAGTTGTTTACCTTCTCACAATCACCATAACTAATAATGTGAATTATTAAGATATATTGATACTAAATACTCATAAGAAAGAATAACTGTTACCACTAGGATGGGAAATACTGTTCTTTTAAAAAGAGCAGGAACAGCAAAGAAGAGTCCTTCAACCTGCTCTTATGCTCACCCACTGTTCTCAAATATCTATTCAAAATGTGCAAGGCCTGTTTCTACTCCTATTCTATGGCACCAACAGTTTTTACGATTGACAGAGGGCTTATTGGTGGTTTTTTCTTTAGCTTTGATAGGAAGAAAACGAAAGATAAAATAATTTGGATTATTCAAATTGTTAATTGATTGACTTTTTATGTTGCAAGGGGCAAGTCAGGCCAAGCTGCACCAAACTATCAGTAATTAAGTAAGGAAAATCAGAATATATCCATAAATTTGAAAAAATTCTTGTTAATTGAAACGTTTAAATTATCTCTGGTCCCCAGTGGTAACTAATAATGTCAAATCAGAGCCATCTCAAGTACGGTTTCCCAAACAGATACGGGGTGCCTAAGGCAAAGGAAATTCACTATCCAAAGTTATAAGTTTTTTAGGTTTTCATGTCATGAGTCAAAAAATCAATTTCTCTTTTCAACACATTAGTTTTATTTCCAAGATGTCTTTAAAATCGTAATAGATGACTTAAATGAGATCACTTTCCGACTTATAGAAAGAGCATGATACCCTATCCAAATTTCCATCTTTCACAGTGAAATGTGTCCACACACTTGAGATTTTCCTTTCCATTTCTTTGTAAAATTTAATTTTAAAATAAAGTTAAAAGCATTGCAAATCTTAAGAATGAGTAGACAACACCCTCTGAGAGGGCCGCAGTGGCCCAATTGTGATGGACAAAGAGTAACGGACTAGCCATCGAGGAGTTGTGAGCTCGAATCCAACCAAACACCGTCGTGTACAAAGTGGGCTTGTGCATGTTAAATCTGTCGTGGCCTCAAATGTCCTCACGTTGGCGTGGTGTTGAAGTTTGGAAGTTTATTTCCTTTAACTAAAAAAGCGGAGAACAGGTTTTTGTCAAGTGGGAACGAGCTGTTCCTGTTCTTTTTGAAGAACATGTGAAAAGAGCTGGTTGTTCTTTTTTCCCCATTCCTAGTTACTTCATATTAAATTTAAAAAGTAATCCCTTTTTTAATTATTTTATATTGTTTACTTTGTTATGAAGATTGCAAATAAAAGTAAAAGAATCAAGTGCTTGTGTTTTGCAGATTAGGGCTCTAATTTTATTATTAGTTCGAAAACTTGTTTTTCTAAGGTTTTAAATTTTAAAAATTCAGTGAAAGGTGAAGAATGCTTAAGTATTTTGTGAATATTTGCTGGACAATTTTTTTTAAAGAAAGCAGAAGTTTCAGGACTTGTATAGTGTTTATGTGCCTTGTTATTTAAATAATTCTATTCATTGTTTAAGATATGTGAAAAAATCAATGTTTTTAGTTTGGGGAATATATTAAATCGTTTCAAGTAGCATTGCTTTGAATTTTGCAACATCTATCATAAATTCTCTATTAATATATGCTGCTTAAGAATTTAAAAACAGGCATGCATTTATCGTGCTTTGATGTTTCCTTCTGTATTCTTCAATCATGATTGGTTTTTTGTGTATCAGTTATCAAATATTTTATAAATATTTGTTTTTGAAGAATTTTTTTCCATCACTGCAACAATAAACTTTTTAACATTCTCCCAACCATCACTTTCATATCGATGGCTTGGGCAGCATCCAAAGGGCATTTCACGTTCCAAATCTTCTCAACTCCAGATCTCAAAATGCATCTGTGCAACCCCTTTGCATAATCAGTATAAATGGTTGTCGGAAGACTTTCCGTATGGGATCCCCAATATCAGACACCTATTTGTGTGGTGAAGTAGGTGATTCTTTTCACTACATGCTAAACTGCAGGCTCCAAGAAGGACTTAAATTTATAAGTTCAACCCAGTGACATTAAGCATCACCCGATGTGTCTGAGTGATAAGCTGCTTGTGTGGCAAACAACTCCTAGCCCACCTCCAAGGGTTTGGAGAATGGTTCAGACATCAGAATTATGTCAAGGTGTGTAGATTTATGTAAGTCGAATCATGGCAGTCACTGAAATAAGACATGGATGCATATATGTGGAAATTCACCTTAGCCCTGCAAGCTTAAGCCCTGGCCAGGCTATCTAGGTAGGATGAATAAATAAGGATAAGGCTATCCATCCTTTGCTTTAAAGACAGATTATGGTCCATGTAAGCTTAACCTGAAGGGCACCTACCACTGGTCGCATATGAATGCATGCGAGGAAACTTGCCATCAATGAACAATGTCTAAATTTTGGTTTCTCACTTTGCGAATAACCATTCTCACGAATTTGTCGAAACCTGCCTTATTTTCCTCAAGTTCTTTCCTATATCTATAGTGACTTCATCTAGTTGGAGAAGAGGGGCTGTGCCCCAACTAAGAAGACAGATCAACTTTTAACTCGACAGAATGTCCTTATAACACATCCTCCACATCGACTATTCTAGAGTCACGCATGGATTTTTATTGGTCAGTAAAACCTCTTCACCATACCAACACCCTCTTTCCATTTGTCAAATTTTCACATCTTGTACTGTCTCATCTTAGAGGATTTTATCAACACTTTTTTAACACATCACTTGTTTTATCAAATTGGATCACCCTCCACATTCATGACAACTCTTTTGCATCACTGGCTTTTTTATTGCATACACAGTCAAACCTCATTAAGACGAACTGACATAATATGAATTACTGATAGTGTGAACTAAATTCCAATCTTCAAAATGTATATTCAAATAATATTAACTCGTTCGCCTAAGAAAAATTAGTTTTACTCTAATCTCCGTTTAAGACAAACAAATTTTTGAAACTTAAGGGCAAATGGATTCTTTTCAATCGTATTATCAGAAACATTAAGTGACTCCAAAATTATAGAAGATTTATTTGTGTAAGAGAGTGAAGAAGGGAATAAGCATGTCTTTTTAAAAGCTACTGCTGGCTTAGAAATTGTTCACCACTTTTTGTTAGGCCATGAAAATTCATCTACACAGTTGAACAACATTGAGCACATCAAAGATTTTTTTGAAGAATGACACAAAAAAACAATTCAAAATGAAATTCTTAACAAGGTTTGATTATAATATATCATTTAATCCTGTTTCATAATTTTCTTTTAATCTGTAAATTGTTCTTTCATTACTTGTAAATATCATATTGATACCTTTTTATACCATACTTCAAGTTACTTGTTAACATCAACTCATGAAATTCTTTGTTGTTGACATGGTTTAATATATTTATCTTTTTAATATTTTTGATTAGTTTTATTTTGTTTTCCATATTGTGTATGCATGTTTTTAATCTCCATTTTATTATTGATTTGATATTTGTTTTCTAAGGAAAAGGATCTGTATTGAATATTTAATATTGCTCTTGTATGACAACTTGAATGCTATCAGACCTTGCACCATAAACACAAACCATCTTCCATGATTGCTTATATTTTGTACAAATGCCAAATGTTGGGCAAATTTAAAATACCTTGTTTAAAAATTAAAAATAAGCTATTTACAAAATACAATATTTTCTCTTGTTTTAGGATTATGTTAAAGTTTTAGGTAGACCCCTTGTTTTAAGCCCTGCCAAAAATTTTGAATGGACCAATTTTTATCTTGATGCTATGGTAAGTTTCAAATTCAGTTACTTCATTTTATAGCTCATGGTTTTACTTTCTTCCTGTCACTACTTTTTAAGATTCCAAATATTCATTGTTTATTGCCTAAATTGTATTGTAAAATTTTAGGGTCTTGGAATGATGACTACCGTAACATTGCCTGTTTTTAACAGAACTGAAGTTGGTGTAAGACATTTTAATTAATTAGTTATAAAAAATTGTTACTATGCTTTTCTTCCAATTACATATTAAATTTAAATCTGAACTTTTTGTTCACTGATATATAATTTTTGTTTTAAGTACTTTTATTTATAAGGTATTCATGCTGTTTATGTATTGTCCCAAAATAGATTATGTGTGTGCATTTCCTTTTTTATTTATAAAGTATGAAACGTTTCATATAAAATTTCTCTTGAGACTTAATTACTAAGACATGAATATGTTCATATTATGCGCAAAAGATGTCCAGTAATGACAAATTTTGTTCTGCTTTGAAGTTTGCTATATTGCTACTTAACAAATCATGTAAGTTGATTGGCACAACAGCCATATTTGACCAATCTGCACCAAACAATATCAAGTAATTGGATATACACTCATTAGTAAAGCTATATTGATACAGAAAAGAGAAATACACCTAGGGGGAAATTGAACCTCTATCACCTACAACTCACAAGTTGCTAGTGCATTGAGTAAACACTGAGCCACAGCGACCCCAAAAATATTTAAGTAAGTTTGTTTTATGCATGGAACAGTTTGCAAACAAAATTAAAAATTTTGTATTATATACTGGACAGAATGGTTGCAGAAAGTGGTAAGAACCTTGTATATTAGATTTTTTCCCCATTTTGTATCATAATGGGTTCGCCCACTATGCTAGCAACTTTTAAGTTGTAGAAACCGTAGATTCAATTCCTTCCTGGGTGTATTTTTCTCTTCTGTATATGTAAGACTTTCCTTGTGTGTATGTCCATTGCTTGATGTTGTCTGTCTTGTGTTTGGCCATATATGGCCCTTGCACCATAAAACCAACCCATCATTTGTATTGCCAAATACTAGCAGAATTACCCAACATTGCTCGGGTTGAATTGGTTAAATGTTGATTCTATTTTATAGAAAAATGCAAGCATCATTTAAGTGAACAAAAAATATTTTTTAACATTGTTTTAACTTTTTCATAGCTTCTACAATTTACTTCAGGGGCAAATATGTATACACGTATAAATATTTATCCCTGAACAATATGTATACATATTTATATTTTGAGGATGGTACATATGTATCCATCCTTATAATCCATTTCATATTCATCACACTTTGCTGTACGACAAACTACAAAAAATTTTCTATGATGACTATTACAGAAGTCTATTTTGAGTTTTGGAGTGATTACAAATGCCCCTTAAGTTCGTTTTCAGTAAAAATGGCAAACTTCCAGCGTATAGTCTTGCACTCAGTTTTCCTATCAATATTTATTATTTGTAGCACTCTTGCACCATGGATTCGATGTTTTGGAATTTCATCATCATGGTGAGAGGATGACAAATTAAATTGTTACAGTATTCATGATTAATTTATTTTTAAGCCAACACTTTTTTCTTGAAAATTCTATTCAGTGGCACTTGGAATAATGGAGCTTGTTTAAAAAATAAATTCTTAAATGTAGACAAAGCAAACTCAATCGATTACAATTTTTACCAAAGCACTGCTTTCAACGAATGTTTCACAGGCACCTAAGTTGCATATGAACAGTTTCAACTTCAAGTAAGCAACCTCGACCTTCTGTCACTTAAGACAAAAAAATTCCATTTTTCAACAGTCTTAGTTTAAATATTTCCTTACTGTTATACTATTCCAAGATCATCAGTCTTATTTAAAATTTGCTGTACTCCAACAGAAATTCAGTTTTAAATCTAATCCTTCTGGTACATTTTTCAATTGAGATTCAGTTTCTATATGGAAACTACGTACCTATTTAGAATGATAGATGTAGTTACTTGACTATGGAGTACAGCTTTCAATAATACCTTCTACAAACCATAACGTATTTAACCAAATACGTTATGGTTTGTAGAAGAAGAGGAAAGTTTGTCGAAATATACTTATACCATCAAGAAATTACCCATGTCTAGTGATGTTTTGCAGAAAATAAAAGTAATTCATTACAATTTAACTCCTAAATGATATATTAATACGTAGCCTATGTTACCCACAGGGTTCCAAAGTAGAAGTGTACCAAATTTGATGTGGATTGGTCAAACGGTGTAGATTTGTATAGATAACAGACATACGCCAACAACTCTGCTTTATATGTATAGATCTGTTTAAATAGAGAAATATTCTGATACTCAACAATGAAGTAAAATTTGAATTATTGTTTCTTAAAGAATATAAAAAGAATTTTCAGAATAACCTCCCTTATCTTCAAAATTTAACTTGTAAAAAGTAACCAATATTGCAAAGTTAGTCTTGTTGGAAAAGTAAGTATTCATCAGGGAAAAGTAAATTCTAAATAAATGTTTTTTTCTTTGTCAGTAAGAACCTGCATGGCATTGCCCATGACATTCATTCTTGTTTGTTCTCACTGATTCTGAAAACATTAAAAAGAAAAAACAATAATTTTAAGAATGAATCCCACCACCACCTGACATGACGTAGTGACATGTCGCCTCATTCCTTCCACCTCACTGATTCTTGCTTAGAGAGCTTCATGATACACTATGTTGAATGTTCTTCCATTTGGAGCTAGAATGTAAAGATTCTCAGCTTTTCCAACTCTTGAACAACCCACATACAGTTGACCATGGGAGAAACACAGTTTAATGAGATTGAATCCTACAACTTTCAGCGATTGTTCTTGTACCTTGTTGATGCACATGGCGAAACTTTAACGAACAGGGAACTGAAGTCGTTTTAATTGGAATGGGAGATCCAAAGGGATGTTTGGGATCCTAGGAATGAATATGTCTGCCTGCACATATCCAGTCCTGATAGTGGCTTCAATAATATTCAGCAGCAGTTTCTT
Organism: Meta bourneti; assembly: GCA_933210815.1. Taxonomy (NCBI): domain Eukaryota; kingdom Metazoa; phylum Arthropoda; class Arachnida; order Araneae; family Tetragnathidae; genus Meta; species Meta bourneti. The sequence continues at coordinate 30,236,928 of OW119922.1, forward strand.
GATAGTGTTGTTCCATTGCAGAGTGAGGTGGATGCAGATTTCTGAGAAGTATAATCGGTGCCCTAATTTCTAGCTGTAGTATGTGCGAGGGTACTCCAGCTGGCTCCAATGTGCTCAAAAACTCTGTTGTGTAGTTCAGTCTCAAATCTATCACATGTAGTGTCGATAGATTTGTATTATACAAATACAGAAATTATACAAATTCAAAAGTAAGTTATGAAAAAACCACTACTGAAATAAAAATGTGTTTCAATCTTGAAACATAACACTATACTTTTAAAAAGTCTTGTTATGTCACCTCACTGATTCCAACAAACAACCTAAACGAATCACAATGTCAGCGAAATCAAAACCAAATTAAACAGTAATAAATACTTCATTTCATGTAATGTAGTTATTTGCCTGAGATAAAATTGCAGAAATTATACAAATTCAAAAGTAAGTTATGAAATAACCCTACTGAAATAAAAATGATTCAATCTTTAAATATAATGCTATACTTTTAAAAAGTCTTGTTACCTCACTGATTACGACAAACAACCTAAATGAATCACAATGTCAGCGAAATCAAAACCAAATTAAACAGAAATTAACACTGTTACTTCATTTGATGTAATTTATTAACTGAGTTGCGGAAATTTCTTCTAAAAAATTTTCTAGATTAACTTGGCACTTGGAGTCGAACATGTAGGGGGTGGAGCTTCAGTGGTTTCCTTTTCATTGATGGTATGAAAAAGGACAAAACAGTGACATTACAGAGAAACCAGTTTCAGAATTGGAAAAGCTGCATTAAATCATCTAAATTTTTAAAAATAATTGTGTTGAATTCAAAAAATAAAAGGATAAAGTAAAAGTAAGTGCAGAAAAAATTGGAAGGATTAGAGTATATTTACTATTTTTAAAAAATATATAGGTGAAAAATAAAAATTATCCGTCGGCCAGGTTCGAACTCAAGTCTCCCTCCAAAGCACTAACCGTGACTTCAGTATGTCGCTTTACCCACTACACCATCATTTCAATATGAGGAGGGATGTTTTTAGTGAAGAGATAGCATGCGCGATAAGTATCTATCCGATCGCTCTGCGAGATACATCATAATGGAGGAGGGGCTACACGCTCAGCACAAAATATTAATTTAAAAAATTTCTAGATTAAATTTTATAATTCAGGCTTTGAGGGACATTCAGTCACCTTTAGGACTACCTATGTGCTGAATTTCATGGCTGTGAGTGTTATAGATGCGTCTGGACACTGCACACACAAACACTTCCTTTTATAATAGATACTCTTAAGCACAAGCATAGTTAATTATTTGTTTGTATTCTGTTTTGTCAGACTCAAACTTCATTTTAGCTTCTAAGGACTTAATAAGAACTTTCTGTACTCTTTTCAAGTACCATAATGGAGTAAAAATATTTTTTACTCCATTATGTGTGACTCAATGTAGTTATTGAGAAATTAGTCGTTTGACACTTTCGAGTTACTTTATTTATAAAAAATATTTTAAATTCTGTATTTTTAAGTGTTTCAATGTTTTCCTATTTTTTTCCAGAATCAGACTATGGTTGGTGTTATGGGTATTGATGTGACACTACAAGAAATGCTCGACTGTGAACCTTCTTATGAGGTATTCCATGTTTTATGTGTGTCAATAATTAAAAATAGTAGTATTTTCATCTAAGTTCGTAAAAATAGTGGTAATATTGACTGAAAATGTTTTTAATAAATTAGAAACTATCTGATAATTAAAATCAGTGAAAATTGCAATTCATGTGAAGATTTTAGGACTGTTCAGCTTTTTTGCCATAAAAAGGGTTTACTCTGCCATAAAAAATATTAAACGCCTTGAAACCAGGGTACAGTGGTACAGCATGTATAATGTACATGAAGAACTAAAGAAATTATCACAATATCAAATCTATAGACCTCTTTATTAATGTAGACATGTTAATGTCTACATTAATGTTAATGTTTTAATTACATTAAAAAGGTCGTAAATTAGTAAGTTGCAAAGCCCTACTGGTGGTGATAAATTTTGATATACTACAGGGCATGGAGTCAGATGGAGTCCTTATTCTATCTTGTCGCATATTATACCAAGTACTCTGCAGCCGTTGCTTCATATCCCTTTAATTCAATGGGAGGCCTAGTATATCCCAGACATGCTCAATGGATGACAAGTCTGGAGATCTCTCTGAAAATAAGTGTTTTAACACCACTGAGGCAGTGGTGACAGTTTCAACTTGTCTCGCTATCCTCTTTCTTTTGTAGATCATAGTCTTCATGACATGTACGTATGTGTAGCTTCATTGACTCATTGCTGCCAGCTTTTTTTGTATTGAACAAAAGCAAACTCCCCATGCACCACAGAAGTGCAACACGGGGCTTACAGAAGTAAGTTGATTTACAAAGAAACAGTGGAAAACAATTTAACTAAAATTACAAGATTTTATGAACTTGACAAATGAGTAGAAAACCAGATTAGATTTAACAAAAACATTGAGTTTCACTGGCCATGTTTAACCTAATTTTCTCAAATCATTTTGTAGGCACATTCTTGAATTTTCAAATGCAGGACAACTAAAAAGCAACTGCTCCACATCTTGTGGCTGCTTTTTAGAACACTTGCACATATCATTAATCCGAAGATAAAACCTATATAGATATTTAGCAACATTTCTATGGGGGGCCAGATAAAAATTGTGTAATTTTGAAGTTTGAGGGAAAATAATTCTGAGTTCAATCTATGCTTATCAGTACAAAAAAAATTTGGTGTGGCCAGCTTTCTCAGACGAAGCATACTCTTCGTTCCACTTAGCAACAAGCTTGTCATAATATCAGGCTTTCAAGTAACATTTAGGAATGTTACAATTTACATCAATTGCTAAATTCAAAGCTTCTTTGGCTAAAAAACCATCTCTCATTCCCGTAAATTTCACAGTGTCCACGCACATAGGCAAAGAAAATCTCAATTCCTCTATTTTTAAGAGAACTAATTGTTAAAAGCGTTTCAACAACTAATTTTTCTGTGCTTGCAATATTCTTCAGTAAATGTAAAGAGAATCACTACAAATAAAGCACTTTGAACAAAAATTTCCATTTTCTTTAAACCACTTAGCTATGAGATTAATACAAGGCAATTCTGCTTGAAAGATAGTGCATTCATTCTGGATACGATGTTTATAAAAGCCGCATTCGAAGTTGTCTTCAAATAAAACAAAAGCAAGGCCAATATTATTGTTCATCTTACTACCGTCCATAAAACAGATTTTCTGAAAAAGCTTCTCCACATTTTTCTCGTACTTAATTAGATGAATTGGTTCTAAAACAGCCAGATGAGGGATGTCGCAGAGAGGCAATTTTCCATCAACACAGTCCATCGAAAAATCATTTAAAATCGAAGCATACAATTCATTTTTGCACTCAATTTCCAAGTCTAAAGGTGGAAAAGATTGCTTCATAACTTAAAGTTCTATAACCTCTGATAAGACGCAGAAGGATTCTCCGTTGAATCTTCCTCAACCTGCGTCTGTTGATCTTAGTCTCCAAAGCGTGTCCCCAGATCCGAGATGCATAAGATATGAAAGGCACAATGCCTTGTTTATACATAACTTTTAAAACCTCAGCCTACTCCAAATGTGTTTTTGGCAATACGATACAGGCCAGTAAGGAGTTTTTTGCATTTATTGGAAACATATTCAATATGCTTTTCCATTTGAGTTTTCTGTCCAAGAAAACACCAAGGTACTTAAATTGGTCAACAAATTCAAGAGTCGAACCCTCAAGGATCAAAGGTGAAATAGCATCTTCATCCAATTTTCCACCGGCAAGTATAGCTTTACTCTTGGAAGGATTGAATTTAAGTTTGTGAATGTTTGACCACTGGGAAATAAAGTTTAGCGCAGATTGTGCTCTTGAGATGTTTTTTTGAAGAAGCTTTCCTTGAAAAATCAGCTGAATATCATCACAGCAAATGCAATTTTGAAACGGTCAGAAAGACGAATTAAAAGATTGTTTATAATATTCCACAGACTAGGTCCAGAAACAGCCCTGAGAACAACCTCTCTAAAGAACAACTTTTGCCTTCCGATCCTATAAAAAGTGCTGCAGTTCTTTCATTCAGAAAACTTCCAAGAAGGTTATATAAATTTTTTGGAATATCAGCATCTTTTAAGATTTTCAAAACAGAAGGCCACCACATATTATCAAAGGCACCCTTTATATCAAGATATATGAGCACACTTGTCAGCCTCTTCCCATGTTGCAGAATGTCACACAATCGAAGCAGAGCGTCTTCAGTAGATTTTTGAGGAGTAAAACCAAATTGGGCATCACTGAAGAAATTATCTTTCTTCCTCAAAAACCAGTTCATTCTGTTTATAAACAGTGCTTCAATGCATTTTCCTAATGTAGACAATAAACTAATGCATCTAACTTGATCAAGGTGAGGAATCCTTAAATCCAATGTCTTATGGATCAAAACGATACTCTTCTTTCATGTAGCAGGAAAGACCCAAATTTAAACACAGATTGAAAAGCTTGAGTAAAAAGTCAGGAAAAATACCATGGAATTGCTGAATTATTTCATTAGGCAGCGAATCTGATCCAGTTTTATTTCTTTTAAGTTTTTTAATGATGGACTCTATTTCAGAGGTAGTAAAAGGACAATCTTCAGTAGACAAATATGGTCTTTGCAATTCAGAACGCATAGTTCTGTGAACATTATCATCATCACTTTCATTATCAGTTGGAAAACACTTTGTCATCACAGCAGAAATAGTTTCAGTCAAAGACGAGGTAGCAACTCCATTTGGAAGTTTAATTCCAGAAATCTCTACTTTCTTCATGAAGTTGATTTTAACACCATACTTATATATATTCTTCCAAACATAGTTGAAAGAAATTCTCCACGAGTTGAGTTTGGCATCTGACAATTTTACCTTATATTTGTGTTGCAAATCCATATACTTAGCTTTACAGATTTCTTTCACAATAACATTTTGTTCCCTTTGATATCTACATCTTGCAGCATTCACATGTTTTCTCATACATTCAATTTCTATGGACCACCAGGGAACTCTCTTGGCTATCTTTTTTTCATTTGTGATAGATGCTGTGGCAATTTGAAAAAGTACGAAGTAAAATTATTAACTATCCTTTCCAAAGTGAATTTATCGGAACATTCTCCAAGAAGATATAAATCATGCAGCTTTGTCACAGCAATTGGTGTACATCCCAGACAATGGGCGACTTATCGACAAGATTAACCTGCTTCCCCCAGTAGCATAATGTGACCCCTTCCAATGTCATTCAGTTAAGTATATGGTGTTCGAATGAGTCATCTATGCATTCTTTGTTGCAACTGATGGCAGCAATTCAATGGCTACACCAAACTAGAATATTCACAAGCCTCTGACAATAAGCCTCAGGATGCACACTTCTTATATGTATCAAGGAACATCCTTGACATTTATTGGACCCAAACTTTAATCATTTGCTTGTCTGGTACAGAGAATCTTGCATACCAAATTTCATAGTTATCAATGAATGTTTTTGAGTGTTATGATTGTTTTGGCACACTGTATTTAATATCGATACTGGGAATTACTATAAAAAGCTAGAACTCTGCTTCATTCCTAGTAAGCAGAACTGGAATTGTATTTGTATAATTCTTACTACTGATTAAAAATATAGAAACAAGATTTTTTGTGTTTACAAGTTTTATACTATAGCATTCAGCAATAGTTATTGTAAAAGTTTATGCATTGTTCAGTATGAAAAATGATTATTAGGATGTTTGGAAAATGTATATTAACCATGAGAATTTGTATTATTTTTGTTTCAGATTGGACCTGCTGGATATTCATTGGGAATCAATCATAATGGCTATATTGTTTTTCATCCTAATTTAAAAACAGAGGTATGGTTATTTTGTGGAATTTTATTTCGAGAATTATTAATTTTCTATCAAAGTGTAAACAATTAAACTTATTGAATTTCTATGGATATTTCTGATATTTTCATTTGTGTAGTAGTTAAGTCTTGTTTCTCGGAATTTCTGTTTTCTTTCAGTTTGAGTTTATTGATGACCCTCCTCACCTTGATTTCTTGGATGTGGAAATAGAAAATTCAGCAAAAGAAGAGGTATGCTAATTCATTTTATTCATAATTTAAAATTAATACAATGGAAACAACACATTCTTTTGATGTGATTATTTATGTATATTTCGTGTAGTTACGAGAAGCTATGATTAATCTGGAAACATCAAAAAGGTCCTTAACAAGTCTCTTGAAAATGCCAACTGGAGTAGGTATTACATTGAAGTTATATTCAATAAAATAAAAAATGTGTATTTCTACGAGACTGAATTTCATTTTTCTCCTTATAGAAATATATTGTCCGGCATCACATGGAATATTATTACACTCCTTTGAACAAAACTTCATTTTCGTAAGTTATTCAATTGTTTAAAAATAGTTTCAATAAATTTATATAATTTCTAGATATTTAGTATGTATTGCAAGAACAAATTATATGCATTATATAGTTATTTTATGAATTGAGTCAGTTTTCTATCATGATGGAAACCTTAAAGTAATGAGTGAAAGTTGCATCTTTCAATTTTTTTAGATATTTTATCCCCTTATCAAATTCTTATGTAGTTTGTATTATTGATGAATTGCTTCGACTTCACTAGCACAATTACCATCTTCATAGACGATAACTTCCATTGCAACTTCTATAGTGAAACATGTTATTTTTTCCCTCATAATCTAACATGCAGTGCAATCCTATCATTTATACTCATGTTGGTGGTATTCGGACACCCACATGTTTATTAGAATTTCTATTATCATTTTATTTCAATATTAAGATTCTCTACATGTAATTGATTTACTGCTTTGTTTTCACAGCATAGCGATTGTTATGCCAACTGACAGGACCCATTACTTGCATGTGGATGAACTTGATTTCACTACTGGTAAGTGCCTACAAGTGATTTCATAAAATGCATTTAAAAGATTATTGCTTGACTGCTGAAAAAATTGCATAAATTATATAATGATTTGTCTAAATTTTAGTCAACTGCATCTAGCAATTTGTCTTCAATCTTTGTTATATTTAACTTCATCTGAACATTTTAAAGTAACTGTTCAGGACAACTCAGTTTGAGTATACATGCTTAGGTTGATTTTACACAAAGGGACAAAATTACTTTATTTTTAAGAAATTGAATGTAAGTTTATGAATTTGAGAAATTTCAAAAGTTGTATTAATTTTGATCTCAGATTTCATACCTAGTTGGTGTGATATGTTACTCGAATTGAATATAGATGTATTTTGCACTCAGTTGCTTCTACTCTAAAATTTAATATGGATTATCAAGTTTCTATTGAAGAAATTGGTTTATAAACTTATTTTCCTTTTGTGTGCAGTCTTCGAAAATTCTTGAGTTCAGAAGATGAAATAGCACAACTCACATATGACACTTATTATGTTTAGTTCTTAGCCTAATAATGGCAAATCTTAAAAAGCATTAATAATTGCATTGTGTTTTGAAAAGGTATTATGTATCCTTTTATGGGCTGTGCAATTGTTTGACATTTCACCTTATAAATGTAGCATAATTCTCTATATTCAGTAGTCCATACACATTTTCATAGTTGAACAACTTATAAGTGCATTGCCAGCAAGTAAAAACCAACTAGGAGTTCAAGATTCCATCTACATTTTCACTTTTTGTGATAATGAAACTACTAGATTTCAGGTCTAGTTTTGTTCCCCAACTTTCGATTAATTTACCTGCTTCTAAACTTTGTTGAAAGTTTGTCTAAAATTAGCTTTCTTTATGTAAGTAACTTGTATCAAAAATTCAATTCTGTTGAATAGTTTCAGAGCATACATATTGTTACTAAATTGAATGTCTCACTGATAGTTGAAGAATGTCTTAAGGTTGACTACTAAAATCTTTACCAAAACTTGGTGGGGAATTTGTTCAGATCTATAAGTAGCCAAGATTTCATGTGATGTACTATAGATTTGATTTCATTAGTTGTCATTTTATTTTTATCTGATTTCAAGTGAAAAAACATGATGTGAAAAACAGTTTTTTAACTTTCAAACTTTAATTTTTTAAATAAATTTGAATCATTAGTACAGAATGACTTTTTCAAAAATGTATAAATGTAGTGTTATACCTTACGTTCATATGAGGAGGCATATTCGATTTTATGCTATATGTTTAGCCTGATACACACAGTTGGATTCTAGTGAAAAATAAATTCTGCACAAACATTAAAAACTAAACAAATGTAAATGGTGAAATCAGACTTGATTTTCATCTTTTTGTGTTGCTTATTTTATTAATGTAAAATCATTCTGCTTTTCTCTTCAGGATTTGATTTGACAAAGCACGAGCTTAAAGGAATGCATCTTGCTCCTTGGTAAGTGCCTAGTTTCTGTCCTTTCACCTCTGATACTTCTAAAACATTTGGAATGCACCATATATTTCAAGGGTTGTAATTTCATTAATGTTTGTTAAATTAAATTGCTTCAGTTTCAACTTAATACATTCATTTAATTTCATGTTTAAATCTATTGTGTAAAATTACAAAATCTGTTTTCATAAAATCTCATTTAATAGTTAAAATTTCTTTTATACATTCCATTTATTGAAGATATTATTTTCAATTTTTCTTACAATTGGGCCGCTGTGACCAGGTTGGAACGTATTAGCAACCAGAGGGTTGTGAGTTCAAATCCAGCCAAACACTGTCGTGTACAAAGGGGGCTGGTGCATGTTAAATCTGTCATGGGCTCAAATGTCATCACGTTGGCATAGTGTGGAGGTTTGAAGAGTGAGATGCCAGCTCAGGCGTTGCCTCGTCATCTGACTGATTCAAAATTGCGTGGTAGTGTTCTCGGGTCTTTCCCTTTGGTATTGATCCCGGACCGTCACCAATAGCCTGTTGTGTTCCACAGTGTGACGTTAATTAAAAAATACCATACCATACCTTTTCTGTCTTAAAATTCAAATGCTTTTTAAATGTGTAAATAATATCCTGAACAGTAATGTGTTCTAATCATTGAAAATAGAATTTTAATGCAGTGAAACCTATGTTATCCGCATTCAATACATACAGCTTTAATAAGCATCTTTTTTGTAGTACCAATATAAGACTTTTTGATATTAATAACCTTATTTCCTTCTGATAGTCAGATGTTTATTTTATGACTGACTTGTGCCTGGCGGTGATAGGAATTATATCACTCGCTATTGAGCTGCATTTAATATGTGTGTATTTTGTAAATATGCAGATGCACTCATGTAGATTGTAGATGAAAATAGTTGAGATCTATCAAGTTATAATTTGAATGTATGCATGCAACAAGTAAATTAGAATGTTTATACATTTCTACCTAATTTTTTTTAATCTTAAAGGAAAATCGAACAGTAAATTGTTAGGTAATTTGGTTTGAAATTGTCATTTTTATGAGTTCTTTGTTGAAAGAACTCACCAAACCTGCATAGATCTGATGCCTGTCAGAGTATTTAATATTCCTTGGTTCCTTCTTTGACTCCATAAGCAACTTCAATATATTAACTTTCGTTCAACAGAAACTTTTTAGATTATTGAAGATCAAATTGATTACACAATTGTTTACAAAATTGAATGGAATCTTGAAAATGTGTAGAAAACAATACTTCTATAAGTATTATCACAAAGTACCTACAAAAAGTTCTAGAACCTATTCCTATTAAACCTCTCAGGAGTTATAGTTGTGTTATCTAATCTATAAAATAAAACCTAATATGCATGTAAACTTAGTTCAACAAAATAATCCACAAATCCTTTTTTTTTTCAGGCAATAAATGAGCTTTAAATAAACCTTTTTTATTTTTATACTAATTAGTAACTCATTTGCAAAAAATCATTTAATCTGTTGCTTAATATTACTATAGGAAATACTGTCATGGAAAAGTTCTGAAGCTTGGTATATCTGAATTAATTCGAAATTTATCATACACAGCAAGAAATCATCCAGATTTATGTGAGTTATCTTTTAAAAAATCTCTTTTAAGACAGTTTGATTTTGTTCCCTGTTGCAGCCTTTCTTATTTTGATTATAATTTTTAGGTAAAATTCAACTATTGCAAAGACTTGTATGGGATATACGTAAAACTAGTGATATTATGCATTACTGGCAATCAGAAGAACAAGATGGTAGAAGGTAAGGAAAATAGAGTTGTCTAACAGTAATGGAATAATTTGAAAGATCATTTACAAGTTAATTTTTGTATCTTATATTTTAGAAAAGGTGTTGTAGCGACTTTTGTCCAGTCTGAAGGTGGCTTAACACGGATATATCCACCAGAGTAAGTATCAAAACAAACAAAAATCTGAGAATCTTCCCAAAAAATTGAAAAGCTTTCAAACAAATATCTGAACAAAAACCTATTCTGTCGGTAGGTTTTAATTATAATTTTTAGTTTGACATACATCAAACTTGGAAAGTTAATTAGCTATAATTTGCCATTACAAACATTGTATGCTAATCAATCAGCACTAAATTTCTTAAAATCAACCAAACCTCCATAACAAAAAGGTATGTAGGGTTAAAAAATTACTTTAATACTTACATCATTGATTTTCTATGGTGTGCCACAAGAATGGCGTTGCTGTGCCTTGTAGATGATGGAACAGTTTGAATATCAAAGATATATTTCAAGATTTAGTTTTGAACTTTTGACAAGAGTGGTTGCATATAATTACGAGGAATACTCGTATTTTTAATAATTAAATAATTTTGAGTATTATTTTATTAGTATTATGAATGAATTGTTTGATAAAATGCTACTTTAGAACTAAAAGGGTGATAACTATTACTATTTTTTGTAAACAATAAAAAGTATTCCTATTTTTTTTGTCTGATAGGGAAAAACTATTTTACTCTGGTGTGCCACAGAATTTCAGTAATTGGTTTATGCATGCCATGATATATAAAGATTGAAATTCGCTGGTCTATACAGGTAACCCCGTATAACACGGCACTTCTATAGCACGGATTCACTCTAACATGGTTCGAGAATTGGGAACATCCCCGTTTAACACGGTGCTTTTATGGAATGATTGGAACAATGATGCGAAAAGGACGGGCATTATGAAAGTTTAATTTAAACGGTGTAGCATGGGAATATCCTAAGAACTACACGCGCTGATGTTATCTCGAGATAAATTAAATAAAAAAGTAACTTAGCTTAGAAGAGACATGGCGTCTCTTGGGGATCCCCGCTCGTCATCAAAAAGAAAAAATGGCAAGAACGCTTAACGCGTTTCTTTCTCACAAAACTGCACGGTCGTTGGACTGAGGTGAAAAAAAAGAGCGTGTTCCTCCTCTCCAGGCTTTTTATCAGTTTTTCAGGGGGTTGCGAATCAGGGGAGATGGTCTTGTCAATCAAGGGAGCTGGAATTCCTGATTCGCTGTTTTTAAACTAGCTCATCTGTAATTTGTTAGACGGACACACATGACATGGCATGACGTAACTTTCTGGAAGATTCTTAGCATAGTTAATGAGCATCACTGGAGTGAGGGAGAAAACGGAATTGAGAAATAAAGGACTTAAAAAATAAATGGCATCACTGATCTCGTGGCTGTCACTCTAAATTTGATTAGATTAGATTGAAGTGGTGTGTTCGTGAACCGACACACAACAGTAATTAGTACTCAACCTTTTTAAAGAAATAATAATTATGTTTTTATTTTTATGAATTAATCTGTTGCCCTAAGCTATGTCTGGTGAAAATAAAAAAATGTCTCTTAAAAGACATTTCATCTCCATGGAAACAAAATTACAAATTTTAGATCGGCTCAAAATGGGCGAAAAGATATCATATGTCGCCAAATCGTTGGATTTAAATGAAGTGACAATACGGACTATTAGGAAAAATGAACAGAAAATTAGAGATTCCGTTGCTGCAGGCTGTTCTATCTCCTCGAACATGACATCTCATCCTAGGGCAGCAATAATTGAGCAGATGGAAAAGCCGTTAGCATCTGGATTGAAGACTTCAAAAAAACGGATGCCACTGAGCACCAATATTATTAAACACAAAGCCTTGAAAATTTACGACTACTTAAAGGAAAATGGAGAAACTGCTACTAATCCAGATTTGGTAGCCAGCAAAGGGTGGTTTGATTGTATGAGAAAACGCTTATCACTACAAAACCTAAAAATAGGAGGTGAAAGTGCATCAGCCGATAAAGAAGCCGCCGAAATTTATCCAATGGAATTGAAAATAATTATTGAAGAGGGTGGATATTCAACACTCCAGGTTTTTAATGCCGACGAGACTGCTCATTGGTGGAAAAAAATACCCAAGAGGACATATATTTCTAAAGACGAAAAAGTTGCGCCAGATTTCAAGGTATCAAAAGACCGTATAACATTACTTATGTGCAGTAATGCTTCAGGTGATCACATGGTAAAACCTATACTGGTTTATAAATCTCTCAACCCTTGTGCAATGAAAAACCTAACTAAGAGTAATTTACTGGTATACTGGGCAACAAATAAAAAAGCTTGGGTGACTACTGAATTATTTAAGAAATGGTTTTTAAAAAAACTGTTTTGTACCAAGTGTGGAAAACTACTTAAAACAGAAAAATTTAGATTTTAAAGTTCTACTTATATTGGATAATGCACCCAGCCATCCGCAAGATTTAAATTACCCATATATAAAAATAATTTGTTTACCTCCAAATACAACTGCTTTACTTCAACTGTTAGATCAGGGAATTATAGCTACATTTAAAACCAATTACATAAGAGATCCAGTGATGGTAATGCTGCTCCAATTGCGCCATAGCGTATTGCCTGCTCCAAAACGCCCGTTTTTGCTAAGATTACGCCAGAGCTGCTCCAAATCGCGTTCGAGTAATAAAATTCACTCTTGAGGTCTTCCCCCGCTATGTAAGAATTACTTTCTGGCCTTCATCCCATGAAGCGAACTGAGGAAAAATCTTTAAGCTCTCTGAAGTTTTTAGCAGCATCTTTTCCATTTATTGTAAAACCAAGTGAAGGATCTGCTCTATCAGATGAATGGATCAAATATCAATGTGAAACCATTGAAGCTTTCATTTTCCAGAAGTTTCAACATGTAGTCATTTAGACCATTATTGGAGGAATATATTTAATATAAGAGAATCATCTGGCAAGTTTGAGATTTTGCCTATTTTTGTCAAGTCTCTTATGTTTAGCGCATGGAAACTCTGATGTAGAAAGAGGCTTCAGTGAGAACAATCGCATGTTGGAAAATAGAAGTAATCTGACTGTATACAGTATAAATGGTATAAGGCAAATTAAGTCACATTTTACTAATACAGAAAGCATAAAGAACTTTCAAGTTACTACGGCTTTGATTAAATCAGTTTGAAATTCCTGGAGGCGGTACCATGATAGATTGCTGTTAGCATCAGAACAAAAAAGAAAAGTAGAAAATATTTGCCATTATGAGGAAGATTTAAAATTAAAGTTGAAACGAATTGAATTGCAAAAGGAACTTGTGAACTTTCTCAAAAACTATTAAATCATGCTGAAAGCAAGATTTCACAAGGCATTGCAGACAAAGATATGAGTGCTGTTGAAAGCAGACAGATTTTTTTTAAAGGTAAAGATAGAATGTCCAAAACGATATGTGCCTTAGAAGAAAACAGAAAGGCGCAGTTGGAATGTAACAAACATAAGAAAAGAAAATAATATTTTTTGTTTAATAAAATTTTTATTAGTCATGTTAATGTCAAAGTTATCTCTTACCTTGCACATAACTTTATGGAAATGGAAAACTCTTGGTATATTTTTATGTGTGTTTTTCTTATTCATTATTTCATCAATTTTAGTAAGTATTTAAAATGAATTTTGTAATAGTTTACAATTATGTTTATTGTTTATCATTCATAGTCATATGTTTAAAGTTTAAAAACCAGAATTTTATTAGTTTCATTATTAAAATATCTTCTACTGCTCCTTTGATGTGCTGCTCCAAAAGACAATCTGACTGCTCCAAAATGTTAATTTACCTGCTCCAAGATCTGCTCCAAAACACTTTGTAGCAATTACCATCACTGGAGATCATTACAAGGGGTTTTGAACAAAATCGATGATGAATCTATGGACATCAAGGAGGCGTGGAAACTCTTCACAATTTTGGACTGCATTAATCTAATAAACTCATCCATCAGAGAAATAAAACCGATGACATTAAATGGTTATTGGAAAAAAATATGGCCAGAGTCAATTGAAAGTGAAAATTTGATCGAGACAGCAGAAAACAGAATGGATGCAGTAGTAGAAATTGCTAAGTCTCTAGGAGGGGAAGGTTTTGACGATATGACTGCACAAGATATCCAAGAATTACTGGTGGAAGAAGAAATTGGTGAAGCAGGTTTGGTAGAAATGATGTCTGGAATCCATGATAACTCAGAGGATGATAGCATAGGTGGAACACAAAGAAGTTAAAAAATTTACTCTACAAAGCATAAAGAAAGGCCTAGGCTTACCCGAACAGTTAGTCATATTTCTTAAATGAAGATCCTTCAAATGAAAGGACCACAAAGTTTAAAGGAGAACTTCATAAGTGCTTAGCACCATATAAGGAAATTTATAAAGATCTTTTAACTAAAAGCAAGCAATCTAAAATAACAGATTTTTTACAAAAGGTAGAGCATGGATCTGAAGATAATCCAGAAAAATGCTCAGAGGATGAGGATATCTTGCCAAAAAGAAAACGCCCTCGGTTAATAGTGCTTAGTGATGACAAAGAAAACATTGTTTAATTCATATTAATATGTATTACTTAAGAAAATTTTAATAAAGATATTTATCTTAATTATGAAAATATAATAGCATGTTTTTTAATTTTTGGAACCTAACCCCCCTTTTCGTACTAGTTCTTTGTTTCGTGTCATACGGATTCGCATAACACGGCAATTTTTTGGAACATAACTCCCATGTTATACTTGGGTTACCTGTACTAATGTTTAAAATTTAAATGTCTCAACTTTGTTTTAAAACCATATTTAATGTACAAATTTTACTTGAATGTGGTTTCAATCTTACTCTAATATATGTATACTCAGTTTATATTTTTCGTTGCAAACATTGTCATAACAAATTTGAAAAGTAAATGAAATTGCAATTTAGGAATTTCTTAGGTTAGGTATTAATTCAGGTTATATTTGTCTTAGTGAGTCTGATAATATTGAAGGCCAAACCAATCCATCCAGATCAATGTTGTACCAAAGGGCATTTTATGGTGATGATTATGTCTTCTTACCTCCTGACAATGAATGTAAGTTACGTTTTACTTTTAAATTATTTCCTCCCTTATGGTATAGAACCTATTTTTTATTAAATGTTTAAAAGTTTATTTTCTGCAATGAATATTAAAACAAGAAGATAATATCTTGGAAGATAGATTTAAAATACTTATTCTGAACCTTTTGCTCATGCTCCATTTTTAAGATTAGAAGGATGATTAGTTTAAAGATATTAAAGGGGATTTCAAATTCTGCAACAATTTAATTTCTGTACATTATGAACTTTTCAAAATAAACTTTCACGTTAGTTTTTGGAATAAACTGTTCGAATTTAAATGTGGTTATGATACTATAAAAAATAAGTTAATTGTAGCCTAATCATGAATTTGTTCTATTATAGCAGTACTTTAAGAACTTCTAAAGTATAGTAACTTAAAATGTTTTGATTTAATTGCTTTATAAAATTCTACATGTTATTTCTCTATTAGAAAATTTAATAAACTTACTGTTATAATTTCACTTGTTATTTTGTTTTAATTCTGATGCTGGATTTTTATGTATTTGTTTCTTTTATAGATGATGCATCCTCTAACCAAAGCGAAGCTGTTATTACAATTGTAAAAACCATATCCTTTGCCCGCAGTGGCATTACCTACAAACCTGCTGGTAATTTGTAATCAAAGTTACCTAAATCATAAAAATAAAATCTGATTGTAGATATGCAGTATGTTATTACACTATTACATAAAAAATGCCATAAGTTGATATTATTAGTCAATAACTTGTAATCCTTAAAACAAATTTATATTGAAATTTCTAAGCTCTTAGATATGCCTTCTGTAAAAAATTTCCTGTTTTATTGACTGTTTATAAACTAGATTTGTTTTGCAAACAATTTGTCTTTAGAAAACAGCTTAATAATAAATACCTGTCTAGAATAAGGCTCTGTAGACTTTAATTATGAAGCTGCTTTATTCACCAGATTTTCCATCAACATTTTCCTTCAATTAATGTGTTATATTTCTCTAAAATGCCCAGTTTTTAAATTTTGCATTTCAAAACAATTAACTGATTATTTTAATATTTTATATGTAATTTTTTTATTGTATCCTATTTAATTCATAATTTATGATACATACATCCAATCTGTTCTGGAAAAAAATTGCGTCCTAGTAGTTGGTAGTATATTTTAGTAAAATTTGAAAACATTTCTTAGACTGTCTCCTTTGCAGGGCTGCCAGACGACTTTTTGGTACTATTTTTTAACCTTTGCAACTAGGGGTATCTTTTTAGCAAAATTGTCTCAAAAGCTCCTTCAAAATTTGGCGACTTTTTTTGAAAATTTACGAAAGGTCAAAGAAAATTTAATCCCTTTTTCTAATAACGAACAGTAAAAATATTTTTCTTTTGGAGGGAAAGTTTTCCAATTGATGCCAATTTCGAAGTTTTGGCACCAAGCCGCGATAACTATGAAAGAAAAGCTTCTGAATCTGGTTGTTCTAGATTGTCATGGAAACTTTATTAAGAAAAAAAAATTATTTCTTGGCCAGATCTTCAATGTTTTGTTTCATACTTAATTGGCACATTTGATGTTTTAGTCAATTCATTTTGTATCTGAGCAACTAAAATTGCTATTAAAATAGAGTTTACGAAGATACTTTTCGCTTCTGTTATTTTCAAATTTATGCTACTATTTCATAAGTGCTTTGACTGTGGCAGCCCTCTACTTGAATTATTAACTGTTAATTTACAAATATTGCTATTTGATTATTTTTTATCAGTTGTCGGTGTCATGGTGGATCCTTCGTGGCTTCAACCCTATCTCCTTTCAACTCCCACTGGTCCTGGAAAAGTACCTGTTAGCTGTTCAGATGTTGTAAGTAGTATACATGGAGTGGTCCATAATTTATATTTACTCTTTTCTCTGTATTCCTTTGTCTCGTTACTTAGTAAATATGCTCTTTATTTGTAGGATTATATTGTGTGCTACCTTATAGATGATGGAGGATTTATTATCTCTACTAATCAAGCAGATCTCTGGACTGTGGTTTGTATTTATATTTAACATTTCAATATTTTTTAATCTGTTTTTAAAATATCAAGATAACATTTATTACTTTTGTTTGGAGGTCTGAGTGTTTTCATGTTCCAGTTAGGAAAATTTCTTGGAGTGATTGACTCTGAAATCATGACAGAACTGTATGAAAAGCAGATCTATGTCAGGTATAATAGAACTTTTTGAAATAATTATTTAAAAATGACTACATTTTAAACTTGATCTCCATATTGATCAATTCCTTTTATAATCCTACTATATAAAAGGCAAACTTGTGACAACATGGATCACTTTTATCCTCTATCATGGTTAAAATTAAATTAAATATATAAATGCTTTCACAAAAAAATTCTTGCATACTATAAATAAATATTAAATCATGACATAGATGTAAAGAAACAAATAATGAAAATGATAATGCTTATGATAGGGAATAGTAGAAAATGTGCAAATGATAATTATACAGAAACTTAATAAAAATGTGCTATGGCAATAGTATAATTAAATTATTAATAAGTATATAATTCTCTATATGGCAATACCAGTAATATGTTTAATTTTGTAGTTCCATTTAGATTGATATTAATTGAGATGGAGTTTTGAGCTGAGTTTGAGTTATTAAGGTCTGAATTGTGAGATTTTTCTAGAGACTCAGATGTAATTTTGAGTTGTGAGATTTATTAATTGGCTTACTATTTTGAGTTATAAATATTAATGAACAATGAAGCATATCAAGGGTAAGATACAATGTGCACTCACTATTTATGAAACTCCATAAAAGATAATAAGCACTTGAATAATGTGATTTTTAGATCCTGTTGTATTCTTATCTGAATGGGCTTTACAGCTAGCCAATGTAACATTAAGTGTGGCTTTTGCAACTTATCTACGCTAAAAATAGAACAGTATTTAATGGATCTGCTTCTACAAGAAAAATAATGCTTTGGAGGTATTAGGAGATTTCAATTTGAAAACCAATTGTGTATTTTTTAAAATTTATTTATCTTTCCCTTGTTCTATTTTGAAGCAAATACTATGAAATACATTATTAAAACACAATAAATTTGTATAATCCTTATATTTGACAATTAGTTATGTAATCTATGCTCACGAAATTTTATTGAATAGTTAAATGTTGCATAGTTTAAAAAAAATTTCTTCAGAAATGAAGATTTTAATTATGAAGATAGATGCAAGAAAGAAGGAAAAATAAGTGCTGGATTCAGGACTTCCAATATTGTGAGTTATTTCTAAGATCGAATTCTTAATTGTTTATGTTAAGATAACCTGTACATTTAAAAACTAAAATAATTTATTCCTTTTAGCCTTTCCATTCCACATTTTCTGCCCTGAAAGTGGGGTGGATTTTTGATTTTGCTGCTTGGTAAGATACATTACAGAATCTTATTATATTTTTCTATATTTATTCTATAACAATTATGTCTTGTAATCTATAGAAATTTCATTGATATGATAGATAGATTTAAGGTAAAGTAACAAGTTATATCTAACTAATTTGCATTCATCTAAATTCAAAAATGTAATAATTTTTAAATATAACTTATTCTAACTTATGTTGACATATTCCAGCTGTAGACTAAGTATGAAAATGGAAGAAATAATAAATTAAGAAGTTTTAAACTAATCTTAAATTCCAAATGGTGGCAAAAAATTGCTGTAAACCAAAACTCAAAATAATGGGAAATAAAAAAAAATTGGCCTCAGTGTATCAGTATTTCTTTGTAGCTGAATTTTACCACACTGGACAATATGGCTTCTGGCATGCTAAAAATATTTGCACTTTTTGAAGCCCAAAACTTCCAGCACAGCATTAACGAACAGTTTTGGCTAAAATTTATTCTATTTTGTCATCAAATTAATACTTATTTTCTTAAATCAGTTAAGTAATGATATTTACAGGTCTTGTTTCTTTCTCTTTGAATAAAATTAAAAGGAATAAAAATATTTTGGAGAAATTTCTATTCTAACCTACCACTTAATCTGAATACCAATTATTCTCATTAATTCACAGCTATTTTACTGTGGCAAATGCCATAAAATATGACATAGAGCTAAGTGACTTTTGGCTTTATCTTTCTGTTAACAATGAATTGCTTTTCCTTTGTATATACTTTATAAATTGAAAACTGGTCAACATTCTTTATTAATAATATTTTTTCATTTGCAGGTCCTATTTAAAGTATTGGTTTCTAAGGTATGTCAGGTTTCATAATGAAATTATAGTTAATCTTTCATGTATCCAAATACAAATGGTATCCTTCTTTGCAGTTTGTTTTCCCTATCCAAACTTCCTAATTCTGAAGCACTGCCAGAGTTTTATGAGCTTTCAAACGAGACTACTTGTAATACGCATGAAGCTCAATACTATTGGGGTAGATGGGGTAGGAGCTACAGTGGAGACATATTCTGCAATAATTGCACAAGGTATATTATATTGACTTGATTTTTGTTTATGAATTACCATAATATTCATTTAAAATAGTCCTTTATGTTTGTTAAAATTGCTATTTTTTAAATATTTTATCACATTTGATTCTGACGAGAGAATTGCAATTAGTATACAATTTTGCTCCCCTAGCTTTGTTTTTTTACTTACATTTTTTAATTAGAATAATGTTGATTCTATACTCTGAATCAAATTAACTTGATTAAACAGAATACACAATAAGTAGGCAAGTCTCACTAGCTGAAATGCAGTGTTCTGGTTTGCTTAATGTGAAGTTGATACGTCATGCTTAAATAATTCATATATCTTTTATTCATTGAAGGTATGACATGGGCAGTAGTGGGGGAAATGAAATCAAAACATTCAAAATAAATATTTGGTATTTTCAAATTCTGCATGATCATCATTTATTCAAAGACAAATCTAGTGTTTCAAGAACTATTTTTATTTAAGGAATTGAATTGAATAAATAGTTCTGAAGTTTTAAAAAAATATCTTGATTGTAGTTCAGTTCTTGAAATGCACAAAAACCTTTTACTTAATTCTTATGCATACAACAATTTCCCTTGAAGTAATTAAAAACTGACAGTGTTTTCTACGTGGGGGGAATGTTTTTCCCTTTAACTTTTTTACATAGATTTTTGATATGTAAGATTTTATGGATCAAAATAATTCTTATAGAAGCACCAACATGTTTATTTTTCTACTCAGGCATTATTCACTGGCAAAAGTTGGACAAATGAATGCGTTGCTTTTAGTGACAGAAAAGTCGTGTGCACCATTGTTTTGTGATGCTGTTCCACCATTGTTGCAAGCAAAAGAGGAGGGTACGTTATGTGTCATCATGCAGTGTTGTATTTGTAACTCCTAAATTGATATCTCAAATTTATAGTTGTTTAATAATGTGCCAATCTTTCTATAAATGGGCTGAAAAATAAATATGTTCCTGTGTGAATATAATGGCCAGGAGTTTGATCTCTCACTAATTCAATTAAAACATTTCTTTATCTTGTATTTTAACACTCTGAGCATCATGTGACATCCAAGTAATGTGCTGCTTTCTCTCAAAACACATTATGACTAGATAATCACATCAATTGGTAAAAGAATCCTAGGAAATATTATATTGGTCAAGAAGGTTTAAAATGTTAGAAGCCATGCAGGGTGTTGAAAAGATTTGTTTGAACCTCTCAGATGGTTAAAACCAATCTGGATTTTTAATTGACTCACCTGGCACTAGATTCCTGAAACATAATTGGCGAACAAAATTTTCATTTGCCATTAGAACAAGATATGGATATAAGATATATTAAGAGTAAATTGTGTTTAAATAGATTTTCAAACTTAAATTTTAGGTACTTGTTTTAGTTTTAAAAATTATGTGTTTTTAAACTAAAATTGATAGGCTTGAGAAATTTCTTCTGGAAGTTATATATGCATGTTAGTTTTATTCATTTAAAAATCAATTCTGCCATTTTTAAATATGCTATTTTAAAACTGATACATTTCTTCAAGTTCTGCAAAATGTTTAGTTTCACTAAAGAAAAAAAATGTAATTGTTAAATTTTGTTTTTCAGTTTTTAAGTGTCTAGAAAGCATTTTAACAAAAAAATGCATTTTGAAGAAACTAATTCAAGTTAACAATTGTGTTAAAACACTTACTTTGAAATTTAATTGTTAAAACACTTATGTAGATAGCATATTGCTATAATTTTTCACAAAAAATGTGAACAGATCATATGATCATTTAGAGATAATACTACTAAATTAGTACTACAATTTCTGGATTATTTTGCAATTACATAGTATTAGGAAAAACTCCAGAAAGCATTTGTATTGTTTATGTAATAATATTAATGGATCATCTAATTTCATTGCTCAATGCTGATTTAAGTTTCAAAAATTTAATGTAAAGATGAAAAAATTATTTGAAATGCTGCATGTTTTATGCATAGATTATGAATCCATTCTTATTAAAATAATTTATTTCCAGTGGTAAATACTGAAAACAGTCCTTGTGATCGTCCTTTGAGATATCGAAGAAGGCCAGATAAGTGCTATTATTTTAGTCAAGATGTAAGTAATCTCTTACAATTCTTCGAAGTGATTATTATATTATTTAACAATAGATACATCTTCATGCTTTTTAGCAGAAAATAATGTGATAAATTAATTTTAATGATTTTATTCTGAGTCCCCTTTCAAACTTAAAATTTGTTGTTTTATAAAATTTTACAACTTTTATATTAATAAATAAGAAAATTATTTGTTTCAAATCCTTGGCTTAGAGCAGAAACTCATTAACTAACATTTTTTTGGAGATTCTACATGCTTCATGGTGATGAATAATGCATTGTCATATTGTAATCAGTTTAAAAGATACCTAATGTTATCAAAGTGCTCATAATTTTTGTTTGGACTAGTAGTTAGTCTTTAAACAGCTGTAAAGTAAAATAAAATTTTGTCAGTTAATGACTTTCTACTCTAAGCCAACGAAATGGGTTTCGTCACTACTTTAATAATTTAAATTGATTCCTTAATTTTATTGCAAAGATGGGGCTACTTCTAATAAAGAGATTTTGCAACACCCAGTAGAATAAAACTCTTATTTAAATTCGTGGATTTTTTATATATTGCCCAAACAAAAAATTTTCATAACTTTAAGTTATGAAAATGTTTATAAATTAAAAAGACTTGATGTTGTAGAAAATAAAAAATTATAGTAGAATAATACATGGTTCATTCTTTGGCCGGATATGCTCATTTGGATTGTTATACGGGACACAAAATCTGAACTATAAATATATCAAGAATCTCCTGATATATTTATGGGGCATTGGTGTTTCTATGGTGCATCTCTTGATATATGTATCATTGTACACTGCTGGCCACCCAAATTGCAACACCAAGAAAGACAAGAGATATCACAACAAAATTTATTTTGTAGATAAAATGTTGACCAAGTATCAAATGATTAAATTTATAGACTTCTGTGAAGTGTGGTTCCTGCCAAAATCAGTAGCCAGAGTAGCCGCCATTGTTGGAGATCACCGCTGCCACACGCCTCGGCATTGATTCAAAGAGACTTTGGATGTGTTCTTGGGGTACAGCAGACCAAGCAGCTTCCACACGTTGCCAAAGTTGATCTGGTGTGGCAGCTGGGGATGTATTCTGGGTCAATCGTTGAGCAACCATGGACCACATGTTTTCTATCGGCGAAAGATCCGGAGAGCGAGCTGGCCAGGGAAGCAATTCAATCTGGCGATTGACGAAGAACCCTTGGACAATGCGTGCCACGTGTGGTCGCGCATTATCCTGTTGAAATATGGCTGTGGGCAAGCCCTGAAGGTAAGGAAGGATAACTGGCTCCAAACCTCGGAGATGTAGCGCTGGCTGTTTAAAGTACCGGCAATGCGTACTAGAGGAGTGCGAGAGTGATATCCAATACCGCCCCATTCCATAATACCCGGTGCAGGACCAGTGTGGCGGTGCATAACGCAGCTGTTCAGCATCCTCTCTCCACGGTGTCTCCAGACTCGAATCCGACCATCGTGGTGTTGCAGACAGAAGCGTGACTCGTCAGTAAAGACAATTTCATTCCATTCTGCCGTCCACATCCTTCTTTCATCGCACCATTGGCGGCGGAAACGTCTGTGGTTCTGCGTCAAGGGTAGACGAAGCAATGGACGTCTTGCGGACAGACCACTCTGCTGTAAACGGCGTCGAATGGTACGCGCAGACACTGGATGATGCGGTACAGACTGAATGTGCTGTGCTATGATTCGTGATGTGGCTGAGCGATCCGTCACTGCCATATGCACAATATGCCTGTCATCACGTGAAGTGGTGCACTGAGGTGGATGCGATCGAACACGTCGGTCCGTCGTACCCTCCTGTATCCAACGATCACATATCTGCATTACAGTTGTTTGGTTTCGTCCAACACGACTACCGATTTCCCTGAAAGATAATCCACAATCTCGGTAGGCCACTATCCTTCCTCTGTCGAACTCGGATACTTGATCAAAAGATGATCGCTGTTTTCTACGAGGCATAATTGATCGTTTTTTTTTTAAAAAAACCACAAGAAAAACACAATTGCCGTACTTGAAATCGTCGAAATCTCCAAGCCTTAAATAGCGCTTTGAAGTGGCGCCACAGGCGCGCGTGATGTGCGTCTGCGCTGAAATTCTAATTATTTGCATATCTCACCTCCGCTAATGCATGTTGTAAATTTCATATTATTTGCATGCTTCCTTCAGGGTGTTGCATTTACGGTGGCCAGCAGTGTACTTACAGTAAATTGTTGATTGTGCCCTTGTTTATGCAAATCAACCATACTACGTTTCGTAGATCTCGATATGTCAGTTGTATGACCCATGTTCTGCAGGAAGTGAGCAAAATCGTATGTGACAAGTGTTTCTAATGTGGGAAGCAGTCCCGCAGCAGCTAAATTTATTCTTAATTTATGCAATTTTTAGAAACAATAAAAATATTTCTAAAATATTCTAATATTTTGAATCACTTTTGATTATTCTAATATTGTAAATAATTGAAATAATTTTGTATGTAATTTTTATCAAAACTAAAAATTCCCATTTTTTTAAAGTACACAGTTTTTAGATTTACAATTTTCCAAAGATCTTTTTCTAATGCATTACGCTAAAATGAAAGGATATTCAAATTACGTATGAAATGAATTCTAATATTTTGACTTGGAGCTGTATCATGAATTCAGCCATATTGCTCATTTGCTTGAACTATAATCTATTTTTGTTTTGCGAACAAAAAGGAAGCCTCAATCTAATATCTTAATCTATGATTTCGAATATAATGATCAAAGATCACTTGTTTTAAGTACTCATACCAAACTGAGTTGGTAAAAAGTATTTGCATTTCTCAGAAAGCAGCATAAGTAGGAAGGAATTTCTGCTTTCACAAATATTCCACCATATTTCGTAACGTCTTCGATGGATTTTGTGTTTAACATAGTTTCACGTACTTTTCACTTAAAATCACAAATTTAATATATGTGCAAACATTGCACCATACTTCATTAGGTCTTTCCATCGATTTTGTGTTTGCCATAATCTTACATAATTTTATCTGAAAAATGCATAATTTAAGGTATTTGCGTTTTTATTCCTAATAAGAGTTTTTCACTGGCTCAATATATCAAATGGGACAGTAATTTCTATGTTCTTGTTTTTCAGGAAAACAGCTCAGAATGTGGAGCAGTTGGATCTTTAGCTTTACCTCACGTAGCTCTCATTATTGAATTGCTGTGCTTGATGATCGTGACGAAGCTGATTTACGTTGAAGACGGTGTCCCGTTCGCACAGCCCTGATGCTCTAAAGTGTTTTGTAGAGTTTAAACTGCATCACATGTATGAATCTCTCGAGACATGAAATTAAGTCATGTATGTACAGTTTACATAGGATGCACCAAAACAATCTCCTCATCAAAGTGAAACTGGTTAACTCGTGTAGTTCTGAATTTGGATCCAATTAGAATGCAGTATTAACTGTTTTATTATGTGGTATGCATATTTTGTGCAACAGAGTTTCCTTTTACTTTGCTGTAAATGACTGCTGTATAAAATAGTTGACTGTAGGCCATTCAAAAAAAATTATTTTTATTTGTTAGAATTATATTTGTTTTAAAAGCAAAATGGGGTTATAAAGTAACATTTTATCTTTTTGGCAGTCTTTTCTATTTTTTAATTCAAGAATTCAACTTATATACTGTATCCTAAAATATTGTAAGAAATCAATTTAGAATTTTAATTTGAATATCATTAATGATTAAAAAAATTTATTGTCTCATAAAATAAATCGTTATTTGTAGTCATGCTCAAATTATGTTACTCCTTCAGTATTGGCCATTATTTTTTACGTAATATCTACAATTACTGTGGATATGTGAGGAGTATTTCCTAAAGTTACAGGAGATACCTATGTGAAAGGTTTGGCAATATGCAATCCAGTTAGAGTTTCCCATGGGCTTCTATGTAATGAAGTTCTCTGTTTTAGTGTCACATCTAAATGTTATTTGGGGATTTCTGTGCCAGAAAACCACATTGAGGGATGATAGTAAATTGGCAGTGAATTTTCTGTTTGTACCAAGCTGTTCTCAATTCAGCGGTCAACACATTGTTCTCATTCCTCTGTCCAAGGTGCAGCTTAGACCTTGCGCCATAAGACCCCAAATCCAGCCTTTGTCTGAAGTTAGCAATTCCAGTACACAATGAATTAGCTGTGATAAAACTTCAATAAGAGCTAAATGCTTGTTTATAATTTATTGTTTTCTTACATTATTTTGTGGGGCACATTGTATAATGGATTCTTTTTCTAATTTTGGTGTAATAAAATCAACAGTATTTCCTGCATGATTGTTTTATGCAAAATTTCATGAGCTTAATATAAAAGGTAATGTGTTATGATTTACTTGTTGAAAGGAATATGTGTTAAAATACTATTTTAAGTTCTTATTTTCATGTAATGTGTTTTTCTTGATGTAGCAATTTATTGTTGCTCATTTGAAAAATTCCTTGTCCAATAAAGCAGTCTGAAATTAAGGAAATTCTGTGTGTTCAACACTCTGCATGCAGCTTTTTGTATAGACAATTGCACTTTTAGATGCAGATTTTCAAAATAACTTCATGCAGTACTGTGCACAGTGTACTTAAATTATGCTACTGCTAGTACATGTGCTTTTATAACATGTTATTTAGATAAAAAGAACCTTTTGTATTTGATTATTTTTTAACTAACTTTAGTATATTTTTCATTTTTACTTATTTTTTATTTTCTGTTTGTTTTCACAAACTTGTCACGACTGCAGATTGAAGGAAAAACAAATGTGTGCAGAAAGATACTTAAACATGTTAGTTATTCTCAATTCCTGAAGCTCTATATTCAAAACATTTATGCACTTTGTTACTGTTGTAAAACTGAAACAATGACTTTACGAATTGCAAACAATTTCTTTTGATAAACTTTCATTATTCTGACTCTTAAAATGTTGTGCCAAATGTAAAAAAAAGCATTGTGGTTTGCAATTGGCATGCTATTGTGATAATGTTTATAGAATTTCACTATTCATATTTTTAATTTATTGATATTTTATTGAAAATATATTTTAGGTTTATATTAGTTGGGTATTTGATTATCTTAATAATGGTGGGCAACATTTTTTATTATGAATTTACTTTTAGCTTGTTCTATGTTACAAGCGTGAAAATGTATGACATGTTTATTGTTAAATGTGACATATTTATAGTTAAATGTAATACCAAGTTTTGCATAATAAATCAATTGTATTTCAAGAATGGATGCCTGATTATACAATTTTTTTAATTATTAGGATACATTTTTCATATTTTAAGTTCCATATTTCCGAGGCATGTTTAAATATTATGGGTGTTTGTCCAGTTTAGCTAGACTGCTATGAATGTCGCAAAATATAGTTAATATTTTTTCACCTTGTGTACGCATGGACTGGTTGCATGCTAATCATGTCAGTAGCTTTTCTAAAGTTGTGCAATATGTAATTAACAGATGCTTAATAGATTAATCTAATAATTTTTTCTTTTCTTTAATTATGTAATAATCTTTTGTAATTTTAATTCAAGTGGATGTAGAAAGTGTATTTCAACTGGCAATTAAAATTAATATTGCTTTCTAAGGAATATTATTGGAATCCTATCATATTGAATGTTCCCTTAAATTTGAAGTACTTGCTCTAAACAAAATTTTTGTGTAAATGCTTTTAATTTTCAGATGAATTAATTCATATTACCAGAATTATCAAAATTGTTGTATTATTATGTAACACATTTGGTGCCATTATTTTATTGACTTGGAGAAGGTAAAAATTTGCATAATACTTAGAAATTTGTATTGAAGCTCTATTCTGAATATTTTCTCCAAGTTGATTTACTTATTGTATCAATCCTTAATAACAAATGGGTTATTTTTAAATTTTCGTATTAGATTGAGCATTGTCTGTATACCTGCCTTGAAATGTATCACTGTCACAATGACCTAACAATGATATTGTAATTTTAAATTCAGGTCCATTTGCTGGATCACAGTAAGGATCTAGTTCAGTAAATTTTGGTTTGAATGTTTCTCCTAAAATTTTCATAATTTTTGAGGATTTAAAAAATAAATTTGCATCAATATTGTCATTCCATAAATTTTACAAAGGCTATCTAATTTAAATGGATTGTGATATTTAATAAAATTGCATAGATTGAAGTTTTGTACAGTCTGAATAAATCTACATAAAATTTAAAGTGCACCAAGAGAAATTTGTTGTTATTTTTTAAATTAATGACTAAAGTTAATAGTTATCAATGTATTTAGATTTGTCATTTGAAAAATTGTTATTTATAGTGTTACTGATAGAGATTATTCTAGAGTTAAAAACCTGCAATTAGTGCGCAGTAATTGCAATTTAAAGAGATACGTTTTAAATGCACACATACAATATAGTCTGGTTGTACTTAATAACATTTTCATATGAAAGTGGTGGATTTTGCATTTATTTGTTTACTATTCTATTGCATTTACTTTTTGTTATTGCTCTTACATTTAAATTTTGACCATAAGTTTACATCATATATTTTTATTTTTCTACTTTTAAGTTTATAAATTATCCAGTATGCAAAGTAAATGTGATGTTTAATCAATGTCAATTGGCAAAAATGTTCTTTATAGCAACTGCATTTTAAGACTTTAGATGCTTTGTTTCATATTTTTAGCATTTTAGTTGGTGAATAAATTGCACTAGGACAAGTAATAGTTTAAAAATTAGCTTTAAAAGTTCCTTTTTAGAATAGGTAATATAATGCTGTTTAAAAGCGCACTCTCACTGTATTGAAATTCATACAATGTTTGGCTTCCAGTCACCTCTTGTGCTGTGTAGAAATTCATACATATATATTAATCTACTTCATGTATATTGGGAAAAAATTAAATTTTAGTATATGTAAAATGGAAGAAGAGTATATGGTCAGACTATTTTTATAAATTAATATTGAACATATAATTATAATATATTTAAAATTAATTAAATTCAAATGTTATACATTAAATTTCATGTCAACTGAAAGATATTGCTGCAAGAGTTGAATTTAAATAAATCAGGGCATTGTTCAATTGTATAATTAATAGTCTGGCTATAATATAATGTCAAATACAATATTAATTTTTAAATTTTTCTGTGTAGATTAATTCTCATTTTAAAAATTCCATTTTTTTAATTAAACAGAACTTGGCTTGCTTTTAAAAAATGTTTGTACTATTTTTTCTAAAATTGTTTTATTGGTAATACAATGTCATTAATGCTTACTAGTATTTGTTTGTGACTGTTTTGTTCTTTAACCTAAAATATGTAGTATTTATTATTTTAAACAAAAAGTTTACATTTTATTTCATAAGTTTGAAAGATCTGTTGTAAAGGTGTATTAATCAAGTAATATATTTCAACACTGAATATTGAATTACTTTAAAACAATCTCAAACGGTAAATAAATATGTAAAATTTGCTTTTGACAAGTATTTTTACTTTTTCATAGCATTATATGAAACTCGATGCTGAAATCAATATAAGAAATGGATTTCTTTTAAAATAGGACTTTTTTAAATGAAAACTTAAGATTACTATTTAATCAATGAAGATAAGAGTACGAACAAGCTCCTGTACTCTTATAATTTTACACAATGTATATTTGTTCATTGTGAATGTTTTTAATTTTATTTCCGCAGCAAAAGAACCGGCTATTTAAGACAGTTTGGGTTATGCCACCATTAGAAAAAATACTGTCTGGATAGAATAAAATGGAATTGTGCCTTTTTACCTGAAATTGAGTTTTCTGAGCACTGGACAATCTTATTCTTAACGAATTTGTTGTTTTTATCTTTTCCTATTTCTTCATTTTCATATTGAACTAAATCAGTTACTGCAATAGTTTACAATTTCCAAATTATTGGTTTCATTATAATTGAATGTTATTAAATGGATCAAAGAGAAGTCTTGTTCAATGATTGTATCGGTACAACATCAGTTTGAGAACAATTTAAGAAGCATTTTCGATATTAAATTGTTTATTTGAATGAAATGTCTCTGAATTTTCTTTTATTAAGACTATTGATTTGTTAATAAACTGCTCAAAAACAAATAAAAATTAAGCTAAATTTTTACGAAATATTTTCGATACACCTTTGATCCTTAACATACCTCCTGGTAAAAAGACACTGCTATGAGCTTTGACAAGTACTATTTTGATTCCAATTGCCATTTGTGAAAATTAGGACCATGTAGGACTGTTGATGATTTCATTTTGTATCTAAGCAATGATTGCTCTATGAAACTGATTATGAATGTTATAGAGTTTAAGAAACGGGATTTGAAATGAAGAGCTTGGTATGCAAGCTTTATATGATTGATATTATAGAGATATGTTTAAAATGTTGAGGAATTTATGTTCCCAACATATCACTGAGATGAAATGTGTTAGTCTCATGCTCATGCATGCTGTATTATATACTGCCTCCTTGACAATGATTGTTGCTTGTTAATGTAAATGCATGAAAATTATCTAAATGTGTTTTATGGAGTTTAAAGCATTGTATGCACAAGTCGAAAATTAATTAGAGAAAAGGATAATTTCACTAGTGTGTCCATTTTATACCTGCGTGAAATTCAGGACTTGAATTTTTATTTTATGCAATGTAATTAAATGCTGGACCAATAATTAAGGTGGTTTTAAAAAATTGTGAATTCTTAGGGTATTTGCAGAATGTACAATCTGTCTATGCTGCAATAAATCAATAAGTGACTTGGATGCTTTTCATTTTTACCTCCGTTACACAAACACATGTTAACAAAATTACTCAAAAGTTGAGACGTGTAGGATTAATATATTGGGCTTCTAGCTTTCTGAATTACAGCTTTGCTCACAAGGGACACCACAAAACTGCGACAATGATCAACTGGAAAGTTCATATTAGGGCATGTGGCTTCTTCCCCCAATTAAAGAGGATGAATAAAAATATGTTTATTTTTTATGTCATTGACATCAAAAGAATTGGTGCATAGAAAACATTTCGTTGATCTGTTTTTCTACTTCCGGTGGGTCTACATTGCAAGGGGACACGCTTCATTTTCCTCTTTTCAATCACATCCAAATCCTCTTTGGTCAAAATCATACTTTATGTATTGAAGAGTGAGTAGATATGTTATCTGATTTGCACTATCTTGTCTGAACTGAAATGACTCCATTTCTTTTTTGAAGTTTATCTCCTTAATTCCTAATTGGTAGCCGAAGAAAACTAAAGCATTGTCTGAGGTAAGTAATGTGATCAGATTCCAATAGTAATAAAGTAAGTGCTTTAACTTTTCTCAAACGAGTTGGGAGAGAGGTGGAACTCTTCAGAAATCATTGAATAATCTATTGTATCAGATTATTCTGAGATGTAATTCTAAATCACTTGATAATATCACTAAAATGAAATGTGCGTGATCTGATCATGAAAATGTTTCAATTCAATCTTATGTTCAATTCTCTTATCAAAGCAAACCATTTATAACGATCTGCCATTAATGGCTATTCGTTATGAATGGAAAAGGTCATCGATGATTATGTTTAAAAAGCACATTTTTGTCACCAAACCTACTTTTAGTATTGCTATATAAGGAAATTTGTTTTCTAGGTTTCATTTCCAGGGTAGACTAGAACAGTGGTTCCTACGGACCCCCAGGGGTCATTGGCAAATTAAAAATAAGTTGGGGGTGCGTGGACAACGTCAGGGGGTCCGCGAAAGGTTTAATATAAAGTAAAATAATTGTGACCCATTTTCATTATTATGAAAGTTAAAAATAAATAAATTGGTAACCATTTTTACGTCCTGAGTAAAATAGAAGTATAGATAGGTACAAATGTGTTGTGTTGAGTAACTCGCCGGTTTCTCAAGGTTCGAATAAAAGAATTTATTGACATTGAAATATTTACAAGTTAGCTGGAGACTACAAAATATGAGCAGCCAATTTCATTTCACTACATATTGTGTACTGCCCTTAGAGTTCTGGTGATTACAGGGAAATCGCCGTCTCGGTTCCGCTGGCTAGGTTGGCGCCTAGCCAGCGGAAAGAGTAATTAATTACTTAACATTTTCTTTACACTCGACTGCAAACGATAATCGCAAGCATCGCACGGTCGGAGCCGGGACGGCCGCTCCCATGTATCTATGCAGGTTTAAACAGGAACGGAATCTCGCCCTACAGGACAATTTTCTTTCATGCAATAACGTGTCTTAAATATGGCACTATAAAAGAGTCTTGATCTAATCAACAATTTAATTCTGTTTTATGTGTGATGTGAAGTGCATGCAACAAATTTTCCTAGTTTTGAACAAAAAGTTGTGGCTTTTTTTTATTGTTACAAAGATTGCGTAAGAATTTTTTAATACATTTGATATTTTCTTGTATATTAAATTTATTTAAGCAGTTATACTTTGTTAAAGTTAATTTATTTAATAGTTTTATTATATAATATTTATCAATATTATATTTTATTATTTATTTATTATTAATTTTGATAATTTAATTTACTTTTCTTGAAAATAATTTCAAGCGACCAAAAAGAAAAATTACATTTTGTTTTATGTAGTAACACATTTTAATTATTTAAGTCTCGTAAATAAATGGCCAGTCATAAATACATAGTAAAAAGTGCGTACCTATGCAATATGTGACACTTAAAATTTTACCCTTATATCTTAAATTTGTGCCCTTTTTTCCAGTACGAGTGAGGCGAAGAAAAAATGCAAACAATATAGTGTTGAATATTTAAAATATGGCTTTATTCCGTTACCAGGAAATAGCACTCTATGTGCCTTCTATGAAATAAAACTTAGTCAAACTAATCAATAAAGCCTTCTAAGCTTAAGGAACATTTTACTAAAGTTCATAGCGACAAAAAAGATAAATTTAACTTTTTTTGAAACAGTCACAAAGAAAAATATTTGCAAACACCGTCATTGCAACAATTCTTCGCGACAACATTTAAGTGAGACGACGATGGACTGCGTGCTTATAACATTTCTTTACTGATTGCAACGTCCGGAAAGCCGCACTCCATTGGTGGAGAACTTATTCTACCAGCTATAAGTAAGGTAATACGCACCGTGCTGCATAAACCAGCTTCCGATATTATAAGAATTCCAGTACAAAGGATTGATGAAATGGCTCAGGACGTAGAAAATTCTTTATGTGGGTACTTAAAAAACATCTGAATTCTCTATACAACTTGACGAGTCAACTTTGCCAGGAAACGAAGCTTTACTTTCAGCTTATGTGAGATTTGTAGAAGAAAAATTTCTCAATAATTTCATTTGCCAAACTGATACGAAAGGTGAAACAATGTTTAATGAACTAAAAAAATTTTCGATGAAAAGTTATACCCTTGAGTAATATCCTCTCCGTTGCTACTGACGGTGCTCCGGCAATGATAGGACGACACCGAAGCTCTCTGGCATACTTAAAACAAGCTGTACCGAATGTATTATCTGTACATTGTGTCATTCATTGACAACATTTAGTCGCCAAAAATCTTAGTGAACATTTGCATGGCTCACTAGATTATGTCATTAGAGCAGTTAAAATCAAAAGGAATACCTTAAATGAGAGATTATTTGCCAACTTTGGAAAATGAAGATTATAATCGTTTAATACTTAACACGGAAGTTCGATGGTTATCTAAAAGTGCATGTTTTGATCGATTTTATGCACTCTTGATTCCGTGTCGGAATTCCTGGAAAGCAAAGACAATGATTTGTGGCTCAATTTAATTAATTCAAAACAATGACAGCTTATATGACTGACTGCCAAATTTAACGAAACCAATTTGAAATCAAGGTGATCAATGCAACTTAAAACTAAAAGTATAATATCTGTGTTTGTGCAAAACTTTTTCTGTACAAGCAAAAGTTGGGGAGAGGAAAATGCTGTTTCCAAATCTTTCAAAATTGCAAAAACGAGATGAATTACTTTCTTATTGTCAACACTTAACTTCTCTTCATTCTGACCTCAGACTAAGATTTGAAGACATTCTTCACTTGGGCATCCCCGATTGGGTGTTGGACCCTTTTGCAAGTAGACCCACAAACTCAGATGAATTCATACTAATACAGGAACGACTTATTGAATTATCCACAAATGAGGAGCTGAAACCAATGTTTGAACAAAGATACCACAAATTCTGGTTACAAAAACACATGCCAATTTTATATCCTGCATTATGGGCCACTGTACAGAAGCTGTTGATTGCTTTCCCGACTTCCTATTTAGTAGAACGTGGATTCAGTACCGTTACGAGCCTCATCACGAAAAAGGAAACCGACTGCAAATTAGTGCTCGTTGAGACTTACGAATGGAACTCACAAACATCGAGCCCAACATAAATAGTCTCATATCATTTCATCAGGTTAACCAATCTCATTGAAAAATAATGTTTTTGTATTTTAAAACAAAAGTTATAATTTTAATAAATACTACTTTAAATATCAAAATGATTTATTTATTTTTTATTTTTACCTCACCATTCAAGACATCAAAGTT
Organism: Meta bourneti; assembly: GCA_933210815.1. NCBI lineage: Eukaryota > Metazoa > Arthropoda > Arachnida > Araneae > Tetragnathidae > Meta > Meta bourneti. The sequence goes on from OW119922.1 coordinate 30,271,396, forward strand.
AAATTTGTAATTTTGCTATTATGCAGCTGTGTAGAATTGTTTCACAGGGGGTTCCGGGTCAGGTTTTGCTAAGGGGTCCGTGGGTATAAGTTTGGGAACCACTGGCTAGAATCAAAGATGAGTATTATGTGCACTGCACATATCTTTGACTCAATCAATTATACATTTGAGAGGGATAAGAAGTTCGGGCCCCAAGGAGTTGGCTCTCCTGTACCCTGATATAACTGCCATACTACTCGTGTCGTGCTGGAAGCTGGTTATGCGCAGATAAAAAAGAAGGGCGCTTTGTTTCATTTTTGAAACGGAAGGATAATCGACTTGTTTTGCATGCGCCCTACGCATATGTAATCAATTGTACCTTATGAAAAATTGAGTGGTTAAAACACGGTTTTGTCCTATCTTTCCCTTCAAGATTCATCCCGGACCATCGCCAATAGCCCGTTCTGTTGCTATTCTGCAACATTAATTTAACTGCAATCCTACCTTGTGTATATATCCATTTACCTAACGGGGCCGTTGTGTTGATCCAGTGCGACGTTAGTTAAATATCTATCTAATGGGGCCGCGGTAGCCCAGTTGGAAGAGTAACGGATTAGAAACCGGAGGGTTGTGAGTTTGAGTCCAACCGAAGACCGTCGTGTACATGGGGACTGGTGTGCCAGCTCAGGCGTGACCTCGTCATCTGACCGTGGTATTGTCCTCGGTCTTTCCCTTCGTGATTGATCTCGTACCGTTAACTAAGTACCTGCCTAATTGGGCCTCGCTAACCCAATCGGAAGAGCGAAGGATTAGCAACCGGAGGGTTGCGAGTTCGAAACTGTTCAGCCAAAGTCCATTGTGTACACGGGGGATGGCGCATGTTAAATCTATTGTGGCATAAAATGCACTCGCGTTGGCGTGCTGTGGGAGAGTGGGGTTCCAGCTCGTGTTCTCGTCATCGTGTCTGAGTCTCCTGTAAATAGTTTGTCTCGAAACTGACTCCTGTGGCGACTGTCAGGGCTGAACCCAGTAGTCTGGGAGAACGGCTCCTCTGACGTCGCGCAGTTATCGCCAAATATCGGTCTTGCCTAGCGGTTGTTACCCTTGGCCGACCTGGTACTGGTCGTCAGGTAACATCTCCAGTGGTTTGAAACCGATGATGCTTCAAAATTACGAGGCATCCTTGAATTTTTCCCTTCAGTGTTGATCCTGGACCATCGCCAATACCCCGATTTGTTGCTCCAGTGAGACGTTAATTAACTACCTTTGAGATTGAACCCGGGCAGTCGTCAATCGCCCGTTGTGTTACTCCAGTGCGACTTAAATTCGACAAACTTCTCCAATGTACTTAGAGTTGTTTTGCGCAATTTGGCTTTTTTGCGCCACAAAATCCTATCCCAACGAACCATCAATTTACAAAGTACTCGTTCTGGCAGGTTCGGATCTTTCTCATCGGGTTTGACCCCGGACCTTCACCAATAGCCCGTTGTGTTGCTCCAGTACGACGTTAATTAAAATACCTACCTACGCTCTGGTAGGTAGTTAGCTGGAGCAACACAACGGGCTTTTGGCGAAGATCCGGAATCAGTCCCGAAGGAAAGGATCCAAGGACCACGCCTTGTAATTTTGAATCGCGGTCAGATGACGAGGTCAACACCTGAACTGGTACCCCATTCTAGACTTCTACACCACGCCAACATGAGGACATTTGAGACCACGACAGATTTTACGTGCACCAGCCCTCACGTACACGGCAGTCTTTGGTGGATCGAGTTTCGAACTCGCAGCCCTCCAGTTGCTAGTCCACTACTCTTCCAACCGAGCTACCGCTGCCTCTAGATATTTTGTAAATTATGCAAATGGTTCTTATGAAATTTCACGATCAAGACCTTCTTGTAAAAAGGCAGTTTCAAATAGAAAAGGACAGTTTTGCATCCCTTTGCACGTGCCTGCTCTCTACCAACTGAGTGAAGTTACCCTGTATGTTTTTGGTTACCGATTTTATATTTTTTACTACCTGTAAAGTTTTTTGCTATACCTTGCTTGAAGAGGGGAGGATAGGAAGGTTCCTATCCTCTAGGAAGCTTCAGCCATTAAATATGGGGGGGCCCAGTGACAGAGGCCTATCACGAAATTTCTATGAAGTCGAAGCTTCTTGGAAGGCGATAGGCTTTCAGTGGAAAATAATGTGGTATTATAGACAAGTAGAGTTTATTTTATACAGTAATTTAAATGTTTTTACCAATTAACAATAAATTGGTTTTAATACATGTCTAAATATTAAGGATAATGCAATTGAAGATTAATCCCTTTCTAAGCACCTGTACCGAAGCTCCCTAAATAACAATTGAATATTCCACAAGCTAGGTGGATAAGAATAATATAAGAACAGTGCTTGCCTTGTGGTGCTACTAAGAATTAAAGAATGGAACAAGAATTCTTAAGGTGGGCGAGTGTTTTAGATTTTAATTATTGCGAAAGAACATGTTTTGCTGTTATAAGCAACCTAATAGGAAATGTACTGATCTCTTACCCTAATGCGACGTGTAGGCATGCTTTTCCCAATGCTGTCCAAGAGTTCCTGTGGCAAGGAGACCTATTCGCGCACAAGAGCACGTCTTTGCTATCTTGCACGTCTTTGCTCACAGTGAAGTGCGACGTCCGAGAGCATCCTCAGAATGTTCTATTGCAGTGGTCGGCAAACTCATTAGTCAAAAGAGCCAAAGATCTGCAGTACAACGATTAAGATTTCTTTTGAGAGCCAAATTTCTTTTCAAGAATCATGTTTTTAGGAGTCGGTTTAAACTAGCTACTAACATTAAATGAAACCAGATATCATAATAATAATCTTATTTATTGATAAAAATATTTTTTACATTAAAATAAAAATATGACAAAACGCGCATTTAATGTGAACAATGACCTTGCATTTCCTTGGAAAGTTTGGATAAGTCAGGTTTGTATGTCATTGATTTTAATTTCAAGCAGGATTCCAGGTTCTCATCGATAAGACGATTTCTCAATTTACTTTTGATAAGGTTCATGCATGAAAAAGATTGTTCGCATGAATATGCACAGACCAAAGAGTGAAAGAACAGCAAATACTAGTTTTTTTAACTGATCATGAGTCAGGAATGCTATTCCAGGTGTTGAAAATTATCATGTCTTCCTTCTCCAGGTCTTTCAAAGCAGGCCACTTTTTCTGTGAACTAAGATCACATTTATTTTTCTCCAATTTTTCCATGTCAACATTAAGGCGTTCAAATTTGGAGCTCCATAATTCTTTGTTTTTTAACTCCAGTAAATGCATTTCAAAAGCGCCAATGTCAATATTAAAGGGAGAAAAATTCAATTCTGTTACGTCACCACTGAGAGGTTTTTTAACAAAGGCTAACGTCGCTATGCTATTTCTGAATTCCTGAACCCTCCGTAGAAAAGCTTTCCTCATATTTTAAAATTGTTGTTTTGAAATAGTAAATGTCAATTACACCGAGTTATTTTCTTGGCGATGTTTCAGCAGGATTGGAAAATGAATTAATGTTTCTCTTTCAAAATCTTAAACAGAAAAGGATAATTTGTTTTCGAATGAAATGACTTCTTCCAACATCGAAAAAATTGTGTTTCCTTTCCCCTGTAATTTACGATTAAGATTATTCAGATAAGACGTAACGTCTACCATGAAATAAAATTTTTGGATCCACTGATCGTTCCTTTAGTTCAGGATAGTCAACACCCTTCTCAAAGAAAAATGCTTTAATTTCAAATAATAAGGAAGCGAAACGTTTTAAAACGTTTCCTATTGAAAGCCAACGTACCTTATTATGCAGCAGAAGATCTGAGTATTCACTCTCCATTCCAACTAAAAATTCTTTAAATTGGCGATGATAAAGAGCTTTAGCTACAATTGTGTTGATAATCTTGATCACCAATTCCATAACATTGCAAATTTCTTCTGGAAATGCCTGCACACAAAGCGCTTCTTGATGAATGATGCAATGGTAAACAAGTATCTCGTGATTAATTTTTTCCTTCAAAATAGAAACAAAACCTTTTCTCACTCCGGTCATACTTTTTGCCCCATCTGTTGAAATTGAAGCAATTTTATCGAGTGAAATATGATGTTTCTCCATGCATTCAATGACAGCATTTGCAATATCCTCACCACGTGTTTGACCTTACAGTAGTAATAATCCTTAAAGATCTTTAGGACCCGTAGACGAAATAAATCGAGCAAAAAGTGAAATTTGCGCTGCGTCATTTAAGTCACAAGATTCGTCAACAGCTATAGATAAAGCTGAAACCAATTTAAGATCGATTTGCTGATTGGTTATATTCGAAGACATTTTGACTGTTCTGTCTTTTACTGTTTTAGCAGACATGGTAACTTAACTTTTTAAGAATTTCTGCCTTGTTCTTAAAATTCCGAAATAGCTCTTCGGATGCATTTATAAAACAACTTTTAATGTATTCACCGTCTGTGTATGGTTTGCCTCTCTTAGCAATCTCTTGACTAACAATAAAGCTTACAATATTGACATTGTTGTGGAAAATTGCACAGAACTTGATTTTTCTTGACTCTTCTGACGTTCCTCAACTGCTTTCTTCCTCGCATCACCGGCTGGATATTTATTGCCAAATGACGCGTGTTTAGTTGTAAAGTATCTCCAAATTTGATTTCTTGTTATGAGCCAATTTTTCTTGACAAATAAGACAGGTCGGAAGGCCATTTGAGATTTGTATAAACGCGAACGATTCGGTCCATTCAACTTTAAATTCACGGTTTTTGTCTTCCGTTTTTCTCTACTTTATAGCCATGTCAAATAGGTGGCACCTAAAAACATGTTTCCTTATATAACAATTAAAGCAGCAACACAAAGTTTTGCCAAAAATACCTGAGTTGGTTGAAAGATACAAGTAGCTTAATGGGCTGAGTAGGTACTCTCGTCGCCAGTCACAAGCTGTGACTGGTTCGCTCCCACTCAACTCGTGCGCGGGGCACATACTTGCGCTATGTCAACACGACCGACACCCCGTTAGCCCGCACGTAGTCAAAATCGATTCGTGGCAGAGCCGCACTCAAGGGACTAAAGAGCCGCGGTTTGCCGACCACTGTTCTATTGGATTGAGATCAGGTGACATTGCTTGATACGAATTATCCTTAATTTTTGGGCATGCATGTAGATCAATAACAAAATCACCTCTTGTATCATAGTACAAATGACATTAGTTTTCTATTGTACTTGGAAACATGGATGATCTTGGTTCCATCAAGCAGTCCAACGCGGTAACCCGGTTGGTGGAGTAACAGAGTAGCAACCGAAGGGTAGCGAGTTCGAATCCAACCAAAGATCGTTGTGTACAAAGGGGACTAGCGCATGTTAAATCTGTCGTGACCCCAAATGTCCTCACGTTGGCATAGTGTGGAAGTTTGAAGAGTGGGGTGCCAGCTCAGGTGTTGCCTCGTCATCTGACCGTGGTTCAAAATTACGTGGTGTTGTCCTCGGATCTTTCCCTTTGGGACTGATCCCGGACCGTCACCAATAGCCCGTTGTGTTGCTCCAGTGTGACGTTAATTGAAATACCCCCCCACCCCGTCACTATCAAGTTTCTCGAAGTTGATGTCCTTGGATTCAGATGTTCGCGCGCTCATCATCAAAAGGTGGCTCTTCGTAATCCATGACGTTCGTTATCAGTGCTTCCTTTACGTTGAAATCGCTAACCTTGAATTGATATTCACATTCGAGAAGAAACGTCATTTCGTCCTAAGGACGCCTGATTTGCCTTCTTGCTCGGAAGCAGTTAGCATTTGACACTTACACTGTGAAGGGACTTTCCAAATTCGCTATTCGTACTCGTGTCAGTGATTTTTCGTCGTCAAACGCATTTACAAATAGGACATCTGGTTTTTAACTTCAAAAGGTAAGAATTCTATTCTGTGGAATACGTTGAAGATTATTTTTTAAAGCAAAAAAATCGATTAAATATTTTGTGGAGGCAATTCTTTTAATTTTTACGATCAACTGAATTGATGATCCAAGGGATCTTTTTGTGAAAGTGAATGCCATTTCTCATGCAGTTGTTCAATATTGGAAAAACGTTAAAGGCTTTGTTGAGATAAACTATTGGAAACTTGTGTTGGTCAATATGATAGCGTTTATTTTTGTTATAAATTTGTTAATTTGGGCTACAAATAGTTTAGTTGTATGTTAATTTAAGTGTGAATAATAGTCTGATGCTTTACTAGAAATGAAACTATAAAAAGAATATTGCTGAAACGTGGATTCAAATCATATTGCATCTTGTTAATTTTTTGAAGTAATTCAACTGTATTAACAACTACTTCGAAGTCATAGTTTAAAAGTCTCATAAGTAGAACTCTGTGACTTTTATGATGTTAACATCTGGTTGTTGGGAGTTATTTTCTTTTTAACCCTCCTGGGGTGGTTGTCTTGACGAGGTATCCCGTCATTAGCAGATCTTGATGGACGAAATATCTCGACGTTGGAAGAAAACCAACCAGATCTTGATCTGGTCATCATCAAAAATTCAGCAATATCTTAATGAAAAGATATCTCGTCATTATCAAAATAAATTGGTCAGATCTTGATGAACGAGATATCTCGTCGAAACCATTTGGAGGGTTAAGGGCATTTGCTTATTTTTAGACATTTGTGAGGTTTGAGAGCACTTTCTAGAGATCTCTTTAGGCCACGTTTTCCATTTTCTAAATTTTTAAATAAAATAAATAAAAAATTTCATTTGTATTGTACTTACTAATTATAACACTCAAACCAGAATAGATAGATGAGAAAAAAAATCCTCAAATAGTAGCTCCATTTGAGCAACTCTGTTGATTACACTGCTTAGAGCAACATACTATGGATAAAAGAATCATTAAACTGTCCTCTTTTGAGAGTGATTTTGCTTGAACTGGAGTGAAGTAACATTTGCTTGTTTTTTCCATTCTGAAGTTATGTAATGCATTTCATAAAGTAAAGAAGAAATTTGAGTTTATAAAGTGGCGTATTTAGTTCAGGATTCTAAAAAAATGCAACACAAATGTAGTACGTATTGGACAAGTAGTCTGAAAATTGGCGAGTTGAATTGGCATTCTACATTCGCATGATTATTGTCTCATGCTCGCAAGCCACGTCACAGTGTGGGTGGAACAACAATGGAGTGACGTATCCAGACTCTTGTTGTTCCACTATCTATTCTATGTCTATCTCTTTACGAACAAAATATGGATCCACAGAGTACGTTTTGTTATTATTTGAGTAAAATTCCTGTTTATTAAATTAATCAGTTACTGTAGAAAATATGAAAGCATGGAGATTATTTTTTTTCACACTTAAATAACCATTTCACACGTCTTCACATCTTACCAACGCTTCAAAATAACCAGAAGTGAATTTCGAGGGAAAATATTTGAAAATGGGGTTCACGCACATATATCTGTTCTGCAACCTGCAGTCTTCCCTACATGATGTCTTTTACAGTTTTGACCTATTTCACCCACAGAATCTTTCCTGGGATTCTTTCAACCAATAGATGTGATTATTTAATCATTATGTGTGTTATATACCAAAGCAATACTACAGTACCTGAAAATCTCGTGACGCTTATACATATTTAATGCTATTAAATTGTCATGGCTATTTATTGCAAACATATTCATATAAAATGAATCGGTTCTCGGATCAATCGAGATACGTCATATTTTTGTTTTCAGTGATAATATTTAATAATATATTTATATATGTATAAATCAGTTTAGCATCCTGACCAAATGCAGATATGAAGAATTTTAGCGAAACTAAAAATGTGAAGGGTCCAGAGATTTTCCATTTTGCAGAAAAATTGAATTTATAACTTTATGCACCATCCGACATGAAATCCTGGCGACGCTTCTGCAACAATGCATGATGAAAGTCTAACTTCGATGTCATTTTACAAGTTCGCCCTCCATGATTCACCAAAAATGTTAGACTTTTATGGTTTTTAAGATCATACCTTGTGTTTATTACACTAAAAAATTCCCAAGAAATAAAAATGTTTCGTAATATATAGTTGTAAATATAATGCACATCGATATTTTAGTATTTATTATACTGTATTCTTAAACCTCTTATTAGTTATTTTGAAGTTAAGCATTTTAGCTAAGTAGATAAATATGCTGTAGTAATTTTGTTTTCAAAACTTCCGTCCCTTGCAAAGTTTGTTGAATATTTATTCCATTTCCTATTTAACTTTAACCGATCATCAAAATAGAGAGTAAGAATAAAAACGGATGATTCCTTTTATTCGCACATCAATCATAGTGGAAAAAATAAATTCAAAGATATAAAAAAGTAGTAATGTCTTCCATAAATTTATATGCATCAAATTTGCTTAGAGTCATCTTCATATTAAATTGCGCTCATAATTTCCAATGGCAATTCCCGATTTTAACGTTAGATTTCAAAATTATATCAAAATTTAACCTCCAGTTCCAAGTTTAAAATCATTTGTTCCAGCCGTTTCTGCATTATAAGCATATCAATAATAATCTCTGAATAACGAGCATATCTTCCTATATATGTTATGGTGTTGCTATTAATGAGACCCAAACAAAATATACGCTAAACAAAATCTAAATTTTTTGTCTGATAACTTTTTGTTTGCAATATTCAATGTAAAATAAAAATTTGAAAAAATTATGAATAGCAATCTTCATATATTTTGACGGAAATCACTTCAAGACATACAATGATTCTAAAAAATTTCATCTTTTTCCTTCTCCAAGTTGGTAATTTGATTTCGCAAAAAATGGAAAAAGCAGAGAATATTCAATTTATTATAGTGAACTGACTACCGAGAAAAAAAACAGTTTAGATTTCTATAAAGTAAACACAAAAATTCCAACTCTGCTTCATATAGATTCTTTGATTACCAAGTCCTCGGCATATATGTCGTGGACTTGGTAATTTACTAAAATAATTTTCCAATTTTTTCAGAATCATTTGGAGATCGAATATGGCGAAAGTAGCGAAAAGACCGTTGTATAATGTCATGAACGGCGTCATGTACCCTGCAATGTTCTCTCCCAAGTGCTTCAGAGAAGCTTTGGAGTACAAAGCACAGCCGAAGGACGTATTCATCATCACTTATCCCAAATGTGGTACCACATGGATGCAAAACGTAGCGCTCTACATCTTTCGCAAAGGTCGGGAGTTGGACAACATTTCAGACTTTCTCTCCATGACTCCGTTCATAGACATGATGGGAAAAGAAAGCATAGAGAAAATGCCAAGACCTGGTGCCATCAAAAGCCACCTTCCGTACAACCGCATGCCCTACTCACCTGAAGCCAAGTACGTCTTCGTTGCACACAACCCAAAGGACTGCTGCGTATCATTCTTCCACCACGCGAAGAACGAGCCACGTTTCGGGTACTGGGACGGCGAATTCGATGACTTCTTTGAGCTCTTCATGGCTGGGGAACTCGAATACAACGACTACTTCGATCACCTGTTGTCTTGGTACCCTCATCGGAACGACAGCAACGTCTTTTATACGACATACGAAACCATGAAGAAGGACACCAAAGGCGTGGTGGTGAAACTGGCCAAGTTCCTTGGCAAGGAGTACATCGACGCGATCGAAAAGGACAACGCTGTGCTCAACAATATACTGCTCTTCAGTGGATTCGATTACATGAAGAAGAACTTGTCAAAGATCTATGATATGAAATACGAGAGAGATATTTCCTCCATGTACAGTGGACTTAAACACATTATTGAATTCACCAAATCTTTGAATGTCCCCAAAGACTTGCCTGAAACCGAATTTGTAAGAAAAGGAGTGGTAGGTGATTGGAAAAACTTTTTCAATCCTGATCAGACTGAGAGACTAAACCAAAAGTTTACGGAAAGAATGAAGGATACAGAGGTTGTACAGTGGTTTAATATGGAAGCGTAAACTTTTACCGAAGTAAATATTCTGTAAGCTCTGATTTATTAATAATCATTTCCCTGTTTGTGTTTGATTAGTTGTTTTACATTGAACGCAGAAGCAATTTTAAATCGTCTCAAACATTTGAAGACGAATAATGTGTTATTTCATCTAGAATAGAGAAGCTAAAATGCCAGTTTAATACAGCTCTTTACATCCACGTTGTGCTCTCTCTGTCTGTACTTTATTTTCCTTGTTTTTTCACTTACTGTTTGCATGAATGAAAAACAAGGGAATGTATGAAATAAGACTCGTTCAATAAATATTGTTTTTAATTATTTTTCGTAAAAAAGGATACATAGCTTTTACTTTTAAGGATAATAATTTAGATTCGAAATAGATCATCAAAGAAGTATTTCGATAAAGAAAATCCTCATACACTAAATACATGTGATGGTGTATGTTTTTCCTTAACTTCAAATTATTCTTCATCATTCAATATCAATATTCGTTAAAATCACATTTTATCTGTTGAAGAGCATAAATTATTCATAGATACAAAAAGTTTTGTTTCGTAGGAAAAAAGTACATTTATTGTCAAGTGGAGTGTTTTTTATTTGATTTTATATTATCTTATCACAATAGCTGACAGATTGCTCCTTTTCCTTGGGAAGTTTTCGTATTTCTTAATTCAGAATTGGAAACTGAAGGAAAACAACATCTTGTCCGGGGTATGTAATTAATTTAATCATATTACTTCCAACAGTAAATAAATTTTAAAATCAAATATTTTTTAAGATTATCTCAGGCGAAGATGCAAGCGAGTTGACGGATGGATTTTTGTAACACAGCGTTTTGAATCAGTACATTTACATCTGGATTACCGAGATTGAATTTACTATATTATAAACAATGCGCAAATAAAAGGGGGTGGTTTGATTTTTTCCTCATCTGTATACCTAATCAGCGAAGGGAACCTCGTACCATCATCATAGAAATGCTGTTACTTTGATTTTGCTCACAACTTGAAAGCATTTTAACCATAACGTAATTCTTAACAGGATAATTGGCGTACAAAATCGAACAAATTTTCATCTTGAGTATCAAAATATACCACTCATTATACATAAAATTTGAAACACTAACAAAATATTCGATAAATTAAACTCAAGAAATAACTCGATAACGAACTTTTCAGCAAACTTGCATGGATTTTATCTTAACCCTCCAAGTGGTTGTGACGAGATATCTCATCCATCAAGTTCTGACCAATTTTCTGGAACGGTATGGTTTTAAAAAGAGCCATTTTAATTTTCTATTCTAGTTTTCGTACGTAATTTCGCTTACTGAGGTTATATTAACGAAGTTTCACTGGAATTTCTTGTGCGGAGACCTTTATATAATTTCTATCTTCCCTATACTGTTTATGATGACGAAGTCTGGTCAATTATCTGGTAATGACGAGATATATCGTCCATTAAAATTTGGTCAGTTTTGCTAATGACGAGATACTTCGTTGTGACAATCACCAGGAGGGTTAAGCTAGCTGTGTTCGATGTAAACCTTGTGGGCGATCATGTTTGTTTATAGGGTACTATCAGTAAAATACATATTTTCAGATGAAAAGACGCTTAAATCGATGGATACATAAGAGAAATTAAACAAAGGGAAGTAAAACTGAGTAATTAAATACCTTTAGTTTACCCCAGATTTTTAGGTTCTGCGACCGTTACGTTTCCTACAAATGCAGGATGCCATCCATACGAGCAAATGCTTATACGGTTTTAGAATCATTACTTCTGCTATTAGGTTAGTTGGGTTTTATGGCGCAGGGATCATATTTTGGTCATGATGCACCAAACACAAAACAATGTCAAGTAATGGACATACACACAAAGAAAGTTGTACTGACACAAGAGAAAAATACAGAGGTATCGAATTGCTTCAGCTAATAGAAACGTTTAATAAGAAATATATTAATCTATATGACCACGGATTGTATTGATTATGTCACATTCCAGACTTTGTTGGATGTTTTGGTTTTTATTGCGCAAGGCCATTTTTTTGACCCACTGAGTCAAGGCAACCCCTTTCGGATTATGAACATCTAAATTTTATTCCTATGAATGAGTTGGAAAAGGCCCTAAATGCTACAATACTTAAGACAGCATTTTCCATGTAGTATTCTATTGATTCAAAATTGAATGTATGTCGGAATGTCTAGGCGCCAACCTGCCCCCGTTCCAAAAAGCGCGGGAAACATTTCCCAAAGACCAATCGGAGCACTCCCCGCCAGAAGGCGCGAACCCCGCAGACTGACTCCGAACGATTTGATGTTAAGACGTGGCTTTGCACGGACATGCCACCAGGATGTTAATCCCACTATGATTTGATGTTCAATCTGATATTTGTACATAATTGACCCCTGTAATTAACCCCCTTTTCCCCTAGATTTTATTAAAACAATATTTAATAGTAATGATGCTCTCCTCAATTCACTTCTAACATATTAATCCACAACATGGGGGCTCAGGCCTCCCGTTGCCTCTCAATCGTAAGCTAAGTAGTGCAACGCCAAGTGTTAAGAAGATACGACGATCCGAATGGATAAATACGATGCCACTTTGCGATGCCTACAAATGGATACATTCTGTCTATGGTGCCTACAAGTGAACGAGATTTGACGAGCCAAAAATGACGGAGATTCTAACCAGGACTATATGTGAGTGTTTTCTGTTCACATTTTTTCGATTTCATTGCTTTTACATTGAAAATGACGACTCTTGGAACAATTCCACATGTTGCTTCATCCATAAAAACGTCGAGCACGAAAAACGTGCAAATGCTGCATAAAATTCTATTTCCGAATACAGAACTTGACAGAAAATGTCGACAAAATCTTCGTAATTTTTCTGGTTTTTCTGATGATACAGACTTTGACTCTATCAAGAGTAAAATTCTGGAAGATTTCTCACTTCCACAACTGATTACAATTTGCAATATTTTGCACATTGAAATTTTAGAAGACAAATCCCTTTGCTGCGACGCGATAATTACTTCTTTAAAAGATTTTTCGCTTCTAACTTCGAATGATGATTCAGGCGGTGAAATTGAAACGGAACAAGAAAATCAAAGTTCTTTTTCCCAGCGTGAAAGTTCTGCATTCACGAATTTAAATGTGTCAGCAATTGGTCAAGGCCACGAGCAAATGCAGCGCTCATCGAAAGATACAAAACACATTTCCGAAACCGCTTTTGATTTTGAACCAATGCGGAATCCTTTTTCCAACGATTCGCGGTCTCGCAAAAAAGAAGAAACTGTTTATCCTTTTGCGTCTGAAAATAAACAGAGTTTCAGCATTAATTTTTCTCTGAAGGATTTAGTTGAAACAATTCGACCTTTTTCATCCGAAGATAATTATCCCATTGAATTGTTTATCCAAGAACTCGAAGAACTGTTTTTATTTCATAAGTTATCTAATGACATGCAAAAAATTGTTTTTACTAAGCATTGTCTATTGCACTCTGCAAAATTATATGCACAAACATTAAGAGGTATTGATACATTTGAAGCATTAAAACATTCTTTATTAGATGAATTTAAAGCATGTATTTCAAGTGTTGACTTACATAATCTTTTGCGTTCCCGTAAATTAAAACCCGGAGAAAATTTATTTGCATATCTAATAGCTATTCGAGAAATTGCAAGTCGTGGTAATATTGATTGTGCTTCAACCCTTGAATATTTTATAAATGGTATACCTGATAATTCACATAACAAAATTATTTTATATGGTTGTAAGTCTTTTGGTGAATTTAAAGAGAAATTAAAAGTGTATGAGAAGTTGTTTAATGTAAGCAACCATAAAAAAGATTTTATTGATCACTCTTATCGCCCAAGGTATGATTCTAATAAAAGTCAAAATTATCAAAGATCCAAGCAATCTTCTAATGTTGCAAAGTCCACTAATCACTGTTATATATGTGGTAGTAAATTTCATATTTCTAATGAGTGTACACATAAAAGTAAAGGTTACAAATGTTTCTCCTGTAATGTATTTGGTCACCGTTCTGCAGAATGTCCCAAAAAAGCTGCTCAAACGCCAAAATTTACAAACTATTCCAGTGAACCAAAAGCTCAAGTTCATTCACTTGCTATTGAAGAACATTATCCCGTAAGTCCCATGGAAATTGAAGTTACCCTTGGAACTGTCACATTTCGTAGTCTAATTGACACTGGAGCACAAGCTAGTTTAATAAACACTGATTTACACAAAGAAATTGGATCCCCACCACTTGAAAAATCCCAAATCACATTTTCTGGAATTGGTAACACCAAAGTTCACCCTCTTGGTTTTTTCATGGTGATATCAAAATTGAAAACAGCAATTTTCCTTGCAAAATTCACGTTGTTCCAACTCATTCAATTCCCTACAAGGCAATCTTAGGAACTGACTGTATCCAACAAGCTGAATTTAAAGTGGGTAAAAATGGTATTTCTCTTATCAACGATGAACCAAATTTCCTTCTTAATGTTGTTAATGTAGTTGTAGAAGATGTCAACTCCTTAGATCTTCAAGATATAAAAAACAAAACAATCCGTCAGAAGGTTGAACACTTAGTTTCAAATTACAAACCAAACAAAACCGAAAGTACCGACTTACAAATGAAAATCATTTTGACGGATGAAACACCCATTGCACAGCGTCCACGAAGGTTGTCTATCGCTGAAAAACAAGAGGTAGACAAACAAATCGAACAATGGTTGAAGGACCAGATAATTTCTGAAAGTACATCCGACTTTAGTGCACCTATGGTTTTATGCAAAAAACCTGATGGATCAACGCGTATTTGCATTGATTACAGACTTTTGAATTCCAAAATAATCCGAGACAGACAGCCCTTACCGTTGATAGAAGACATCTTTGACAGCTTACAAAATGCTCAAATTTTTTCTACATTAGATCTCCGGAATGCTTTCCATCATGTTGACATACATCCAGATAGCCGCAAGTACACTAGTTTTGTAACTCACTCCAATCAATACGAGTTCAACAAGGTCCCATTTGGATTAAACAAAAGCCCTTTAATTTTCCAGCGATATATCCAAATTGTATTTCGTGAACTGTTAAAACAAGGAACTGTCATAATATACCTGGATGATATTGTTATTCCTGCTTCTGATGAAGAGGATGGTCTTCGTAAACTCAAACAAGTTTTCAATACCGCCTCAAAGTTGAGTCTTGAATTTAACTTCAAAAAGTGTAGTTTTCTCCAAAGAAAAATTGAATTCCTGGGTCATGTAATAGAAGATGGTACCATTCGACCCTCTGTAAACAAAACACGTGCAGTTCAAAATTTCCCTACCCCGAAAACTCAGAAACAAGTTCAAAGCTTTCTTGGTTTATCGGGATATTTCCGAAAATTTATTAAAGATTATTCACTAATTGCTAGACCCTTAAGTGACTTGTTAAGAAATTCTACTCCATTTCATTTTGGCCCCGAACAACGAAAAGCTTTTTTAATGTTGAAACAAGCTTTATCCTCCGATCCTGTATTACACCTATATCAACAAGGCTCACCTCTCCAACTGCATTGTGATGCAAGCAAACTAGGTTTTGGATCAATCCTACTACAAAAAGATTCTGATGAACACTTCCACCCCATTCAATATATGAGTATGAAAACATCACCTCAACAGGAAAAATACTCCAGTTATGAACTCGAAGTATTAGCAATTATAGAATCCCTTAAGAAGTTTCGACACTATTTAACGGGCACTAAATTCCAAATATTCAGATTGTCAAGCGTTTCAGAAAACAATGACCAAAAAAGATTTAACCCCCAAAATTGCACGATGGGCTTTATTCCTTCAAGGATTTGATTACGAACTATTACACAGATCAGGACAACACATGCAACATGTAGATGCGTTAAGTCGCTACCCCGTTCTTGTGATCACACCTGACGAACTAACCCAAAAAATTAAAGAAACACAAGATAATGATGAGTTTATATCAGAAATTAAGAAAATGATAACAACAACCCCTTCAACTGAATTTTTCTTAAAAAATGGTATTTTGTTCAAAATGAACAAAGATGATGAACTCTTAGTTGTGCCACAAAGCATGCAAAAAGAAATAATTCAAAATGCACATTTAAAAGGACATTTCGCCTCACGCAAAACTGAATCAATTGTTTCACAAGACTTTTACATCCCAAATCTTACACATCAAGTGCAAGAAGTAATTTCGAATTGCATCCCTTGCATTCTATCCTCACGCAAAACCGGTAAACCGGAAGGACTGCTCAATCCCATTCCGAAAGGCGACGAACCCTTAAGCTGTTACCACTGTGATTTTCTAGGTCCCTTACCATCAACAAATAAAAATTACAAATACATTTTTGCAGTTATTGATGCATTTACAAAGTTTTTATGGCTTTATCCAACTAAATCTACTTCTGCTCAAGATGCACTTCAAAAGCTAACTCTTCAACAAACAACTTTTGGCAACCCCTCAAGAATCATAACAGATAAAGGTAGTGCTTTTAAGTCAACCGACTTTAAGAATTATTGCAACGAACAATCAATCGAACATATACAAATTACAACAGGAGTGCCACGTGGTAATGGTCAAATAGAACGAATGTTCGGTACATTAATCCCGATTTTCACAAAATTATCACTTAACGAACCCGAAAAATGGTTCAAATTTGCCCCACATATCCAGCGTATAATGAACAGTACAGCTCCCAGAAGCACAAAATTCACACCCTTTGAACTTTTGATCGGAATAAGAATGAAACAAAAAGAAGACCTACACATGAAACAAATTTTGGACGAAGAACACTTATGCTCCACAATAACAGAAAAACAAATTCTCAGAAACGAAGCTAAAACAAACATCTTCAAAATGCAAGAAGAAAGCCGACGACAGTACAATAAACACAGATAAAAGGCCCACATTTACAAAGTTGGTGACCGTGTCGCCATAAAACGTACTCAGTTTGGAACACTCCTTAAGTTACGACTCAAATTTTTCGGACCCTACGAAGTTACAGCAACACACCCTCATGATCGTTATGATGCTAAAAAAATTGGTCAACACGAAGGACCAGATGTAATTTCCACGTCAGCTGATAACATGAAACTGTGGTCAAGAAACTGATTTTGAACTTTAACTTTATTATCTTTGTCATTTTATTTGTATTATTTTTTATTTTTATGTCTACTTTTGAAAATGAAAAACTTTTTCTGAAAATTGTCAGCAAATCTATTGTGAATCTGTCAACAAGCCAACGAACTGTCACGTGAACATGTTTGCAAACCATGAGCATTTCCTGTGTAAATATTTACTGATGTCCACTGCTGTAAACGCCATCTACGATGTCCCATGGCAACGATGTATAGCTACATTAGCTATTAACCATGACCAATGGTTACGATGTTATTACGATGAAAAGCACACACGATGAGCAGACCACGATGTTCTCTTTGCTACACCAGTGCATTTATCAGTCCTTGAAAATTTCCCACAATGGAAGGCCGAAGCATCCCCAACATGCTCAATGTTGACAATCTACAAATGCTGACATTGACAGATATTTTTTTTCGAACTTTTCCTCTTTTTTTTTTGCTTCTCGTTTCAGGTTTCTTCACTGCCCAGCGTGTCAGGAGGACCTGACATGTCAAGATGGACGAGTGTCGGAATGTCTAGGCGCCAACCTGCCCCCGTTCCAAAAAGCGCAGGAAACATTTCCCAAAGACCAATCGGAGCACTCCCCGCCAGAAGGCGCGAACCCCGCAGACTGACTCCGAACGATTTGATGTTAAGACGTGGCTTTGCACGGACGTGCCACCAGGATGTTAATCCCACTATGATTTGATGTTCAATCTGATATTTGTACATAATTGACCCCTGTAATTAACCCCCTTTTCCCCTAGATTTTATTAAAACAATATTTAATAGTAATGATGCTCTCCTCAATTCACTTCTAACATATTAATCCACAACATGTATAGTATAACCATATTCATTAACTTTTAAAATACACTTGGTAATTTACTAAAATTATTTTCCAATTTTTACAGAATCATTTGAGATCGAATATGGCTAAAGTAGCGAAAAGACCGCTGTACGATGTCATGAACGGCATCATGTATCTTGTAATATTCTCTTCCAAGTGCTTCAGGGAGGGTCTGGAGTGCAAAGCACAACCGGAGGACGTATTCATCATCACTTATCCCAAGTGTGGTACCACATGTACGCAGAACGTAGCGCTCAACATCTTCCTCAAGGGTCGGGAAGTGGACAACATTTCAGACTTTCTCTCCATGACTCCGTTCATAGACATGATGGGAAAGGAAAGCATAAACAAAATGCCAAGACCTGGAGCTATCAAAAGTCACCTTCCGTACAACAGCATGCCCTACTCTCCTTAAGCCAAGTATGTTTTCGTTGCTCGTAACCCAAAGGACTGCTGTGTATCATTCTTCTTCCACGCGAAGGATCAGCCGGGTTTCGGGTACTGGGACGGCGAATTCGATGACTTCTTTGAGTTCTTCATGGTTGGAAAGTCGAGTACAACGACTACTTCGATCACTTGTTGTCTTGGTACCCTCATCGGAACGACAGCTACGTCTTTTATACGACATACGAAACCATGAAGAAGGACACCAAAGGCGTGGTGATGAAACTGGCCAAGTTCCTCGACAAGGAGTACAATGACGCGCTCGAAAAGTACAACGCTGTGCTCAACAATATAGTGCTCTTCAACGGATTCGATTACATAAAGAAGAACCTGTCACAGATCTATTATATGAAAGGCGAGAGAGATATTTCCTCCATTTACAGCGGATTAAAATACAAGAGAGAATTCATAGCATCCTTGAATGTCCCCAAAGACTTGCCGAAGTAACAATTAATGAGAAAGGAATTGTAGGTAATTGGAAAAACTTCCTCAGTCATGGTCAGGCCGAGAGACTTGATCAAAAGTTCATAGAGAGAATGAAAGATACAGATGTTCTTCAGTGGTTTAATATGGAAACTAATTGTCACCTAAAATATAAATATTCCTTCTGGATTTTCCTTCCGAACGTTCTAATTTTTGTTTTCAAAAATTAAGTTGAGTTTGTGTCTCATGACTGATTTTTATATATACACCTATAACACTTATCTAACAATGACATCTCTAGGGCAATCTTATATTTAAACTAGCACAATTTCCTGGTGTTGCTCGGGTTGAATTAAGTAAACGTTGATTGAAAAGGGATCAGACTAATCACGTGTCTTTCATAAAAGAATGCAAAAATTATTTAAGTGTACGGAAAGTAATTCTTTAACATCGTTTTAACTTTTTCATAGCTTGTACAATTTACTTCGGACGCAAATATGTATACATTCTATATCCATTCACATAATCCATTTCATATTCATCGCACTTTTGCTGTAAGACAAACTACAAAAGTTTTTTCTAAGGTGACTACTGCAGAAGTCGATTTTGAATTTGGGAGTGACTGCGAATATCCCCGTACGTTCATTTTCAGTAAAAATGGCGAATTTTCGGCGTATAGTCTTGCACTCAGTTTTCCTATGAATATGTTTGACTTGTGGCATTCTTGCACTTGGTATGCGATGTTTTCGAATTTCATCATCAATATGAGAGGATGGTAAATTAAATTGTTACGGCATTCGTGATTAATTTATTTTGAAGCAAACACATATTTTTCTTGAAAATTCCATTCAGTAGCACGTGGTATAAGGGAGTTTGTGTTAAAAATAAATGTCATCAATATAGACAAAGGGACAGGTGGCATTTCAGGACTACGTTACTTGCTCCCTTCCCAGTTTGGGTGCATGATTTGGCGAGAAAGACCTTGGCGTGTTAAATTGGAGTAGAGTGATAAATGATTAGAATATGGGTACCATACAAGACTAAATCTCAGTGCACCGTGTAACGAGTGTGAAACTTTTGAAAGATTGTTCGTGATATTAGTCGGTACATCCATCATTGGGAAAGGAAAAATAAAGTCCAAGATAATTAATTTTCAATAAGGCTGACTTCCATATAAATGTATTTTAGGTGTATTAAGTATTTGGGGACGCTTGCTTTTGTTTCTGAAATCTAACAATTTTTTTAATAATTCAATTTTATTTTTATTGATTTGTTAAAGCTTTTTCTTACATTTGATAAAGAAAAACTAAGTTTTCTGATTTTGTTAACTTAATTCATTTATCAATAACCAATTGAGTAGCTCCAGTGTCACGTTTTTCAACTACCTACCTACCTAGTTCATTTATAATTTTTTTCGTGTTGCTTATAATGAATTATGTTTATAAAATCTGAAAATGTGTTCCTAAAAAAAGGACAGCCCCACGTGATGGTTTGAACGGAACAGTAGCGTTTTTTATCATGTTTCCCAACCTTCCAATCGTTTTACTAAAAATGTGAATTTTTTGGTCAGTTTTAATAAAAACTATCTTTAATATTGGTTAGTCATAATAAGCAATAATCGTTTTCATTATCAGGCAAACAAATTACCTGAATATCATAGATCACAATTCCTGAATGTGAACCGGTGGCTTTGTTATTTAATGAGACGTTTTAAATTTCATTTCTTTAATTCTTTAGTCATTTTTAAAGCTTTGGCGAAACTTCAGTTTTAATGACGATCTCCTGAAAGAATTTATCGTCTGACTTTCTCATGAATACAAAATAACCCCAGTGCCGTTTTTGCCATCCCGATGTGATTTTTGTTTCAAGGAATATGGTCTACAATGGCATTTAATACTTAGCAACGAAATCGGAAAGCTAACGATTTTTAATTTCTTTTGTCCCAAATTATACTTTATCCACAGAAGAATGTTTTTGTAAAGTTTTATGACTCTGCAAGCATTTTAAAAAGTATATTTTTCGAATGTTTTTAGTAATTAAAGTTTGAATTGCCCACTTCTATTGCTCGCTTACTCCATAAAGACTGTTTAATTCCAAAATTTATCAACCAAACCTTTTAGTGTCAGCTTTTTTGAGGGACAGAGTCCCATCCTCTAACGAAATAATTTTATGATTTTTTTATAGGGAACGACAGCTTTGTAGAATTCTATAGATATTTCTATAGAGAAAAGAAATTTTGGCTCTAGAAATTTTTTAGTTTTATAGATTTCTAAAGAGTAACCGAGTTCTGATTATATATCCCTATACCCGAAAAAATAAATGTGTCGTTTTTAATTTATGGACGTGACTACGGGGATGAAGCGCCTTAGACTTGAAATAAGGAAATATATTACCTTTTTACTTCATGAGTGAAGGGCTGGGGAACTAAAGCCCCTTGACACGAGAAAAGTAAATAGTACATCCTTTCTTTAATGCATGAGTGCACTATGGGGCTTAAGCTCCTTAGACCCAAACTAAGCAAATTTATCCTTTTGTCATGGGCCTATGTACAGGGTTGGGGCTTCAGCCCCTAGACCCCAAAAAGCAAATAGTATAGCCTTTTTTAATTGATGGGAGAATCTACGGGCTTAAGCCCCTACATCCGAAAAAGCAAACATATCCTCTCTTTTTAATTCATGGCTGCACTTAAGAGTCTATGTGGGCTTGCCCCTTAGATTATAGTTTCTTTAACAAATATTTGTCGAACAATACCTGTAAAGTCATTTCTGTTCTCAAAACAACTGAGATGTAATAATTTTAATACTGTATGTAAGTTTCTTAATTTATTGTCTTTGTAATCAAATATGTAAGTATGAAACAGCGCTCCAAAAGCGACGGTAAAATGAAAGACAAATTTCAATAAATCAATTTTTGAATATTTGTTAATATTAATTGTCGTGATAACAATCTGTGAACTCGACTATTATAATATTATTTCTGTATTCAGATCTGGCGAAATGTCTTATTTTCCATGCCTACAATAATCCTTTACTTTAAAAAATTTAAGAAAACCTTTTTTTAAAATAAATCTAAATCTTCGAAGGCCATAAAAATAAATGTTCTATTTTGAACCCCTTCCGAAAATAATTCCTGACTACGCTTTTGATTTATTAGTAAAACTAGTATACTAAAGAAAGCAAGAAAAAATATCTATTTGAAAGTTTATTTGTTAATTATAGAACTGGAAGGGGTAGAGGAAGTCTTGTTGAATCAATCCAGTATTTACAATGTAATGGTTTCACTTATACATATAAAAGACCTTTATATATAGGGAGATGTTTTTTCAATCAAATAAATTTAATCAATAATTTTAACTGGATATAATAGTACATCACAATCAAATTTATATTTCAATTAAATAGTAATTCAAATAATAGTTCTTCCCTAAGTGAATCGGTTTGGTTTTCCACCCCTGAAGCAGGAATTTTTGATATCGAGAAGTTCAAATAGTAACCAGTCTATTTCAAATATTAATCAAACTTCGGGTAAATGTACTCTTTATCCTAGGAAATGGGAAAAGTGTAGCAGATTTTTTGCAACTATGCAAAAAGTTTATTACCATCATAAAATTTGTTAAATATGGAGATTCATAACTGAAGGATGTACAGAGGCTGTTCGGACATTTTTTGAACGATTTCGATGAGCTGTAAAAAAATTTTATGCTACGAAAGAATTTTATTTTCACAACAGTTAAATAGTTAAAATATAACTTATAGTCTGCTAACTCAGAGTTTTGTTTACTTTCAAAATGGCGCTTTTAAATAAGCAATGGATGGAAGACTTTCCGCTCTTTCGGAAGAGAATCATGCTTATTCAATTGTTCAAAAACTCTGTAAAAGTCATGGTTTTTCGATATCTAAAGGCACGATAAGTAATATTATTAATGAGAAAGGAAAAAACGTAAAAGTGGAAAAATATATCCCCAAAAGAAAAATATTTCTGAGAATATTTGTAATGTAAGATCTTTAATTTTAAAAGAGAATCCGCCAAGTCAAAGGACTATAGCAAAGTGAACATGAGAACTTTCTCCAAGAGATTTATGATTGTTGCCGGTTTTGCATATAATGGAAAATTAAAAGTAAAAAGAGGGGGAAATGTAGAAATCAACTCCCACATATTATCAAGACCATATTTTATCCCCAATATTCAAAGAAAATTTCGCTGAATACTACTGCCAAAAATGTAAATTCAAAATTGTTCATATTTAAAAATCCCTTTGCAAGTTGAATTGTTTTGTCTGAATGTTCGTTGTTTGTCATAAATTCGAATATTTCTTTAAATTATCCAATCTTCAACAATCGCATTCACTAATTTCGAATTGGAGGACCATCGAGTGTGTTATGGTTGGCATGTGTCTTGCGGAATTTGATGTAAGAGCATAAGATCGCTTTGCCAAGTGATGAAAAAACGAAGGTATGCCGCTGAGGCTTGCAAAAAAAATTCGACACTTAGAAATTTTAGAAAAACTTTGCTGCAATACAAGATTAAAATGATGTGCTAGACAATGGACAAAAAAGGCTTGAGGAGCTTTATCCTTGACATTTTTCTGCAGTCCAGACATTACACTGACCCCATCGTAACATTGTCCTATTAATTTGTGTTGATAATCAAACGGATCCAACATTTTGTATAACATTTCTGACGTTCTGTCATGGAAACCCAAAAATCGCTCAACTAATACGCCTTCACAAATCTTAATATTATGGAGCATTGGGAAGTTTGATTTATGTCAGTGGTGTCATCCACTTGAATAGAAAAGAATTTAGCCCTGTTTATTTCATCTTTGACGTGATCGTTTACATAATCGGAAATACATTCAATCATTTCATTTTGAATAGTTTTGGAGTCACCAGTGAAGACGTTTTTAATCTTTTTGTAATGATTTTGAATTTCCATGGGACTTTTGATATCAACAATCCTAGTATTTTCTTGAAATTTCCACGATTTATGGAGTCACTGCTTTCATCATACCCCGGGAATGCCATTTCTTGTTTGCTCAAATATATTACTGCATAAATCACTGTTTGTAGAAACAGTCTATTCAAATGAACATTTTCATTGAAATGACTTAAAAAACCTAGCATTCTCCCTCAGGGCATCGACAATCGTGTTATGATTTTAAAAATTTCTTAGCATTAATTCACACTTCAAATGTTCAGCAGAATCATCGTGCCTATGGAGTGCTCGTGTTATGTTTAATAAGTCTGCGAATCTCTTTATTCCAAACAGAATGTTTATTACAAAAAAGCAAGCACGGCCAACAAAATAATCTTTTTAAGATTACACTACTGCATAACCATTTATACTGAGTAAACCAACACTCTTGAAAACTAATATTGTACGATTTATCGCTCTTTTAAATTTCTTTTTGGGCCATAGTTGTCAATAAATCCGTTGGATGTGCCTGATGTAATACGCCCCTTTTGTCTTCGTCTTTCCACCGGCTAAATGGAGTTCCAGTATATTACACAATATCATTAATTGGATTCATTCCGCTGAAAATCTAAAACAAAATGGTCAACAAAATCATTGCTCTATTTCATGTAATATTCGGCATGATTGGCGCTAAAGCTCTCTCGATTAGTTTTCTGTGGTCGCTGCTCGCAACTGGAAACGAGGGACATCTATCTTTAGATTTCACCGGCAGCCCTATAGAGGAAGGGGAATCGCTGGGTTTTAGCTTTCGCCTTCCTTCGGAGCTGACAGTCTAAATGTCTTTCCGTTGCTAATGGCGGTTTTGTCATAGTAACCATCTGGCTTGAATATGCGCAGCTATTTTTCAGCAAAAACTTCCATGCTAAGATTTCACTGTCACAGTCGTAAGCATTGTAAAATATTTTCCGTGTATTGACTAATGTGCTGTGCGAAATTAAATTCATTCATATTTGTAAGTACTTTAGTCATTTATAAATCGTAATAGAAAAAAAAATTATGTAGAAATATTGAAAATGTATATATATATGAAATACTGAAAAAAAGACTAATTTGAGAAATGAATTTGATGAAAAATGTTGGGGAAGTGGCACTTCCCTTCCTTCCCCTGAAAAGCCACCACTGCCCGTTAATGCATTAATCTATTTCGCTTTAACTTTCAGTATGTCAGTCTTATTTTAATTGCATCTATGTGTCATGTTTATGACAGAACTAAATGTTTCTAATATGTGAAATTAGAGAAAAGAGAGCAACTATTTCTAACAAATAACATTGTTGCTTGAACATGAGATATAGCTAAAATTGTGCTATATGTTTTCCCTATGAAATTTGCTAGTTCATTCATCAGAGTTAACCATTTCTCCAATTGAAGGAATCAATGTGTCTTTTTCCAACTTCATAGATATTATGTACATGAATATTTATGGATTCTGGTAATCATGCCATATATAAAATGGACTAAAATCTTGATTTTTACTTATGAATTAAAATAAGAGTATCAAGGGTTGTTTTCTTTTCTTCGTCTATTTGAAACAGAAAATTCATTTAGCCTTTAAAGTTTTGCTTGAAGCATGTTAACAGTATCCTAAATTGGAAATCAAACTTGAATCGTCTAAGTAATCATTTGTTGACTATCTATTGCAACCAATCATTTCTTCACTAACTGTTATAACAATACCAAATGTTAAGTGTTGAAAGGCATTCTACACTAATTTTAGAGTTGAGAATTGTAATTTTTTTATTTGCAAATCTGTTTCAATGTGATACTTCTGTGTTTAAAATAGATGTGTGTTTTGTGTAGTTATAAAGTTGTGATTTGTAAATGTTAATTTATATCATTGTAGGTAATAAATATAAAGGGGTGAAATATGTCACTGAGAAGATTATATCACAGATGAATGGAAGTTCAAACTGAATGATATTTATTTTGAATGTTCATTTTTATGACATCAATTATAAATATTTCTCAGTTAATAGAATAAAGACGTGTTTGGAAGGAAATAAATTCAACTAAAAACTAAGTAAAGATGGGCTGATCCTTTTGGAAAATGTTTTATATTTTTGCATAGTTTTATGAAATATAGTTTCAAAAATATTCATTCAAGATGGAAATCTGAAAATTACAAGTGTTCAGAAAGAAAAATCTTCCTGTATTCCATTTATACAGCACATTATCCCCTTTCTTTAAATTGTCAAAGTTCATTTGGTTTCAATTAGTATTTAAATAATTCCCTAGATATTTAATAAACATCTACAGTGACTTCCAAAACAGTATACACCATGAGATTTCAGTTAGAAGCATAAAACTCAGTTATAAATAATAACTTGAACTTAATTTTCTTAAGAATGATTAAGAACATATGAGGCAGAAAAACAATTTTCTCTATAATGTTTTTAAAAATAAGTTTTAAGTGCCCAAATTACAAAAATCAGATCACAAAATTGAGTAAAGGATTTAAATGAGATGTAAAAGATAATATATTGTACTAAAAATCATTTGTTTTTGAAAACTGAATATTACTGAAATAAGTGAAGCTCCTACAAATCGCAGGACACTTAACAGAAGCATAATGTTAAAAAATTAGTACTTAACGAGCAGAAGAGGAAGCATTTATAATCCCATTACCAAAAGGAAATTTCCCAGGAATCTCCTGAGGCATCAAATAGGATTGATTGATTTGTTGAGAAAGTACACCCTGTGCTCAAATGCTTCACATTTGAGTTTCAACTACTTACAATTATAATTGAATATTATAAGGAGATTGATTACAAAATTGACTACATTTTCCTTATTCCACTTTGGAAGAATAATCTAAGAAATGGTTTATTTATCACATTTAATTCAGTTATCCTTTTCTTCATTTCTAAGATTAATTCCAAAATGAAGAATATATATTTTACTTTGAAAAAACAATGAATATTTTATACTTTAGGCTACGTTTGTATATATGAATAAAGTCATAAGAAATTAATTTCTAACGCCATACTAAAAAATAGAACTAGGATCCCGTTAGCTGGGGTTTAGAAAGTTAACGGCTATAATATAATTCGTGCAATATCTAAAATTTATGAGAATTTCATAGACGCATCAGTAAAATGACATCAATAATATAGCATTTGAATTAAACCAATTTCCACATCACCTTGAAGGTGACCCTTTTTGCAATCAGTAAGGCGGGTTCCCCGGCACAGGATTTTTATGCAGTAAACCGAAGAAAAGAGTCTTGAAAAAGTTATTTTAAATCAACATAGAATTAAATAGGTTTTGAAACCACGACCTGAAATAAGGGAGCAATATGCAAAGCTTGTCTGATCAGTATAAACTGAGTCGAGAGTGCTTAAGACAGCTGTGGGAAGGCAGGTTTTTATGTTGTGATGCGAGGAATTAAGAGAGAGAGAGAGAGAGAGTGTTTCAAGGTACAAGAGAGGTATGTTAGCGTTCAAAGAATGATCGTGATAAACCTTTTTTTCTCACGATCATTCTTGCTCGAAGACAACGTGACACACCAGTTTGCCCGGGAAGTATCTACCTTCTAGGCATACCCACGACACCACAATAGAAAACACATCTAGTAATAATGGAACGACACATTCCTCTCCATTGTGAAGTCCGTATGTTGTCTGTAAGGCCTTTCGGGGCAGGCTCCCGTGACCAGATTAGGAGTTCTGCAGCGTCATACGGGTTCGTGGTCCTCTCCGGGTGTGTAACATATTAGCTCAGGATTCTGGAGTTTTTACCTATTTAGTTCTATACCCTCTATTTCAAAGCTATTTTTACATTTTGGCTATTTGAGATATCCTGAATAAAATATGCTAATTTTATAGCACCTGAAAATACCCAATTCGGGGTTTAGGACCTAAAACACCTTAAATGATCTAAAGCACCTAAGACACAAAACGACCTTTGGAACCTAAAAAAAGAACTTTTCTCAGTTAATTTCTTTAAATGCATTAAGAATATTTTTTATTCAAATAAAGCGGTGTGCTGAGTCTTTTCCGGTAACCAATGGTGGTACCTTCTTGCTACTAAAAGTGCAGTAAATACTATGTCAACTACAGTAAAAACAAAATCTCAAGTCAGTTACAATCATAGCTCACAATTCTCTCTCTCATTCAGGGTTCTATATCATGCTATTTTCAATCCGTTTTTACATATTTGTCTTGGTCAACAATTTGAAGATGAATTTTTCTACATAAAATTTTAAAGGCAATTATCATTTTGATGGCAAAAGCTCAAAATTATAAAAGCACAGTGCTAAAAATTTGTATTTAAGATATAAGAATTTTACTGCTGCTAGCATAGTTATTTTTCCCAAGCATGCAAGAAGTGGGTATATTTTAAATTGTGTAATATACTAGGTACTCTTAACTTTGAATTATTGAAGACATAAATGAAAGCTTGGAATACGCATTCAGACGAATCATCTTATCATCATTCAGTATCTTACTAATTACTAAAAATACATGTTATGCATGTATTACTACGCTACACATCGCGAAGTTTACCATTTCTTCCCCTCGTATGGAAAGAAGCAGAAACTCCTCCAATTAAATTGTTTTGTTTTAATCTAACTATTTAAAATAATTTTACTCATTAAATAAGTGAATTTCAGGGCAATAATTAATTAATCTAAGAGTAAGACAAACAATTCCATCCATATCGTCAGAAACGGAAGGTAATCTATCCTCTTTTCTTACAGATCTTATAAGAAAAGCTAAGAAAGAGTTACCTTAAAAATAAATAAAAAACAATATATTAGCTTTAAAAAACTGACATTCCAGAAGTGTATATAAAAGCTCATTACAAGTGCGTACCTCGTTTTCGCAAACTTTATCAATATTTGTTACTGCTTCACCCCCCCCCCTTTCTGCGATATTTTAAAAACAAAATTTAAAAATTAAATAATCAGTCCAAAGCTTTTTCTTTTCATTTCCAATGGCTGGGGTAATCATAATACATGTTATGTGATTGATGGGTGTTTTTGGGTTTTTATGGCCAAAGGGCCGTATTTGGCCATACTCAAGAAGCAATCAAGTAATAAACACACACACAATAAAAGCTGTTACTGACACAGGAAAGAGAAATACACCCAGGGAGGAATGCCTGCTTCGCCCTGCTGAATACACAAGGAATTGAACCTGCGCCGCCTACAACTCGAGGAGTGCTAGCGCAGTGGGCATACCCACAACCACGACGGTCCCAACTTTAAATGAATGTGAGTTTATGACTCAGTGGAGTCAAGGGGTGAACCTTATTACTTTCTTATCTCAGAGGAATAGTCTTCAGTAAACTGAACATTAAGATCTTTGTGCACTACATACGGAAATAGAAAATTGTTCATTAAAGCTATTAAATGAAGTTATATGATCGTTCTGTTAAGACATTTTTGAAATCAGCATCAAAAATATAGATAATACTTTAACTACACATATAATATACTAACATCTCCCCAATATATCGTGCATTCGATTATATTGTTCTTTTTACTTGTCCCTTGATGAATTTTTGGTTTCTGAAAACGGGAAATTCTGATCAATTCCTTTAGAAATGGAGGATCAAAAGCACTTGTTTCAAGCAGTTATCTTGAATTGAATTGGTCAAAAAGATAACACTACAAGGGGCAAATAACGGCTGCTTGTGAAGGATCAAGCACGCAATGGGTGAGCCGCCTCTACTCCTAACAAGGACAATCGCTTACATCCATGCACTTACAAACCGGGATTCGAACCCGCGACCTAATGGGTGGCAAACAAGCGCTATGACCAAATCTGACGGTCTGTTCACTGAATGAAGGAACCGAAAGTAAAGAACAAGGCGTAAGAATTGGTCCAGTTAATCATGGATTGTGCGTACGTTGAGCACAACACAAAGAAGTAATGCGTTTCGTTTTTAATTTGAGCAATTTTGATTAAGATCCTGTCGTTGAAAGCCCTAAATTAAACTCCACAACATGAAATTTGTTAAAATTTATAAATCAATAAAATTGAATCAACATGTTATCTACAAAATAAATTTTGTTGCGATATCTCTTGTCTTTCTTGGTGTTGCAATTTGGGTGGCCAGCAGTGTAAAAATTAGTATAATAATTTCAATCTAGCCATTGAAACAGCAGAGTTATAAAACCGAAACTCAAAAGTCAGGAATGTGAACTAAATGTTCTTATGGGTACGATGTTCATAGTTAATTTTATCAAATTTCTGTATGAACAATTTAGATCAATGCAATACCATTATAAAATTGCCGTTATTAAAACTAATGCCGTCGTTTATTAAAAAAACAATGAAAACGTCTATAAAAATGCAATACTGCAACTGAGCAAAAAAGGATCAAAGTCAAAAATGTATTGGTCTTTTATTGGATTCCACTGACAATGAGGGATTTTAGATGAGGGAATTTTCTCACACATTGTCAGAACAGTGGAACAGAGAAATGATCCACACGCTTAGGCTAATTGCGGCCGATAGTGTTGCAACAACTTAGCTTATAAGCAAAGGAAATCCCTTGTGCCTTGACTGGTTGACATAGCTGTATCCAGGAAGGTAGAGCTTGTCCTAGCAAGAAGCCCTGACTTCAAATTGAATAATTGAGAATATCTCCAGAGTTCATCGTGGAAAACGATCTACTATGGGTAATCATCGAAACATTTTAGATGAAATTTGCCCCCTGACATGTTCCACTGAACGTGATTTTTCAGGATTGAAATGAATTACATCTTTAGATCGCAAGGGCTTGATAATGAAAATTTATATATTTCATTGTAGTACAACGCCAAGCAAATAAGTAAAAAATTTTTTTCGTATAAATAAAGTTTAATTTGGTTTGTCGTTCTATGATAATTTTTTGCTACACGAGGGCTAAAAATTAGATATGTGTACTTTAACCTAAATATTAAAATGTCGGTTTGAAAAGTATAAGTTTTCGCCAACCACAACAGGTCTGGAAACAGAGATGAATTTGTTGACACACAGTCTATAGATAAATCTGTCTTCTGTTTCAGATGTTGAATCCAAATTGTTATTTGGCTAACAACGTGAGTACTAAAATTTGATCAGTCTTGCTCCATTTCGAAAAACTAACACAACCCTAATTGTTAACCTGTTTTTAAGTACGTTTAATTATTCTTAGTCAATTAATTATTAAATTAAAATCGTACGATTGGTTGCCATCCCACCAGATCTCTGAAGAATTGACAATTTTGCAACGTTATTTACAACAAAATGAGTACGTGGTTTAAAAATTGTCATGTCAATGAAAAAAAGTGCGTTAATCTGAACTACTGCTCTAGACATTAGCGCCAGGGCTCGCTGACCCTGGCACCGTCAACCAGCGAGTTTCAGTCATGATTCTAAGATAATACCATTTCATCCCTACGTACGTATATCCATTTCTTCGCAGAGTGCCTTTTAAATGAGTCTATCCGACTGATGTAAGGGAAGGCTCCCCAAAGTCTTTTGTGTTTCCAGATTTTTAGCAGATAACCAGTGAAGTTTTTATTGCCATATCATTTACGAATTTCTTCAGGAAATCATCATTTACGAATTTCTTCGTAAATGATGATTTCCTGATGGGTCTCTCGGGAAAGCATGGATGGGGATTTGGGTTTTTCTACATCTTGAGTTAAATGAAGGTCACATAACGCTCAGCACAGATAAAATACTCAGTATTTAGAGTGGTTAGGAGAGTAAAAGAATTAGTCATTCCAAAATATTAGCTATATCTGTAAAAAAAGGTATTTGTGGGACCGAAAGCAATGTTTCCAGTTTAAAAGGCCGTATTGAACAAAATGATTATAGAGCGACAATCAAACCCCAATTCAAATGAAATCGATTAGTAAATTTTGGTATGATTTATAAAACTGTATTGAAAATGTATCTCATTCAGAAAAACATGTTTTTGAATCCAATTCTTTGGAAACATTACTGTAACTTGTCATTCAAATTTACCACAAACCCCGAGCGAAATCGCCTGATAAATAAAGTATAATTTCAAAGTAAATTTTGTGGATACTAATCATTTCTGTACATTTTGTATTTAAAACTTTGTAAACTCGATTTTGGAGAACATCTCAAACATTGCATATCTTACAAGAGGATGTTAATTTCCCTTTCACTCATGACTGTTTTTACTATACTTTTAATCTTAATGTTCTTAAATCCAACAAGACTCATAGATTTCAGGCATCGCGGGCAAGAAAGAGTATTTTTACTATAATAGTCTTCAAAAGTATCTCCTTGTATGTGTGTCAATCCTTTTAAACTTATATAAATTGCTTCATTTTTGTGATGCTTTTTACTTTTCAGTTCACATCTAATAAATCAAAAGCGTAGTCAGGAATTATTTTCGGAATGGGTCCAAAATAGAAAATTTATTTTTATGGCCTTTGAAGATTTAGATTTATTTTGAAAAAGGTTTTCTTAATTTTTTTTATACCTTCTTTAAAGTAAGGGATTATTGTAGGCATGGAAAATAACGCATTTCGTCAGATCTGAGTGCAGGAATAATAATATTATAATAGTCGTGTTCACAGATTGTTATCACGACAATTAATAATATTAACAAGTATTCAAAAATTTATTTATTGAAATTTGTTTTTCATTTTACCGTTGCTTTTGGAGCGCTGTTTTATACTTACATATTTGATTACAAAGACAATAAATTAAGGAACTTAAACATACAGTATTAAAATTATTACATCTCAGTTGTTTTGAGAACAGAAATGACTTTACAGGTATTGTTCGACAAATATTTGTTAAAGAAAATACAATCTAAGGGGCTTAAGCTCACATAGACCCGTAAGTGCAGCCATGATTTAAAAAAAGAGAGGATATCTTTGCTTTTACGGATCTAGGGGCTGAAGCACCAACCGTGACATAAAAAGGATAAATTTGCTTAGTTTGGGTCTAAGGAGCGTAAGCCCCCGTAGTGCACCCATGCATTAAAGAAAGGATGTATTTACTTTTTCTAGAGGGTCTAGGGGGCTTTAGTTCCCTAGCCCTTCCCTCAGGAAGTAAAAAGGATATATTTGCTTATTGCAAGTCTAAGGCGCTTAAGCCCCGTAGTCATATTCATAAATTAAAAAAGACACATTTATTTTTTCGGGTCTAGGAAGCTTAAACCTGTCACCCCTTTAGCTCCCCCAAGGCGGGCTCATGAATTAAAATGATATTTTTTCGGGTCCCCCAAGGGATACTTGCTTTATCGGGTCTGAAGGCTTAAGCCCCTTCCCCTTGGGTTCGCCTATGATTCTATAGAAGTCTTAATATAATTCTATAGAAATTTATTGCTATATAATCAAACTCGGTTACTCTTTAGAAATCTCTAAAACTATAAAAAATTTCTATAGAGCCAAAATTTCTTTGCTCTATTCTACAGAGCTCTGTCGTTCCCTATCAAAATATTTCGTAAGAGATTGAGACTGTCCCTCAAAACAGCTGACACTAAAAGGTTTGGTTGATAAAAATTTTGGAATTAAACAGTCTTTATGGAGTAAGCGAGCGATAGAAGTGGGAAAATTTTCAAACTTTAATTAGTAAAAACATTCGAAAAATATACTTTTTAAAATGCTTGCAGTCATAAAACTTTACAAAAACCTTCTTCTGTGGATAAAGTATAATTTGGGACAAAAGAAATTAAAAATCGTTACCTTTCCGATTTCGTTGCTAAGTATTAAATGCCATTGTAGACCATATTCCTTGAAACAAAAATCACATCGGGATGGCAAAAACGGTACTGGGGTTATTTTGTATTCATGAGAAAGTCAGACGATAAATTCTTTCAGGAGGTCGTCATTAAAACTGAAGTTTCGCCAAAGCTTTAAAAATGACTAAAGAATTAAAGAAATGAAATTTAAAACATCGCATTGAATAACAAAGCCACCGGTTCACATACAGGAATTGTGATCTATGATATTCAGGTAATTTGTTTGCCTGATAATGAAAACGATTATTGCTTATTATGACTAACCAATATTAAAGATAGTTTTTATTAAAACTGACCAAAAAATCCACATTTTTAGTAAAACGATGGGAAGGTTGGGAAACATGATAAAAAACGCTACTGTTCCGTTCAAACCATCACGTGGGGCTGTCCTTTTTTTAGGAACACATTTTCAGATTTTATAAACACAATTCATTATAAGCAACACGAAAAAAATTATAAATGAACTAGGTAGGTAGGTAGTTGAAAAACGTGACACTGGAGCTACTCAATTGGTTATTGATAAATGAACTAAGATAACAAAATCAGAAAACTTAGTTTTTCTTTATCAAATGCAAAAAAAAACTTTAACGTATCAATACAAATAAAATTGAATTATTAAAAAAATTGTTAGATTTCAGAAACAAAAGCAAGCGTCCCCAAATACCTAATACACCCAAAATACATTTATATAGAAGTCAGCCTCATTGAAAATTAATTATCTGGGACTTTATTTTTCTTTTCCCTTGCTACCGAAAGATGGACACACTGGCAAATATCACGAACAGTCTTTCAAAAGATTCGAATTCTTAAAGAATCGATTTTCACACTCGTTACACGGTGCACTGAGATATCGTCTTGTATGGTACCCATATTTTAATCATTTATCGCTCTACTCCAATTTAACACGCCAAGGCCTTTCTCGCCAAATCGTGCACCCAAAATGGTCGAGAGCAGGTAACATTGTCCTGAAATGCCACCGATCCGAG